>OX392458.1:13315833-13994166 GCA_947623535.1 Coelioxys conoideus | reverse complement strand
CCGTCTGTCTCGGACCGTCTGTCTCGGACCGTCTGTCTCGGACCGTCTGTCTCGGACCGTCGGTCTCGGGCCGTCTGTCTCAGACCGTCTGTCTCAGACCGTCTGTCTCAGACCGTCTGTCTCAGACCGTCTGTCTCTGACCGTCTGTCTCAGGCCGTCTGTTTCATTCCGTCTGTCTCAGACCGTCTATCTCTGCCCGTCTGTCTCTAACCGTCTGTCTCAGACCGTCTGTTTCATACGGTCTATCTCAGCACGTCGGCATCAGACCGTCTGTCTAAGACCGTATGTTTCATACGGTCTATCTCAGCCCGTCGGCATCAGACCGTCTGTCTCAGTGCGTATGTCTCAGATCCTCTGTCTCGGACCGTCTGTCTCAGGCCGTCTGCTTCATACCGTCTGTCTCAGACCGTCTGTCTCGTACCGTCTGTTTCAGCCCGTCTGTCTCAGAACGTCTATCTCGTCCCGTCGGTCTCAGACCGTCTGTCTCAGGCCAGCTGTCCCAGACCGTCTGTCTCGGATCGCCTGTCTCAGACCGCCTCTCTCAGGCCGTCTGTTTCATACCGTCTGTCGCAGACTGTCTGTCGCAGACCTTCTGTCTCAGACCGCCATTCTCAGACCGTCGGTCTCAGGCCGTCTGTTTCATTCCGTCGTTCTCAGACCGTCTGTCTCAGACCGTCTATCTCGGACCGTCTGTCTCCGACTGTCTGTCTCGGACCGTCTGTCTCAGACCGCCTGTCTCAGACCGTCTATCTCAGGCCGTCTGCGTCATACCATCTGTCTCAGACCGTTTATCTCGTCCCGTCGGTCTCAGACCGCCTGTCTCAGACCGTCCGTCTCAGACCGTCTATCTCGTCCCGTCTGTCTCAGAACTTCCGTCTCAGACCGTCTGCCTCAGACCGTCTGCCTCAGACCGTCTGCCTCAGACCGTCTGCCCCAGACCGTCTGTCTCAGAACGTCTGTCACAGACCGTCTGTCTCAGACCGTCTGTCTCAGACCGTCTGTCTCAGACCGTCTGTCTCAGACCGTCTGTCTCAGACCGTCTGTCTCAGACCGTCTGTCTCAGACCGTCTGTCTCAGACCGTCTGTCTCAGACCGTCGTTCTCAGACCGTCTGTCTCAGACCGTCTGTCTCAGACCGTCTGTCTCAGACCGTCTATCTCTGCCCGTCTGTCTCTAACCGTCTGTCTCAGACCGTCTGTTTCATACGGTCTATCTCAGCCCGTCGGGATCAGACCGTCTGTCTCAGTCCGTATGTCTCAGATCCTCTGTCTCGGATTGTCTGTCTCGGACCGTCTGTCTCATACCGTCTGTCTCGGACCGTCTGTCTCGGACCGTCGGTCTCGGGCCGTCTGTCTCGGACCGTCTGTCTCAGACCGTCTGTCTCAGACCGTCTGTCTCAGACAGTCTGTCTCAGACCGTCTGTCTCAGACCGTCTGTCTCAGACCGTCGTTCTCAGACCGTCTGTCTCAGACCGTCTGTCTCAGACCGTCTGTCTCAGACCGTCTGTCTCAGACCGTCTGTCTCAGACCGTCTGTCTCAGACCGTCTGTCTCATACCGTCTGTCTCAGACCGTCTGTCTCATACCGTCTGTCTCAGACCGTCTGTCTCAGACCGTCTGTCTCAGACCGTCTGTCTCAGACCGTCTATCTTGTCCCGTCTGTCTCAGACCGTCTGTCTCAGAACGTCTGTTTCATACCGTCTGTCTCGGACCGTCTGTCTCCGACTGTCTGTCTCGGACCGTCTGTCTCAGGCCGTCTGCGTCATACCGTCTGTCTCAGACCGTCTATCTCGTCCCGTCGGTCTCAGACCGTCTGTCTCAGACCAGCTGTCTCAGACCGTCTGTCTCAGACCGTCTGCCTCAGACCGTCCGTCTCAGACCGTCTATCTCGTCCCGTCTGTCTCAGAACTTCCGTCTCAGACCGTCTGCCTCAGACCGTCTGCCTCAGACCGTCGGTCTCAGAACGTCTGTCACAGACCGTCCGTCTCAGACCGTCTATCTCGTCCTGTCTGTCTCAGAACTTCCGTCTCAGACCGTCTGCCTCAGACCGTCTGCCTCAGACCGTCGGTCTCAGAACGTCTGTCACAGACCGTCTGTCTCGTCCCGTCGGTCTCAGACCGTCTGTTTCATACCGTCTGTCGCAGACTGTCTGTCGCAGACCTTCTGTCTCAGACCGCCATTCTCAGACCGTCTGTCTCAGACCGTCGGTCTCAGGCCGTCTGTTTCATTCCGTCGTTCTCAGACCGTCTGTCTCAGACCGTCTATCTCTGCCCGTCTGTCTCTAACCGTCTGTCTCAGACCGTCTGTTTCATACGGTCTATCTCAGCCCGTCGGGATCAGACCGTCCGTCTCAGTCCGTATGTCTCAGATCCTCTGTCTCGGACCGTCTGTCTCGGACCGTCTGTCTCATACCGTCTGTCTCGGACCGTCTGTCTCGGACCGTCGGTCTCGGGCCGTCTGTCTCGGAAAGTCTGTCTCCGACTGTCTGTCTCGGACCGTCTGTCTCAGACCGCCTGTCTCAGACCGTCTATCTCAGACCGTCTGCGTCATACCGTCTGTCTCAGACCGTCTATCTCGTCCCGTCGGTCTCAGACCGTCTGTCTCAGACCAGCTGTCTCGGACCGTCTGTCTCAGACCGTCTGCATCAGACCGTCCGTCTCAGACCGTCTATCTCGTCCCGTCTGTCTCAGAACGTCTGTTTCATACCGTCTGTCTCGGACCGTCTGTCTCCGACTGTCTGTCTCGGACCGTCTGTCTCAGGCCGTCTGCGTCATACCGTCTGTCTCAGACCGTCTATCTCGTCCCGTCGGTCTCAGACCGTCTGTCTCAGACCAGCTGTCTCAGACCGTCTGTCTCTCACCGTCTGCCTCAGACCGTCCGTCTCAGACCGTCTATCTCGTCCCGTCTGTCTCAGAACTTCCGTCTCAGACCGTCTGCCTCAGACCGTCTGCCTCAGACCGTCTGCCTCAGACCGTCGGTCTCAGAACGTCTGTCACAGACCGTCTGTCTCGTCCCGTCGGTCTCAGACCGTCTGTTTCATACCGTCTGTCGCAGACTGTCTGTCGCAGACCTTCTGTCTCAGACCGCCATTCTCAGACCGTCTGTCTCAGACCGTCGGTCTCAGGCCGTCTGTTTCATTCCGTCGTTCTCAGACCGTCTGTCTCAGACCGTCTATCTCTGCCCGTCTGTCTCTAACCGTCTGTCTCAGACCGTCTGTTTCATACGGTCTATCTCAGCCCGTCGGGATCAGACCGTCTGTCTCAGTCCGTATGTCTAAGATCCTCTGTCTCGGATTGTCTGTCTCGGACCGTCTGTCTCATACCGTCTGTCTCGGACCGTCTGTCTCGGACCGTCGGTCTCGGGCCGTCTGTCTCGGACCGTCTGTCTCCGACTGTCTGTCTCGGACCGTCTGTCTCAGACCGCCTGTCTCAGACCGTCTATCTCAGACCGTCTGCGTCATACCGTCTGTCTCAGACCGTCTATCTCGTCCCGTCGGTCTCAGACCGTCTGTCTCAGACCAGCTGTCTCGGACCGTCTGTCTCAGACCGTCTGCCTCAGACCGTCCGTCTCAGACCGTCTATCTCGACCCGTCTGTCTCAGAACTTCCGTCTCAGAACGTCTGTCACAGACCGTCTGTCTCAGACCGTCTGTCTCAGACCGTCTGTCTCAGACCGTCTGTCTCAGACCGTCTGTCTCAGACCGTCTGTCTCAGACAGTCTGTCTCAGACCGTCTGTCTCAGACCGTCTGTCTCAGACCGTCTGTCTCAGACCGTCTGTCTCAGACCGTCTGTCTCAGACCGTCTGTCTCAGACCGTCTGTCTCAGACCGTCTGTCTCAGACCGTCTATCTCGTCCCGTCTGTCTCAGACCGTCTGTCGCAGAACGTCTATCTCGTCCCGTCGGTCTCAGACCGCCTGTCTCAGGCCAGCTGCCCCAGACCGTCTGCCTCGGACCGCCTGTCTCAGACCGTCTGTCTCAGGCCGTCTGTTTCATACCGTCTGTCGCAGACTGTCTGTCGCAGACCTTCTGTCTCAGACCGCCATTCTCAGACCGTCGGTCTCAGGCCGTCTGTTTCATTCCGTCGTTCTCTGACCGTCTGTCTCAGACAGTCTATCTCTGCCCGTCTGTCTCTAACCGTCTGTCTCGGACCGTCTGTCTCGGACCGTCTGTCTCGGACCGTCGGTCTCGGACCGTCTGTCTCGGACCGTCTATCTCGTCCCGTCGGTCTCAGACCGTCTGTCTCAGACCGCCTGTCTCAGACCGTCTATCTCGTCCCGTCGGTCTCAGACCGTCTGTCTCAGACCAGCTGTCTCAGACCGTCTGTCTCAGACCGTCTGCCTCAGACCGTCCGTCTCAGACCGTCTATCTCGTCCCGTCTGTCTCAGAACTTCCGTCTCAGAGCGTCTGCCTCAGACCGTCGGACTCAGAACGTCTGTCACAGGCCGTCTGTCTCGGACCGCCTGTCTCAGACCGTCTGTCTCAGGCCGTTGGTTTCATACCGTCTGTCGCAGACTGTCTGTCGCAGACCTTCTGTCTCAGACCACCATTCTCAGACCGTCTGTCTCAGACCGTCGGTCTCAGGCCGTCTGTTTCACTCCGTCGTTCTCTGACCGTCTATCTCTGCCCGTCTGTCTCTAACCGTCTGTCTCGGACCGTCTGTCTCGGACCGTCTGTCTCGGACCGTCTGTCTCGGACCGTCTGTCTCGGACCGTCTGTCTCGGACCGTCTGTCTCGGACCGTCGGTCTCGGACCGTCGGTCTCGGGCCGTCTGTCTCGGACCGTCTGTCTCAGACCGCCTGTCTCAGACCGTCTGTCTCAGGCCGTCTGTTTCATACCGTCTGTCGCAGACTGTCTGTCGCAGACCTTCTGTCTCAGACCGTCTGTCTCAGACCGTCTGTCTCATACCGTCTGTCTCAGACCGTCTGTCTCAGTCCGTATGTCTCAGATCCTCTGTCTCGGACCGTCTGTCTCGGACCGTCTGTCTCGGACCGTCTGTCTCGGACCGTCTGTCTCGGACCGTCGGTCTCGGGCCGTCTGTCTCAGACCGTCTGTCTCAGACCGTCTGTCTCAGACCGTCTGTCTCAGACCGTCTGTCTCTGACCGTCTGTCTCAGGCCGTCTGTTTCATTCCGTCTGTCTCAGACCGTCTATCTCTGCCCGTCTGTCTCTAACCGTCTGTCTCAGACCGTCTGTTTCATACGGTCTATCTCAGCACGTCGGCATCAGACCGTCTGTCTAAGACCGTATGTTTCATACGGTCTATCTCAGCCCGTCGGCATCAGACCGTCTGTCTCAGTGCGTATGTCTCAGATCCTCTGTCTCGGACCGTCTGTCTCAGGCCGTCTGCTTCATACCGTCTGTCTCAGACCGTCTGTCTCGTACCGTCTGTTTCAGCCCGTCTGTCTCAGAACGTCTATCTCGTCCCGTCGGTCTCAGACCGTCTGTCTCAGGCCAGCTGTCCCAGACCGTCTGTCTCGGATCGCCTGTCTCAGACCGCCTCTCTCAGGCCGTCTGTTTCATACCGTCTGTCGCAGACTGTCTGTCGCAGACCTTCTGTCTCAGACCGCCATTCTCAGACCGTCGGTCTCAGGCCGTCTGTTTCATTCCGTCGTTCTCAGACCGTCTGTCTCAGACCGTCTATCTCGGACCGTCTGTCTCCGACTGTCTGTCTCGGACCGTCTGTCTCAGACCGCCTGTCTCAGACCGTCTATCTCAGGCCGTCTGCGTCATACCATCTGTCTCAGACCGTTTATCTCGTCCCGTCGGTCTCAGACCGCCTGTCTCAGACCGTCCGTCTCAGACCGTCTATCTCGTCCCGTCTGTCTCAGAACTTCCGTCTCAGACCGTCTGCCTCAGACCGTCTGCCTCAGACCGTCTGCCTCAGACCGTCTGCCCCAGACCGTCTGTCTCAGAACGTCTGTCACAGACCGTCTGTCTCAGACCGTCTGTCTCAGACCGTCTGTCTCAGACCGTTTGTCTCAGACCGTCTGTCTCAGACCGTCTGTCTCAGACCGTCTGTCTCAGACCGTCTGTCTCAGACCGTCTGTCTCAGACCGTCGTTCTCAGACCGTCTGTCTCAGACCGTCTGTCTCAGACCGTCTGTCTCAGACCGTCTGTCTCAGACCGTCTATCTCTGCCCGTCTGTCTCTAACCGTCTGTCTCAGACCGTCTGTTTCATACGGTCTATCTCAGCCCGTCGGGATCAGACCGTCTGTCTCAGTCCGTATGTCTCAGATCCTCTGTCTCGGATTGTCTGTCTCGGACCGTCTGTCTCATACCGTCTGTCTCGGACCGTCTGTCTCGGACCGTCGGTCTCGGGCCGTCTGTCTCGGACCGTCTGTCTCAGACCGTCTGTCTCAGACCGTCTGTCTCAGACAGTCTGTCTCAGACCGTCTGTCTCAGACCGTCTGTCTCAGACCGTCGTTCTCAGACCGTCTGTCTCAGACCGTCTGTCTCAGACCGTCTGTCTCAGACCGTCTGTCTCAGACCGTCTGTCTCAGACCGTCTGTCTCATACCGTCTGTCTCAGACCGTCTGTCTCATACCGTCTGTCTCAGACCGTCTGTCTCAGACCGTCTGTCTCAGACCGTCTGTCTCAGACCGTCTATCTTGTCCCGTCTGTCTCAGACCGTCTGTCTCAGAACGTCTGTTTCATACCGTCTGTCTCGGACCGTCTGTCTCCGACTGTCTGTCTCGGACCGCCATTCTCAGACCGTCTGTCTCAGACCGTCGGTCTCAGGCCGTCTGTTTCATTCCGTCGTTCTCAGACCGTCTGTCTCAGACCGTCTATCTCTGCCCGTCTGTCTCTAACCGTCTGTCTCAGACCGTCTGTTTCATACGGTCTATCTCAGCCCGTCGGGATCAGACCGTCCGTCTCAGTCCGTATGTCTCAGATCCTCTGTCTCGGACCGTCTGTCTCGGACCGTCTGTCTCATACCGTCTGTCTCGGACCGTCTGTCTCGGACCGTCGGTCTCGGGCCGTCTGTCTCGGAAAGTCTGTCTCCGACTGTCTGTCTCGGACCGTCTGTCTCAGACCGCCTGTCTCAGACCGTCTATCTCAGACCGTCTGCGTCATACCGTCTGTCTCAGACCGTCTATCTCGTCCCGTCGGTCTCAGACCGTCTGTCTCAGACCAGCTGTCTCGGACCGTCTGTCTCAGACCGTCTGCATCAGACCGTCCGTCTCAGACCGTCTATCTCGTCCCGTCTGTCTCAGAACGTCTGTTTCATACCGTCTGTCTCGGACCGTCTGTCTCCGACTGTCTGTCTCGGACCGTCTGTCTCAGGCCGTCTGCGTCATACCGTCTGTCTCAGACCGTCTATCTCGTCCCGTCGGTCTCAGACCGTCTGTCTCAGACCAGCTGTCTCAGACCGTCTGTCTCAGACCGTCTGCCTCAGACCGTCCGTCTCAGACCGTCTATCTCGTCCCGTCTGTCTCAGAACTTCCGTCTCAGACCGTCTGCCTCAGACCGTCTGCCTCAGACCGTCTGCCTCAGACCGTCGGTCTCAGAACGTCTGTCACAGACCGTCTGTCTCGTCCCGTCGGTCTCAGACCGTCTGTTTCATACCGTCTGTCGCAGACTGTCTGTCGCAGACCTTCTGTCTCAGACCGCCATTCTCAGACCGTCTGTCTCAGACCGTCGGTCTCAGGCCGTCTGTTTCATTCCGTCGTTCTCAGACCGTCTGTCTCAGACCGTCTATCTCTGCCCGTCTGTCTCTAACCGTCTGTCTCAGACCGTCTGTTTCATACGGTCTATCTCAGCCCGTCGGGATCAGACCGTCTGTCTCAGTCCGTATGTCTAAGATCCTCTGTCTCGGATTGTCTGTCTCGGACCGTCTGTCTCATACCGTCTGTCTCGGACCGTCTGTCTCGGACCGTCGGTCTCGGGCCGTCTGTCTCGGACCGTCTGTCTCCGACTGTCTGTCTCGGACCGTCTGTCTCAGACCGCCTGTCTCAGACCGTCTATCTCAGACCGTCTGCGTCATACCGTCTGTCTCAGACCGTCTATCTCGTCCCGTCGGTCTCAGACCGTCTGTCTCAGACCAGCTGTCTCGGACCGTCTGTCTCAGACCGTCTGCCTCAGACCGTCCGTCTCAGACCGTCTATCTCGACCCGTCTGTCTCAGAACTTCCGTCTCAGAACGTCTGTCACAGACCGTCTGTCTCAGACCGTCTGTCTCAGACCGTCTGTCTCAGACCGTCTGTCTCAGACCGTCTGTCTCAGACCGTCTGTCTCAGACCGTCTGTCTCAGACAGTCTGTCTCAGACCGTCTGTCTCAGACCGTCTGTCTCAGACCGTCTGTCTCAGACCGTCTGTCTCAGACCGTCTGTCTCATACCGTCTGTCTCAGACCGTCTGTCTCAGACCGTCTGTCTCAGACCGTCTGTCTCATACCGTCTGTCTCAGACCGTCTGTCTCATACCGTCGGTCTCAGACCGTCTGTCTCAGACCGTCTGTCTCAGACCGTCTGTCTCAGACCGTCTGTCTCAGACCGTCTGTCTCAGACCGTCTGTCTCAGACCGTCTGTCTCAGACCGTCTGTCTCAGACCGTCTGTCTCAGACCGTCTGTCTCAGACCGTCTATCTCGTCCCGTCTGTCTCAGACCGTCTGTCTCACAACGTCTGTTTCATACCGTCTGTCTCTGACCGTCTGTCTCCGACTGTCTGTCTCGGACCGTCTGTCTCAGGCCGTCTGCGTCATACCGTCTGTCTCAGACCGTCTATCTCGTCCCGTCGGTCTCAGACCGTCTGTCTCAGACCAGCTGTCTCAGACCGTCTGTCTCAGACCGTCTGCCTCAGACCGTCCGTCTCAGACCGTCTATCTCGTCCCGTCTGTCTCAGAACTTCCGTCTCAGACCGTCTGCCTCAGACCGTCTGCCTCAGACCGTCGGTCTCAGAACGTCTGTCACAGACCGTCTGTCCCAGACCGTCTGTCTCAGACCGTCTGTCTCAGACCGTCTGTCTCAGACCGTCTGTCTCAGACCGTCTGTCTCAGACCGTCTGTCTCAGACCGTCTGTCTCAGACCGTCTGTCTCAGACCGTCTGTCTCAGACCGTCCGCCTCAGACCGTCCGTCTCAGACCGTCTATCTCAGACCGTCTGTCTCAGACCGTCTGTCTCAGACCGTCTGTCTCAGACCGTCTGTCTCAGACCGTCTGTCTCAGACCGTCTGTCTCATACCGTCTGTCTCAGACCGTCTGTCTCAGACCGTCTGTCTCAGACCGTCTGTCTCAGACCGTCTGTCTCATACCGTCTGTCTCAGACCGTCTGTCTCATACCGTCTGTCTCAGACCGTCTGTCTCAGACCGTCTGTCTCAGACCGTCTGTCTCAGACCGTCTGTCTCAGACCGTCTGTCTCAGACCGTCTGTCTCAGACCGTCTATCTCGTCCCGTCTGTCTCAGACCGTCTGTCTCACAACGTCTGTTTCATACCGTCTGTCTCTGACCGTCTGTCTCCGACTGTCTGTCTCGGACCGTCTGTCTCAGGCCGTCTGCGTCATACCGTCTGTCTCAGACCGTCTATCTCGTCCCGTCGGTCTCAGACCGTCTGTCTCAGACCAGCTGTCTCAGACCGTCGGTCTCAGACCGTCTGCCTCAGACCGTCCGTCTCAGACCGTCTATCTCGTCCCGTCTGTCTCAGAACTTCCGTCTCAGACCGTCTGCCTCAGACCGTCTGCCTCAGACCGTCTGCCTCAGACCGTCTGCCTCAGACCGTCGGTCTCAGAACGTCTGTCACAGACCGTCTGTCTCAGACCGTCTGTCTCAGACCGTCCGTCTCAGACCGTCTGTCTCAGACCGTCTGTCTCAGACCGTCTGTCTCAGACCGTCTGTCTCATACCGTCTGTCTCAGACCGTCTGTCTCATACCGTCTGTCTCAGACCGTCTGTCTCAGACCGTCTGTCTCAGACCGTCTGTCTCAGACCGTCTGTCTCAGACCGTCTGTCTCAGACCGTCTATCTCGTCCCGTCTGTCTCAGACCGTCTGTCTCAGAACGTCTGTTTCATACCGTCTGTCTCGGACCGTCTGTCTACGACTGTCTGTCTCGGACCGTCTGTCTCAGGCCGTCTGCGTCATACCGTCTGTCTCAGACCGTCTATCTCGTCCCGTCGGTCTCAGACCGTCTGTCTCAGACCAGCTGTCTCAGACCGTCTGTCTCAGACCGTCTGCCTCAGACCGTCCGTCTCAGACCGTCTATCTCGTCCCGTCTGTCGCAGACCTTCTGTCTCAGACCGCCATTCTCAGACCGTCTGTCTCAGACCGTCGGTCTCAGGCCGTCTGTTTCATTCCGTCGTTCTCAGACCGTCTGTCTCAGACCGTCTATCTCTGCCCGTCTGTCTAACCGTCTGTCTCAGACCGTCTGTTTCATACGGTCTATCTCAGCCCGTCGGGATCAGACCGTCTGTCTCAGTCCGTATGTCTCAGATCCTCTGTCTCGGACCGTCTGTCTCGGACCGTCTGTCTCAGACCGTCTGTCTCAGACCGTCTGTCTCAGACCGTCTGTCTCAGACCGTCTGTCTCAGACCGTCTGTCTCAGACCGTCTGTCTCAGACAGTCTGTCTCAGACCGTCTGTCTCAGACCGTCTGTCTCAGACCGTCTGTCTCAGACCGTCTGTCTCAGACCGTCTGTCTCATACCGTCTGTCTCAGACCGTCTGTCTCAGACCGTCTGTCTCAGACCGTCTGTCTCATACCGTCTGTCTCAGACCGTCTGTCTCATACCGTCGGTCTCAGACCGTCTGTCTCAGACCGTCTGTCTCAGACCGTCTGTCTCAGACCGTCTGTCTCAGACCGTCTGTCTCAGACCGTCTGTCTCAGACCGTCTGTCTCAGACCGTCTGTCTCAGACCGTCTGTCTCAGACCGTCTGTCTCAGACCGTCTATCTCGTCCCGTCTGTCTCAGACCGTCTGTCTCACAACGTCTGTTTCATACCGTCTGTCTCTGACCGTCTGTCTCCGACTGTCTGTCTCGGACCGTCTGTCTCAGGCCGTCTGCGTCATACCGTCTGTCTCAGACCGTCTATCTCGTCCCGTCGGTCTCAGACCGTCTGTCTCAGACCAGCTGTCTCAGACCGTCTGTCTCAGACCGTCTGCCTCAGACCGTCCGTCTCAGACCGTCTATCTCGTCCCGTCTGTCTCAGAACTTCCGTCTCAGACCGTCTGCCTCAGACCGTCTGCCTCAGACCGTCGGTCTCAGAACGTCTGTCACAGACCGTCTGTCCCAGACCGTCTGTCTCAGACCGTCTGTCTCAGACCGTCTGTCTCAGACCGTCTGTCTCAGACCGTCTGTCTCAGACCGTCTGTCTCAGACCGTCTGTCTCAGACCGTCTGTCTCAGACCGTCTGTCTCAGACCGTCCGCCTCAGACCGTCCGTCTCAGACCGTCTATCTCAGACCGTCTGTCTCAGACCGTCTGTCTCAGACCGTCTGTCTCAGACCGTCTGTCTCAGACCGTCTGTCTCAGACCGTCTGTCTCATACCGTCTGTCTCAGACCGTCTGTCTCAGACCGTCTGTCTCAGACCGTCTGTCTCAGACCGTCTGTCTCATACCGTCTGTCTCAGACCGTCTGTCTCATACCGTCTGTCTCAGACCGTCTGTCTCAGACCGTCTGTCTCAGACCGTCTGTCTCAGACCGTCTGTCTCAGACCGTCTGTCTCAGACCGTCTGTCTCAGACCGTCTATCTCGTCCCGTCTGTCTCAGACCGTCTGTCTCACAACGTCTGTTTCATACCGTCTGTCTCTGACCGTCTGTCTCCGACTGTCTGTCTCGGACCGTCTGTCTCAGGCCGTCTGCGTCATACCGTCTGTCTCAGACCGTCTATCTCGTCCCGTCGGTCTCAGACCGTCTGTCTCAGACCAGCTGTCTCAGACCGTCGGTCTCAGACCGTCTGCCTCAGACCGTCCGTCTCAGACCGTCTATCTCGTCCCGTCTGTCTCAGAACTTCCGTCTCAGACCGTCTGCCTCAGACCGTCTGCCTCAGACCGTCTGCCTCAGACCGTCTGCCTCAGACCGTCGGTCTCAGAACGTCTGTCACAGACCGTCTGTCTCAGACCGTCTGTCTCAGACCGTCTGTCTCAGACCGTCTGTCTCAGACCGTCTGTCTCAGACCGTCTGTCTCAGACCGTCTGTCTCATACCGTCTGTCTCAGACCGTCTGTCTCATACCGTCTGTCTCAGACCGTCTGTCTCAGACCGTCTGTCTCAGACCGTCTGTCTCAGACCGTCTGTCTCAGACCGTCTGTCTCAGACCGTCTATCTCGTCCCGTCTGTCTCAGACCGTCTGTCTCAGAACGTCTGTTTCATACCGTCTGTCTCGGACCGTCTGTCTACGACTGTCTGTCTCGGACCGTCTGTCTCAGGCCGTCTGCGTCATACCGTCTGTCTCAGACCGTCTATCTCGTCCCGTCGGTCTCAGACCGTCTGTCTCAGACCAGCTGTCTCAGACCGTCTGTCTCAGACCGTCTGCCTCAGACCGTCCGTCTCAGACCGTCTATCTCGTCCCGTCTGTCGCAGACCTTCTGTCTCAGACCGCCATTCTCAGACCGTCTGTCTCAGACCGTCGGTCTCAGGCCGTCTGTTTCATTCCGTCGTTCTCAGACCGTCTGTCTCAGACCGTCTATCTCTGCCCGTCTGTCTAACCGTCTGTCTCAGACCGTCTGTTTCATACGGTCTATCTCAGCCCGTCGGGATCAGACCGTCTGTCTCAGTCCGTATGTCTCAGATCCTCTGTCTCGGACCGTCTGTCTCGGACCGTCTGTCTCATACCGTCTGTCTCGGACCGTCTGTCTCGGACCGTCGGTCTCGGGCCGTCTGTCTCGGACCGTCTGTCTCCGACTGTCTGTCTCGGACCGTCTGTCTCAGACCGCCTGTCTCAGACCGTCTATCTCAGACCGTCTGCGTCATACCGTCTGTCTCAGACCGTCTATCTCGTCCCGTCGGTCTCAGACCGTCTGTCTCAGACCAGCTGTCTCGGACCGTCTGTCTCAGACCGTCTGCCTCAGACCGTCCGTATCAGACCGTCTATCTCGACCCGTCTGTCTCAGAACTTCCGTCTCAGAACGTCTGTCACAGACCGTCTGTCTCAGACCGTCTGTCTCAGACCGTCTGTCTCAGACCGTCTGTCTCAGAACGTCTGTCACAGACCGTCTGTCTCGTCCCGTCGGTCTCAGACCGTCTGTTTCATACCGTCTGTCGCAGACTGTCTGTCGCAGACCTTCTGTCTCAGACCGCCATTCTCAGACCGTCTGTCTCAGACCGTCGGTCTCAGGCCGTCTGTTTCATTCCGTCGTTCTCAGACCGTCTGTCTCAGACCGTCTATCTCTGCCCGTCTGTCTCTAACCGTCTGTCTCAGACCGTCTGTTTCATACGGTCTATCTCAGCCCGTCGGGATCAGACCGTCCGTCTCAGTCCGTATGTCTCAGATCCTCTGTCTCGGACCGTCTGTCTCGGACCGTCTGTCTCATACCGTCTGTCTCGGACCGTCTGTCTCGGACCGTCGGTCTCGGGCCGTCTGTCTCGGAAAGTCTGTCTCCGACTGTCTGTCTCGGACCGTCTGTCTCAGACCGCCTGTCTCAGACCGTCTATCTCAGACCGTCTGCGTCATACCGTCTGTCTCAGACCGTCTATCTCGTCCCGTCGGTCTCAGACCGTCTGTCTCAGACCAGCTGTCTCGTACCGTCTGTCTCAGACCGTCTGCATCAGACCGTCCGTCTCAGACCGTCTATCTCGTCCCGTCTGTCTCAGAACGTCTGTTTCATACCGTCTGTCTCGGACCGTCTGTCTCCGACTGTCTGTCTCGGACCGTCTGTCTCAGGCCGTCTGCGTCATACCGTCTGTCTCAGACCGTCTATCTCGTCCCGTCGGTCTCAGACCGTCTGTCTCAGACCAGCTGTCTCAGACCGTCTGTCTCAGACCGTCTGCCTCAGACCGTCCGTCTCAGACCGTCTATCTCGTCCCGTCTGTCTCAGAACTTCCGTCTCAGACCATCTGCCTCAGACCGTCTGCCTCAGACCGTCTGCCTCAGACCGTCGGTCTCAGAACGTCTGTCACAGACCGTCTGTCTCGTCCCGTCGGTCTCAGACCGTCTGTTTCATACCGTCTGTCGCAGACTGTCTGTCGCAGACCTTCTGTCTCAGACCGCCATTCTCAGACCGTCTGTCTCAGACCGTCGGTCTCAGGCCGTCTGTTTCATTCCGTCGTTCTCAGACCGTCTGTCTCAGACCGTCTATCTCTGCCCGTCTGTCTCTAACCGTCTGTCTCAGACCGTCTGTTTCATACGGTCTATCTCAGCCCGTCGGGATCAGACCGTCTGTCTCAGTCCGTATGTCTAAGATCCTCTGTCTCGGATTGTCTGTCTCGGACCGTCTGTCTCATACCGTCTGTCTCGGACCGTCTGTCTCGGACCGTCGGTCTCGGGCCGTCTGTCTCGGACCGTCTGTCTCCGACTGTCTGTCTCGGACCGTCTGTCTCAGACCGCCTGTCTCAGACCGTCTATCTCAGACCGTCTGCGTCATACCGTCTGTCTCAGACCGTCTATCTCGTCCCGTCGGTCTCAGACCGTCTGTCTCAGACCAGCTGTCTCGGACCGTCTGTCTCAGACCGTCTGCCTCAGACCGTCCGTCTCAGACCGTCTATCTCGACCCGTCTGTCTCAGAACTTCCGTCTCAGAACGTCTGTCACAGACCGTCTGTCTCAGACCGTCTGTCTCAGACCGTCTGTCTCAGACCGTCTGTCTCAGACCGTCTGTCTCAGACAGTCTGTCTCAGACCGTCTGTCTCAGACCGTCTGTCTCAGACCGTCTGTCTCAGACCGTCTGTCTCAGACCGTCTGTCTCAGACCGTCTGTCTCATACCGTCTGTCTCAGACCGTCTGTCTCAGACCGTCGGTCTCAGACCGTCTGTCTCAGACCGTCCGTCTCATACCGTCTGTCTCAGACCGTCTGTCTCATACCGTCTGTCTCAGACCGTCTGTCTCAGACCGTCTGTCTCAGACCGTCTGTCTCAGACCGTTTGTCTCAGACCGTCTGTCTCAGACCGTCTGTCTCAGACCGTCTGTCTCAGACCGTCTGTCTCAGACCGTCTATCTCGTCCCGTCGGTCTCAGACCGTCTGTCTCAGACCAGCTGTCTCAGACCGTCTGTCTCAGACCGTCTGCCTCAGACCGTCCGTCTCAGACCGTCTATCTCGTCCCGTCTGTCTCAGAACTTCCGTCTCAGACCGTCTGCCTCAGACCGTCTGCCTCAGACCGTCTGCCTCAGACCGTCTGCCTCAGACCGTCTGCCTCAGACCGTCGGTCTCAGAACGTCTGTCACAGACCGTCTGTCTCAGACCGTCTGTCTCAGACCGTCTGTCTCAGACCGTCTGTCTCAGACCGTCTGTCTCATACCGTCTGTCTCAGACCGTCTGTCTCATACCGTCTGTCTCAGACCGTCTGTCTCAGACCGTCTGTCTCAGACCGTCTGTCTCAGACCGTCTATCTCGTCCCGTCTGTCTCAGACCGTCTGTCTCAGAACGTCTGTTTCATACCGTCTGTCTCGGACCGTCTGTCTACGACTGTCTGTCTCGGACCGTCTGTCTCAGGCCGTCTGCGTCATACCGTCTGTCTCAGACCGTCTATCTCGTCCCGTCGGTCTCAGACCGTCTGTCTCAGACCAGCTGTCTCAGACCGTCTGTCTCAGACCGTCTGCCTCAGACCGTCCGTCTCAGACCGTCTATCTCGTCCCGTCTGTCGCAGACCTTCTGTCTCAGACCGCCATTCTCAGACCGTCTGTCTCAGACCGTCGGTCTCAGGCCGTCTGTTTCATTCCGTCGTTCTCAGACCGTCTGTCTCAGACCGTCTATCTCTGCCCGTCTGTCTCTAACCGTCTGTCTCAGACCGTCTGTTTCATACGGTCTATCTCAGCCCGTCGGGATCAGACCGTCTGTCTCAGTACGTATGTCTCAGATCCTCTGTCTCGGACCGTCTGTCTCGGACCGTCTGTCTCGGACCGTCTGTCTCGGACCGTCTGTCTCGGACCGTCTGTCTCGGACCGTCGGTCTCGGGCCGTCTGTCTCAGACCGTCTGTCTCAGACCGTCTGTCTCAGACCGTCTGTCTCAGACCGTCTGTCTCAGGCCGTCTGTTTCATTCCGTCTGTCTCAGACCGTCTATCTCTGCCCGTCTGTCTCTAACCGTCTGTCTCAGACCGTCTGTTTCATACGGTCTATCTCAGCACGTCGGCATCAGACCGTCTGTCTCAGACCGTATGTTTCATACGGTCTATCTCAGCCCGTCGGCATCAGACCGTCTGTCTCAGTGCGTATGTCTCAGATCCTCTGTCTCGGACCGTCTGTCTCAGGCCGTCTGCTTCATACCTTCTGTCTCAGACCGTCTGTCTCGTACCGTCTGTTTCAGACCGTCTGTCTCAGAACGTCTATCTCGTCCCGTCGGTCTCAGACCGTCTGTCTCAGGCCAGCTGTCCCAGACCGTCTGTCTCGGACCGCCTGTCTCAGACCGTCTCTCTCAGGCCGTCTGTTTCATACCGTCTGTCGCAGACTGTCTGTCGCAGACCTTCTGTCTCAGACCGCCATTCTCAGACCGTCGGTCTCAGGCCGTCTGTTTCATTCCGTCGTTCTCAGACCGTCTGTCTCAGACCGTCTATCTCGGACCGTCTGTCTCCGACTGTCTGTCTCGGACCGTCTGTCTCAGACCGCCTGTCTCAGACTGTCTATCTCAGGCCGTCTGCGTCATACCATCTGTCTCAGACCGTTTATCTCGTCCCGTCGGTCTCAGACCGCCTGTCTCAGACCGTCCGTCTCAGACCGTCTATCTCGTCCCGTCTGTCTCAGAACTTCCGTCTCAGACCGTCTGCCTCAGACCGTCTGCCTCAGACCGTCTGCCTCAGACCGTCTGCCCCAGACCGTCTGTCTCAGAACGTCTGTCACAGACCGTCTGTCTCAGACCGTCTGTCTCAGACCGTCTGTCTCAGACCGTCTGTCTCAGACCGTCTGTCTCAGACCGTCTGTCTCAGGCCGTCTGTCTCAGACCGTCTGTCTCAGTCCGTCTGTCTCAGACCGTCTATCTCGTCCCGTCTGTCTCGTCCCGTCTGTCTCAGACCGCCTGTCTCAGAACGTCTGTTTCATACCGTCTGTCTCACACCGTCTGTCTCAGACCGTCTGTCTTAGACCGTCTGTCTCAGGCCGTCTGTTTCATTCCGTCTGTCTCAGACCGTCTATCTCTGCCCGTCTGTCTCTAACCGTCTGTCTCAGACCGTCTGTTTCATACGGTCTATCTCAGCCCGTCGGCATCAGACCGTCTGTCTCAGACCGTCTGTTTCATACGGTCTATCTCAGCCCGTCGGCATCAGACCGTCTGTTTCAGTCCGTATGTCTCAGATCCTCTGTCTCGGACCGTCTGTCTCAGGCCGTCTGCTCCATACCGTCTGTCTCAGACCGTCTATCTCGTCCCGTCGGTCTCAGACCAGCTATCTCACACCGTCTGTCTCAGACCGTCTGCCTCAGACCGTCCGTCTCAGACCGTCTGTCTCAGACCGTCAGTCTCAGGCCGTCTGCCTCAGACCGTCTGTCTCAGACCGTCTATCTCGTCCCGTCTGTCTCAGACCGTCTGTCTCAGAACGTCTATCTCGTCCCGTCGGTCTCAGACCGTCTGTTTCATACCGTCTGTCGCAGACTGTCTGTCGCAGACGTTCTGCCTCAGACCGCCATTCTCAGACCGTGTGTCTCAGACCGTCGGTCTCAGGCCGTCTGTTTCATTCCGTCGTTCTCAGACTGTCTGTCTCAGACCGTCTATCTCTGCCCGTCTGTCTCTAACCGTCTGTCTCAGACCGTCTGTTTCATACGGTCTATCTCAGCCCGTCGGGATCAGACCGTCTGTCTCAGTCCGTATGTCTCAGATCCTCTGTCTCGGACCGTCTGTCTCGGACCGTCTGTCTCGGACCGTCAGTCTCGGACCGTCGGTCTCGGGCCGTCTGTCTCGGACCGTCTGTCTCCGACTGTCTGTCTCGGACCGTCTGTCTCAGACCGCCTGGCTCAGACCGTCTATCTCAGGCCGTCTGCGTCATACCGTCTGTCTCAGACCGTCTATCTCGTCCCGTCGGTCTCACACCGTCTGTCTCAGACCAGCTGTCTCAGACCGTCTGTCTCAGACCGTCTGCCTCAGACCGTCCGTCTCAGACCGTCTATCTCGACCCGTCTGTCTCAGAACTTCCGTCTCAGACCGTCTGCCTCAGACTGTCTGCCTCAGACCGTCTGTCTCAGAACGTCTGTCACAGACCGTCTGTCTCAGACCGTCTGTCTCAGACCGTCTGTCTCAGACAGTCTGTCTCAGACCGTCTGTCTCAGACCGTCTGTCTCAGACCGTCTGTCTCAGACCGTCTGTCTCAGACCGTCTGTCTCAGACCGTCTATCTCGTCCCGTGTGTCTCGTCCCGTCTGTCTCAGACCGTCTGTCTCAGAACGTCTGTTTCATACCGTCTGTCTCACACCGTCTGTCTCAGACCGTCTGTCTTAGACCGTCTGTCTCAGGCCGTCTGTTTCATTCCGTCTGTCTCAGACCGTCTATCTCTGCCCGTCTGTCTCTAACCGTCTGTCTCAGACCGTCTGTTTCATACGGTCTATCTCAGCCCGTCGGCATCAGACCGTCTGTCTCAGTCCGTATGTCTCAGATCCTCTGTCTCGGACCGTCTGTCTCGGACCGTCTGCTTCATACCGTCTGTCTCAGACCGTCTATCTCGTCCCGTCGGTCTCAGACCGTCTGTCTCAGACCAGCTGTCTCAGACCGTCTGTCTCAGACCGTCTGCCTCAGACCGTCCGTCTCAGACCGTCTATCTCGTCCCGTCTGTCGCAGACCTTCTGTCTCAGACCGCCATTCTCAGACCGTCTGTCTCAGACCGTCGGTCTCAGGCCGTCTGTTTCATTCCGTCGTTCTCAGACCGTCTGTCTCAGACCGTCTATCTCTGCCCGTCTGTCTCTAACCGTCTGTCTCAGACCGTCTGTTTCATACGGTCTATCTCAGCCCGTCGGGATCAGACCGTCTGTCTCAGTCCGTATGTCTCAGATCCTCTGTCTCGGACCGTCTGTCTCGGACCGTCTGTCTCATACCGTCTGTCTCGGACCGTCTGTCTCGGACCGTCGGTCTCGGGCCGTCTGTCTCGGACCGTCTGTCTCCGACTGTCTGTCTCGGACCGTCTGTCTCAGACCGCCTGTCTCAGACCGTCTATCTCAGACCGTCTGCGTCATACCGTCTGTCTCAGACCGTCTATCTCGTCCCGTCGGTCTCAGACCGTCTGTCTCAGACCAGCTGTCTCGGACCGTCTGTCTCAGACCGTCTGCCTCAGACCGTCCGTATCAGACCGTCTATCTCGACCCGTCTGTCTCAGAACTTCCGTCTCAGAACGTCTGTCACAGACCGTCTGTCTCAGACCGTCTGTCTCAGACCGTCTGTCTCAGACCGTCTGTCTCAGACCGTCTGTCTCAGACCGTCTGCCTCAGACAGTCTGTCTCAGACCGTCTGTCTCAGACCGTCTGTTTCAGACCGTCTGTCTCAGACCGTCTGTCTCAGACCGTCTGTCTCATACCGTCTGTCTCAGACCGTCTGTCTCAGTCCGTATGTCTCAGATCCTCTGTCTCGGACCGTCTGTCTCGGACCGTCTGTCTCGGACCGTCTGTCTCGGACCGTCTGTCTCGGACCGTCTGTCTCGGACCGTCGGTCTCGGGCCGTCTGTCTCAGACCGTCTGTCTCAGACCGTCTGTCTCAGACCGTCTGCCTCAGACAGTCTGTCTCAGACCGTCTGTCTCAGACCGTCTGTTTCAGACCGTCTGTCTCAGACCGTCTGTCTCAGACCGTCTGTCTCATACCGTCTGTCTCAGACCGTCTGTCTCAGTCCGTATGTCTCAGATCCTCTGTCTCGGACCGTCTGTCTCGGACCGTCTGTCTCGGACCGTCTGTCTCGGACCGTCTGTCTCGGACCGTCTGTCTCGGACCGTCTGTCTCGGACCGTCTGTCTCGGACCGTCGGTCTCGGGCCGTCTGTCTCAGACCGTCTGTCTCAGACCGTCTATCTCTGCCCGTCTGTCTTTAACCGTGTGTCTCAGACCGTCTGTTTCATACGGTCTATCTCAGCACGTCGGCATCAGACCGTCTGTCTCAGACCGTATGTTTCATACGGTCTATCTCAGCCCGTCGGCATCAGACCGTCTGTCTCAGTGCGTATGTCTCAGATCCTCTGTCTCGGACCGTCTGTCTCAGGCCGTCTGCTTCATACCGTCTGTCTCAGACCGTCTGTCTCGTACCGTCTGTTTCAGACCGTCTGTCTCAGAACGTCTATCTCGTCCCGTCGGTCTCAGACCGTCTGTCTCAGGCCAGCTGTCCCAGACCGTCTGTCTCGGACCGCCTGTCTCAGACCGTCTCTCTCAGGCCGTCTGTTTCATACCGTCTGTCGCAGACTGTCTGTCGCAGACCTTCTGTCTCAGACCGCCATTCTCAGACCGTCGGTCTCAGGCCGTCTGTTTCATTCCGTCGTTCTCAGACCGTCTGTCTCAGACCGTCTATCTCGGACCGTCTGTCTCCGACTGTCTGTCTCGGACCGTCTGTCTCAGACCGCCTGTCTCAGACCGTCTATCTCAGGCCGTCTGCGTCATACCATCTGTCTCAGACCGTTTATCTCGTCCCGTCGGTCTCAGACCGCCTGTCTCAGACCGTCCGTCTCAGACCGTCTATCTCGTCCCGTCTGTCTCAGAACTTCCGTCTCAGACCGTCTGCCTCAGACCGTCTGCCTCAGACCGTCTGCCTCAGACCGTCTGCCCCAGACCGTCTGTCTCAGAACGTCTGTCACAGACCGTCTGTCTCAGACCGTCTGTCTCAGACCGTCTGTCTCAGACCGTCTGTCTCAGACCGTCTGTCTCAGACCGTCTGTCTCAGACCGTCTGTCTCAGACCGTCTGTCTCAGACCGTCTGTCTCAGTCCGTCTGTCTCAGACCGTCTATCTCGTCCCGTCTGTCTCGTCCCGTCTGTCTCAGACCGCCTGTCTCAGAACGTCTGTTTCATACCGTCTGTCTCACACCGTCTGTCTCAGACCGTCTATCTCAGGCCGTCTGCGTCATACCGTCTGTCTCAGACCGTCTATCTCGTCCCGTCGGTCTCACACCGTCTGTCTCAGACCAGCTGTCTCAGACCGTCTGTCTCAGACCGTCTGCCTCAGACCGTCCGTCTCAGACCGTCTATCTCGACCCGTCTGTCTCAGAACTTCCGTCTCAGACCGTCTGCCTCAGACTGTCTGCCTCAGACCGTCTGCCTCAGAACGTCTGTCACAGACCGTCTGTCTCAGACCGTCTGTCTCAGACCGTCTGTCTCAGACAGTCTGTCTCAGACCGTCTGTCTCAGACCGTCTGTCTCAGACCGTCTGTCTCAGACCGTCTGTCTCAGACCGTCTGTCTCAGACCGTCTGTCTCAGACCGTCTGTCTCAGACCGTCTGTCTCAGACCGTCTATCTCGTCCCGTGTGTCTCGTCCCGTCTGTCTCAGACCGTCTGTCTCAGAACGTCTGTTTCATACCGTCTGTCTCACACCGTCTGTCTCAGACCGTCTGTCTTAGACCGTCTGTCTCAGGCCGTCTGTTTCATTCCGTCTGTCTCAGACCGTCTATCTCTGCCCGTCTGTCTCTAACCGTCTGTCTCAGACCGTCTGTTTCATACGGTCTATCTCAGCCCGTCGGCATCAGACCGTCTGTCTCAGTCCGTATGTCTCAGATCCTCTGTCTCGGACCGTCTGTCTCGGACCGTCTGCTTCATACCGTCTGTCTCAGACCGTCTATCTCGTCCCGTCGGTCTCAGACCGTCTGTCTCAGACCAGCTGTCTGAGACCGTCTGTCTCAGACCGTCTGCCTCAGACCGTCCGTCTCAGACCGTCTATCTCGTCCCGTCTGTCGCAGACCTTCTGTCTCAGACCGCCATTCTCAGACCGTCTGTCTCAGACCGTCGGTCTCAGGCCGTCTGTTTCATTCCGTCGTTCTCAGACCGTCTGTCTCAGACCGTCTGTCTCTGCCCGTCTGTCTCTAACCGTCTGTCTCAGACCGTCTGTTTCATACGGTCTATCTCAGCCCGTCGGGATCAGACCGTCTGTCTCAGTCCGTATGTCTCAGATCCTCTGTCTCGGACCGTCTGTCTCGGACCGTCTGTCTCATACCGTCTGTCTCGGACCGTCTGTCTCGGACCGTCGGTCTCGGGCCGTCTGTCTCGGACCGTCTGTCTCCGACTGTCTGTCTCGGACCGTCTGTCTCAGACCGCCTGTCTCAGACCGTCTATCTCAGACCGTCTGCGTCATACCGTCTGTCTCAGACCGTCTATCTCGTCCCGTCGGTCTCAGACCGTCTGTCTCAGACCAGCTGTCTCGGACCGTCTGTCTCAGACCGTCTGCCTCAGACCGTCCGTATCAGACCGTCTATCTCGACCCGTCTGTCTCAGAACTTCCGTCTCAGAACGTCTGTCACAGACCGTCTGTCTCAGACCGTCTGTCTCAGACCGTCTGTCTCAGACCGTCTGTCTCAGACCGTCTGTCTCAGACCGTCTGCCTCAGACAGTCTGTCTCAGACCGTCTGTCTCAGACCGTCTGTTTCAGACCGTCTGTCTCAGACCGTCTGTCTCAGACCGTCTGTCTCATACCGTCTGTCTCAGACCGTCTGTCTCAGTCCGTATGTCTCAGATCCTCTGTCTCGGACCGTCTGTCTCGGACCGTCTGTCTCGGACCGTCTGTCTCGGACCGTCTGTCTCGGACCGTCGGTCTCGGGCCGTCTGTCTCAGACCGTCTGTCTCAGACCGTCTGTCTCAGACCGTCTGTCTCAGACCGTCTGTCTCAGGCCGTCTGTTTCATTCCGTCTGTCTCAGACCGTCTATCTCTGCCCCTCTGTCTCTAACCGTCTGTCTCAGACCGTCTGTTTCATACGGTCTATCTCAGCACGTCGGCATCAGACCGTCTGTCTCAGACCGTATGTTTCATACGGTCTATCTCAGCCCGTCGGCATCAGACCGTCTGTCTCAGTGCGTATGTCTCAGATCCTCTGTCTCGGACCGTCTGTCTCAGGCCGTCTGCTTCATACCGTCTGTCTCAGACCGTCTGTCTCGTACCGTCTGTTTCAGACCGTCTGTCTCAGAACGTCTATCTCGACCCGTCGGTCTCAGACCGTCTGTCTCAGGCCAGCTGTCCCAGACCGTCTGTCTCGGACCGCCTGTCTCAGACCGTCTCTCTCAGGCCGTCTGTTTCATACCGTCTGTCGCAGACTGTCTGTCGCAGACCTTCTGTCTCAGACCGCCATTCTCAGACCGTCGGTCTCAGGCCGTCTGTTTCATTCCGTCGTTCTCAGACCGTCTGTCTCAGACCGTCTATCTCGGACCGTCTGTCTCCGACTGTCTGTCTCGGACCGTCTGTCTCAGACCGCCTGTCTCAGACCGTCTATCTCAGGCCGTCTGCGTCATACCATCTGTCTCAGACCGTTTATCTCGTCCCGTCGGTCTCAGACCGCCTGTCTCAGACCGTCCGTCTCAGACCGTCTATCTCGTCCCGTCTGTCTCAGAACTTCCGTCTCAGACCGTCTGCCTCAGACCGTCTGCCTCAGACCGTCTGCCTCAGACCGTCTGCCCCAGACCGTCTGTCTCAGAACGTCTGTCACAGACCGTCTGTCTCAGACCGTCTGTCTCAGACCGTCTGTCTCAGACCGTCTGTCTCAGACCGTCTGTCTCAGACCGTCTGTCTCAGACCGTCTGTCTCAGACCGTCTGCCTCAGACCGTCTGTCTCAGTCCGTCTGTCTCAGACCGTCTATCTCGTCCCGTCTGTCTCGTCCCGTCTGTCTCAGACCGCCTGTCTCAGAACGTCTGTTTCATACCGTCTGTCTCACACCGTCTGTCTCAGACCGTCTGTCTTAGACCGTCTGTCTCAGGCCGTCTGTTTCATTCCGTCTGTCTCAGACCGTCTATCTCTGCCCGTCTGTCTCTAACCGTCTGTCTCAGACCGTCTGTTTCATACGGTCTATCTCAGCCCGTCGGCATCAGACCGTCTGTCTCAGACCGTCTGTTTCATACGGTCTATCTCAGCCCGTCGGCATCAGACCGTCTGTTTCAGTCCGTATGTCTCAGATCCTCTGTCTCGGACCGTCTGTCTCAGGCCGTCTGCTCCATACCGTCTGTCTCAGACCGTCTATCTCGTCCCGTCGGTCTCAGACCAGCTATCTCACACCGTCTGTCTCAGACCGTCTGCCTCAGACCGTCCGTCTCAGACCGTCTGTCTCAGACCGTCAGTCTCAGGCCGTCTGCCTCAGACCGTCTGTCTCAGACCGTCTATCTCGTCCCGTCTGTCTCAGACCGTCTGTCTCAGAACGTCTATCTCGTCCCGTCGGTCTCAGACCGTCTGTTTCATACCGTCTGTCGCAGACTGTCTGTCGCAGACGTTCTGCCTCAGACCGCCATTCTCAGACCGTGTGTCTCAGACCGTCGGTCTCAGGCCGTCTGTTTCATTCCGTCGTTCTCAGACTGTCTGTCTCAGACCGTCTATCTCTGCCCGTCTGTCTCTAACCGTCTGTCTCAGACCGTCTGTTTCATACGGTCTATCTCAGCCCGTCGGGATCAGACCGTCTGTCTCAGTCCGTATGTCTCAGATCCTCTGTCTCGGACCGTCTGTCTCGGACCGTCTGTCTCGGACCGTCAGTCTCGGACCGTCGGTCTCGGGCCGTCTGTCTCGGACCGTCTGTCTCCGACTGTCTGTCTCGGACCGTCTGTCTCAGACCGCCTGTCTCAGACCGTCTATCTCAGGCCGTCTGCGTCATACCGTCTGTCTCAGACCGTCTATCTCGTCCCGTCGGTCTCACACCGTCTGTCTCAGACCAGCTGTCTCAGACCGTCTGTCTCAGACCGTCTGCCTCAGACCGTCCGTCTCAGACCGTCTATCTCGACCCGTCTGTCTCAGAACTTCCGTCTCAGACCGTCTGCCTCAGACTGTCTGCCTCAGACCGTCTGTCTCAGAACGTCTGTCACAGACCGTCTGTCTCAGACCGTCTGTCTCAGACCGTCTGTCTCAGACAGTCTGTCTCAGACCGTCTGTCTCAGACCGTCTGTCTCAGACCGTCTGTCTCAGACCGTCTGTCTCAGACCGTCTGTCTCAGACCGTCTGTCTCAGACCGTCTGTCTCAGACCGTCTATCTCGTCCCGTGTGTCTCGTCCCGTCTGTCTCAGACCGTCTGTCTCAGAACGTCTGTTTCATACCGTCTGTCTCACACCGTCTGTCTCAGACCGTCTGTCTTAGACCGTCTGTCTCAGGCCGTCTGTTTCATTCCGTCTGTCTCAGACCGTCTATCTCTGCCCGTCTGTCTCTAACCGTCTGTCTCAGACCGTCTGTTTCATACGGTCTATCTCAGCCCGTCGGCATCAGACCGTCTGTCTCAGTCCGTATGTCTCAGATCCTCTGTCTCGGACCGTCTGTCTCGGACCGTCTGCTTCATACCGTCTGTCTCAGACCGTCTATCTCGTCCCGTCGGTCTCAGACCGTCTGTCTCAGACCAGCTGTCTCAGACCGTCTGTCTCAGACCGTCTGCCTCAGACCGTCCGTCTCAGACCGTCTATCTCGTCCCGTCTGTCGCAGACCTTCTGTCTCAGACCGCCATTCTCAGACCGTCTGTCTCAGACCGTCGGTCTCAGGCCGTCTGTTTCATTCCGTCGTTCTCAGACCGTCTGTCTCAGACCGTCTATCTCTGCCCGTCTGTCTCTAACCGTCTGTCTCAGACCGTCTGTTTCATACGGTCTATCTCAGCCCGTCGGGATCAGACCGTCTGTCTCAGTCCGTATGTCTCAGATCCTCTGTCTCGGACCGTCTGTCTCGGACCGTCTGTCTCATACCGTCTGTCTCGGACCGTCTGTCTCGGACCGTCGGTCTCGGGCCGTCTGTCTCGGACCGTCTGTCTCCGACTGTCTGTCTCGGACCGTCTGTCTCAGACCGCCTGTCTCAGACCGTCTATCTCAGACCGTCTGCGTCATACCGTCTGTCTCAGACCGTCTATCTCGTCCCGTCGGTCTCAGACCGTCTGTCTCAGACCAGCTGTCTCGGACCGTCTGTCTCAGACCGTCTGCCTCAGACCGTCCGTATCAGACCGTCTATCTCGACCCGTCTGTCTCAGAACTTCCGTCTCAGAACGTCTGTCACAGACCGTCTGTCTCAGACCGTCTGTCTCAGACCGTCTGTCTCAGACCGTCTGTCTCAGACCGTCTGTCTCAGACCGTCTGCCTCAGACAGACTGTCTCAGACCGTCTGTCTCAGACCGTCTGTTTCAGACCGTCTGTCTCAGACCGTCTGTCTCAGACCGTCTGTCTCATACCGTCTGTCTCAGTCCGTATGTCTCAGATCCTCTGTCTCGGACCGTCTGTCTCGGACCGTCTGTCTCGGACCGTCTGTCTCGGACCGTCTGTCTCGGACCGTCTGTTTCATACGGTCTATCTCAGCCCGTCGGGATCAGACCGTCTGTCTCAGTCCGTATGTCTCAGATCCTCTGTCTCGGACCGTCTGTCTCGGACCGTCTGTCTCATACCGTCTGTCTCGGACCGTCTGTCTCGGACCGTCGGTCTCGGGCCGTCTGTCTCGGACCGTCTGTCTCCGACTGTCTGTCTCGGACCGTCTGTCTCAGACCGCCTGTCTCAGACCGTCTATCTCAGACCGTCTGCGTCATACCGTCTGTCTCAGACCGTCTATCTCGTCCCGTCGGTCTCAGACCGTCTGTCTCAGACCAGCTGTCTCGGACCGTCTGTCTCAGACCGTCTGCCTCAGACCGTCCGTATCAGACCGTCTATCTCGACCCGTCTGTCTCAGAACTTCCGTCTCAGAACGTCTGTCACAGACCGTCTGTCTCAGACCGTCTGTCTCAGACCGTCTGTCTCAGACCGTCTGTCTCAGACCGTCTGTCTCAGACCGTCTGCCTCAGACAGACTGTCTCAGACCGTCTGTCTCAGACCGTCTGTTTCAGACCGTCTGTCTCAGACCGTCTGTCTCAGACCGTCTGTCTCATACCGTCTGTCTCAGACCGTCTGTCTCAGTCCGTATGTCTCAGATCCTCTGTCTCGGACCGTCTGTCTCGGACCGTCTGTCTCGGACCGTCTGTCTCGGACCGTCTGTCTCGGACCGTCGGTCTCGGGCCGTCTGTCTCAGACCGTCTGTCTCAGACCGTCTGTCTCAGACCGTCTGTCTCAGACCGTCTGTCTCAGGCCGTCTGTTTCATTCCGTCTGTCTCAGACCGTCTATCTCAGCCCGTCGGCATCAGACCGTCTGTCTCAGTCCGTATGTCTCAGATCCTCTGTCTCGGACCGTCTGTCTCGGACCGTCTGCTTCATACCGTCTGTCTCAGACCGTCTATCTCGTCCCGTCGGTCTCAGACCGTCTGTCTCAGACCAGCTGTCTCAGACCGTCTGTCTCAGACCGTCTGCCTCAGACCGTCCGTCTCAGACCGTCTATCTCGTCCCGTCTGTCGCAGACCTTCTGTCTCAGACCGCCATTCTCAGACCGTCTGTCTCAGACCGTCGGTCTCAGGCCGTCTGTTTCATTCCGTCGTTCTCAGACCGTCTGTCTCAGACCGTCTATCTCTGCCCGTCTGTCTCTAACCGTCTGTCTCAGACCGTCTGTTTCATACGGTCTATCTCAGCCCGTCGGGATCAGACCGTCTGTCTCAGTCCGTATGTCTCAGATCCTCTGTCTCGGACCGTCTGTCTCGGACCGTCTGTCTCATACCGTCTGTCTCGGACCGTCTGTCTCGGACCGTCGGTCTCGGGCCGTCTGTCTCGGACCGTCTGTCTCCGACTGTCTGTCTCGGACCGTCTGTCTCAGACCGCCTGTCTCAGACCGTCTATCTCAGACCGTCTGCGTCATACCGTCTGTCTCAGACCGTCTATCTCGTCCCGTCGGTCTCAGACCGTCTGTCTCAGACCAGCTGTCTCGGACCGTCTGTCTCAGACCGTCTGCCTCAGACCGTCCGTATCAGACCGTCTATCTCGACCCGTCTGTCTCAGAACTTCCGTCTCAGAACGTCTGTCACAGACCGTCTGTCTCAGACCGTCTGTCTCAGACCGTCTGTCTCAGACCGTCTGTCTCAGACCGTCTGTCTCAGACCGTCTGTCTCAGACCGTCTGCCTCAGACAGACTGTCTCAGACCGTCTGTCTCAGACCGTCTGTTTCAGACCGTCTGTCTCAGACCGTCTGTCTCAGACCGTCTGTCTCATACCGTCTGTCTCAGACCGTCTGTCTCAGTCCGTATGTCTCAGATCCTCTGTCTCGGACCGTCTGTCTTGGACCGTCTGTCTCGGACCGTCTGTCTCGGACCGTCTGTCTCGGACCGTCTGTCTCGGACCGTCGGTCTCGGGCCGTCTGTCTCAGACCGTCTGTCTCAGACCGTCTGTCTCAGACCGTCTGTCTCAGACCGTCTGTCTCAGGCCGTCTGTTTCATTCCGTCTGTCTCAGACCGTCTATCTCTGCCCGTCTGTCTCTAACCGTCTGTCTCAGACCGTCTGTTTCATACGGTCTATCTCAGCACGTCGGCATCAGACCGTCTGTCTCAGACCGTATGTTTCATACGGTCTATCTCAGCCCGTCGGCATCAGACCGTCTGTCTCAGTGCGTATGTCTCAGATCCTCTGTCTCGGACCGTCTGTCTCAGGCCGTCTGCTTCATACCGTCTGTCTCAGACCGTCTGTCTCGTACCGTCTGTTTCAGACCGTCTGTCTCAGAACGTCTATCTCGTCCCGTCGGTCTCAGACCGTCTGTCTCAGGCCAGCTGTCCCAGACCGTCTGTCTCAGACCGCCATTCTCAGACCGTCGGTCTCAGGCCGTCTGTTTCATTCCGTCGTTCTCAGACCGTCTGTCTCAGACCGTCTATCTCGGACCGTCTGTCTCCGACTGTCTGTCTCGGACCGTCTGTCTCAGACCGCCTGTCTCAGACCGTCTATCTCAGGCCGTCTGCGTCATACCATCTGTCTCAGACCGTTTATCTCGTCCCGTCGGTCTCAGACCGCCTGTCTCAGACCGTCCGTCTCAGACCGTCTATCTCGTCCCGTCTGTCTCAGAACTTCCGTCTCAGACCGTCTGCCTCAGACCGTCTGCCTCAGACCGTCTGCCTCAGACCGTCTGCCCCAGACCGTCTGTCTCAGATCGTCTGTCACAGACCGTCTGTCTCAGACCGTCTGTCTCAGACCGTCTGTCTCGTCCCGTCGGTCTCACACCGTCTGTCTCAGACCAGCTGTCTCAGACCGTCTGTCTCAGACCGTCTGCCTCAGACCGTCCGTCTCAGACCGTCTATCTCGACCCGTCTGTCTCAGAACTTCCGTCTCAGACCGTCTGCCTCAGACTGTCTGCCTCAGACCGTCTGCCTCAGACCGTCCGTCTCAGACCGTCTATCTCGACCCGTCTGTCTCAGAACTTCCGTCTCAGACCGTCTGCCTCAGACTGTCTGCCTCAGACCGTCTGTCTCAGAACGTCTGTCACAGACCGTCTGTCTCAGACCGTCTGTCTCAGACCGTCTGTCTCAGACAGTCTGTCACAGACCGTCTGTCTCAGACCGTCTGTCTCAGACCGTCTGTCTCAGACCGTCTGTCTCAGACCGTCTGCCTCAGACAGTCTGTCTCAGACCGTCTGTCTCAGACCGTCTGTTTCAGACCGTCTGTCTCAGACCGTCTGTCTCAGACCGTCTGTCTCATACCGTCTGTCTCAGACCGTCTGTCTCAGTCCGTATGTCTCAGATCCTCTGTCTCGGACCGTCTGTCTCGGACCGTCTGTCTCGGACCGTCTGTCTCGGACCGTCTGTCTCGGACCGTCTGTCTCGGACCGTCGGTCTCGGGCCGTCTGTCTCAGACCGTCTGTCTCAGACCGTCTGTCTCAGGCCGTCTGTTTCATTCCGTCTGTCTCAGACCGTCTATCTCTGCCCGTCTGTCTCTAACCGTCTGTCTCAGACCGTCTGTTTCATACGGTCTATCTCAGCACGTCGGCATCAGACCGTCTGTCTCAGACCGTATGTTTCATACGGTCTATCTCAGCCCGTCGGCATCAGACCGTCTGTCTCAGTGCGTATGTCTCAGATCCTCTGTCTCGGACCGTCTGTCTCAGGCCGTCTGCTTCATACCGTCTGTCTCAGACCGTCTGTCTCGTACCGTCTGTTTCACACCGTCTGTCTCAGAACGTCTATCTCGTCCCGTCGGTCTCAGACCGTCTGTCTCAGGCCAGCTGTCCCAGACCGTCTGTCTCGGACCGCCTGTCTCAGACCGTCTCTCTCAGGCCGTCTGTTTCATACCGTCTGTCGCAGACTGTCTGTCGCAGACCTTCTGTCTCAGACCGCCATTCTCAGACCGTCGGTCTCAGGCCGTCTGTTTCATTCCGTCGTTCTCAGACCGTCTGTCTCAGACCGTCTATCTCGGACCGTCTGCCTCAGACCGTCTGCCTCAGACCGTGTGTCTCAGAACGTCTGTCACAGACCGTCTGTCTCAGACCGTCTGTCTCAGACAGTCTGTCTCAGACCGTCTGTCTCAGACCGTCTGTCTCTGACCGTCTGCCTCAGACCGTCTGTCTCAGAACGTCTGTCACAGACCGTCTGTCTCGGACCGCCTGTCTCAGACCGTCTGTCTCAGGCCGTCTGTTTCATACCGTCTGTCACAGACCGTCTGTCTCAGACCGTCTGTCTCAGACCGTCTGTCTCAGACAGTCTGTCTCAGACCGTCTGTCTCAGACCGTCTGTCTCAGACCGTCTGTCTCAGACCGTCTGTCTCAGACCGTCTGTCTCAGACCGTCTGTCTCAGACCGTCTGTCTCAGACCGTCTATCTCGTCCCGTGTGTCTCGTCCCGTCTGTCTCAGACCGTCTGTCTCAGAACGTCTGTTTCATACCGTCTGTCTCACACCGTCTGTCTCAGACCGTCTGTCTTAGACCGTCTGTCTCAGGCCGTCTGTTTCATTCCGTCTGTCTCAGACCGTCTATCTCTGCCCGTCTGTCTCTAACCGTCTGTCTCAGACCGTCTGTTTCATACGGTCTATCTCAGCCCGTCGGCATCAGACCGTCTGTCTCAGTCCGTATGTCTCAGATCCTCTGTCTCGTCCCGTCTGTCTCAGACCAGCTATCTCACACCGTCTGTCTCAGACCGTCTGCCTCAGACCGTCCGTCTCAGACCGTCTGCCTCGGACCGTGTCTCCGACTGTCTGTCTCTGACCGTCTGTCTCAGGCCGTCTGCTTCATACCGTCTGTCTCAGACCGTCTATCTCGTCCCGTCGGTCTCAGACCAGCTATCTCACACCGTCTGTCTCAGACCCTCTGCCTCAGACTGTCTGTTTCATACGGTCTATATCAGCCCGTCGGCATCAGACCGTCTGTCTCAGACCGTATGTTTCATACGGTCTATCTCAGCCCGTCGGCATCAGACCGTCTGTCTCAGTGCGTATGTCTCAGATCCTCTGTCTCGGACCGTCTGTCTCAGGCCGTCTGCTTCATACCGTCTGTCTCCGACCGTCTATCTCTTCCCGTCGGTCTCAGACCGTCTGTCTCAGACCAGCTGTCTCAGACCGTCTGTCTCAGACCGTCTGCCTCAGACCGTCCGTCTCAGACCGTCTATCTCGTCCCGTCTGTCTCAGAAATTCCGTCTCAGACCGTCTGCCTCAGACCGTCTGCCTCAGACCGTCTGCCCTAGACCGTCTGTCTCAGAACGTCTGTCACAGACCGTCTGTCTCAGACCGTCTGTCTCAGACCGTCTGTCTCAGACCGTCTGTCTCAGACCGTCTGTCTCAGACCGTCTGTCTCAGACCGTCTGTCTCAGACCGTCTGTCTCAGACCGTCTGTCTCAGTCCGTCTGTCTCAGACCGTCTATCTCGTCCCGTCTGTCTCGTCCCGTCGGTCTCAGACCGTCTGTCTCAGGCCAGCTGTCCCAGACCGTCTGTCTCGGACCGCCTGTCTCAGACCGTCTCTCTCAGGCCGTCTGTTTCATACCGTCTGTCGCAGACCTTCTGTCTCAGACCGCCATTCTCACACCGTCGGTCTCAGGCCGTCTGTTTCATTCCGTCGTTCTCAGACCGTCTGTCTCAGACCGTCTATCTCGGACCGTCTGTCTCCGACTGTCTTTCTCGGACCGTCTGTCTCAGACCGCCTGTCTCAGACCGTCTATCTCAGGCCGTCTGCGTCATACCATCTGTCTCAGACCGTTTATCTCGTCCCGTCGGTCTCAGACCGTCTGTCTCAGACCGTCCGTCTCAGACCGTCTATCTCGTCCCGTCTGTCTCAGAACTTCCGTCTCAGACCGTCTGCCTCAGACCGTCTGCCTCAGACCGTGTGTCTCAGAACGTCTGTCACAGACCGTCTGTCTCAGACCGCCTGTCTCAGACCGTCTCTCTCAGGCCGTCTGTTTCATACCGTCTGTCGCAGACTGTCTGTCGCAGACCTTCTGTCTCAGACCGCCATTCTCAGACCGTCTGTCTCAGGCCGTCTGTCTCATTCCGTCTGTCTCAGACCGTCTATCTCTGCCCGTCTGTCTCTAACCGTCTGTCTCAGACCGTCTGTTTCATACGGTCTATCTCAGCACGTCGGCATCAGACCGTCTGTCTCAGACCGTATGTTTCATACGGTCTATCTCAGCCCGTCGGCATCAGACCGTCTGTCTCAGTGCGTATGTCTCAGATCCTCTGTCTCGGACCGTCTGTCTCAGGCCGTCTGCTTCATACCGTCTGTCTCAGACCGTCTATCTCGTCCCGTCGGTCTCAGACCGTCTGTCTCAGACCAGCTGTCTCAGACCGTCTGTCTCAGGCCGTCTGCCTCAGACCGTCCGTCTCAGACCGTCTATCTCGTCCCGTCTGTCTCAGAACTTCCGTCTCAGACCGTCTGCCTCAGACCGTCTGCCTGAGACCGTCTGCCCCAGACCGTCTGTCTCAGAACGTGTGTCACAGACCGACTGTCTCAGACCGTCTGTCTCAGACCGTCTGTCTCAGACCGTCTGTCTCAGACCGTCTGTCTCAGTCCGTCTGTCTCAGACCGTCTATCTCGTCCCGTCTGTCTCGTCCCGTCTGTCTCAGACCGTCTGTCTCAGAACGTCTGTTTCATACCGTCTGTCTCACACCGTCTGTCACAGACCGTCTGTCTTAGACCGTCTGTCTCAGGCCGTCTGTTTCATTCCGTCTGTCTCAGACCGTCTATCTCTGCCCGTCTGTCTCTAACCGTCTGTCTCAGACCGTCTGTTTCATACGGTCTATCTCAGCCCGTCGGCATCAGACCGTCTGTCTCAGACCGTCTGTTTCATACGGTCTATCTCAGCCCGTCGGCATCACACCGTCTGTCTCAGACCGTCTATCTCGTCCCGTCTGTCTCAGAACTTCCGTCTCAGTCCGTCTGTCTCAGACAGTCTGTCCCAGACCGTCTGTCTCAGACCGTCTCTCTCAGACCGTCTGTCTCAGACCGTCTATCTCGTCCCGTCTGTCTCAGACCGTCTATCTCGTCCCGTCTGTCTCGTCCCGTCTGACTCAGACCGTCTGTCTCAGAGCGTCTGTTTCATACCGTCTGTCTCACACCGTCTGTCTCAGACCGTCTGTCTCAGGCCGTCTGTTTCATTCCGTCTGTCTCAGACCGTCTATCTCTGCCCATCTGTCTCTAACCGTCTGTCTCATACCGTCTATTTCATACGGTCTATCTCAGCCCGTCGGCATCAGACCGTCTATCTCGTCCCGTCTGTCTCGTCCCGTCTGACTCAGACCGTCTGTCTCAGAGCGTCTGTTTCATACCGTCTGTCTCACACCGTCTGTCTCAGACCGTCTGTCTCAGGCCGTCTGTTTCATTCCGTCTGTCTCAGACCGTCTATCTCTGCCCATCTGTCTCTAACCGTCTGTCTCATACCGTCTGTTTCATACGGTCTATCTCAGCCCGTCGGCATCAGACCGTCTGTCTCAGACCGTCTGTTTCATACGGTCTATCTCAGCCCGTCGTCATCAGACCGTCTGTCTCAGTCCGTATGTCTCAGATCCTCTGTCTCGGACCGTCTGTCTCAGGCCGTCTGCTTCATACCGTCTGTCTCAGACCGTCTATCTCGTCCCGTCGGTCTCAGACCAGCTATCTCACACCGTCTGTCTCAGACCGTCTGCCTCAGACCGTCCGTCTCAGACCGTCTGTCTCAGACCGTCTGTCTCAGGCCGTCAGCCTCAGACCGTCTGTCTCAGACCGTCTATCTCGTCCCGTCTGTCTCAGACCGTCTGTCTCAGAACGTCTATCTCGTCCCGTCTGTCTCAGAAATTCCGTCTCAGACCGTCTGCCTCAGACCGTCTGCCTCAGACCGTCTGCCCTAGACCGTCTGTCTCAGAACGTCTGTCACAGACCGTCTGTCTCAGACCGTCTGTCTCAGACCGTCTGTCTCAGACCGTCTGTCTCAGACCGTCTGTCTCAGACCGTCTGTCTCAGACCGTCTGTCTCAGACCGTCTGTCTCAGACCGTCTGTCTCAGTCCGTCTGTCTCAGACCGTCTATCTCGTCCCGTCTGTCTCGTCCCGTCGGTCTCAGACCGTCTGTCTCAGGCCAGCTGTCCCAGACCGTCTGTCTCGGACCGCCTGTCTCAGACCGTCTCTCTCAGGCCGTCTGTTTCATACCGTCTGTCGCAGACCTTCTGTCTCAGACCGCCATTCTCACACCGTCGGTCTCAGGCCGTCTGTTTCATTCCGTCGTTCTCAGACCGTCTGTCTCAGACCGTCTATCTCGGACCGTCTGTCTCCGACTGTCTTTCTCGGACCGTCTGTCTCAGACCGCCTGTCTCAGACCGTCTATCTCAGGCCGTCTGCGTCATACCATCTGTCTCAGACCGTTTATCTCGTCCCGTCGGTCTCAGACCGTCTGTCTCAGACCGTCCGTCTCAGACCGTCTATCTCGTCCCGTCTGTCTCAGAACTTCCGTCTCAGACCGTCTGCCTCAGACCGTCTGCCTCAGACCGTGTGTCTCAGAACGTCTGTCACAGACCGTCTGTCTCAGACCGCCTGTCTCAGACCGTCTCTCTCAGGCCGTCTGTTTCATACCGTCTGTCGCAGACTGTCTGTCGCAGACCTTCTGTCTCAGACCGCCATTCTCAGACCGTCTGTCTCAGGCCGTCTGTCTCATTCCGTCTGTCTCAGACCGTCTATCTCTGCCCGTCTGTCTCTAACCGTCTGTCTCAGACCGTCTGTTTCATACGGTCTATCTCAGCACGTCGGCATCAGACCGTCTGTCTCAGACCGTATGTTTCATACGGTCTATCTCAGCCCGTCGGCATCAGACCGTCTGTCTCAGTGCGTATGTCTCAGATCCTCTGTCTCGGACCGTCTGTCTCAGGCCGTCTGCTTCATACCGTCTGTCTCAGACCGTCTATCTCGTCCCGTCGGTCTCAGACCGTCTGTCTCAGACCAGCTGTCTCAGACCGTCTGTCTCAGGCCGTCTGCCTCAGACCGTCCGTCTCAGACCGTCTATCTCGTCCCGTCTGTCTCAGAACTTCCGTCTCAGACCGTCTGCCTCAGACCGTCTGCCTGAGACCGTCTGCCCCAGACCGTCTGTCTCAGAACGTGTGTCACAGACCGACTGTCTCAGACCGTCTGTCTCAGACCGTCTGTCTCAGACCGTCTGTCTCAGACCGTCTGTCTCAGTCCGTCTGTCTCAGACCGTCTATCTCGTCCCGTCTGTCTCGTCCCGTCTGTCTCAGACCGTCTGTCTCAGAACGTCTGTTTCATACCGTCTGTCTCACACCGTCTGTCACAGACCGTCTGTCTTAGACCGTCTGTCTTAGGCCGTCTGTTTCATTCCGTCTGTCTCAGACCGTCTATCTCTGCCCGTCTGTCTCTAACCGTCTGTCTCAGACCGTCTGTTTCATACGGTCTATCTCAGCCCGTCGGCATCAGACCGTCTGTCTCAGACCGTCTGTTTCATACGGTCTATCTCAGCCCGTCGGCATCACACCGTCTGTCTCAGACCGTCTATCTCGTCCCGTCTGTCTCAGAACTTCCGTCTCAGTCCGTCTGTCTCAGACAGTCTGTCCCAGACCGTCTGTCTCAGACCGTCTCTCTCAGACCGTCTGTCTCAGACCGTCTATCTCGTCCCGTCTGTCTCAGACCGTCTATCTCGTCCCGTCTGTCTCGTCCCGTCTGACTCAGACCGTCTGTCTCAGAGCGTCTGTTTCATACCGTCTGTCTCACACCGTCTGTCTCAGACCGTCTGTCTCAGGCCGTCTGTTTCATTCCGTCTGTCTCAGACCGTCTATCTCTGCCCATCTGTCTCTAACCGTCTGTCTCATACCGTCTATTTCATACGGTCTATCTCAGCCCGTCGGCATCAGACCGTCTATCTCGTCCCGTCTGTCTCGTCCCGTCTGACTCAGACCGTCTGTCTCAGAGCGTCTGTTTCATACCGTCTGTCTCACACCGTCTGTCTCAGACCGTCTGTCTCAGGCCGTCTGTTTCATTCCGTCTGTCTCAGACCGTCTATCTCTGCCCATCTGTCTCTAACCGTCTGTCTCATACCGTCTGTTTCATACGGTCTATCTCAGCCCGTCGGCATCAGACCGTCTGTCTCAGACCGTCTGTTTCATACGGTCTATCTCAGCCCGTCGTCATCAGACCGTCTGTCTCAGTCCGTATGTCTCAGATCCTCTGTCTCGGACCGTCTGTCTCAGGCCGTCTGCTTCATACCGTCTGTCTCAGACCGTCTATCTCGTCCCGTCGGTCTCAGACCAGCTATCTCACACCGTCTGTCTCAGACCGTCTGCCTCAGACCGTCCGTCTCAGACCGTCTGTCTCAGACCGTCTGTCTCAGGCCGTCAGCCTCAGACCGTCTGTCTCAGACCGTCTATCTCGTCCCGTCTGTCTCAGACCGTCTGTCTCAGAACGTCTATCTCGTCCCGTCGGTCTCAGACCGTCTGTCTCAGGCCAGCTGTCCCAGACCGTCTGTCTCGGACCGCCTGTCTCAGACCGTCTGTCTCAGGCCGTCTGTTTCATACCGTCTGTCGCAGACTGTCTGTCGCAGACCTTCTGTCTCAGACCGCCATTCTCAGACCGTCTGTCTCAGACCGTCGGTCTCAGCCCGTCTGTTTCATTCCGTCGGTCTCGGACCGTCTGTCTCGGACCGTCTGTCTCCGACTGTGTGTCTCGGACCGTCTGTCTCAGACCGCCTGTCTCAGACCGTCTGTCTCAGGCCGTCTGCGTCATACCGTCTGTCTGAGACCGTCTATCTCGTCCCGTCGTCTCAGACCGCCTGTCTCAGACCAGCTGTCTCAGACCGTCTGTCTCAGACCGTCTGCCTCAGAACGTCCGTCTCAGACCGTCTATCTCGTCCCGTCTGTCTCAGAACTTCCGTCTCAGACCGTCTGCCTCAGACCGTCTGCCTCAGACCGTCTGTCTCAGAACGTCTGTCACAGACCGTGTGTCTCAGACCGTCTATCTCAGACAGTCTGTCTCAGACCGTCTGTCTCAGACCGTCTGTCTCAGACCGTCTGTCTCAGACCGTCTGTCTCAGACCGTCTGTCTCAGACCGTCTGTCTCAGACCGTCTGTCTCAGACCGTATGTCTCAGACCGTCTATCTCGTCCCGTCTGTCTCGGACCGCCTGTCTCAGACCGTCTGTCTCAGAACGTCTGTTTCATACCGTCTGTCTCACACCGTCTGTCTCAGACCGTCTGTCTTAGACCGTCTGTCTCAGGCCGTCTGTTTCATTCCGTCTGTCTCAGACCGTCTATCTCTGCCCGTCTGTCTCTAACCGTCCGTCTCAGACCGTCTGTTTCATACGGTCTATCTCAGCCCGTCGGCATCAGACCGTCTGTCTCAGTCCGTATGTCTCAGATCCTCTGTCTCGGACCGTCTGTCTCGGACCGTCTGCTTCATACCGTCTGTCTCAGACCGTCTATCTCGTCCCGTCGGTCTCAGACCAGCTATCTCACACCGTCTGTCTCAGACCGTCTATCTCGTCCCGTCGGTCTCAGACCAGCTATCTCACACCGTCCGTCTCGGACCGCCTGTCTCAGACCGTCTCTCTCAGGCCGTCTGTTTCATACCGTCTGTCGCAGACTGTCTGTCGCAGACCTTCTGTCTCAGACCGCCATTCTCAGACCGTCGGTCTCAGGCCGTCTGTTTCATTCCGTCGTTCTCAGACCGTCTGTCTCAGACCGTCTATCTCGGACCGTCTGCCTCAGACCGTCTGCCTCAGACCGTGTGTCTCAGAACGTCTGTCACAGACCGTCTGTCTCAGACCGTCTGTCTCAGACAGTCTGTCTCAGACCGTCTGTCTCAGACCGTCTGTCTCTGACCGTCTGCCTCAGACCGTCTGTCTCAGAACGTCTGTCACAGACCGTCTGTCTCGGACCGCCTGTCTCAGACCGTCTGTCTCAGGCCGTCTGTTTCATACCGTCTGTCACAGACCGTCTGTCTCAGACCGTCTGTCTCAGACCGTCTGTCTCAGACAGTCTGTCTCAGACCGTCTGTCTCAGACCGTCTGTCTCAGACCGTCTGTCTCAGACCGTCTGTCTCAGACCGTCTGTCTCAGACCGTCTGTCTCAGACCGTCTGTCTCAGACCGTCTATCTCGTCCCGTGTGTCTCGTCCCGTCTGTCTCAGACCGTCTGTCTCAGAACGTCTGTTTCATACCGTCTGTCTCACACCGTCTGTCTCAGACCGTCTGTCTTAGACCGTCTGTCTCAGGCCGTCTGTTTCATTCCGTCTGTCTCAGACCGTCTATCTCTGCCCGTCTGTCTCTAACCGTCTGTCTCAGACCGTCTGTTTCATACGGTCTATCTCAGCCCGTCGGCATCAGACCGTCTGTCTCAGTCCGTATGTCTCAGATCCTCTGTCTCGTCCCGTCTGTCTCAGACCAGCTATCTCACACCGTCTGTCTCAGACCGTCTGCCTCAGACCGTCCGTCTCAGACCGTCTGCCTCGGACCGTGTCTCCGACTGTCTGTCTCTGACCGTCTGTCTCAGGCCGTCTGCTTCATACCGTCTGTCTCAGACCGTCTATCTCGTCCCGTCGGTCTCAGACCAGCTATCTCACACCGTCTGTCTCAGACCCTCTGCCTCAGACTGTCTGTTTCATACGGTCTATATCAGCCCGTCGGCATCAGACCGTCTGTCTCAGACCGTATGTTTCATACGGTCTATCTCAGCCCGTCGGCATCAGACCGTCTGTCTCAGTGCGTATGTCTCAGATCCTCTGTCTCGGACCGTCTGTCTCAGGCCGTCTGCTTCATACCGTCTGTCTCCGACCGTCTATCTCTTCCCGTCGGTCTCAGACCGTCTGTCTCAGACCAGCTGTCTCAGACCGTCTGTCTCAGACCGTCTGCCTCAGACCGTCTGTCTCAGACCGTCTATCTCGTCCCGTCGGTCTCAGACCGTCTGTCTCAGACCAGCTGTCTCAGACCGTCTGTCTCAGGCCGTCTGCCTCAGACCGTCCGTCTCAGACCGTCTATCTCGTCCCGTCTGTCTCAGAACTTCCGTCTCAGACCGTCTGCCTCAGACCGTCTGCCTGAGACCGTCTGCCCCAGACCGTCTGTCTCAGAACGTGTGTCACAGACCGACTGTCTCAGACCGTCTGTCTCAGACCGTCTGTCTCAGACCGTCTGTCTCAGACCGTCTGTCTCAGTCCGTCTGTCTCAGACCGTCTATCTCGTCCCGTCTGTCTCGTCCCGTCTGTCTCAGACCGTCTGTCTCAGAACGTCTGTTTCATACCGTCTGTCTCACACCGTCTGTCACAGACCGTCTGTCTTAGACCGTCTGTCTCAGGCCGTCTGTTTCATTCCGTCTGTCTCAGACCGTCTATCTCTGCCCGTCTGTCTCTAACCGTCTGTCTCAGACCGTCTGTTTCATACGGTCTATCTCAGCCCGTCGGCATCAGACCGTCTGTCTCAGACCGTCTGTTTCATACGGTCTATCTCAGCCCGTCGGCATCACACCGTCTGTCTCAGACCGTCTATCTCGTCCCGTCTGTCTCAGAACTTCCGTCTCAGTCCGTCTGTCTCAGACAGTCTGTCCCAGACCGTCTGTCTCAGACCGTCTCTCTCAGACCGTCTGTCTCAGACCGTCTATCTCGTCCCGTCTGTCTCAGACCGTCTATCTCGTCCCGTCTGTCTCGTCCCGTCTGACTCAGACCGTCTGTCTCAGAGCGTCTGTTTCATACCGTCTGTCTCACACCGTCTGTCTCAGACCGTCTGTCTCAGGCCGTCTGTTTCATTCCGTCTGTCTCAGACCGTCTATCTCTGCCCATCTGTCTCTAACCGTCTGTCTCATACCGTCTATTTCATACGGTCTATCTCAGCCCGTCGGCATCAGACCGTCTATCTCGTCCCGTCTGTCTCGTCCCGTCTGACTCAGACCGTCTGTCTCAGAGCGTCTGTTTCATACCGTCTGTCTCACACCGTCTGTCTCAGACCGTCTGTCTCAGGCCGTCTGTTTCATTCCGTCTGTCTCAGACCGTCTATCTCTGCCCATCTGTCTCTAACCGTCTGTCTCATACCGTCTGTTTCATACGGTCTATCTCAGCCCGTCGGCATCAGACCGTCTGTCTCAGACCGTCTGTTTCATACGGTCTATCTCAGCCCGTCGTCATCAGACCGTCTGTCTCAGTCCGTATGTCTCAGATCCTCTGTCTCGGACCGTCTGTCTCAGGCCGTCTGCTTCATACCGTCTGTCTCAGACCGTCTATCTCGTCCCGTCGGTCTCAGACCAGCTATCTCACACCGTCTGTCTCAGACCGTCTGCCTCAGACCGTCCGTCTCAGACCGTCTGTCTCAGACCGTCTGTCTCAGGCCGTCAGCCTCAGACCGTCTGTCTCAGACCGTCTATCTCGTCCCGTCTGTCTCAGACCGTCTGTCTCAGAACGTCTATCTCGTCCCGTCGGTCTCAGACCGTCTGTCTCAGGCCAGCTGTCCCAGACCGTCTGTCTCGGACCGCCTGTCTCAGACCGTCTGTCTCAGGCCGTCTGTTTCATACCGTCTGTCGCAGACTGTCTGTCGCAGACCTTCTGTCTCAGACCGCCATTCTCAGACCGTCTGTCTCAGACCGTCGGTCTCAGCCCGTCTGTTTCATTCCGTCGGTCTCGGACCGTCTGTCTCGGACCGTCTGTCTCCGACTGTGTGTCTCGGACCGTCTGTCTCAGACCGCCTGTCTCAGACCGTCTGTCTCAGGCCGTCTGCGTCATACCGTCTGTCTGAGACCGTCTATCTCGTCCCGTCGTCTCAGACCGCCTGTCTCAGACCAGCTGTCTCAGACCGTCTGTCTCAGACCGTCTGCCTCAGAACGTCCGTCTCAGACCGTCTATCTCGTCCCGTCTGTCTCAGAACTTCCGTCTCAGACCGTCTGCCTCAGACCGTCTGCCTCAGACCGTCTGTCTCAGAACGTCTGTCACAGACCGTGTGTCTCAGACCGTCTATCTCAGACAGTCTGTCTCAGACCGTCTGTCTCAGACCGTCTGTCTCAGACCGTCTGTCTCAGACCGTCTGTCTCAGACCGTCTGTCTCAGACCGTCTGTCTCAGACCGTCTGTCTCAGACCGTCTGTCTCAGACCGTATGTCTCAGACCGTCTATCTCGTCCCGTCTGTCTCGGACCGCCTGTCTCAGACCGTCTGTCTCAGAACGTCTGTTTCATACCGTCTGTCTCACACCGTCTGTCTCAGACCGTCTGTCTTAGACCGTCTGTCTCAGGCCGTCTGTTTCATTCCGTCTGTCTCAGACCGTCTATCTCTGCCCGTCTGTCTCTAACCGTCCGTCTCAGACCGTCTGTTTCATACGGTCTATCTCAGCCCGTCGGCATCAGACCGTCTGTCTCAGTCCGTATGTCTCAGATCCTCTGTCTCGGACCGTCTGTCTCGGACCGTCTGCTTCATACCGTCTGTCTCAGACCGTCTATCTCGTCCCGTCGGTCTCAGACCAGCTATCTCACACCGTCTGTCTCAGACCGTCTATCTCGTCCCGTCGGTCTCAGACCAGCTATCTCACACCGTCCGTCTCAGACCGTCTGTCTTAGACCGTCTGTCTCAGGCCGTCTGTTTCATTCCGTCTGTCTCAGACCGTCTATCTCTGCCCGTCTGTCTCTAACCGTCTGTCTGAGACCCTCTGTTACATACGGTCTATCTCAGCCCGTCGGGATCAGACCGTCCGTCTCAGTCTGTATGTCTCAGATCCTCTGTCTCGGACCGTCTGTCTCGGACCGTCTGTCTCGGACCGTCGGTCTCGAACCGTGTGTCTCGGACCGTCTGTCTCCGACTGTCTGTCTCGGACCGTCTGTCTCAGACCGCCTGTCTCAGACCGTCTGTCTCAGGCCGTCTGCGTCATACCGTCTGTCTGAGACCGTCTATCTCGTCCCGTCGGTCTCAGACCGTCTGTCTCAGACCAGCTGTCTCAGACCGTCTGCCTCAGAACGTCCGTCTCAGACCGTCTATCTCGTCCCGTCTGTCTCAGAACTTCTGTCTCAGACCGTCTGCCTCAGACCGTCTGCCTCAGACCGTCTGTCTCAGAACGTCTGTCACAGACCGTCTGTCTCAGACCGTCTATCTCAGACAGTCTGTCTCACACCGTCTGTCTCAGACCGTCTGTCTCAGACCGTCTGTCTCGGACCGTCTGTCTCAGACCGTCTGTCTCAGACCGTCTGTCTCAGACCGTCTGTCTCAGACCGTCTGTCTCAGACCGTCTGTCTCAGACCGTATGTCTCAGACCGTCTATCTCGTCCCGTCTGTCTCGGACCGTCTGTCTCAGACCGTCTGTCTCAGAACATCTGTTTCATACCGTCTGTCTCACACCGTCTGTCTCAGACCGTCTGTCTTAGACCGTCTGTCTCAGGCCGTCTGTTTCATTCCGTCTGTCTCAGACCGTCTATCTCTGCCCGTCTGTCTCTAACCGTCCGTCTCAGACCGTCTGTTTCAGACGGTCTATCTCAGCCCGTCGGCATCAGACCGTCTGTCTCAGTCCGTATGTCTCAGATCCTCTGTCTCGGACCGTCTGTCTCGGACCGTCTGCTTCATACCGTCTGTCTCAGACCGTCTATCTCGTCCCGTCGGTGTCAGAGGGTCTGTCCCAGACCAGCTATCTCACACCGTCTGTCTCAGACCGTCTGCCGCAGACCGTCCGTCTCAGACCGTCTGTCTCGGACCGTGTCTCCGACTGTCTGTCTCTGACCGTCTGTCTCAGGCCGTCTGCTTCATACCGTCTGTCTCAGACCGTCTATCTCGTCGCGTCGGTCTCAGACCAGCTATCTCACACCGTCTGTCTCAGACCGTCTGCCTCAGACCGTCTGTTTCATACGGTCTATATCAGCCCGTCGGCATCAGACCGTCTGTCTCGGTCCGTATGTCTCAGCTCCTCTGTCTCGGACCGTCTGTCTCGGACCGTCTGTCTCGGACCGTCTGTCTCGGACCGTCTGTCTCGGACCGTCTGTCTCGGACCGTCTGTCTCGGACCGTCTGTCTCGGACCGTCTGTCTCGGACCGTCGGTCTCGGATCGTCTGTCTCGACCCTTCTGTCTCGGACCGTCTGTCTCGGACCGTCTGTCTCGGACCGTCTGTCTCGGACCGTCGGTCTCGGATCGTCTGTCTCGGACCGTCTGTCTCGGACCGTCTGTCTCGGACCGTCTGTCTCCGACCGTCTGTCTCCGACCGTCTGTCTCCGACCAACTGTCTCAGACCGTCTGTCTCAGACCGTCTATCTCAGACCGTCTATCTCTGCCCGTCTGTCTCAGACCGTCTGTCTCAGACCGTCTGTCTCAGACCGTCTGTTTCATACGGTCTATATCAGCCCGTCGGCATCAGACCGTCTGTCTCGGTCCGTCTGTCTCAGACCGTCTGTCTCAGACCGTCTGTCTCGGACCGCCTGTCTCAGACCGTCTGTCTCAGGCTGTCTGTCTCAGGCCGTCTGCTTCATACCGTCAGTCTCAGACCGTCTATCTCGTCGCGTCGGTCTCAGACCAGCTATCTCACACCGTCTGTCTCAGACCGTCTGTTTCATACGGTCTATATCAGCCCGTCGGCATCAGACCGTCTGTCTCGGTCCGTATGTCTCAGATCCTCTGTCTCGGACCGTCTGTCTCGGACCGTCTGTCTCGGACGGTCTGTCTCGGACCGTCTGTCTCGGACCGTCTGCCTCGGACCGTCTGTCTCGGACCGTCTGTCTCGGACCGTCTGTCTCGGACCGTCTGTCTCGGACCGTCTGTCTCCGACTGTCTGTCTCGGACCGTCTGTCTCAGACCGTCTGTCTCGGACGGTCTGTCTCGGACCGTCTGTCTCGGACCGTCTGCCTCGGACCGTCTGTCTCGGACCGTCGGTCTCGGATCGTCTGTCTCGACCCTTCTGTCTCAGACCGTCTGCCTCAGACCGTCTGTTTCATACGGTCTATATCAGCCCGTCGGCATCAGACCGTCTGTCTCGGTCCGTATGTCTCAGCTCCTCTGTCTCGGACCGTCTGTCTCGGACCGTCTGTCTCGGACCGTCTGTCTCGGACCGTCTGTCTCGGACCGTCTGTCTCGGACCGTCTGTCTCGGACCGTCTGTCTCGGACCGTCTGTCTCGGACCGTCGGTCTCGGATCGTCTGTCTCGACCCTTCTGTCTCGGACCGTCTGTCTCGGACCGTCTGTCTCGGACCGTCTGTCTCGGACCGTCGGTCTCGGATCGTCTGTCTCGGACCGTCTGTCTCGGACCGTCTGTCTCGGACCGTCTGTCTCCGACCGTCTGTCTCCGACCGTCTGTCTCCGACCAACTGTCTCAGACCGTCTGTCTCAGACCGTCTATCTCAGACCGTCTATCTCTGCCCGTCTGTCTCAGACCGTCTGTCTCAGACCGTCTGTCTCAGACCGTCTGTTTCATACGGTCTATATCAGCCCGTCGGCATCAGACCGTCTGTCTCGGTCCGTCTGTCTCAGACCGTCTGTCTCAGACCGTCTGTCTCGGACCGCCTGTCTCAGACCGTCTGTCTCAGGCTGTCTGTCTCAGGCCGTCTGCTTCATACCGTCAGTCTCAGACCGTCTATCTCGTCGCGTCGGTCTCAGACCAGCTATCTCACACCGTCTGTCTCAGACCGTCTGTTTCATACGGTCTATATCAGCCCGTCGGCATCAGACCGTCTGTCTCGGTCCGTATGTCTCAGATCCTCTGTCTCGGACCGTCTGTCTCGGACCGTCTGTCTCGGACGGTCTGTCTCGGACCGTCTGTCTCGGACCGTCTGCCTCGGACCGTCTGTCTCGGACCGTCTGTCTCGGACCGTCTGTCTCGGACCGTCTGTCTCGGACCGTCTGTCTCCGACTGTCTGTCTCGGACCGTCTGTCTCAGACCGTCTGTCTCGGACGGTCTGTCTCGGACCGTCTGTCTCGGACCGTCTGCCTCGGACCGTCTGTCTCGGACCGTCGGTCTCGGATCGTCTGTCTCGACCCTTCTGTCTCGGACCGTCTGTCTCGGACCGTCTGTCTCGGACCGTCTGTCTCGGACCGTCGGTCTCGGATCGTCTGTCTCGGACCGTCTGTCTCGGACCGTCTGTCTCGGACCGTCTGTCTCCGACCGTCTGTCTCCGACCGTCTGTCTCCGACCAACTGTCTCAGACCGTCTGTCTCAGACCGTCTATCTCAGACCGTCTATCTCTGCCCGTCTGTCTCAGACCGTCTGTCTCAGACCGTCTGTCTCAGACCGTCTGTTTCATACGGTCTATATCAGCCCGTCGGCATCAGACCGTCTGTCTCGGTCCGTCTGTCTCAGACCGTCTGTCTCAGACCGTCTGTCTCGGACCGCCTGTCTCAGACCGTCTGTCTCAGGCTGTCTGTCTCAGGCCGTCTGCTTCATACCGTCAGTCTCAGACCGTCTATCTCGTCGCGTCGGTCTCAGACCAGCTATCTCACACCGTCTGTCTCAGACCGTCTGTTTCATACTTTCTATATCAGCCCGTCGGCATCAGACCGTCTGTCTCGGTCCGTATGTCTCAGATCCTCTGTCTCGGACCGTCTGTCTCGGACCGTCTGTCTCGGACGGTCTGTCTCGGACCGTCTGTCTCGGACCGTCTGCCTCGGACCGTCTGTCTCGGACCGTCGGTCTCGGATCGTCTGTCTCGGACCGTCTGTCTCGGACCGTCTGTCTCGGACCGTCTGTCTCCGACCGTCTGTCTCAGACCAACTGTCTCAGACCGTCTGTCTCGGACCGTCTGTCTCGGACCGTCTGTCTCAGACCGCCTGTCTCAGACCGTCTGTCTCAGGCCGTCTGCGTCATACCGTCTGTCTGAGACCGTCTATCTCGTCCCGTCGGTCTCAGACCGTCTGTCTCAGACCAGCTGTCTCAGACCGTCTGTCTCAGACCGTCTGCCTCAGAACGTCCGTCTCAGACCGCCTATCTCGTCCCGTCTGTCTCAGAACTTCCGTCTCAGACCGTCTGCCTCAGACCGTCTGCCTCAGACCGTCTGTCTCAGAACGTCTGTCACAGACCGTATGTCTCAGACCGTCTATCTCAGACAGTCTGTCTCAGACCGTCTGTCTCAGACCGTCTGTCTCAGACCGTCTGTCTCCGACCGTCTGTCTCAGACCAACTGTCTCAGACCGTCTGTCTCAGACCGTCTGTCTCGGACCGTCTGTCTCGGACCGTCTGTCTCGGACCGTCTGTCTCGGACCGTCTGTCTCGGGCCGTCTGTCCCGTCCCGTTTGTCTCGGACCGTCTGTCTCAGACCGTCTGTCTCGGACGGTCTGCCTCGGACCGTCTGTCTCGGACCGTCTGCCTCGGACCGTCTGTCTCGGACGGTCTGTCTCGGACCGTCTGTCTCGGACCGTCTGCATCGGACCGTCTGTCTCGGACCGTCTGTCTCGGACCGTCTATCTCGTCGCGTCGGTCTCAGACCAGCTATCTCACACCGTCTGTCTCAGACCGTCTGTCTCCGACCGTCTGTCTCGGACCGTCTGTCTCGGACCGTCTGTCTCGGACCGTCTGTCTCCGACCGTCTCTCTCCGACCAACTGTCTCAGACCGTCTGTCTCAGACCGTCTGTCTCAGACCGTCTATCTCGTCCCGTCTGTCTCAGACCGTCTATCTCAGACCGTCTATCTCTGCCCGTCTGTCTCAGACCGTCTGTTTCAGACCGTCTGTTTCAGACCGTCTGTTTCAGACCGTCTGCTTCATACGGTCTATATCAGCCCGTCGGCATCAGACCGTCTGTCTCGGTCCGTATGTCTCAGATCATCTGTCTCGGACCGTCTGTCTCAGACCGTCTGTCTCAGACCGTCTGTCTCAGACCGTCTGTCTCAGACCGCCTGTCTCAGACCGTCTGTCTCAGGCCGTCTGTCTCAGGCCGTCTGCTTCATACCGTCTATCTCAGACCGTCTATCTCGTCGCGTCGGTCTCAGACCAGCTATCTCACACCGTCTGTCTCAGACCGTCTGCCTCAGACCGTCTGTTTCATACGGTCTATATCAGCCCGTCGGCATCAGACCGTCTGTCTCGGTCCGTATGTCTCAGATCCTCTGTCTCGGACCGTCTGTCTCGGACCGTCTGTCTCGGACCGTCTGTCTCGGACCGTCTGTCTCGGACCGTCTGTCTCGGACCGTCTGTCTCGGACCGTATGTCTCCGACTGTCTGTCTCGGACCGTCTGTCTCAGACCGTCTGTCTCGGACGGTGTGTCTCGGACCGTCTGTCTCGGACCGTCTGCCTCGGACCGTCTGTCTCGGACCGTCGGTCTCGGATCGTCTGTCTCGGACCGTCTGTCTCGGACCGTCTGTCTCCGACCGTCTGTCTCAGACCAACTGTCTCAGACCGTCTGTCTCAGACCGTCTGTCTCAGACCGTCTGTCTCAGACCGTCTGTCTCAGACCGTCTGTCTCAGTCCGTCTGTCTCAGACCGTCTGTCTCAGGCCGTCTGCCTCAGACCGTCTGTCTCAGACAGTCTATCTCGTCCCGTCTATCTCAGACCGTCTATCTCTGCCCGTCTGTCTCAGACCGTCTGTCTCAGACCGTCTGTCTCAGACCGTCTGTTTCATACGGTCTATATCAGCCCGTCGGCATCAGACCGTCTGTCTCGGTCCGTATGTCTCAGATCATCTGTCTCGGACCGTCTGTCTCGGACCGTCTGTCTCAGACCGACTGTCTCAGACCGTCTGTCTCAGACCGCCTGTCTCAGACCGTCTGTCTCAGGCCGTCTGCTTTATACCGTCTGTCTCAGACCAGCTATCTCACACCGTCTGTCTCAGACAGTCGGTCTCAGACCGTCTGTCTCAGACCGTCTGTCTCATACCGTCTGTCTCAGACCGTCTGTCTCAGACCGTCTGTCTCAGACCGTCTGTCTCAGACCGTCTGTCTCAGACCGTCTGTCTCTGACCGTCTGTCTCAGACCGTCTATCTATGCCCGTCTGTCTCAGACCGTCTGTCTCAGACCGTCTGTTTCATACGGTCTATCTCAGCCCGTCGGCAGCAGACCGTCTGTCTCAGCCCGTCGGCATCAGACCGTCTGTCTCAGTCCGTATGTCTCAGATCCTCTGTCTCGGACCGTCTGTCTCGGACCGTCTGCTTCATACCGTCTGTCTCAGACCGTCTATCTCGTCCCGTCGGTCTCAGACCGTCTGTCTCAGACCAGCTATCTCACACCGTCTGTCTCAGACCGTCTGCCGCAGACCGTCCGTCTCAGACCGTCTGTCTCGGACCGTGTCTCCGACTGTCTGTCTCTGACCGTCTGTCTCAGGCCGTCTGCTTCATACCATCTGTCTCAGACCGTCTATCTCGTCGCGTCGGTCTCAGACCAGCTATCTCACACCGTCTGTCTCAGACCGTCTGCCTCAGACCGTCTGCCTCAGACCGTCTGTTTCATACGGTCTATATCAGCCCGTCGGCATCAGACCGTCTGTCTCGGTCCGTATGTCTCAGATCCTCTGTCTCGGACCGTCTGTCTCGGACCGTCTGTCTCGGTCCGTATGTCTCAGATCCTCTGTCTCGGACCGTCTGTCTCGGACCGTCTGTCTCGGACCGTCTGTCTCGGACCGTATGTCTCCGACTGTCTGTCTCGGACCGTCTGTCTCAGACCGTCTGTCTCGAACGGTCTGTCTCGGACCGTCTGTCTCGGACCGTCTGCCTCGGACCGTCTGTCTCGGACCGTCGGTCTCGGATCGTCTGTCTCGGACCGTCTGTCTCGGACCGTCTGTCTCCGACCGTCTGTCTCAGACCAACTGTCTCAGACCGTCTGTCTCAGACCGTCTGTCTCAGACCGTCTGTCTCAGACCGTCTGTCTCAGACAGTCTATCTCGTCCCGTCTATCTCAGACCGTCTATCTCTGCCCGTCTGTCTCAGACCGTCTATCTCTGCCCGTCTGTCTCAGACCGTCTGTCTCAGACCGTCTGTTTCATACGGTCTATCTCAGCCCGTCGGCATCAGACCGTCTGTCTCAGCCCGTCGGCATCAGACCGTCTGTCTCAGTCCGTATGTCTCAGATCCTCTGTCTCGGACCGTCTGTCTCGGACCGTCTGCTTCATACCGTCTGTCTCAGACCGTCTATCTCGTCCCGTCGGTCTCAGACCGTCTGTCTCAGACCAGCTATCTCACACCGTCTGTCTCAGACCGTCTGCCGCAGACCGTCCGTCTCAGACCGTCTGCCGCAGACCGTCCGTCTCAGACCGTCTGTCTCGGACCGTGTCTCCGACTGTCTGTCTCTGACCGTCTGTCTCAGGCCGTCTGCTTCATACCATCTGTCTCAGACCGTCTATCTCGTCGCGTCGGTCTCAGACCAGCTATCTCACACCGTCTGTCTCAGACCGTCTGCCTCAGACCGTCTGTTTCATACGGTCTATATCAGCCCGTCGGCATCAGACCGTCTGTCTCGGTCCGTATGTCTCAGATCCTCTGTCTCGGACCGTCTGTCTCGGACCGTCTGTCTCGGTCCGTATGTCTCAGATCCTCTGTCTCGGACCGTCTGTCTCGGACCGTCTGTCTCGGACCGTATGTCTCCGACTGTCTGTCTCGGACCGTCTGTCTCAGACCGTCTGTCTCGAACGGTCTGTCTCGGACCGTCCGTCTCGGACCGTCTGCCTCGGACCGTCTGTCTCGGACCGTCGGTCTCGGATCGTCTGTCTCGGACCGTCTGTCTCGGACCGTCTGTCTCCGACCGTCTGTCTCAGACCAACTGTCTCAGACCGTCTGTCTCAGACCGTCTGTCTCAGACCGTCTGTCTCAGACCGTCTGTCTCAGACCGTCTGTCTCAGTCCGTCTGTCTCAGACCGTCTGTCTCAGGCCGTCTGCCTCAGACCGTCTGTCTCAGACAGTCTATCTCGTCCCGTCTATCTCAGACCGTCTATCTCTGCCCGTCTGTCTCAGACCGTCTGTCTCAGACCGTCTGTTTCATACGGTCTATATCAGCCCGTCGGCATCAGACCGTCTGTCTCGGTCCGTATGTCTCAGATCATCTGTCTCGGACCGTCTGTCTCGGACCGTCTGTCTCAGACCGACTGTCTCAGACCGTCTGTCTCAGACCGCCTGTCTCAGACCGTCTGTCTCAGGCCGTCTGCTTTATACCGTCTGTCTCAGACCGTCTATCTCGTCCCGTCGGTCTCAGACCAGCTATCTCACACCGTCTGTCTCAGACCGTCTGTCTCAGACCGTCTGTCTCTGACCGTCTGTCTCAGACCGTCTGTCTCAGACCGTCTGTCTCAGACCGTCTGTCTCAGACCGTCTGTCTCAGACCGTCTATCTCTGCCCGTCTGTCTCAGACCGTCTGTCTCAGACCGTCTGTTTCATACGGTCTATCTCAGCCCGTCGGCGTCAGACCGTCTGTCTCAGCCCGTCGGCATCAGACCGTCTGTCTCAGTCCGTATGTCTCAGATCCTCTGTCTCGGACCGTCTGTCTCGGACCGTCTGTCTCTGCCTGTCTGTCTCGGACCGTCTGTCTCAGACCGTCTGTCTCAGACCGTCTGTCTCAGACCGTCTATCTCGTCCCGTCTGTCTCAGACCGTCTATCTCAGACCTTCTATCTCTGCCCGTCTGTCTCAGACCGTCTGTTTCAGACCGTCTGTTTCAGACCGTCTGTTTCAGACCGTCTGCTTCATACGGTCTATATCAGCCCGTCGTCATCAGACCGTCTGTCTCGGTCCGTATGTCTCAGATCATCTGTCTCGGACCGTCTGTCTCAGACCGTCTGTCTCAGACCGTCTGTCTCAGACCGTCTGTCTCAGACCGTCTGTCTCAGACCGTCTGTCTCAGACCGCCTGTCTCAGACCGTCTGTCTCAGGCCGTCTGTCTCAGGCCGTCTGCTTCATACCGTCTATCTCAGACCGTCTATCTCGTCGCGTCGGTCTCAGACCAGCTATCTCACACCGTCTGTCTCAGACCGTCTGCCTCAGACCGTCTGTTTCATACGGTCTATATCAGCCCGTCGGCATCAGACCGTCTGTCTCGGTCCGTATGTCTCAGATCCTCTGTCTCGGACCGTCTGTCTCGGACCGTCTGTCCCGGACCGTCTGTCTCGGACCGTCTGTCTCGGACCGTATGTCTCCGACTGTCTGTCTCGGACCGTCTGTCTCAGACCGTCTGTCTCGAACGGTCTGTCTCGGACCGTCCGTCTCGGACCGTCTGCCTCGGACCGTCTGTCTCGGACCGTCGGTCTCGGATCGTCTGTCTCGGACCGTCTGTCTCGGACCGTCTGTCTCCGACCGTCTGTCTCAGACCAACTGTCTCAGACCGTCTGTCTCAGACCGTCTGTCTCAGACCGTCTGTCTCAGACCGTCTGTCTCAGACCGTCTGTCTCAGTCCGTCTGTCTCAGACCGTCTGTCTCAGGCCGTCTGCCTCAGACCGTCTGTCTCAGACAGTCTATCTCGTCCCGTCTATCTCAGACCGTCTATCTCTGCCCGTCTGTCTCAGACCGTCTGTCTCAGACCGTCTGTTTCATACGGTCTATATCAGCCCGTCGGCATCAGACCGTCTGTCTCGGTCCGTATGTCTCAGATCATCTGTCTCGGACCGTCTGTCTCGGACCGTCTGTCTCAGACCGACTGTCTCAGACCGTCTGTCTCAGACCGCCTGTCTCAGACCGTCTGTCTCAGGCCGTCTGCTTTATACCGTCTGTCTCAGACCGTCTATCTCGTCCCGTCGGTCTCAGACCAGCTATCTCACACCGTCTGTCTCAGACCGTCTGTCTCAGACCGTCTGTCTCTGACCGTCTGTCTCAGACCGTCTGTCTCAGACCGTCTGTCTCAGACCGTCTGTCTCAGACCGTCTGTCTCAGACCGTCTATCTCTGCCCGTCTGTCTCAGACCGTCTGTCTCAGACCGTCTGTTTCATACGGTCTATCTCAGCCCGTCGGCGTCAGACCGTCTGTCTCAGCCCGTCGGCATCAGACCGTCTGTCTCAGTCCGTATGTCTCAGATCCTCTGTCTCGGACCGTCTGTCTCGGACCGTCTGTCTCTGCCTGTCTGTCTCGGACCGTCTGTCTCAGACCGTCTGTCTCAGACCGTCTGTCTCAGACCGTCTATCTCGTCCCGTCTGTCTCAGACCGTCTATCTCAGACCTTCTATCTCTGCCCGTCTGTCTCAGACCGTCTGTTTCAGACCGTCTGTTTCAGACCGTCTGTTTCAGACCGTCTGCTTCATACGGTCTATATCAGCCCGTCGTCATCAGACCGTCTGTCTCGGTCCGTATGTCTCAGATCATCTGTCTCGGACCGTCTGTCTCAGACCGTCTGTCTCAGACCGTCTGTCTCAGACCGTCTGTCTCAGACCGTCTGTCTCAGACCGTCTGTCTCAGACCGCCTGTCTCAGACCGTCTGTCTCAGGCCGTCTGTCTCAGGCCGTCTGCTTCATACCGTCTATCTCAGACCGTCTATCTCGTCGCGTCGGTCTCAGACCAGCTATCTCACACCGTCTGTCTCAGACCGTCTGCCTCAGACCGTCTGTTTCATACGGTCTATATCAGCCCGTCGGCATCAGACCGTCTGTCTCGGTCCGTATGTCTCAGATCCTCTGTCTCGGACCGTCTGTCTCGGACCGTCTGTCCCGGACCGTCTGTCTCGGACCGTCTGTCTCGGACCGTATGTCTCCGACTGTCTGTCTCGGACCGTCTGTCTCAGACCGTCTGTCTCGAACGGTCTGTCTCGGACCGTCTGTCTCGGACCGTCTGCCTCGGACCGTCTGTCTCGGACCGTCGGTCTCGGATCGTCTGTCTCGGACCGTCTGTCTCGGACCGTCTGTCTCCGACCGTCTGTCTCAGACCAACTGTCTCAGACCGTCTGTCTCAGACCGTCTGTCTCAGACCGTCTGTCTCAGACCGTCTGTCTCACTCCGTCTGTCTCAGACCGTCTGTCTCAGGCCGTCTGCCTCAGACCGTCTGTCTCAGACAGTCTATCTCGTCCCGTCTATCTCAGACCGTCTATCTCTGCCCGTCTGTCTCAGACCGTCTGTCTCAGACCGTCTGTTTCATACGGTCTATATCAGCCCGTCGGCATCAGACCGTCTGTCTCGGTCCGTATGTCTCAGATCATCTGTCTCGGACCGTCTGTCTCGGACCGTCTGTCTCAGACCGACTGTCTCAGACCGTCTGTCTCAGACCGCCTGTCTCAGACCGTCTGTCTCAGGCCGTCTGCTTTATACCGTCTGTCTCAGACCGTCTATCTCGTCCCGTCGGTCTCAGACCAGCTATCTCACACCGTCTGTCTCAGACAGTCTGTCTCAGACCGTCTGTCTCAGACCGTCTGTCTCAGACCGTCTGTCTCAGACCGTCTGTCTCAGACCGTCTGTCTCAGACCGTCTGTCTCTGACCGTCTGTCTCAGACCGTCTGTCTCAGACCGTCTGTCTCAGACCGTCTATCTCTGCCCGTCTGTCTCAGACCGTCTGTCTCAGACCGACTGTTTCATACGGTCTATATCAGCCCGTCGGCATCAGACCGTCTGTCTCGGTCCGTATGTCTCAGATCATCTGTCTCGGACCGTCTGTCTCGGACCGTCTGTGTCAGACCGACTGTCTCAGACCGTCTGTCTCAGACCGCCTGTCTCAGACCGTCTGTCTCAGGCCGTCTGCTTTATACCGTCTCTCTCAGACCGTCTATCTCGTCCCGTCGGTCTCAGACCAGCTATCTCACACCGTCTGTCTCAGACAGTCTGTCTCAGACAGTCTGTCTCAGACCGTCTGCCTCAGACCGTCTGTCTCAGACCGTCTATCTCGTCCCGTCGGTCTCAGACCAGCTATCTCACACCGTCTGTCTCAGACAGTCTGTCTCAGACCGTCTGTCTCAGACCGTCTGTCTCAGACCGTCTGTCTCAGACCGCCTGTCTCAGACCGTCTATCTCTGCCCGTCTGTCTCAGACCGTCTGTCTCAGACCGTCTGTTTCATACGGTCTATCTCAGCCCGTCGGCATCAGACCGTCTGTCTCAGTCCGTATGTCTCAGATCCTCTGTCTCGGACCGTCTGTCTCGGACCGTCTGCTTCATACCGTCTGTCTCAGACCGTCTATCTCGTCCCGTCGGTCTCAGACCGTCTGTCTCAGACCAGCTATCTCTCACCGTCTGTCTCAGACCGTCTGCCGCAGACCGTCCGTCTCAGACCGTCTGTCTCGGACCGTGTCTCCGACTGTCTGCCTCTGACCGTCTGTCTCAGGCCCTCTGCTTCATACCATCTGTCTCGGACCGTCTATCTCGTCGCGTCGGTCTCAGACCAGCTATCTCACACCGTCTGTCTCAGACCGTCTGCCTCAGACCGTCTGTTTCATACGGTCTATATCAGCCCGTCGGCATCAGACCGTCTGTCTCGGTCCGTATGTCTCAGATCCTCTGTCTCGGACCGTCTGTCTCGGACGGTCTGTCTCGGACCGTCTGTCACGGACCGTCTGTCTCGGACCGTCTGTCTCGGACCGTCGGTCTCGGATCGTCTGTCTCGGACCGTCTGTCTCGGACCGTCTGTCTCGGACCGTCTGTCTCCGACCGTCTGTCTCCGACCAACTGTCTCAGACCGTCTGTCTCAGACCGTCTGTCTCAGACCGTCTGTCTCAGGCCGTCTGCCTCAGACCGTCTGTCTCAGACCGTCTATCTCGTCCCGTCTGTCTCAGACCGTCTATCTCAGACCGTCTATCTCTGCCCGTCTGTATCAGACCGTCTGTTTCATACGGTCTATATCAGCCCGTCGGCATCAGACCGTCTGTCTCGGTCCGTATGTCTCAGATCATCTGTCTCGGACCGTCTGTCTCGGACCGTCTGTCTCAGACCGACTGTCTCAGACCGTCTGTCTCAGACCGTCTGTCTCCGACCGTCTGTCTCAGACCAACTGTCTCAGATCGTCTGTCTCAGACCGTCTGACTCAGACCGTCTGTCTCAGACCGTCTGTCTCAGACCGTCTGTCTCAGACCGTCTGTCTCAGACCGCCTGTCTCAGACCGTCTGTCTCACGCCGTCTGTCTCAGGCCGTCTGCTTCATACCGTCTGCCTCAGACAGTCTATCTCGTCGCGTCGGTTTCAGACCAGCTATCTCACACCGTCTGTCTCAGACCGTCTGCCTCAGACCGTCTGTTTCATACGGTCTATATCAGCCCGTCGGCATCAGACCGTCTGTCTCGGTCCGTATGTCTCAGATGCTCTGTCTCGGACCGTCTGTCTCGGACCGTCTGTCTCGGACCGTCCGTCTCGGACCGTCTGTCTCGGATCGTCTGTCTCGGACCGTATGTCTCGGACCGTCTGTCTCCGACTGTTTGTCTCGGACCGTCTGACTCAGACCGTCTGTCTCGGACGGTCTGTCTCGGACCGTCTGTCTCGGACCGTCTGCCTCGGACCGTCTGTCTCGGACCGTCGGTCTCGGATCGTCTGTCTCGACCCGTCTGTCTCGGACCGTCTGTCTCGGACCGTCTGTCTCGGACCGTCTGTCTCGGACCGTCTGTCTCGGACCGTCTGTCTCGGACCGTCGGTCTCGGATCGTCTGTCTCGGGCCGTCTGTCTCGGACCGTCTGTCTGGGACCGTCTGTCTCCGACCGTCTGTCTCCGACCAACTGTCTCAGACCGTCTGTCTCAGACCGTCTGTCTCAGACCGTCTGTCTCAGACCGTCTGTCTCAGACCGTCTGTCTCAGGCCGTCTGCCTCAGACCGTCTGTCTCAGACCGTCTATCTCGTCCCGTCTGTCTCAGACCGTCTATCTCAGACCGTCTATCTCTGCCCGTCTGTCTCAGACCGTCTGTCTCAGACCGTCTGTTTCATACGGTCTATATCAGCCCGTCGGCATCAGACCGTCTGTCTCGGTCCGTATGTCTCAGATCATCTGTCTCGGACCGTCTGTCTCGGACCGTCTGTCTCCGACCGTCTGTCTCCGACCAACTGTCTCAGACCGTCTGTCTCAGACCGTCTGTCTCAGACCGTCTGTCTCAGACCGTCTGTCTCAGACCGTCTGTCTCAGGCCGTCTGCCTCAGACCGTCTGTCTCAGACCGTCTATCTCGTCCCGTCTGTCTCAGACCGTCGATCTCAGACCGTCTATCTCTGCCCGTCTGTCTCAGACCGTCTGTTTGATACGGTCTATATCAGCCCGTCGGCATCAGACCGTCTGTCTCGGTCCGTATGTCTCAGATCATCTGTCTCGGACCGTCTGTCTCGGACCGTCTGTCTCGGTCCGTATGTCTCAGATCATCTGTCTCGGACCGTCTGTCTCGGACCGTCTGTCTTAGACCGACTGTCTCAGACCGTCTGTCTCAGACCGTCTGTCTCCGACCGTCTGTCTCAGACCAACTGTCTCAGACCGTCTGTCTCAGACCGTCTGACTCAGACCGTCTGTCTCAGACCGTCTGTCTCAGACGGTCTGTCTCAGGCCGTCTGTCTCAGACCGTCTGTCTCAGTCCGTATGTCTCAGATCCTCTGTCTCGGACCGTCTGTCTCGGACCGTCTGCTTCATACCGTCTGTCTCAGACCGTCTATCTCGTCCCGTCGGTCTCAGACCGTCTGTCTCAGACCAGCTATCTCTCACCGTCTGTCTCAGACCGTCTGCCGCAGACCGTCCGTCTCAGACCGTCTGTCTCGGACCGTGTCTCCGACTGTCTGCCTCTGACCGTCTGTCTCAGGCCCTCTGCTTCATACCATCTGTCTCGGACCGTCTATCTCGTCGCGTCGGTCTCAGACCAGCTATCTCACACCGTCTGTCTCAGACCGTCTGCCTCAGACCGTCTGTTTCATACGGTCTATATCAGCCCGTCGGCATCAGACCGTCTGTCTCGGTCCGTATGTCTCAGATCCTCTGTCTCGGACCGTCTGTCTCGGACGGTCTGTCTCGGACCGTCTGTCTCGGACCGTCTGCCTCGGACCGTCTGTCTCGGACCGTCGGTCTCGGATCGTCTGTCTCGACCCGTCTGTCTCGGACCGTCTGTCTCGGACCGTCTGTCTCGGACCGTCTGTCTCGGACCGTCGGTCTCGGATCGTCTGTCTCGGACCGTCTGCCTCGGACCGCCTGTCTCGGACCGTCTGTCTCCGACCGTCTGTCTCCGACCAACTGTCTCAGACCGTCTGTCTCCGACCAACTGTCTCAGACCGTCTGTCTCAGACCGTCTGTCTCAGACCGTCTGTCTCAGACCGTCTGTCTCAGACCGTCTGTCTCAGACCGTCTGTCTCAGGCCGTCTGCCTCAGACCGTCTGTCTCAGACCGTCTATCTCGTCCCGTTTGTCTCAGACCGTCTATCTCAGACCGTCTATCTCTGCCCGTCTGTCTCAGCCCGTCTGTTTCATACGGTCTATATCAGCCCGTCGGCGTCAGACCGTCTGTCTCGGTCCGTATGTCTCAGATCATCTGTCTCGGACCGTCTGTCTCGGACCGTCTGTCTCAGACCGACTGTCTCAGACCGTCTGTTTCATACGGTCTATATCAGCCCGTCGGCATCAGACCGTCTGTCTCGGTCCGTATGTCTCAGATCATCTGTCTCGGACCGTCTGTCTCGGACCGTCTGTCTCAGACCGACTGTCTCAGACCGTCTGTCTCAGACCGTCTGTCTCCGACCGTCTGTCTCAGACCAACTGTCTCGGACCGTCTGTCTCAGACCGTCTGTCTCAGACCGTCTGTCTCGGATCGTGTCTCCGACTGTCTGTCTCTGACCGTCTGTCTCAGGCCGTCTGCTTCATACCGTCTGTCTCAGACCGTCTATCTCGTCGCGTCGGCCTCAGACCAGCTATCTCACACCGTCTGTCTCAGACCGTCTGCCTCAGACCGTCTGCCTCAGACCGTCTGTTTCATACGGTCTATATCAGCCCGTCGGCATCAGACCGTCTGTCTCCGACCGTCTGTCTCCGACCGTCTGTCTCCGACCAACTGTCTCAGACCGTCTGTCTCAGACCGTCTGTCTCAGACCGTCTGTCTCAGACCGTCTGTCTCAGACCGTCTGTCTCAGACCGTCTGTCTCAGACCGTCTGTCTCAGGCCGTCTGCCTCAGACCGTCTGTCTCAGACCGTCTATCTCGTCCCGTCTGTCTCAGACCGTCTATCTCAGACCGTCTATCTCTGCCCGTCTGTCTCAGACCGTCTGTTTCATACGGTCTATATCAGCCCGTCGGCATCAGACCGTCTGTCTCGGTCCGTATGTCTCAGATCATCTGTCTCGGACCGTCTGTCTCGGACCGTCTGTCTCAGACCGACTGTCTCAGACCGTCTGTCTCAGACCGTCTGTCTCCGACCGTCTGTCTCAGAACAACTGTATCAGACCGTCTGTCTCAGACCGTCTGTCTCAGACCGTCTGTCTCAGACCGTCTGTCTCAGACCGTCTGTCTCAGACCGTCTGTCTCAGACCGTCTGTCTCAGACCGTCTGTCTCAGACCGTCTGTCTCAGACCGTCTGTCTCAGACCGTCTGTCTCAGACCGTCTGTCTCAGACCGTCTGTCTCAGACCGTCTGTCTCAGACCGTCTGTCTCAGACCGTATGTCTCGGACCGTCTGTCTCCGACCGTCTGTCTCAGACCGTCTGTCTCGGACGGTCTGTCTCGGACCGTCTGTCTCGGACCGTCTGCCTCGGACCGTCTGTCTCGGACCGTCGGTCTCGGATCGTCTGTCTCGACCCGTCTGTCTCGGACCGTCTGTCTCGGACCGTCTGTCTCGGACCGTCTGTCTCGGACCGTCTGTCTCGGACCGTCGGTCTCGTATCGTCTGTCTCGGACCGTCTGTCTCGGACCGTCTGTCTCGGACCGTCTGTCTCCGACCGTCTGTCTCCGACCAACTGTCTCAGACCGTCTATCTCGTCCCGTCTGTCTCAGACCGTCTATCTCAGACCGTCTATCTCTGCCCGTCTGTCTCAGACCGTCTGTTTGATACGGTCTATATCAGCCCGTCGGCATCAGACCGTCTGTCTCGGGCCGTCTGTCTCAGACCGTCTGTCTCAGACCGTCTGTCTCAGACCGTCTGTCTCAGGCCGTCTGCCTCAGACCGTCTGTCTCAGACCGTCTATCTCGTCCCGTCTGTCTCAGACCGTCTATCTCAGACCGTCTATGTCTGCCCGTCTGTCTCAGACCGTCTGTCTCAGACCGTCTGTTTCATACGGTCTATATCAGCCCGTCGGCATCAGACCGTCTGTCTCGGTCCGTATGTCTCAGATCATCTGTCTCGGACCGTCTGTCTCGGACCGTCTGTCTCAGACCGACAGTCTCAGACCGTCTGTCTCAGACCGTCTGTCTCCGACCGTCTGTCTCAGACCAACTGTCTCGGACCGTCTGTCTCAGACCGTCTGTCTCAGACCGTCTGTCTCAGACCGTCTGTCTCAGACCGTCTGTCTCAGACCGTCCGTCTCAGACCGTCTGTCTCGGATCGTGCCTCCGACTGTCTGCCTCTGACCGTCTGTCTCAGGCCGTCTGCTTCATACCGTCTGTCTCAGACCGTCTATCTCGTCGCGTCGGTCTCAGACCAGCTATCTCACACCGTCTGTCTCAGACCGTCTGCCTCAGACCGTCTGTTTCATACGGTCTATATCAGCCCGTCGGCATCAGACCGTCTGTCTCCGACCGTCTGTCTCAGACCAACTGTCTCAGACCGTCTGTCTCAGACCGTCTGTCTCAGACCGTCTGTCTCAGACCAACTGTCTCAGACCGTCTGTCTCAGACCGTCTGTCTCAGACCGTCTGTCTCAGACCGTCTGTCTCGGACGGTCTGTCTCGGACCGTCTGTCTCGGACCGTCTGCCTCGGACCGTCTGTCTCGGACCGTCGGTCTCAGACCGTCTGTCTCAGACCGTCTGTCTCAGACCGTCTGTCTCAGACCGTCTGTCTCAGACCGTCTGTCTCAGACCGTCTATCTCGTCCCGTCTGTCTGAGACCGTCTATCTCAGACCGTCTATCTCTGCCCGTCTGTCTCAGACCGTCTGTTTCATACGGTCAATATCAGCCCGTCGGCGTCAGACCGTCTGTCTCGGTCCGTATGTCTCAGATCATCTGTCTCGGACCGTCTGTCTCGGACCGTCTGTCTCAGACCGACTGTCTCAGACCGTCTGTTTCATACGGTCTATATCAGCCCGTCGGCATCAGACCGTCTGTCTCGGTCCGTATGTCTCAGATCATCTGTCTCGGACCGTCTGTCTCGGACCGTCTGTCTCAGACCGACTGTCTCAGACCGTCTGTCTCAGACCGTCTGTCTCCGACCGTCTGTCTCAGACCAACTGTCTCGGACCGTCTGTCTCAGACCGTCTGTCTCAGACCGTCTGTCTCAGACCGTCTGTCTCAGACCGTCTGTCTCAGACCGTCTGTCTCAGACCGTCCGTCTCAGACCGTCTGTCTCGGATCGTGTCTCCGACTGTCTGTCTCTGACCGTCTGTCTCAGGCCGTCTGCTTCATACCGTCTGTCTCAGACCGTCTATCTCGTCGCGTCGGCCTCAGACCAGCTATCTCACACCGTCTGTCTCAGACCGTCTGCCTCAGACCGTCTGCCTCAGACCGTCTGTTTCATACGGTCTATATCAGCCCGTCGGCATCAGACCGTCTGTCTCCGACCGTCTGTCTCCGACCGTCTGTCTCCGACCAACTGTCTCAGACCGTCTGTCTCAGACCGTCTGTCTCAGACCGTCTGTCTCAGACCGTCTGTCTCAGACCGTCTGTCTCAGACCGTCTGTCTCAGACCGTCTGTCTCAGGCCGTCTGCCTCAGACCGTCTGTCTCAGACCGTCTATCTCGTCCCGTCTGTCTCAGACCGTCTATCTCAGACCGTCTATCTCTGCCCGTCTGTCTCAGACCGTCTGTTTCATACGGTCTATATCAGCCCGTCGGCATCAGACCGTCTGTCTCCGACCGTCTGTCTCCGACCAACTGTCTCAGACCGTCTGTCTCAGACCGTCTGTCTCAGACCGTCTGTCTCAGACCGTCCGTCTCAGACCGTCTGTCTCGGATCGTGTCTCCGACTGTCTGTCTCTGACCGTCTGTCTCAGGCCGTCTGCTTCATACCGTCTGTCTCAGACCGTCTATCTCGTCGCGTCGGCCTCAGACCAGCTATCTCACACCGTCTGTCTCAGACCGTCTGCCTCAGACCGTCTGTTTCATACGGTCTATATCAGCCCGTCGGCATCAGACCGTCTGTCTCCGACCGTCTGTCTCCGACCAACTGTCTCAGACCGTCTGTCTCAGACCGTCTGTCTCAGACCGTCTGTCTCAGACCGTCTGTCTCAGACCGTCTGTCTCAGACCGTCTGTCTCAGACCGTCTGTCTCAGGCCGTCTGCCTCAGACCGTCTGTCTCAGACCGTCTATCTCGTCCCGTCTGTCTCAGACCGTCTATCTCAGACCGTCTATCTCTGCCCGTCTGTCTCAGACCGTCTGTTTCATACGGTCTATATCAGCCCGTCGGCATCAGACCGTCTGTCTCGGTCCGTATGTCTCAGATCATCTGTCTCGGACCGTCTGTCTCGGACCGACTGTCTCAGACCGTCTGTCTCAGACCGTCTGTCTCCGACCGTCTGTCTCAGAACAACTGTATCAGACCGTCTGTCTCAGACCGTCTGTCTCAGACCGTCTGTCTCAGACCGTCTGTCTCAGACCGTCTGTCTCAGACCGTCTGTCTCAGACCGTCTGTCTCAGACCGTCTGTCTCAGACCGTCTGTCTCAGACCGTCTGTCTCAGACCGTCTGTCTCAGACCGTCTGTCTCAGACCGTATGTCTCGGACCGTCTGTCTCCGACCGTCTGTCTCAGACCGTCTGTCTCGGACGGTCTGTCTCGGACCGTCTGTCTCGGACCGTCTGCCTCGGACCGTCTGTCTCGGACCGTCGGTCTCGGATCGTCTGTCTCGACCCGTCTGTCTCGGACCGTCTGTCTCGGACCGTCTGTCTCGGACCGTCTGTCTCGGGCCGTCTGTCTCCGACCGTCTGTCTCCGACCAACTGTCTCAGACCGTCTATCTCGTCCCGTCTGTCTCAGACCGTCTATCTCAGACCGTCTATCTCTGCCCGTCTGTCTCAGACCGTCTGTTTGATACGGTCTATATCAGCCCGTCGGCATCAGACCGTCTGTCTCGGGCCGTCTGTCTCAGACCGTCTGTCTCAGACCGTCTGTCTCAGACCGTCTGTCTCAGGCCGTCTGCCTCAGACCGTCTGTCTCAGACCGTCTATCTCGTCCCGTCTGTCTCAGACCGTCTATCTCAGACCGTCTATGTCTGCCCGTCTGTCTCAGACCGTCTGTCTCAGACCGTCTGTTTCATACGGTCTATATCAGCCCGTCGGCATCAGACCGTCTGTCTCGGTCCGTATGTCTCAGATCATCTGTCTCGGACCGTCTGTCTCGGACCGTCTGTCTCAGACCGACAGTCTCAGACCGTCTGTCTCAGACCGTCTGTCTCCGACCGTCTGTCTCAGACCAACTGTCTCGGACCGTCTGTCTCAGACCGTCTGTCTCAGACCGTCTGTCTCAGACCGTCTGTCTCAGACCGTCTGTCTCAGACCGTCCGTCTCAGACCGTCTGTCTCGGATCGTGCCTCCGACTGTCTGCCTCTGACCGTCTGTCTCAGGCCGTCTGCTTCATACCGTCTGTCTCAGACCGTCTATCTCGTCGCGTCGGTCTCAGACCAGCTATCTCACACCGTCTGTCTCAGACCGTCTGCCTCAGACCGTCTGTTTCATACGGTCTATATCAGCCCGTCGGCATCAGACCGTCTGTCTCCGACCGTCTGTCTCAGACCAACTGTCTCAGACCGTCTGTCTCAGACCGTCTGTCTCAGACCGTCTGTCTCAGACCAACTGTCTCAGACCGTCTGTCTCAGACCGTCTGTCTCAGACCGTCTGTCTCAGACCGTCTGTCTCGGACGGTCTGTCTCGGACCGTCTGTCTCGGACCGTCTGCCTCGGACCGTCTGTCTCGGACCGTCGGTCTCAGACCGTCTGTCTCAGACCGTCTGTCTCAGACCGTCTGTCTCAGACCGTCTGTCTCAGACCGTCTGTCTCAGACCGTCTATCTCGTCCCGTCTGTCTCAGACCGTCTATCTCAGACCGTCTATCTCTGCCCGTCTGTCTCAGACCGTCTGTTTCATACGGTCTATATCAGCCCGTCGGCGTCAGACCGTCTGTCTCGGTCCGTATGTCTCAGATCATCTGTCTCGGACCGTCTGTCTCGGACCGTCTGTCTCAGACCGACTGTCTCAGACCGTCTGTTTCATACGGTCTATATCAGCCCGTCGGCATCAGACCGTCTGTCTCGGTCCGTATGTCTCAGATCATCTGTCTCGGACCGTCTGTCTCGGACCGTCTGTCTCAGACCGACTGTCTCAGACCGTCTGTCTCAGACCGTCTGTCTCCGACCGTCTGTCTCAGACCAACTGTCTCGGACCGTCTGTCTCAGACCGTCTGTCTCAGACCGTCTGTCTCAGACCGTCTGTCTCAGACCGTCTGTCTCAGACCGTCTGTCTCAGACCGTCTGTCTCAGACCGTCCGTCTCAGACCGTCTGTCTCGGATCGTGTCTCCGACTGTCTGTCTCTGACCGTCTGTCTCAGGCCGTCTGCTTCATACCGTCTGTCTCAGACCGTCTATCTCGTCGCGTCGGCCTCAGACCAGCTATCTCACACCGTCTGTCTCAGACCGTCTGCCTCAGACCGTCTGTTTCATACGGTCTATATCAGCCCGTCGGCATCAGACCGTCTGTCTCCGACCGTCTGTCTCCGACCAACTGTCTCAGACCGTCTGTCTCAGACCGTCTGTCTCAGACCGTCTGTCTCAGACCGTCTGTCTCAGACCGTCTGTCTCAGACCGTCTGTCTCAGGCCGTCTGCCTCAGACCGTCTGTCTCAGACCGTCTATCTCGTCCCGTCTGTCTCAGACCGTCTATCTCAGACCGTCTATCTCTGCCCGTCTGTCTCAGACCGTCTGTTTCATACGGTCTATATCAGCCCGTCGGCATCAGACCGTCTGTCTCGGTCCGTAGGTCTCAGATCATCTGTCTCGGACCGTCTGTCTCGGACCGTCTGTCTCAGACCGACTGTCTCAGACCGTCTGTCTCAGACCGTCTGTCTCCGACCGTCTGTCTCAGACCAACTGTCTCAGACCGTCTGTCTCAGACCGTCTGTCTCAGACCGTCTGTCTCAGACCGTCTGTCTCAGACCGTCTGTCTCAGACCGTCTGTCTCAGACCGTCTGTCTCAGACCGTCTGTCTCAGACCGTCTGTCTCAGACCGTCTGTCTCAGACCGTCTGTCTCAGACCGTCTGTCTCAGACCGTCTGTCTCGGACGGTCTGTCTCGGACCGTCTGTCTCGGACCGTCTGCCTCGGACCGTCTGTCTCGGACCGTCGGTCTCAGACCGTCTGTCTCAGACCGTCTGTCTCAGACCGTCTGTCTCAGACCGTCTGTCTCAGACCGTCTGTCTCAGACCGTCTGTCTCAGACCGTCTGTCTCAGACCGTCTGTCTCAGACCGTCTGTCTCAGACCGTCTGTCTCAGACCGTCTATCTCGTCCCGTCTGTCTCAGACCGTCTATCTCAGACCGTCTATCTCTGCCCGTCTGTCTCAGACCGTCTGTTTCATACCGTCTATATCAGCCCGTCGGCGTCAGACCGTCTGTCTCGGTCCGTATGTCTCAGATCATCTGTCTCGGACCGTCTGTCTCGGACCGTCTGTCTCAGACCGACTGTCTCAGACCGTCTGTTTCATACGGTCTATATCAGCCCGTCGGCATCAGACCGTCTGTCTCGGTCCGTATGTCTCAGATCATCTGTCTCGGACCGTCTGTCTCGGACCGTCTGTCTTAGACCGACTGTCTCAGACCGTCTGTCTCAGACCGTCTGTCTCCGACCGTCTGTCTCAGACCAACACACTCGGACCGTCTGTCTCAGACCGTCTGTCTCAGACCGTCTGTCTCAGACCGTCTGTCTCAGACCGTCTGTCTCAGACCGTCTGTCTCAGACCGTCTGTCTCAGACCGTCCGTCTCAGACCGTCTGTCTCGGATCGTGTCTCCGACTGTCTGTCTCTGACCGTCTGTCTCAGGCCGTCTGCTTCATACCGTCTGTCTCAGACCGTCTATCTCGTCGCGTCGGCCTCAGACCAGCTATCTCACACCGTCTGTCTCAGACCGTCTGCCTCAGACCGTCTGTTTCATACGGTCTATATCAGCCCGTCGGCATCAGACCGTCTGTCTCCGACCGTCTGTCTCCGACCAACTGTCTCAGACCGTCTGTCTCAGACCGTCTGTCTCAGACCGTCTGTCTCAGACCGTCTGTCTCAGACCGTCTGTCTCAGACCGTCTGTCTCAGACCGTCTGTCTCAGGCCGTCTGCCTCAGACCGTCTGTCTCAGACCGTCTATCTCGTCCCGTCTGTCTCAGACCGTCTATCTCAGACCGTCTATCTCTGCCCGTCTGTCTCAGACCGTCTGTTTGATACGGTCTATATCAGCCCGTCGGCATCAGACCGTCTGTCTCGGGCCGTCTGTCTCAGACCGTCTGTCTCAGACCGTCTGTCTCAGACCGTCTGTCTCAGGCCGTCTGCCTCAGACCGTCTGTCTCAGACCGTCTATCTCGTCCCGTCTGTCTCAGACCGTCTATCTCGTCCCGTCTGTCTCAGACCGTCTATCTCAGACCGTCTATCTCTGCCCGTCTGTCTCAGACCGTCTGTCTCAGACCGTCTGTTTCATACGGTCTATATCAGCCCGTCGGCATCAGACCGTCTGTCTCGGTCCGTATGTCTCAGATCATCTGTCTCGGACCGTCTGTCTCGGACCGTCTGTCTCAGACCGACTGTCTCAGACCGTCTGTCTCAGACCGTCTGTCTCCGACCGTCTGTCTCAGACCAACTGTCTCGGACCGTCTGTCTCAGACCGTCTGTCTCAGACCGTCTGTCTCAGACCGTCTGTCTCAGACCGTCTGTCTCAGACCGTCCGTCTCAGACCGTCTGTCTCGGATCGTGCCTCCGACTGTCTGCCTCTGACCGTCTGTCTCAGGCCGTCTGCTTCATACCGTCTGTCTCAGACCGTCTATCTCGTCGCGTCGGTCTCAGACCAGCTATCTCATACCGTCTGTCTCAGACCGTCTGCCTCAGACCGTCTGCCTCAGACCGTCTGTTTCATACGGTCTATATCAGCCCGTCGGCATCAGACCGTCTGTCTCCGACCGTCTGTCTCAGACCAACTGTCTCAGACCGTCTGTCTCAGACCGTCTGTCTCAGACCGTCTGTCTCAGACCAACTGTCTCAGACCGTCTGTCTCAGACCGTCTGTCTCAGACCGTCTGTCTCAGACCGTCTGTCTCAGACCGTCTGTCTCAGACCGTCTGTCTCAGACCGTCTGTCTCAGACCGTCTGTCTCAGACCGTCTGTCTCAGACCGTCTGTCTCAGGCCGTCTGCCTCAGACCGTCTGTCTCAGACCGTCTATCTCAGACCGTCTATCTCTGCGCGTCTGTCTCAGACCGTCTGTTTGATACGGTCTATATCAGCCCGTCGGCATCAGACCGTCTGTCTCGGTCCGTATGTCTCAGATCATCTGTCTCGGACCGTCTGTCTCGGACCGTCTGTCTCGGTCCGTATGTCTCAGATCATCTGTCTCGGACCGTCTGTCTCGGACCGTCTGTCTCTGACCGACTGTCTCAGACCGTCTGTCTCAGACCGTCTGTCTCCGACCGTCTGTCTCAGACCGTCTGTCTCAGACCGTATGTCTCGGACCGTCTGTCTCCGACCGTCTGTCTCAGACCGTCTGTCTCGGACGGTCTGTCTCGGACCGTCTGTCTCGGACCGTCTGCCTCGGACCGTCTGTCTCGGACCGTCTGTCTCGGACCGTCTGTCTCAGACCGTCCGTCACAGACCGTCTGTCTCGGATCGTGTCTCCGACTGTCTGTCTCTGACCGTCTGTCTCAGGCCGTCTGCTTCATACCGTCTGTCTCAGACCGTCTATCTCGTCGCGTCGGTCTCAGACCAGCTATCTCACATCGTCTGTCTCAGACCGTCTGCCTCAGACCGTCTGCCTCAGACCGTCTGTTTCATACGGTCTATATCAGCCCGTCGGCATCAGACCGTCTGTCTCGGTCCGTATGTCTCAGATCCTCTGTCTCGGACCGTCTGTCTCGGACCGTCGGTCTCGGATCGTCTGTCTCGGACCGTCTGTCTCGGACCGTCTGTCTCGGGCCGTCTGTCTCCGACCGTCTGTCTCCGACCAACTGTCTCAGACCGTCTGTCTCAGACCGTCTGTCTCAGACCGTCTGTCTCAGACCGTCTGTCTCAGACCGTCTGTCTCAGACCGTCTGTCTCAGACCGTCTGTCTCAGGCCGTCTGCCTCAGACCGTTTGTCTCAGACCGTCTATCTCGTCCCGTCTGTCTCAGACCGTCTATCTCAGACCGTCTGTCTCAGACCGTCTGTCTCAGACCAACTGTCTCAGACCGTCTGTCTCAGACCGTCTGTCTCAGACCGTCTGTCTCAGACCGTCTGTCTCAGACCGTCTGTCTCAGACCGTCTGTCTCAGACCGTCTGTCTCAGACCGTCTGTCTCAGACCGTCTGTCTCAGACCGTCTGTCTCAGACCGTCTGTCTCAGACCGTCTGTCTCAGACCGTCTGTCTCAGACCGTCTATCTCGTCCCGTCTGTCCCAGACCGTCTATCTCAGACCGTCTATCTCTGCCCGTCTGTCTCAGACCGTCTATCTCGTCCCGTCTGTCTCAGACCGTCTGTCTCAGACCGTCTGTCTCAGACCATCTGTCTCAGACCGTCTGTCTCAGACCGTCTGTCTCGGACCGTCTGTCTCGGACCGTCTGTCTCGGACCGTCGGTCTCGTATCGTCTGTCTCGGACCGTCTGTCTCGGACCGTCTGTCTCGGACCGTCTGTCTCCGACCGTCTGTCTCCGACCAACTGTCTCAGACCGTCTGTCTCAGACCGTCTGTCTCAGACCGTCTGTCTCAGACCGTCTGTCTCAGGCCGTCTGCCTCAGACCGTCTGTCTCAGACCGTCTATCTCGTCCCGTCTGTCTCAGACCGTCTATCTCTGCCCGTCTGTCTCAGACCGTCTGTTTGATACGGTCTATATCAGCCCGTCGGCATCAGACCGTCTGTCTCGGGCCGTCTGTCTCAGACCGTCTGTCTCAGACCGTCTGTCTCAGACCGTCTGTCTCAGGCCGTCTGCCTCAGACCGTCTGTCTCAGACCGTCTATCTCGTCCCGTCTGTCTCAGACCGTCTATCTCAGACCGTCTATCTCTGCCCGTCTGTCTCAGACCGTCTGTCTCAGACCGTCTGTTTCATACGGTCTATATCAGCCCGTCGGCATCAGACAGTCTGTCTCGGTCCGTATGTCTCAGATCATCTGTCTCGGACCGTCTGTCTCGGACCGTCTGTCTCAGACCGTCTATCTCGTCCCGTCTGTCCCAGACCGTCTATCTCAGACCGTCTATCTCTGCCCGTCTGTCTCAGACCGTCTATCTCGTCCCGTCTGTCTCAGACCGTCTGTCTCAGACCATCTGTCTCAGACCGTCTGTCTCAGACCGTCTGTCTCGGACCGTCTGTCTCGGACCGTCTGTCTCGGACCGTCGGTCTCGTATCGTCTGTCTCGGACCGTCTGTCTCGGACCGTCTGTCTCGGACCGTCTGTCTCCGACCGTCTGTCTCCGACCAACTGTCTCAGACCGTCTGTCTCAGACCGTCTGTCTCAGACCGTCTGTCTCAGACCGTCTGTCTCAGGCCGTCTGCCTCAGACCGTCTGTCTCAGACCGTCTATCTCGTCCCGTCTGTCTCAGACCGTCTATCTCAGACCGTCTATCTCTGCCCGTCTGTCTCAGACCGTCTGTTTGATACGGTCTATATCAGCCCGTCGGCATCAGACCGTCTGTCTCGGGCCGTCTGTCTCAGACCGTCTGTCTCAGACCGTCTGTCTCAGACCGTCTGTCTCAGGCCGTCTGCCTCAGACCGTCTGTCTCAGACCGTCTATCTCGTCCCGTCTGTCTCAGACCGTCTATCTCAGACCGTCTATCTCTGCCCGTCTGTCTCAGACCGTCTGTCTCAGACCGTCTGTTTCATACGGTCTATATCAGCCCGTCGGCATCAGACAGTCTGTCTCGGTCCGTATGTCTCAGATCATCTGTCTCGGACCGTCTGTCTCGGACCGTCTGTCTCAGACCGACTGTCTCAGACCGTCTGTCTCAGACCGTCTGTCTCCGACCGTCTGTCTCAGACCAACTGTCTCGGACCGTCTGTCTCAGACCGTCTGTCTCAGACCGTCTGTCTCAGACCGTCTGTCTCAGACCGTCTGTCTCAGACCGTCCGTCTCAGACCGTCTGTCTCGGATCGTGCCTCCGACTGTCTGCCTCTGACCGTCTGTCTCAGGCCGTCTGCTTCATACCGTCTGTCTCAGACCGTCTATCTCGTCGCGTCGGTCTCAGACCAGCTATCTCACACCGTCTGTCTCAGACCGTCTGCCTCAGACCGTCTGTTTCATACGGTCTATATCAGCCCGTCGGCATCAGACCGTCTGTCTCCGACCGTCTGTCTCAGACCAACTGTCTCAGACCGTCTGTCTCAGACCGTCTGTCTCAGACCGTCTGTCTCAGACCGTCTGTCTCAGACCAACTGTCTCAGACCGTCTGTCTCAGACCGTCTGTCTCAGACCGTCTGTCTCAGACCGTCTGTCTCAGACCGTCTGTCTCAGACCGTCTGTCTCAGACCGTCTGTCTCAGACCGTCTGTCTCAGACCGTCTGTCTCAGGCCGTCTGCCTCAGACCGTCTGTCTCAGACCGTCTATCTCGTCCCGTCTGTCTCAGACCGTCTATCTCAGACCGTCTATCTCTGCGCGTCTGTCTCAGACCGTCTGTTTGATACGGTCTATATCAGCCCGTCGGCATCAGACCGTCTGTCTCGGTCCGTATGTCTCAGATCATCTGTCTCGGACCGTCTGTCTCGGACCGTCTGTCTCGGTCCGTATGTCTCAGATCATCTGTCTCGGACCGTCTGTCTCGGACCGTCTGTCTCTGACCGACTGTCTCAGACCGTCTGTCTCAGACCGTCTGTCTCCGACCGTCTGTCTCAGACCGTCTGTCTCAGACCGTATGTCTCGGACCGTCTGTCTCCGACCGTCTGTCTCAGACCGTCTGTCTCGGACGGTCTGTCTCGGACCGTCTGTCTCGGACCGTCTGCCTCGGACCGTCTGTCTCGGACCGTCTGTCTCGGACCGTCTGTCTCAGACCGTCCGTCACAGACCGTCTGTCTCGGATCGTGTCTCCGACTGTCTGTCTCTGACCGTCTGTCTCAGGCCGTCTGCTTCATACCGTCTGTCTCAGACCGTCTATCTCGTCGCGTCGGTCTCAGACCAGCTATCTCACATCGTCTGTCTCAGACCGTCTGCCTCAGACCGTCTGCCTCAGACCGTCTGTTTCATACGGTCTATATCAGCCCGTCGGCATCAGACCGTCTGTCTCGGTCCGTATGTCTCAGATCCTCTGTCTCGGACCGTCTGTCTCGGACCGTCGGTCTCGGATCGTCTGTCTCGGACCGTCTGTCTCGGACCGTCTGTCTCGGGCCGTCTGTCTCCGACCGTCTGTCTCCGACCAACTGTCTCAGACCGTCTGTCTCAGACCGTCTGTCTCAGACCGTCTGTCTCAGACCGTCTGTCTCAGACCGTCTGTCTCAGACCGTCTGTCTCAGACCGTCTGTCTCAGACCGTCTGTCTCAGACCGTCTGTCTCAGGCCGTCTGCCTCAGACCGTCTGTCTCAGACCGTCTATCTCGTCGCGTCGGTCTCAGACCAGCTACCTCACACCGTCTGTCTCAGACCGTCTGTCTCAGACCAACTGTCTCAGACCGTCTGTCTCAGACCGTCTGTCTCAGACCGTCTGTCTCAGACCGTCTGTCTCAGACCGTCTGTCTCAGACCATCTGTCTCAGACCGTCTGTCTCAGGCCGTCTGCCTCAGACCGTTTGTCTCAGACCGTCTATCTCGTCCCGTCTGTCTCAGACCGTCTATCTCAGACCGTCTGTCTCAGACCGTCTGTCTCAGACCAACTGTCTCAGACCGTCTGTCTCAGACCGTCTGTCTCAGACCGTCTGTCTCAGACCGTCTGTCTCAGACCGTCTGTCTCAGACCGTCTGTCTCAGACCGTCTGTCTCAGACCGTCTGTCTCAGACCGTCTGTCTCAGACCGTCTGTCTCAGACCGTCTGTCTCAGACCGTCTGTCTCAGACCGTCTGTCTCAGACCGTCTGTCTCAGACCGTCTGTCTCAGACCGTCTGTCTCAGACCGTCTGTCTCAGACCGTCTGTCTCAGACCGTCTGTCTCAGACCGTCTATCTCGTCCCGTCTGTCCCAGACCGTCTATCTCAGACCGTCTATCTCTGCCCGTCTGTCTCAGACCGTCTATCTCGTCCCGTCTGTCTCAGACCGTCTATCTCAGACCGTCTATCTCTGCCCGTCTGTCTCAGACCGTCTGTTTCATACGGTCTATATCAGCCCGTCGGCATCAGACCGTCTGTCTCGGTCCGTATGTCTCAGATCATCTGTCTCGGACCGTCTGTCTCGGACCGTCTGTCTCAGACCGACTGTCTCAGACCGTCTGTCTCAGACCGTCTGTCTCCGACCGTCTGTCTCAGACCAACTGTCTCAGACCGTCTGTCTCAGACCGTCTGACTCAGACCGTCTGTCTCAGACCGTCTGTCTCAGACCGTCTGTCTCAGACCGTCTGTCTCAGACCGTCTGTCTCAGACCGCCTGTCTCATACCGTCTGTCTCAGGCCGTCTGTCTCAGGCCGTCTGCTTCATACCGTCTGTCTCAGACCGTCTATCTCGTCGCGTCGGTTTCAGACCAGCTATCTCACACCGTCTGTCTCAGACCGTCTGCCTCAGACCGTCTGTTTCATACGGTCTATATCAGCCCGTCGGCATCAGACCGTCTGTCTCGGTCCGTATGTCTCAGATCCTCTGTCTCGGACCGTCTGTCTCGGACCGTCTGTCTCGGACCGTCTGTCTCGGACCGTCTGACTCGGACCGTCTGTCTCGGACCGTATGTCTCGGACCGTCTGTCTCCGACTGTCTGTCTCGGACCGTCTGTCTCAGACCGTCTGTCTCGGACGGTCTGTCTCGGACCGTCTGTCTCGGACCGTCTGCCTCGGACCGTCTGTCTCGGACCGTCGGTCTCGGATCGTCTGTCTCGACCCGTCTGTCTCGGACCGTCTGTCTCGGACCGTCTGTCTCGGACCGTCTGTCTCGGACCGTCTGTCTCGGACCGTCGGTCTCGGATCGTCTGTCTCGGACCGTCTGTCTCGGACCGTCTGTCTCGGACCGTCTGTCTCCGACCGTCTGTCTCCGACCAACTGTCTCAGACCGTCTGTCTCAGACCGTCTGTCTCAGACCGTCTGTCTCAGACCGTCTGTCTCAGACCGTCTGTCTCAGGCCGTCTGCCTCAGACCGTCTGTCTCAGACCGTCTATCTCGTCCCGTCTGTCTCAGACCGTCTATCTCAGACCGTCTATCTCTGCCCGTCTGTCTCAGACCGTCTGTCTCAGACCGTCTGTTTCATACGGTCTATATCAGCCCGTCGGCATCAGACCGTCTGTCTCGGTCCGTATGTCTCAGATCATCTGTCTCGGACCGTCTGTCTCGGACCGTCTGTCTCAGACCGACTGTCTCAGACCGTCTGTCTCAGACCGTCTGTCTCCGACCGTCTGTCTCAGACCAACTGTCTCGGACCGTCTGTCTCAGACCGTCTGTCTCAGACCGTCTGTCTCAGACCGTCTGTCTCAGACCGTCTGTCTCAGACCGTCTGTCTCAGACCGTCCGTCTCAGACCGTCTGTCTCGGATCGTGCCTCCGACTGTCTGTCTCTGACCGTCTGTCTCAGGCCGTCTGCTTCATACCGTCTGTCTCAGACCGTCTATCTCGTCGCGTCGGTCTCAGACCAGCTATCTCACACCGTCTGTCTCAGACCGTCTGCCTCAGACCGTCTGTTTCATACGGTCTATATCAGCCCGTCGGCATCAGACCGTCTGTCTCCGACCGTCTGTCTCGGACCGTCTGTCTCAGACCGACTGTCTCAGACCGTCAGTCTCAGACCGTCTGTCTCCGACCGTCTGTCTCAGACCAACTGTCTCAGACCGTCTGTCTCAGACCGTCTGACTCAGACCGTCTGTCTCAGACCGTCTGTCTCAGACCGTCTGTCTCAGACCGTCTGTCTCATACCGTCTGTCTCAGACCGTCTATCTCGTCGCGTCGGTCTCAGACCAGCTATCTCACACCGTCTGTCTCAGACCGTCTGCCTCAGACCGTCTGTTTCATACGGTCTATATCAGCCCGTCGGCATCAGACCGTCTGTCTCCGACCGTCCGTCTCAGACCAACTGTCTCAGACCGTCTGTCTCAGACCGTCTGTCTCAGACCGTCTGTCTCGGACCGTCTGTCTCGGACCGTCTGTCTCAGACCGCCTGTCTCAGACCGTCTGTCTCAGGCCGTCTGTCTCAGGCCGTCTGCTTCATACCGTCTGTCTCAGACCGTCTATCTCGTCGCGTCGGTCTCAGACCAGCTATCTCACACCGTCTGTCTCAGACCGTCTGTTTCATACGGTCTATATCAGCCCGTCGGCATCAGACCGTCTGTCTCGGACCGTCTGTCTCGGACCGTCTGTCTCGGACCGTCTGTCTCCGCCTGTCTGTCTCGGACCGTCTGTCTCAGACCGTCTGTCTCGGACGGTCTGTCTCGGACCGTCTGTCTCGGACCGTCTGCCTCGGACCGTCTGTCTCGGACCGTCGGTCTCGGATCGTCTGTCTCGACCCGTCTGTCTCGGACCGTCTGTCTCGGACCGTCTGTCTCGGACCGTCTGTCTCGGACCGTCGGTCTCGGATCGTCTGTCTCGGACCGTCTGTCTCGGACCGTCTGTCTCGGACCGTCTGTCTCCGACCGTCTGTCTCCGACCAACTGTCTCAGACCGTCTGTCTCAGACCGTCTGTCTCGGACCGTCTGTCTCGGACCGTCTGTCTCGGACCGTCTGTCTCGGACCGTCTGTCTCGGACCGTCTGTCTCGGACCGTCTGTCTCGGACCGTATGTCTTGGACCGTCTGTCTCCGACTGTCTGTCTCGGACCGTCTGTCTCAGACCGTCTGTCTCGGACGGTCTGTCTCGGACCGTCTGTCTCGGACCGTCTGCCTCGGACCGTCTGTCTCGGACCGTCGGTCTCGGATCGTCTGTCTCGACCCGTCTGTCTCGGACCGTCTGTCTCAGACCGTCTGTCTCGGACGGTCTGTCTCGGACCGTCTGTCTCGGACGGTCTGCCTCGGACCGTCTGTCTCGGACCGTCTGTCTCGGACCGTCTGTCTCGGACCGTCTGTCTCGGACCGTCTGTCTCGGACCGTCTGTCTCGGACCGTCGGTCTCGGATCGTCTGTCTCGGACCGTCTGTCTCGGACCGTCTATCTCGTCCCGTCTGTCTCAGCCCGTCTGTCTCAGAACGTCTATCTCGTCCCATCGGTCTCAGACCGTCTGTCTCAGGCGAGCTGTCTCAGACCGTCTGTCTCGGACCGCCTGTCTCAGACCATCTGTCTCAGGCCGTCTGTCTCATACCGTCTGTCGCAGACTGTCTGTCGCAGACCTTCTGTCTCAGACCGCCATTCTCAGACCGTCTGTCTCAGACCGTCGGTCTCATGCCGCCTGTTTCATTCCGTCGGTCTCAGACCGTCTGTCTCTAACCGTCTGTCTCAGACCGTCTGTTTCATACGGTCTATATCAGCCCGTCGGCATCAGACCGTATGTCTCGGTCCGTATGTCTCAGATCCTCTGTCTCGGACCGTCTGTCTCGGACCGTCTGTCTCGGACCGTCTGTCTCGGACCGTCTGTCCCGGACCGTCTGTCTCCGACTGTCTGTCTCGGACCGTCTGTCTCAGACCGTCTGTCTCGGACGGTCTGTCTCGGACCGTCTGTCTCGGACCGTCTGCCTCGGACCGTCTGTGTCGGACCGTCGGTCTCGGATCGTCTGTCTCGGACCGTCTGTCTCGGACCGTCTGTCTCGGGCCGTCTGTCTCCGACCGTCTGTCTCAGACCAACCGTCTCAGACCGTCTGTCTCAGACCGTCTGTCTCAGACCGTCTGTCTCAGACCGTCTGTCTCAGACCGTCTGTCTCAGGCCGTCTGCATCAGACCGTCTGTCTCAGACCGTCTATCTCGTCCCGTCTCTCTCAGACCGTCCATCTCTGCCCGTCTGTCTCACACCGTCTGTCTCAGACTGTCTGTTTCATACGGTCTATATCAGCCCGTGGGCATCAGACCGTCTGTCTCGGTCCGTATGTCTCAGATCATCTGTCTCGGACCGTCTGTCTCGGACCGTCTGTCTCGGACCGTCTGTCTCGGACCGTCTGTCTCGGACCGTCTGTCTCGGACCGTCTGTCTCAGACCGCCTGTCTCAGACCGTCTGTCTCAGGCCGTCTGCTTTATACCGTCTGTCTCAGACCGTCTATCTCGTCCCGTCGGTCTCAGACCAGCTATCTCACACCGTCTGTCTCAGACCGTCTGCCTCAGACCGTCCGTCTCAGACCGTCTGTCTCAGACCGTCTGTCTCAGGCCGTCTGCCTCAGACCGTCTGTCTCAGACCGTCTATCTCGTCCCGTCTGTCTCAGCCCGTCTGTCTCAGAACGTCTATCTCGTCCCATCGGTCTCAGACCGTCTGTCTCAGGCCAGCTGTCTCAGACCGTCTGTCTCGGACCGCCTGTCTCAGACCATCTGTCTCAGGCCGTCTGTTTCATACCGTCTGTCGCAGACTGTCTGTCGCAGACCTTCTGTCTCAGACCGCCATTCTCAGACCGTCTGTCTCAGACCGTCGGTCTCAGGCCGCCTGTTTCATTCCGTCGGTCTCAGACCGTCTGTTTCATACGGTCTATATCAGCCCGTCGGCATCAGACCGTATGTCTCGGTCCGTATGTCTCAGATCCTCTGTCTCGGACCGTCTGTCTCGGACCGTCTGTCTCGGACCGTCTGTCTCGGTCCGTATGTCTCAGATCCTCTGTCTCGGACCGTCTGTCTGGGACCGTCTGTCTCGGACCGTCTGTCTCGGACCGTCTGTCTCGGACCGTCTGTCTCAGAACTTCCGTCTCAGACCGTCTTCCTCAGACCGCCTGTCTCAGAACGTCTGTCACAGACCGTCTGTCTCAGACCGTCTGTCTCAGAACGTCTGTCTCAGACCGTGTATCTCGTCCCGTCGGTCTCAGACCAGCTATCTCACACCGTCTGTCTCAGACCGTCTGCCTCAGACCGTCTGTTTCATACGGTCTATATCAGCCCGTCGGCATCAGACCGTCTGTCTCGGTCCGTATGTCTCAGTTCCTCTGTCTCGGACCGTCTGTCTCGGACCGTCTGTCTCGGACCGTCTGTCTCGGACCGTCTGTCTCGGACCGTCTGTCTCGGACCGTCTGTCTCGGACCGTCTGTCTCGGACCGTCTGTCTCGGACCGTCTGTCTCGGACCGTCTGTCTCGGACCGTCTGTCTCGGACCGTCTGTCTCGGACCGTCTGTCTCGGACCGTCTGTCTCGGACCGTCTGTCTCGGACCGTATGTCTTGGACCGTCTGTCTCCGACTGTCTGTCTCGGACCGTCTGTCTCAGACCGTCTGTCTCGGACGGTCTGTCTCGGACCGTCTGTCTCGGACCGTCTGCCTCGGACCGTCTGTCTCGGACCGTCGGTCTCGGATCGTCTGTCTCGACCCGTCTGTCTCGGACCGTCTGTCTCAGACCGTCTGTCTCGGACGGTCTGTCTCGGACCGTCTGTCTCGGACGGTCTGCCTCGGACCGTCTGTCTCGGACCGTCTGTCTCGGACCGTCTGTCTCGGACCGTCTGTCTCGGACCGTCTGTCTCGGACCGTCTGTCTCGGACCGTCGGTCTCGGATCGTCTGTCTCGGACCGTCTGTCTCGGACCGTCTATCTCGTCCCGTCTGTCTCAGCCCGTCTGTCTCAGAACGTCTATCTCGTCCCATCGGTCTCAGACCGTCTGTCTCAGGCGAGCTGTCTCAGACCGTCTGTCTCGGACCGCCTGTCTCAGACCATCTGTCTCAGGCCGTCTGTCTCATACCGTCTGTCGCAGACTGTCTGTCGCAGACCTTCTGTCTCAGACCGCCATTCTCAGACCGTCTGTCTCAGACCGTCGGTCTCATGCCGCCTGTTTCATTCCGTCGGTCTCAGACCGTCTGTCTCTAACCGTCTGTCTCAGACCGTCTGTTTCATACGGTCTATATCAGCCCGTCGGCATCAGACCGTATGTCTCGGTCCGTATGTCTCAGATCCTCTGTCTCGGACCGTCTGTCTCGGACCGTCTGTCTCGGACCGTCTGTCTCGGACCGTCTGTCCCGGACCGTCTGTCTCCGACTGTCTGTCTCGGACCGTCTGTCTCAGACCGTCTGTCTCGGACGGTCTGTCTCGGACCGTCTGTCTCGGACCGTCTGCCTCGGACCGTCTGTGTCGGACCGTCGGTCTCGGATCGTCTGTCTCGGACCGTCTGTCTCGGACCGTCTGTCTCGGGCCGTCTGTCTCCGACCGTCTGTCTCAGACCAACCGTCTCAGACCGTCTGTCTCAGACCGTCTGTCTCAGACCGTCTGTCTCAGACCGTCTGTCTCAGACCGTCTGTCTCAGACCGTCTGTCTCAGGCCGTCTGCATCAGACCGTCTGTCTCAGACCGTCTATCTCGTCCCGTCTCTCTCAGACCGTCCATCTCTGCCCGTCTGTCTCACACCGTCTGTCTCAGACTGTCTGTTTCATACGGTCTATATCAGCCCGTGGGCATCAGACCGTCTGTCTCGGTCCGTATGTCTCAGATCATCTGTCTCGGACCGTCTGTCTCGGACCGTCTGTCTCGGACCGTCTGTCTCGGACCGTCTGTCTCGGACCGTCTGTCTCGGACCGTCTGTCTCGGACCGTCTGTCTCAGACCGCCTGTCTCAGACCGTCTGTCTCAGGCCGTCTGCTTTATACCGTCTGTCTCAGACCGTCTATCTCGTCCCGTCGGTCTCAGACCAGCTATCTCACACCGTCTGTCTCAGACCGTCTGCCTCAGACCGTCCGTCTCAGACCGTCTGTCTCAGACCGTCTGTCTCAGGCCGTCTGCCTCAGACCGTCTGTCTCAGACCGTCTATCTCGTCCCGTCTGTCTCAGCCCGTCTGTCTCAGAACGTCTATCTCGTCCCATCGGTCTCAGACCGTCTGTCTCAGGCCAGCTGTCTCAGACCGTCTGTCTCGGACCGCCTGTCTCAGACCATCTGTCTCAGGCCGTCTGTTTCATACCGTCTGTCGCAGACTGTCTGTCGCAGACCTTCTGTCTCAGACCGCCATTCTCAGACCGTCTGTCTCAGACCGTCGGTCTCAGGCCGCCTGTTTCATTCCGTCGGTCTCAGACCGTCTGTCTCTAACCGTCTGTCTCAGACCGTCTGTTTCATACGGTCTATATCAGCCCGTCGGCATCAGACCGTATGTCTCGGTCCGTATGTCTCAGATCCTCTGTCTCGGACCGTCTGTCTCGGACCGTCTGTCTCGGACCGTCTGTCTCGGTCCGTATGTCTCAGATCCTCTGTCTCGGACCGTCTGTCTGGGACCGTCTGTCTCGGACCGTCTGTCTCGGACCGTCTGTCTCGGACCGTCTGTCTCAGAACTTCCGTCTCAGACCGTCTTCCTCAGACCGCCTGTCTCAGAACGTCTGTCACAGACCGTCTGTCTCAGACCGTCTGTCTCAGAACGTCTGTCTCAGACCGTGTATCTCGTCCCGTCGGTCTCAGACCAGCTATCTCACACCGTCTGTCTCAGACCGTCTGCCTCAGACCGTCTGTTTCATACGGTCTATATCAGCCCGTCGGCATCAGACCGTCTGTCTCGGTCCGTATGTCTCAGTTCCTCTGTCTCGGACCGTCTGTCTCGGACCGTCTGTCTCGGACCGTCTGTCTCGGACCGTCTGTCTCGGACCGTCTGTCTCGGACCGTCTGTCTCGGACCGTCTGTCTCGGACCGTCTGTCTCGGACCGTCTGTCTCGGACCGTCTGTCTCGGACCGTCTGTCTCGGACCGTCTGTCTCGGACCGTCTGTCTCGGACCGTCTGTCTCGGACCGTCTGTCTCGGACCGTCTGTCTCGGACCGTATGTCTTGGACCGTCTGTCTCCGACTGTCTGTCTCGGACCGTCTGTCTCAGACCGTCTGTCTCGGACGGTCTGTCTCGGACCGTCTGTCTCGGACCGTCTGCCTCGGACCGTCTGTCTCGGACCGTCGGTCTCGGATCGTCTGTCTCGACCCGTCTGTCTCGGACCGTCTGTCTCAGACCGTCTGTCTCGGACGGTCTGTCTCGGACCGTCTGTCTCGGACGGTCTGCCTCGGACCGTCTGTCTCGGACCGTCTGTCTCGGACCGTCTGTCTCGGACCGTCTGTCTCGGACCGTCTGTCTCGGACCGTCTGTCTCGGACCGTCGGTCTCGGATCGTCTGTCTCGGACCGTCTGTCTCGGACCGTCTATCTCGTCCCGTCTGTCTCAGCCCGTCTGTCTCAGAACGTCTATCTCGTCCCATCGGTCTCAGACCGTCTGTCTCAGGCGAGCTGTCTCAGACCGTCTGTCTCGGACCGCCTGTCTCAGACCATCTGTCTCAGGCCGTCTGTCTCATACCGTCTGTCGCAGACTGTCTGTCGCAGACCTTCTGTCTCAGACCGCCATTCTCAGACCGTCTGTCTCAGACCGTCGGTCTCATGCCGCCTGTTTCATTCCGTCGGTCTCAGACCGTCTGTCTCTAACCGTCTGTCTCAGACCGTCTGTTTCATACGGTCTATATCAGCCCGTCGGCATCAGACCGTATGTCTCGGTCCGTATGTCTCAGATCCTCTGTCTCGGACCGTCTGTCTCGGACCGTCTGTCTCGGACCGTCTGTCTCGGACCGTCTGTCCCGGACCGTCTGTCTCCGACTGTCTGTCTCGGACCGTCTGTCTCAGACCGTCTGTCTCGGACGGTCTGTCTCGGACCGTCTGTCTCGGACCGTCTGCCTCGGACCGTCTGTGTCGGACCGTCGGTCTCGGATCGTCTGTCTCGGACCGTCTGTCTCGGACCGTCTGTCTCGGGCCGTCTGTCTCCGACCGTCTGTCTCAGACCAACCGTCTCAGACCGTCTGTCTCAGACCGTCTGTCTCAGACCGTCTGTCTCAGACCGTCTGTCTCAGACCGTCTGTCTCAGGCCGTCTGCATCAGACCGTCTGTCTCAGACCGTCTATCTCGTCCCGTCTCTCTCAGACCGTCCATCTCTGCCCGTCTGTCTCACACCGTCTGTCTCAGACTGTCTGTTTCATACGGTCTATATCAGCCCGTGGGCATCAGACCGTCTGTCTCGGTCCGTATGTCTCAGATCATCTGTCTCGGACCGTCTGTCTCGGACCGTCTGTCTCGGACCGTCTGTCTCGGACCGTCTGTCTCGGACCGTCTGTCTCGGACCGTCTGTCTCAGACCGCCTGTCTCAGACCGTCTGTCTCAGGCCGTCTGCTTTATACCGTCTGTCTCAGACCGTCTATCTCGTCCCGTCGGTCTCAGACCAGCTATCTCACACCGTCTGTCTCAGACCGTCTGCCTCAGACCGTCCGTCTCAGACCGTCTGTCTCAGACCGTCTGTCTCAGGCCGTCTGCCTCAGACCGTCTGTCTCAGACCGTCTATCTCGTCCCGTCTGTCTCAGCCCGTCTGTCTCAGAACGTCTATCTCGTCCCATCGGTCTCAGACCGTCTGTCTCAGGCCAGCTGTCTCAGACCGTCTGTCTCGGACCGCCTGTCTCAGACCATCTGTCTCAGGCCGTCTGTTTCATACCGTCTGTCGCAGACTGTCTGTCGCAGACCTTCTGTCTCAGACCGCCATTCTCAGACCGTCTGTCTCAGACCGTCGGTCTCAGGCCGCCTGTTTCATTCCGTCGGTCTCAGACCGTCTGTCTCTAACCGTCTGTCTCAGACCGTCTGTTTCATACGGTCTATATCAGCCCGTCGGCATCAGACCGTATGTCTCGGTCCGTATGTCTCAGATCCTCTGTCTCGGACCGTCTGTCTCGGACCGTCTGTCTCGGACCGTCTGTCTCGGTCCGTATGTCTCAGATCCTCTGTCTCGGACCGTCTGTCTGGGACCGTCTGTCTCGGACCGTCTGTCTCGGACCGTCTGTCTCGGACCGTCTGTCTCAGAACTTCCGTCTCAGACCGTCTTCCTCAGACCGCCTGTCTCAGAACGTCTGTCACAGACCGTCTGTCTCAGACCGTCTGTCTCAGAACGTCTGTCTCAGACCGTGTATCTCGTCCCGTCGGTCTCAGACCAGCTATCTCACACCGTCTGTCTCAGACCGTCTGCCTCAGACCGTCTGTTTCATACGGTCTATATCAGCCCGTCGGCATCAGACCGTCTGTCTCGGTCCGTATGTCTCAGTTCCTCTGTCTCGGACCGTCTGTCTCGGACCGTCTGTCTCGGACCGTCTGTCTCGGACCGTCTGTCTCGGACCGTCTGTCTCGGACCGTCTGTCTCGGACCGTCTGTCTCGGACCGTCTGTCTCGGACCGTCTGTCTCGGACCGTCTGTCTCGGACCGTCTGTCTCGGACCGTCTGTCTCGGACCGTCTGTCTCGGACCGTCTGTCTCGGACCGTCTGTCTCGGACCGTCTGTCTCGGACCGTCTGTCTCGGACCGTCTGTCTCGGACCGTCTGTCTCCGACCGTCTGTCTCAGACCAACTGTCTCAGACCGTCTGTCTCAGACCGTCTGTCTCAGACCGTCTGTCTCAAACCGTCTGTCTCAGACCGTCTGTCTCAGACCGTCTGTCTCAGACCGTCTGTCTCAGACCGTCTGTCTCAGACCGTCTGTCTCAGATCGTCTGTCTCAGACCGTCTGTCTCAGACCGTCTGCCTCAGACCGTCTGTCTCGTCCCGTCTGTCTCAGACCGTCTATCACAGACAGTCTATCCCTGCCCGTCTGTCTCACACCGTCTGTCTCAGACCGTCTGTTTCATACGGTCTATATCAGGCCGTCGGCATCAGACCGTCTGTCTCGGACCGTCTGTCTCGGACGGTCTGTCTCGGACCGTCTGTCTCGGACCGTCTGCCTCGGACCGTCTGTCTCGGACCGTCGGTCTCGGATCGTCTGTCTCGACCCGTCTGTCTCGGACCGTCTGTCTCGGACCGTCTGTCTCGGACCGTCTGTCTCGGACCGTCGGTCTCGGATCGTCTGTCTCGGACCGTCTGTCTCGGACCGTCTGTCTCGGACCGTCTGTCTCCGACCGTCTGTCTCCGACCAACTGTCTCAGACCGTCTGTCTCAGACCGTCTGTCTCGGACCGTCTGTCTCGGACCGTCTGTCTCGGACCGTCTGTCTCGGACCGTCTGTCTCGGACCGTCTGTCTCGGACCGTCTGTCTCGGACCGTATGTCTTGGACCGTCTGTCTCCGACTGTCTGTCTCGGACCGTCTGTCTCAGACCGTCTGTCTCGGACGGTCTGTCTCGGACCGTCTGTCTCGGACCGTCTGCCTCGGACCGTCTGTCTCGGACCGTCGGTCTCGGATCGTCTGTCTCGACCCGTCTGTCTCGGACCGTCTGTCTCAGACCGTCTGTCTCGGACGGTCTGTCTCGGACCGTCTGTCTCGGACGGTCTGCCTCGGACCGTCTGTCTCGGACCGTCGGTCTCGGATCGTCTGTCTCGACCCGTCTGTCTCGGACCGTCTGTCTCGGACCGTCTGTCTCGGACCGTCTGTCTCGGACCGTCGGTCTCGGATCGTCTGTCTCGGACCGTCTGTCTCGGACCGTCTATCTCGTCCCGTCTGTCTCAGCCCGTCTGTCTCAGAACGTCTATCTCGTCCCATCGGTCTCAGAACGTCTGTCTCAGGCGAGCTGTCTCAGACCGTCTGTCTCGGACCGCCTGTCTCAGACCATCTGTCTCAGGCCGTCTGTTTCATACCGTCTGTCGCAGACTGTCTGTCGCAGACCTTCTGTCTCAGACCGCCATTCTCAGACCGTCTGTCTCAGACCGTCGGTCTCATGCCGCCTGTTTCATTCCGTCGGTCTCAGACCGTCTGTCTCTAACCGTCTGTCTCAGACCGTCTGTTTCATACGGTCTATATCAGCCCGTCGGCATCAGACCGTATGTCTCGGTCCGTATGTCTCAGATCCTCTGTCTCGGACCGTCTGTCTCGGTCCGTATGTCTCAGATCCTCTGTCTCGGACCGTCTGTCTCGGACCGTCTGTCTCGGACCGTCTGTCTCGGACCGTCTGTCCCGGACCGTCTGTCTCCGACTGTCTGTCTCGGACCGTCTGTCTCAGACCGTCTGTCTCGGACGGTCTGTCTCGGACCGTCTGTCTCGGACCGTCTGCCTCGGACCGTCTGTGTCGGACCGTCGGTCTCGGATCGTCTGTCTCGGACCGTCTGTCTCGGACCGTCTGTCTCGGGCCGTCTGTCTCCGACCGTCTGTCTCAGACCAACCGTCTCAGACCGTCTGTCTCAGACCGTCTGTCTCAGACCGTCTGTCTCAGACCGTCTGTCTCAGACCGTCTGACTCAGACCGTCTGTCTCAGACCGTCTGTCTCAGGCCGTCTGCATCAGACCGTCTGTCTCAGACCGTCTATCTCGTCCCGTCTCTCTCAGACCGTCCATCTCTGCCCGTCTGTCTCACACCGTCTGTCTCAGACTGTCTGTTTCATACGGTCTATATCAGCCCGTGGGCATCAGACCGTCTGTCTCGGTCCGTATGTCTCAGATCATCTGTCTCGGACCGTCTGTCTCGGACCGTCTGTCTCGGACCGTCTGTCTCGGACCGTCTGTCTCGGACCGTCTGTCTCGGACCGTCTGTCTCAGACCGCCTGTCTCAGACCGTCTGTCTCAGGCCGTCTGCTTTATACCGTCTGTCTCAGACCGTCTATCTCGTCCCGTCGGTCTCAGACCAGCTATCTCACACCGTCTGTCTCAGACCGTCTGCCTCAGACCGTCCGTCTCAGACCGTCTGTCTCAGACCGTCTGTCTCAGGCCGTCTGCCTCGGACCGTCTGTCTCGGACCGTCTGTCTCGGACCGTCGGTCTCGGATCGTCTGTCTCGGACCGTCTGTCTCGGACCGTCTATCTCGTCCCGTCTGTCTCAGCCCGTCTGTCTCAGAACGTCTATCTCGTCCCATCGGTCTCAGAACGTCTGTCTCAGGCGAGCTGTCTCAGACCGTCTGTCTCGGACCGCCTGTCTCAGACCATCTGTCTCAGGCCGTCTGTTTCATACCGTCTGTCGCAGACTGTCTGTCGCAGACCTTCTGTCTCAGACCGCCATTCTCAGACCGTCTGTCTCAGACCGTCGGTCTCATGCCGCCTGTTTCATTCCGTCGGTCTCAGACCGTCTGTCTCTAACCGTCTGTCTCAGACCGTCTGTTTCATACGGTCTATATCAGCCCGTCGGCATCAGACCGTATGTCTCGGTCCGTATGTCTCAGATCCTCTGTCTCGGACCGTCTGTCTCGGTCCGTATGTCTCAGATCCTCTGTCTCGGACCGTCTGTCTCGGACCGTCTGTCTCGGACCGTCTGTCTCGGACCGTCTGTCCCGGACCGTCTGTCTCCGACTGTCTGTCTCGGACCGTCTGTCTCAGACCGTCTGTCTCGGACGGTCTGTCTCGGACCGTCTGTCTCGGACCGTCTGCCTCGGACCGTCTGTGTCGGACCGTCGGTCTCGGATCGTCTGTCTCGGACCGTCTGTCTCGGACCGTCTGTCTCGGGCCGTCTGTCTCCGACCGTCTGTCTCAGACCAACCGTCTCAGACCGTCTGTCTCAGACCGTCTGTCTCAGACCGTCTGTCTCAGACCGTCTGTCTCAGACCGTCTGACTCAGACCGTCTGTCTCAGACCGTCTGTCTCAGGCCGTCTGCATCAGACCGTCTGTCTCAGACCGTCTATCTCGTCCCGTCTCTCTCAGACCGTCCATCTCTGCCCGTCTGTCTCACACCGTCTGTCTCAGACTGTCTGTTTCATACGGTCTATATCAGCCCGTGGGCATCAGACCGTCTGTCTCGGTCCGTATGTCTCAGATCATCTGTCTCGGACCGTCTGTCTCGGACCGTCTGTCTCGGACCGTCTGTCTCGGACCGTCTGTCTCGGACCGTCTGTCTCGGACCGTCTGTCTCAGACCGCCTGTCTCAGACCGTCTGTCTCAGGCCGTCTGCTTTATACCGTCTGTCTCAGACCGTCTATCTCGTCCCGTCGGTCTCAGACCAGCTATCTCACACCGTCTGTCTCAGACCGTCTGCCTCAGACCGTCCGTCTCAGACCGTCTGTCTCAGACCGTCTGTCTCAGGCCGTCTGCCTCAGACCGTCTGTCTCAGACCGTCTATCTCGTCCCGTCTGTCTCAGCCCGTCTGTCTCAGAACGTCTATCTCGTCCCATCGGTCTCAGACCGTCTGTCTCAGGCCAGCTGTCTCAGACCGTCTGTCTCGGACCGCCTGTCTCAGACCATCTGTCTCAGGCCGTCTGTTTCATACCGTCTGTCGCAGACTGTCTGTCGCAGACCTTCTGTCTCAGACCGCCATTCTCAGACCGTCTGTCTCAGACCGTCGGTCTCAGGCCGCCTGTTTCATTCCGTCGGTCTCAGACCGTCTGTCTCTAACCGTCTGTCTCAGACCGTCTGTTTCATACGGTCTATATCAGCCCGTCGGCATCAGACCGTATGTCTCGGTCCGTATGTCTCAGATCCTCTGTCTCGGACCGTCTGTCTCGGACCGTCTGTCTCGGACCGTCTGTCTCGGTCCGTATGTCTCAGATCCTCTGTCTCGGACCGTCTGTCTGGGACCGTCTGTCTCGGACCGTCTGTCTCGGACCGTCTGTCTCGGACCGTCTGTCTCAGAACTTCCGTCTCAGACCGTCTTCCTCAGACCGCCTGTCTCAGAACGTCTGTCACAGACCGTCTGTCTCAGACCGTCTGTCTCAGAACGTCTGTCTCAGACCGTGTATCTCGTCCCGTCGGTCTCAGACCAGCTATCTCACACCGTCTGTCTCAGACCGTCTGCCTCAGACCGTCTGTTTCATACGGTCTATATCAGCCCGTCGGCATCAGACCGTCTGTCTCGGTCCGTATGTCTCAGTTCCTCTGTCTCGGACCGTCTGTCTCGGACCGTCTGTCTCGGACCGTCTGTCTCGGACGGTCTGCCTCGGACCGTCTGTCTCGGACCGTCGGTCTCGGATCGTCTGTCTCGACCCGTCTGTCTCGGACCGTCTGTCTCGGACCGTCTGTCTCGGACCGTCTGTCTCGGACCGTCGGTCTCGGATCGTCTGTCTCGGACCGTCTGTCTCGGACCGTCTATCTCGTCCCGTCTGTCTCAGCCCGTCTGTCTCAGAACGTCTATCTCGTCCCATCGGTCTCAGAACGTCTGTCTCAGGCGAGCTGTCTCAGACCGTCTGTCTCGGACCGCCTGTCTCAGACCATCTGTCTCAGGCCGTCTGTTTCATACCGTCTGTCGCAGACTGTCTGTCGCAGACCTTCTGTCTCAGACCGCCATTCTCAGACCGTCTGTCTCAGACCGTCGGTCTCATGCCGCCTGTTTCATTCCGTCGGTCTCAGACCGTCTGTCTCTAACCGTCTGTCTCAGACCGTCTGTTTCATACGGTCTATATCAGCCCGTCGGCATCAGACCGTATGTCTCGGTCCGTATGTCTCAGATCCTCTGTCTCGGACCGTCTGTCTCGGTCCGTATGTCTCAGATCCTCTGTCTCGGACCGTCTGTCTCGGACCGTCTGTCTCGGACCGTCTGTCTCGGACCGTCTGTCTCGGACCGTCTGTCCCGGACCGTCTGTCTCCGACTGTCTGTCTCGGACCGTCTGTCTCAGACCGTCTGTCTCGGACGGTCTGTCTCGGACCGTCTGTCTCGGACCGTCTGCCTCGGACCGTCTGTGTCGGACCGTCGGTCTCGGATCGTCTGTCTCGGACCGTCTGTCTCGGACCGTCTGTCTCGGGCCGTCTGTCTCCGACCGTCTGTCTCAGACCAACCGTCTCAGACCGTCTGTCTCAGACCGTCTGTCTCAGACCGTCTGTCTCAGACCGTCTGTCTCAGACCGTCTGACTCAGACCGTCTGTCTCAGACCGTCTGTCTCAGGCCGTCTGCATCAGACCGTCTGTCTCAGACCGTCTATCTCGTCCCGTCTCTCTCAGACCGTCCATCTCTGCCCGTCTGTCTCACACCGTCTGTCTCAGACTGTCTGTTTCATACGGTCTATATCAGCCCGTGGGCATCAGACCGTCTGTCTCGGTCCGTATGTCTCAGATCATCTGTCTCGGACCGTCTGTCTCGGACCGTCTGTCTCGGACCGTCTGTCTCGGACCGTCTGTCTCGGACCGTCTGTCTCGGACCGTCTGTCTCAGACCGCCTGTCTCAGACCGTCTGTCTCAGGCCGTCTGCTTTATACCGTCTGTCTCAGACCGTCTATCTCGTCCCGTCGGTCTCAGACCAGCTATCTCACACCGTCTGTCTCAGACCGTCTGCCTCAGACCGTCCGTCTCAGACCGTCTGTCTCAGACCGTCTGTCTCAGGCCGTCTGCCTCGGACCGTCTGTCTCGGACCGTCTGTCTCGGACCGTCGGTCTCGGATCGTCTGTCTCGGACCGTCTGTCTCGGACCGTCTATCTCGTCCCGTCTGTCTCAGCCCGTCTGTCTCAGAACGTCTATCTCGTCCCATCGGTCTCAGAACGTCTGTCTCAGGCGAGCTGTCTCAGACCGTCTGTCTCGGACCGCCTGTCTCAGACCATCTGTCTCAGGCCGTCTGTTTCATACCGTCTGTCGCAGACTGTCTGTCGCAGACCTTCTGTCTCAGACCGCCATTCTCAGACCGTCTGTCTCAGACCGTCGGTCTCATGCCGCCTGTTTCATTCCGTCGGTCTCAGACCGTCTGTCTCTAACCGTCTGTCTCAGACCGTCTGTTTCATACGGTCTATATCAGCCCGTCGGCATCAGACCGTATGTCTCGGTCCGTATGTCTCAGATCCTCTGTCTCGGACCGTCTGTCTCGGTCCGTATGTCTCAGATCCTCTGTCTCGGACCGTCTGTCTCGGACCGTCTGTCTCGGACCGTCTGTCTCGGACCGTCTGTCCCGGACCGTCTGTCTCCGACTGTCTGTCTCGGACCGTCTGTCTCAGACCGTCTGTCTCGGACGGTCTGTCTCGGACCGTCTGTCTCGGACCGTCTGCCTCGGACCGTCTGTGTCGGACCGTCGGTCTCGGATCGTCTGTCTCGGACCGTCTGTCTCGGACCGTCTGTCTCGGGCCGTCTGTCTCCGACCGTCTGTCTCAGACCAACCGTCTCAGACCGTCTGTCTCAGACCGTCTGTCTCAGACCGTCTGTCTCAGACCGTCTGTCTCAGACCGTCTGACTCAGACCGTCTGTCTCAGACCGTCTGTCTCAGGCCGTCTGCATCAGACCGTCTGTCTCAGACCGTCTATCTCGTCCCGTCTCTCTCAGACCGTCCATCTCTGCCCGTCTGTCTCACACCGTCTGTCTCAGACTGTCTGTTTCATACGGTCTATATCAGCCCGTGGGCATCAGACCGTCTGTCTCGGTCCGTATGTCTCAGATCATCTGTCTCGGACCGTCTGTCTCGGACCGTCTGTCTCGGACCGTCTGTCTCGGACCGTCTGTCTCGGACCGTCTGTCTCGGACCGTCTGTCTCAGACCGCCTGTCTCAGACCGTCTGTCTCAGGCCGTCTGCTTTATACCGTCTGTCTCAGACCGTCTATCTCGTCCCGTCGGTCTCAGACCAGCTATCTCACACCGTCTGTCTCAGACCGTCTGCCTCAGACCGTCCGTCTCAGACCGTCTGTCTCAGACCGTCTGTCTCAGGCCGTCTGCCTCAGACCGTCTGTCTCAGACCGTCTATCTCGTCCCGTCTGTCTCAGCCCGTCTGTCTCAGAACGTCTATCTCGTCCCATCGGTCTCAGACCGTCTGTCTCAGGCCAGCTGTCTCAGACCGTCTGTCTCGGACCGCCTGTCTCAGACCATCTGTCTCAGGCCGTCTGTTTCATACCGTCTGTCGCAGACTGTCTGTCGCAGACCTTCTGTCTCAGACCGCCATTCTCAGACCGTCTGTCTCAGACCGTCGGTCTCAGGCCGCCTGTTTCATTCCGTCGGTCTCAGACCGTCTGTCTCTAACCGTCTGTCTCAGACCGTCTGTTTCATACGGTCTATATCAGCCCGTCGGCATCAGACCGTATGTCTCGGTCCGTATGTCTCAGATCCTCTGTCTCGGACCGTCTGTCTCGGACCGTCTGTCTCGGACCGTCTGTCTCGGTCCGTATGTCTCAGATCCTCTGTCTCGGACCGTCTGTCTGGGACCGTCTGTCTCGGACCGTCTGTCTCGGACCGTCTGTCTCGGACCGTCTGTCTCAGAACTTCCGTCTCAGACCGTCTTCCTCAGACCGCCTGTCTCAGAACGTCTGTCACAGACCGTCTGTCTCAGAACGTCTGTCTCAGACCGTGTATCTCGTCCCGTCGGTCTCAGACCAGCTATCTCACACCGTCTGTCTCAGACCGTCTGCCTCAGACCGTCTGTTTCATACGGTCTATATCAGCCCGTCGGCATCAGACCGTCTGTCTCGGTCCGTATGTCTCAGTTCCTCTGTCTCGGACCGTCTGTCTCGGACCGTCTGTCTCGGACCGTCTGTCTCGGACCGTCTGTCTCGGACCGTCTGTCTCGGACCGTCTGTCTCGGACCGTCTGTCTCGGACCGTCTGTCTCGGACCGTCTGTCTCGGACCGTCTGTCTCGGACCGTCTGTCTCGGACCGTCTGTCTCGGACCGTCTGTCTCGGACCGTCTGTCTCGGACCGTCTGTCTCGGACCGTCTGTCTCGGACCGTCTGTCTCGGACCGTCTGTCTCGGACCGTCTGTCTCGGACCGTCTGTCTCGGACCGTCTGTCTCGGACCGTCTGTCTCGGACCGTCTGTCTCGGACCGTCTGTCTCGGACCGTCTGTCTCGGACCGTCTGTCTCGGACCGTCTGTCTCGGACCGTCTGTCTCGGACCGTCTGTCTCGGACCGTCTGTCTCGGACCGTCTGTCTCGGACCGTCTGTCTCGGACCGTCTGTCTCGGACCGTCTGTCTCGGACCGTCTGTCTCGGACCGTCTGTCTCGGACCGTCTGTCTCCGACCGTCTGTCTCAGACCAACTGTCTCAGACCGTCTGTCTCAGACCGTCTGTCTCAGACCGTCTGTTTCATACGGTCTATATAAGCCCGTCGGCATCAGACCGTATGTCTCGGTCCGTATGTCTCAGATCCTCTGTCTCGGACCGTCTGTATCGGTCCGTATGTCTCAGATCCTCTGTCTCGGACCGTCTGTCTCGGACCGTCTGTCTCGGACCGTCTGTCTCGGACCGTCTGTCTCCGACTGTCTGTCACGGACCGTCTGTCTCAGACCGTCTGTCTCGGACGGTCTGTCTCGGACCGTCTGTCTCGGACCGTCTGCCTCGGACCGTCTGTCTCGGACCGTCGGTCTCGGATCGTCGGTCTCGGACCGTCTGTCTCGGACCGTCTGTCTCGGACCGTCTGTCTCGGGCCGTCTGTCTACGACCGTCTGTCTCAGACCAACTGTCTCAGACCGTCTGTCTCAGACCGTCTGTCTCAGACCGTCTGTCTCAGACCGTCTGTCTCAGACCGTCTGACTCAGACCGTCTGTGTCAGGCCGTCTGCCTCAGACCGTCTGTCTCGGACCGTCTGTCTCGGACCGTCTGTCTCGGACCGTCTGTCTCGGACCGTCTGTCTCGGACCGTCTGTCTCGGACCGTCTGTCTCGGACCGTCTGTCTCGGACCGTCTGTCTCGGACCGTCTGCCTCGGACCGTCTGTCTCGGACCGTCGGTCTCGGATCGTCGGTCTCGGACCGTCTGCCTCGGACCGTCTGTCTCGGACCGTCGGTCTCGGATCGTCTGTCTCAGGCCGACTGCCTCAGACCGTCTGTCTCAGACCGTCTATCTCGTCCCGTCTGTCTCAGACCGTCTATCTCAGACCGTCTATCTCTGCCGGTCTGTCTCACACCGTCTGCCTCAGACTGTCTGTTTCATACGGTCTATATCAGCCCGTGGGCATCAGACCGTCTGTCTCGGTCCGTATGTCTCAGATCATCTGTCTCACACCGCCTGCCTCAGACCGTCTGCCTCAGACCGTCCGTCTCAGACCGTCTGTCTCAGACCGTCTGTGTCAGGCCGTCTGCCTCAGACCGTCTGTCTCAGACCGTCTATCTCGTCCCGTCTGTCTCAGCCCGTCTGTCTCAGAACGTCTATCTCGTCCCATCGGTCTCAGACCGTCTGTCTCAGGCCAGCTGTCTCAGACCGTCTGTCTCGGACCGCCTGTCTCAGACCATCTGTCTCAGGCCGTCTGTTTCATACCGTCTGTCGCAGACTGTCTGTCGCAGACCTTCTGTCTCAGACCGCCATTCTCAGACCGTCTGTCTCAGACCGTCGGTCTCAGGCCGCCTGATTCATTCCGTCGGTCTCAGACCGTCTGTCTCTAACCGTCTGTCTCAGACCGTCTGTTTCATACGGTCTATATCAGCCCGTCGGCATCAGACCGTATGTCTCAGATCCTCTGTCTCGGACCGTCTGTCTCGGACCGTCTGTCTCGGATCGTCTGTCTCCGACTGTCTGTCTCGGACCGTCTGTCTCAGACCGTCTGTCTCGGACGGTCTGTCTCGGACCGTCTGTCTCGGACCGTCTGACTCGGACCGTCTGTCTCGGACCGTCGGTCTCGGATCGTCTGTCTCGGACCGTCTGTCTCGGACCGTCTGTCTCGGGCCGTCTGTCTCCGACCGTCTGTCTCCGACCAACTGTCTCAGACCGTCTGTCTCAGACCGTCTGTCTCAGACCGTCTGTCTCAGACCGTCTGTCTCAGACCGTCTGTCTCAGACCGTCTGTCTCAGACCGTCTGTCTCAGACCGTCTGTCTCAGACCGTCTATCTCGTCCCGTCTGTCTCAGACCGTCTATCTCAGACCGTCTATCTCTGCCCGTCTGTCTCACACCGTCTGTCTCAGACTGTCTGTTTCATACGGTCTATATCAGCCCGTGGGCATCAGACCATCTGTCTCGGTCCGTATGTCTCAGATCATCTGTCTCGGACCGTCTGTCTCGGACCGTCTGTCTCGGACCGTCTGTCTCGGACCGTCTGCCTCGGACCGTCTGTCTCGGACCGTCGGTCTCGGATCGTCTGTCTCGGACCGTCTGCCTCAGACCGTCTGTCTCAGACTGTCTATCTCGTCCCGTCTGTCTCAGACCGTCTATCTCAGACCGTCTATCTCTGCCCGTCTGTCTCAGACCGTCTGTCTCAGACCGTCTGTTTCGTACGGTCTATATCAGCCCGTCGGCATCAGACCGTCTGTCTCGGTCCGTATGTCTCAGATCATCTGTCTCGGACCGTCTGTCTCGGACCGTCTGTCTCGGACCGTCTGTCTCGGACCGTCTGTCTCAGACCGTCTGACTCAGACCGTCTGTCTCAGATCGTCTGTCTCAGGCCGTCTGCCTCAGACCGTCTGTCTCAGACCGTCTATCTCGTCCCGTCTCTCTCAGACCGTCTATCTCAGACCGTCTATCTCTGCCCGTCTGTCTCACACCGTCTGTCTCAGACTGTCTGTTTCATACGGTCTATATCAGCCCGTGGGCATCAGACCGTCTGTCTCGGTCCGTATGTCTCAGATCATCTGTCTCGGACCGTCTGTCTCGGACCGTCTGTCTCGGACCGTCTGTCTCGGACCGTCTGTCTCGGACCGTCTGTCTCAGACCGCCTGTCTCAGACCGTCTGTCTCAGGCCGTCTGCTTTATACCGTCTGTCTCAGACCGTCTATCTCGTCCCGTCTCTCTCAGACCGTCTATCTCAGACCGTCTATCTCTGCCCGTCTGTCTCACACCGTCTGTCTCAGACTGTCTGTTTCATACGGTCTATATCAGCCCGTCGGCATCAGACCGTCTGTCTCGGACCGTCTGTCTCTGACCGTCTGTCTCCGACCGACTGTCTCGGACCGTCTGTCTCAGACCGTCTGTCTCGGACGGTCTGTCTCGGACCGTCTGTCTTGGACCGTCTGCCTCGGACCGTCTGTCTCGGATCGTCGGTCTCGGATCGTCTGTCTCGGACCGTCTGTCTCGGACCGTCGGTCTCGGATCGTCTGTCTCGGACCGTCTGTCTCGGACCGTCTGTCTCGGATCGTCTGTCTCGGACCGTCGGTCTCAGACCAGCTATCTCACACCGTCTGTCTCAGACCGTCTGCCTCAGACCGTCCGTCTAAGACCGTCTGTCTCCGACCGTCTGTCTCAGGCCGTCTGCCTCAGACCGTCTGTCTCAGACCGTCTATCTCGTCCCGTCTGTCTCAGCCCGTCTGTCTCAGAACGTCTATCTCGTCCCATCGGTCTCAGACCGTCTGTCTCAGGCCAGCTGTCTCAGACCGTCTGTCTCGGACCGCCTGTCTCAGACCATCTGTCTCAGGCCGTCTGTTTCATACCGTCTGTCGCAGACTGTCTGTCGCAGACCTTCTGTCTCAGACCGCCATTCTCAGACCGTCGGTCTCAGGCCGCCTGTTCCATTCCGTCGGTCTCAGACCGTCTGTCTCTAACCGTCTGTCTCAGACCGTCTGTTTCATACGGTCTACATCAGCCCGTCGGCATCAGACCGTATGTCTCAGATCCTCTGTCTCGGACCGTCTGTCTCGGACCGTCTGTCTCGGACCGTCTGTCTCGGTCCGTATGTCTCACATCCTCTGTCTCGGACCGTCTGTCTGGGACCGTCTGTCTCGGACCGTCTGTCTCAGAACTTCCGTCTCAGACCGTCTTCCTCAGACCGCCTGTCTCAGAACGTCTGTCACAGACCGTCTGTCTCAGACCGTCTGCCTCAGAACGTCTGTCTCAGACCGTCTATCTCGTACCGTCTGTCTCAGAACTTCCGTCTCAGACCGTCTGCCTCAGACCGTCTGTCTCAGAACGTCTGTCACAGACCGTCTGTCTCAGAACGTCTATCTCGTCCCGTCGGTCTCAGACCGTCTGTCTCAGGCCAGCTGTCTCAGACCGTCTGTCTCAGACCGTCTGTTCCATACCGTCTGTCTCAGACCGTCTGTCTCGGACCGTCTGTCTCGGACCGACTGCCTCGGACCGTCTGTTTCATACCGTCTGTCTCAGACTGTCTGTCGCAGACCTTCTGTCTCAGACCGCCTGTCTCAGACCGTCTGTCTCAGACCGTCGGTCTCAGGCCGTCTGTTTCAGGCCGTCTGTTTCATACCGTCTGTCGCAGACTGTCTGTCGCAGACCTTCTGTCTCAGACCGCCATTCTCAGACCGTCTGTCTCAGACCGTCGGTCTCGGACCGTCTGTCTCGGACCGTCTGTCTCGGTCCGTCTGTCTCCGACTGTCTGTCACGGACCGTCTGTCTCAGACCGTCTGTCTCGGACGGTCTGTCTCGGACCGTCTGCCTCAGACCGTCTATCACAGACCGTCTATCTCTGCCCGTCTGTCTCACACCGTCTGTCTCAGACCGTCTGTTTCATACGGTCTATATCAGCCCGTCGGCATCAGACCGTCTGTCTCGGTCCGTATGTCTCAGATCATCCGTCTCGGACCGTCTGTCTCGGACCGCCTGTCTCGGACCGTCTGTCTCGGACCGTCTGTCTCGGACCGTCTGTCTCGGACCGTCTGTCTCGGACCGTCTGTCTCGGACCGTCTGTCTCGGACCGTCTGTCTCGGACCGTCTGTCTCGGACCGTCTGTCTCGGACCGTCTGTCTCAGACCGCCTGTCTCAGACCGTCTGTCTCAGGCCGTCTGCTTTATACCGTCTGTCTCAGACCGTCTACCTCGTCCCGTCGGTCTCAGACCAGCTATCTCACACCGTCTGTCTCAGACCGTCTGCCTCAGACCGTCCGTCTAAGACCGTCTGTCTCAGACCGTCTGTCTCAGGCCGTCTGCCTCAGACCGTCTATCTCGTCCCGTCTGTCTCAGCCCGTCTGTCTCAGAACGTCTATCTCGTCCCATCGGTCTCAGACCGTCTGTCTCAGGCCGTCTGTTTCATACCGTCTGTCGCAGACTGTCTGTCGCAGACCTTCTGTCTCAGACCGCCATTCTCAGACCGTCTGTCTCAGACCATCGGTCTCAGGCCGCCTGATTCATTCCGTCGGTCTCAGACCGTCTGTCTCTAACCGTCTGTCTCAGACCGTCTGTTTCATACGGTCTATATCAGCCCGTCGGCATAAGACCGTATGTCTCGGACCGTCTGTCTCGGACCGTCTGTCTCGGACCGTCTGTCTCGGACCGTCTGTCTCGGACCGTCTGTCTCAGACCGCCTGTCTCAGACCGTCTGTCTCAGGCCGTCTGCTTTATACCGTCTGTCTCAGACCGTCTATCTCGTCCCGTCGGTCTCAGACCAGCTATCTCACACCGTCTGTCTCAGACCGTCTGCCTCAGACCGTCTGTTTCATACGGTCTATATCAGCCCGTCGGCATCAGACCGTCTGTCTCGGACCGTCTGTCTCGGACCGTCTGTCTCCGACCGACTGTCTCGGACCGTCTGTCTCAGACCGTCTGTCTCGGACGGTCTGTCTCGGACCGTCTGTCTTGGACCGTCTGCCTCGGACCGTCTGTCTCGGACCGTCGGTCTCGGATCGTCTGTCTCGGACCGTCTGTCTCGGACCGTCGGTCTCGGATCGTCTGTCTCGGACCGTCTGTCTCGGACCGTCTGTCTCGGATCGTCTGTCTCGGACCGTCTGTCTCAGACCAACTGTCTTAGACCGTCTGTCTCAGACCGTCTGTCTCAGACCGTCTGTCTCAGACCGTCTGTCTCAGACCGTCTGTCTCAGACCGTCTGTCTCAGACCGTCTGTCTCAGACCGTCTGTCTCAGACCGTCTGTCTCACACCGTCTGTCTCAGGCCGTCTGCCTCAGACCGTCTGTCTCAGACCGTCTATCTCAGACCGTCTATCTCTGCCCGTCTGTCTCACACCGTCTGTCTCAGACTGTCTATTTCATACGGTCTACATCAGCCCGTGGGCATCAGACCGTCTGTCTCGGTCCGTATGTCTCAGATCATCTGTCTCGGACCGTCTGTCTCGGACCGTCTGTCTCGGACCGTCTGTCTCCGACTGTCTGTCTCGGACCGTCTGTCTCGGACCGTCTGTCTCGGACCGTCTGTCTCGGACCGTCTGTCTCGGACCGTCTGTCTCCGACTGTCTGTCTCGGACCTTCTGTCTCAGACCGTCTGTCTCGGACGGTCTGTCTCGGACCGTCTGTCTCGGACCGTCTGTCTCGGACCGTCTGTCTCAGACCGCCTGTCTCGGACCGTCTGTCTCAGCCCGTCTGTCTCAGAACGTCTATCTCGTCCCATCGGTCTCAGACCGTCGGTCTCAGGCCGCCTGTTTCATTCCGTCGGTCTCAGACCGTCTGTCTCTAACCGTCTGTCTAAGACCGTCTGTTTCATACGGTCTATATCAGCCCGTCGGCATCAGACCGTATGTCTCAGATCCTCTGTCTCGGACCGTCTGTCTCGGACCGTCTGTCTCGGACCGTCTGTCTCGGTCCGTATGTCTCGGACCGTCTGTCTCCGACTGTCTGTCTCGGATCGTCTGTCTCGGACCGTCTGTCTGGGACCGTCTGTCTCGGACCGTCTGTCTCGGACCGTCTGTCTCAGAACTTCCGTCTCAGACCGTCTTCCTCAGACCGCCTGTCTCAGAACGTCTGTCACAGACCGTCTGTCTCAGACCGTCTGCCTCAGAACGTCTGTCTCAGACCGTCTATCTCGTACCGTCTGTCTCAGAACTTCCGTCTCAGACCGTCTGTCTCAGAACGTCTGTCACAGACCGTCTGTCTCAGACCGTCTGTCTCAGAACGTCTATCTCGTCCCGTCGGTCTCAGACCGTCTGTCTCAGGCCAGCTGTCTCAGACCGTCTGTCTCAGACCGTCTGTTTCATACCGTCTGTCTCAGACTGTCTGGCGCAGACCTTCTGTCTCAGACCGCCTGTCTCAGACCGTCTGTCTCAGACCGTCGGTCTCAGGCCGTCTGTTTCATTCCGTCGTTCTCAGACCGTCTGTCTCAGACCGTCTATCTCTGCCCGTCTGTCTCTAACCGTCTGTCTCAGACCGTCTGTTTCATACGGTCTATCTCAGCCCGTCGGCATCAGACCGTCTGTCTCGGACCGTCTGTCTCCGACTGTCTGTCTCGGACCGTCTGTGTCAGACCGCCTGTCTCAGACCGTCTGTCTCAGGCCAGCTGTCTCAGACCGTCTGTCTCGGACCGCCTGTCTCAGACCGTCGGTCTCAGGCCGTCTGTTTCATTCCGTCGGTCTCAGACCGTCTGTCTCTAACCGTCTGTCTCAGACCGTCTGTTTCATACGGTCTATATCAGCCCGTCGGCATCAGACCGTCAGTCTCGGTCCGTATGTCTCAGATCCTCTGTCTCGGACCGTTTGTCTCGGACCGTCTGTCTCAGAACTTCCGTCTCAGACCGTCTTCCTCAGACCGTCTGTCTCAGAACGTCTGTAACAGACCGTCTGTCTCAGACCGTCTGTCTCGGACCGTCTGTCTCGGACCGTCTGTCTCGGACGGTCTGTCTCGGACGGTCTGTCTCGGACCGTCTATCTCGGACCGTCTGCCTCGGACCGTCTGTCTCGGACCGTCGGTCTCGGACCGTCTGTCTCGGACCGTCTGTCTAGTACCGTCTGTCTCGGACCGTCTGTCTCCGACCGTCTGTCTCGGACCGTCTGTCTCGGACCGTCTGTCTCCGACTGTCTGTCTCGGACCGTCTGTCTCGGACCGTCTGTCTCGGACCGTCTGTCTCGGACCGTCTGTCTCCGACTGTCTGTCTCGGACCGTCTGTCTCAGACCGTCTGTCTCGGACGGTCTGTCTCGGACCGTCTGTCTCGGACCGTCGGTCTCAGACCGTCTGTCTCAGGCCAGCTGTCTCAGACCGTCTGTCTCAGACCGTCTGTTCCATACCGTCTGTCTCAGACCGTCTGTCTCGGACCGTCTGTCTCGGACCGTCTGCCTCGGACCGTCTGTTTCATACCGTCTGTCTCAGACTGTCTGTCGCAGACCTTCTGTCTCAGACCGCCTGTCTCAGACCGTCTGTCTCAGACCGTCGGTCTCAGGCCGTCTGTTTCATTCCGTCGTTCTCAGACCGTCTGTCTCAGACCGTCTATCTCTGCCCGTCTGTCTCTAACCGTCTGTCTCAGACCGTCTGTTTCATACGGTCTATCTCAGCCCGTCGGCATCAGACCGTCTGTCTCGGACCGGCTGTCTCGGACCGTCTGTCTCAGACCGCCTGTCTCAGACCGTCTGTCTCAGACCGTCTGTCTCAGAACTTCCGTCTCAGGCCGTCTGTCTCAGAACGTCTGTAACAGACCGTCTGTCTCAGACCGTCTGTCTCGGACCGTCTGTCTCGGACCGTCTGTCTCGGACGGTCTGTCTCGGACGGTCTGTCTCGGACCGTCTATCTCGGACCGTCTGCCTCGGACCGTCTGTCTCGGACCGTCGGTCTCGGACCGTCTGTCTCGGACCGTCTGTCTAGTACCGTCTGTCTCGGACCGTCTGTCTCCGACCGTCTGTCTCGGACCGTCTGTCTCGGACCGTCTGTCTCCGACTGTCTGTCTCGGACCGTCTGTCTCGGACCGTCTGTCTCGGACCGTCTGTCTCGGACCGTCTGTCTCCGACTGTCTGTCTCGGACCGTCTGTCTCAGACCGTCTGTCTCGGACGGTCTGTCTCGGACGGTCTGTCTCGGACCGTCTGTCTCGGACCGTCGGTCTCAGACCGTCTGTCTCAGGCCAGCTGTCTCAGACCGTCTGTCTCAGACCGTCTGTTCCATACCGTCTGTCTCAGACCGTCTGTCTCGGACCGTCTGTCTCGGACCGTCTGCCTCGGACCGTCTGTTTCATGCCGTCTGTCTCCGACTGTCTGTCTCGGACCGTCTGTGTCAGACCGCCTGTCTCAGACCGTCTGTCTCAGGCCAGCTGTCTCAGACCGTCTGTCTCGGACCGCCTGTCTCAGACCGTCGGTCTCAGGCCGTCTGTTTCATTCCGTCGTTCTCAGACCGTCTGTCTCAGACCGTCTATCTCTGCCCGTCTGTCTCTAACCGTCTGTCTCAGACCGTCTGTTTCATACGGTCTATATCAGCCCGTCGGCATCAGACCGTCAGTCTCGGTCCGTATGCCTCAGATCCTCTGTCTCGGACCGTTTGTCTCGGACCGTCTGTCTCAGAACTTCCGTCTCAGACCGTCTGCCTCAGACCGTCTGTCTCAGAACGTCTGTCACAGACCGTCTGTCTCAGAACGTCTGTCTCAGAACGTCTATATCGTCCCGTCTGTCTCAGGCCAGCTGTCTCAGACCGTCTGTCTCAGACCGTCTGCTCCATACCGGCTGTCTCAGACCGTCTGTCTCGGACCGTCTGTCTCGGACCGTCTGCCTCGGACCGTCTGTTTCATACCGTCTGTCGCAGACCTTCTGTCTCAGACCGGCTGTCTCAGACCGTCTGTCTCAGACCGTCGGTCTCAGGCCGTCTGTTTCATTCCGTCGTTCTCAGACCGTCTGTCTCAGACCGTCTATCTCTGCCCGTCTGTCTCTAACCGTCTGTCCCATACCGTCTGTTTCATACGGTCTATCTCAGCCCGTCGGCATCAGGCCGTCTGTCTCAATCCGTATGTCTCAGATCCTCTGTCTCGGACCGTCTGCCTCGGACCGTCTGTCTCGGACCGTCTGTCTCGGACCGTCTGTCTCAGACCGCCTGTCTCAGAACTTCCGTCTCAGACCGTCTGTCTCAGAACGTCTGTAACAGACCGTCTGTCTCCGACTGTCTGTCTCGGACCGTCTGTCTCGGGCCGTCTGTCTCGGACCGTCTGTCTCCGACTGTCTGTCTCGGACCGTCTGTCTCGGGCCGTCTGTCTCGGACCGTCTGTCTCAGACCGTCTGTCTCGGACCGTCTGTCTCGGACCGTCTGTCTCCGACTGTCTGTCTCGGACCGTCTGTCTCGGACCGTCTGTCTCGGACCGTCTGTCTCGGACCGTCTGTCTCCGACTGTCCGTCTCGGACCGTCTGTCTCAGACCGTCTGTCTCGGACGGTCTGTCTCGGACCGTCTGTCTCGGACCGTCTGTCTCGGACCGTCTGTCTCAGACCGCCTGTCTCAGACCGTCTGTCTCAGGCCGTCTGCTTTATACCGTCTGTCTCAGACCGTCTATCTCGTCCCGTCTGTCTCAGAACGTCTATCTCGTCCCATCGGTCTCAGACCGTCTGTCTCAGGCCAGCTGTCTCAGACCGTCTGCCTCGGACCGTCTGTCTCAGACCGTCGGTCTCGGACCGTCTGTCTCGGACCGTCTGTCTAGGACCGTCTGTCTCGGACCGTCTGTCTCGGACCGTCTGTCTCGGACCGTCTGTCTCGGACCGTCTGTCTCCGACCGTCTGTCTTGGACCGTCTGCCTCGGACCGTCTGTCTCGGACCGTCGGTCTCGGATCGTCTGTCTCGGACCGTCTGTCTCGGACCGTCGGTCTCGGATCGTCTGTCTCGGACCGTCTGTCTCGGACCGTCTGTCTCGGATCGTCTGTCTCGGACCGTCTGTCTCAGACCAACTGTCTCAGACCGTCTGTCTCAGACCGTCTGTCTCAGACCGTCTGTCTCAGACCGTCTGTCTCAGACCGTCTGTCTCAGACCGTCTGTCTCAGACCGTCTGTCTCAGACCGTCTGTCTCACACCGTCTGTCTCAGGCCGTCTGCCTCAGACCGTCTGTCTCAGACCGTCTATCTCAGACCGTCTATCTCTGCCCGTCTGTCTCACACCGTCTGTCTCAGACTGTCTATTTCATACGGTCTACATCAGCCCGTGGGCATCAGACCGTCTGTCTCGGTCCGTATGTCTCAGATCATCTGTCTCGGACCGTCTGTCTCGGACCGTCTGTCTCGGACCGTCTGTCTCCGACTGTCTGTCTCGGACCGTCTGTCTCGGACCGTCTGTCTCGGACCGTCTGTCTCGGACCGTCTGTCTCGGACCGTCTGTCTCGGACCGTCTGTCTCCGACTGTCTGTCTCGGACCTTCTGTCTCAGACCGTCTGTCTCGGACGGTCTGTCTCGGACCGTCTGTCTCGGACCGTCTGTCTCGGACCGTCTGTCTCAGACCGCCTGTCTCAGACCGTCTGTCTCAGGCCGTCTGCTTTATACCGTCTGTCTCAGACCGTCTATTTCGTCCCGTCGGTCTCAGACCGGCTATCTCACACCGTCTGTCTCAGACCGTCTGCCTCAGACCGTCCGTCTAAGACCGTCTGTCTCGGACGGTCTGTCTCAGACCGTCTATCTCTGCCCGTCTGTCTCACACCGTCTGTCTCAGACTGTCTATTTCATACGGTCTATATCAGCCCGTGGGCATCAGACCGTCTGTCTCGGTCCGTATGTCTCAGATCATCTGTCTCGGACCGTCTGTCTCGGACCGTCTGTCTCGGACCGTCTGTCTCCGACTGTCTGTCTCGGACCGTCTGTCTCAGCCCGTCTGTCTCAGAACGTCTATCTCGTCCCATCGGTCTCAGGCCGCCTGTTTCATTCCGTCGGTCTCAGACCGTCTGTCTCTAACCGTCTGTCTAAGACCGTCTGTTTCATACGGTCTATATCAGCCCGTCGGCATCAGACCGTATGTCTCAGATCCTCTGTCTCGGACCGTCTGTCTCGGACCGTCTGTCTCGGACCGTCTGTCTCAGAACTTCCGTCTCAGACCGTCTTCCTCAGACCGCCTGTCTCAGAACGTCTGTCACAGACCGTCTGTCTCAGACCGTCTGCCTCAGAACGTCTGTCTCAGACCGTCTATCTCGTACCGTCTGTCTCAGAACTTCCGTCTCAGACCGTCTGTCTCAGAACGTCTGTCACAGACCGTCTGTCTCAGACCGTCTGTCTCAGAACGTCTATCTCGTCCCGTCGGTCTCAGACCGTCTGTCTCAGGCCAGCTGTCTCAGACCGTCTGTCTCAGACCGTCTGTTTCATACCGTCTGTCTCAGACTGTCTGGCGCAGACCTTCTGTCTCAGACCGCCTGTCTCAGACCGTCTGTCTCAGACCGTCGGTCTCAGGCCGTCTGTTTCATTCCGTCGTTCTCAGACCGTCTGTCTCAGACCGTCTATCTCTGCCCGTCTGTCTCTAACCGTCTGTCTCAGACCGTCTGTTTCATACGGTCTATCTCAGCCCGTCGGCATCAGACCGTCTGTCTCGGACCGTCTGTCTCCGACTGTCTGTCTCGGACCGTCTGTGTCAGACCGCCTGTCTCAGACCGTCTGTCTCAGGCCAGCTGTCTCAGACCGTCTGTCTCGGACCGCCTGTCTCAGACCGTCGGTCTCAGGCCGTCTGTTTCATTCCGACGGTCTCAGACCGTCTGTCTCTAACCGTCTGTCTCAGACCGTCTGTTTCATACGGTCTATATCAGCCCGTCGGCATCAGACCGTCAGTCTCGGTCCGTATGCCTCAGATCCTCTGTCTCGGACCGTTTGTCTCGGACCGTCTGTCTCAGAACTTCCGTCTCAGACCGTCTTCCTCAGACCGTCTGTCTCAGAACGTCTGTAACAGACCGTCTGTCTCAGACCGTCTGTCTCGGACCGTCTGTCTCGGACCGTCTGTCTCGGACGGTCTGTCTCGGACGGTCTGTCTCGGACCGTCTATCTCGGACCGTCTGCCTCGGACCGTCTGTCTCGGACCGTCGGTCTCGGACCGTCTGTCTCGGACCGTCTGTCTAGTACCGTCTGTCTCGGACCGTCTGTCTCCGACCATCTGTCTCGGACCGTCTGTCTCGGACCGTCTGTCTCCGACTGTCTGTCTCGGACCGTCTGTCTCGGACCGTCTGTCTCGGACCGTCTGTCTCGGACCGTCTGTCTCCGACTGTCTGTCTCGGACCGTCTGTCTCAGACCGTCTGTCTCGGACGGTCTGTCTCGGACCGTCTGTCTCGGACCGTCGGTCTCAGACCGTCTGTCTCAGGCCAGCTGTCTCAGACCGTCTGTCTCAGACCGTCTGTTCCATACCGTCTGTCTCAGACCGTCTGTCTCGGACCGTCTGTCTCGGACCGTCTGCCTCGGACCGTCTGTTTCATACCGTCTGTCTCAGACTGTCTGTCGCAGACCTTCTGTCTCAGACCGCCTGTCTCAGACCGTCTGTCTCAGACCGTCGGTCTCAGGCCGTCTGTTTCATTCCGTCGTTCTCAGACCGTCTGTCTCAGACCGTCTATCTCTGCCCGTCTGTCTCTAACCGTCTGTCTCAGACCGTCTGTTTCATACGGTCTATCTCAGCCCGTCGGCATCAGACCGTCTGTCTCGGACCGGCTGTCTCGGACCGTCTGTCTCAGACCGCCTGTCTCAGACCGTCTGTCTCAGACCGTCTGTCTCAGAACTTCCGTCTCAGGCCGTCTGTCTCAGAACGTCTGTAACAGACCGTCTGTCTCAGACCGTCTGTCTCGGACCGTCTGTCTCGGACCGTCTGTCTCGGACGGTCTGTCTCGGACGGTCTGTCTCGGACCGTCTATCTCGGACCGTCTGCCTCGGACCGTCTGTCTCGGACCGTCGGTCTCGGACCGTCTGTCTCGGACCGTCTGTCTAGTACCGTCTGTCTCGGACCGTCTGTCTCCGACCGTCTGTCTCGGACCGTCTGTCTCGGACCGTCTGTCTCCGACTGTCTGTCTCGGACCGTCTGTCTCGGACCGTCTGTCTCGGACCGTCTGTCTCGGACCGTCTGTCTCCGACTGTCTGTCTCGGACCGTCTGTCTCAGACCGTCTGTCTCGGACGGTCTGTCTCGGACGGTCTGTCTCGGACCGTCTGTCTCGGACCGTCGGTCTCAGACCGTCTGTCTCAGGCCAGCTGTCTCAGACCGTCTGTCTCAGACCGTCTGTTCCATACCGTCTGTCTCAGACCGTCTGTCTCGGACCGTCTGTCTCGGACCGTCTGCCTCGGACCGTCTGTTTCATGCCGTCTGTCTCCGACTGTCTGTCTCGGACCGTCTGTGTCAGACCGCCTGTCTCAGACCGTCTGTCTCAGGCCAGCTGTCTCAGACCGTCTGTCTCGGACCGCCTGTCTCAGACCGTCGGTCTCAGGCCGTCTGTTTCATTCCGTCGGTCTCAGACCGTCTGTCTCTAACCGTCTGTCTCAGACCGTCTGTTTCATACGGTCTATATCAGCCCGTCGGCATCAGACCGTCAGTCTCGGTCCGTATGCCTCAGATCCTCTGTCTCGGACCGTTTGTCTCGGACCGTCTGTCTCAGAACTTCCGTCTCAGACCGTCTGCCTCAGACCGTCTGTCTCAGAACGTCTGTCACAGACCGTCTGTCTCAGAACGTCTGTCTCAGAACGTCTATATCGTCCCGTCTGTCTCAGGCCAGCTGTCTCAGACCGTCTGCTCCATACCGGCTGTCTCAGACCGTCTGTCTCGGACCGTCTGTCTCGGACCGTCTGCCTCGGACCGTCTGTTTCATACCGTCTGTCGCAGACCTTCTGTCTCAGACCGGCTGTCTCAGACCGTCTGTCTCAGACCGTCGGTCTCAGGCCGTCTGTTTCATTCCGTCGTTCTCAGACCGTCTGTCTCAGACCGTCTATCTCTGCCCGTCTGTCTCTAACCGTCTGTCCCATACCGTCTGTTTCATACGGTCTATCTCAGCCCGTCGGCATCAGGCCGTCTGTCTCAATCCGTATGTCTCAGATCCTCTGTCTCGGACCGTCTGCCTCGGACCGTCTGTCTCGGACCGTCTGTCTCGGACCGTCTGTCTCAGACCGCCTGTCTCAGAACTTCCGTCTCAGACCGTCTGTCTCAGAACGTCTGTAACAGACCGTCTGTCTCCGACTGTCTGTCTCGGACCGTCTGTCTCGGGCCGTCTGTCTCGGACCGTCTGTCTCCGACTGTCTGTCTCGGACCGTCTGTCTCGGGCCGTCTGTCTCGGACCGTCTGTCTCAGACCGTCTGTCTCGGACCGTCTGTCTCGGACCGTCTGTCTCCGACTGTCTGTCTCGGACCGTCTGTCTCGGACCGTCTGTCTCGGACCGTCTGTCTCGGACCGTCTGTCTCCGACTGTCTGTCTCGGACCGTCTGTCTCAGACCGTCTGTCTCGGACGGTCTGTCTCGGACCGTCTGTCTCGGACCGTCTGTCTCGGACCGTCTGTCTCAGACCGCCTGTCTCAGACCGTCTGTCTCAGGCCGTCTGCTTTATACCGTCTGTCTCAGACCGTCTATCTCGTCCCGTCTGTCTCAGAACGTCTATCTCGTCCCATCGGTCTCAGACCGTCTGTCTCAGGCCAGCTGTCTCAGACCGTCTGCCTCGGACCGTCTGTCTCGGACCGTCGGTCTCGGACCGTCTGTCTCGGACCGTCTGTCTAGGACCGTCTGTCTCGGACCGTCTGTCTCGGACCGTCTGTCTCGGACCGTCTGTCTCGGACCGTCTGTCTCCGACCGTCTGTCTTGGACCGTCTGCCTCGGACCGTCTGTCTCGGACCGTCGGTCTCGGATCGTCTGTCTCGGACCGTCTGTCTCGGACCGTCGGTCTCGGATCGTCTGTCTCGGACCGTCTGTCTCGGACCGTCTGTCTCGGATCGTCTGTCTCGGACCGTCTGTCTCAGACCAACTGTCTCAGACCGTCTGTCTCAGACCGTCTGTCTCAGACCGTCTGTCTCAGACCGTCTGTCTCAGACCGTCTGTCTCAGACCGTCTGTCTCAGACCGTCTGTCTCAGACCGTCTGTCTCACACCGTCTGTCTCAGGCCGTCTGCCTCAGACCGTCTGTCTCAGACCGTCTATCTCAGACCGTCTATCTCTGCCCGTCTGTCTCACACCGTCTGTCTCAGACTGTCTATTTCATACGGTCTACATCAGCCCGTGGGCATCAGACCGTCTGTCTCGGTCCGTATGTCTCAGATCATCTGTCTCGGACCGTCTGTCTCGGACCGTCTGTCTCGGACCGTCTGTCTCCGACTGTCTGTCTCGGACCGTCTGTCTCGGACCGTCTGTCTCGGACCGTCTGTCTCGGACCGTCTGTCTCGGACCGTCTGTCTCGGACCGTCTGTCTCCGACTGTCTGTCTCGGACCTTCTGTCTCAGACCGTCTGTCTCGGACGGTCTGTCTCGGACCGTCTGTCTCGGACCGTCTGTCTCGGACCGTCTGTCTCAGACCGCCTGTCTCAGACCGTCTGTCTCAGGCCGTCTGCTTTATACCGTCTGTCTCAGACCGTCTATTTCGTCCCGTCGGTCTCAGACCGGCTATCTCACACCGTCTGTCTCAGACCGTCTGCCTCAGACCGTCCGTCTAAGACCGTCTGTCTCGGACGGTCTGTCTCAGACCGTCTATCTCTGCCCGTCTGTCTCACACCGTCTGTCTCAGACTGTCTATTTCATACGGTCTATATCAGCCCGTGGGCATCAGACCGTCTGTCTCGGTCCGTATGTCTCAGATCATCTGTCTCGGACCGTCTGTCTCGGACCGTCTGTCTCGGACCGTCTGTCTCCGACTGTCTGTCTCGGACCGTCTGTCTCAGCCCGTCTGTCTCAGAACGTCTATCTCGTCCCATCGGTCTCAGACCGTCGGTCTCAGGCCGCCTGTTTCATTCCGTCGGTCTCAGACCGTCTGTCTCTAACCGTCTGTCTAAGACCGTCTGTTTCATACGGTCTATATCAGCCCGTCGGCATCAGACCGTATGTCTCAGATCCTCTGTCTCGGACCGTCTGTCTCGGACCGTCTGTCTCGGACCGTCTGTCTCGGTCCGTATGTCTCACATCCTCTGTCTCGGACCGTCTGTCTGGGACCGTCTGTCTCGGACCGTCTGTCTCGGACCGTCTGTCTCAGAACTTCCGTCTCAGACCGTCTTCCTCAGACCGCCTGTCTCAGAACGTCTGTCACAGACCGTCTGTCTCAGACCGTCTGCCTCAGAACGTCTGTCTCAGACCGTCTATCTCGTACCGTCTGTCTCAGAACTTCCGTCTCAGACCGTCTGTCTCAGAACGTCTGTCACAGACCGTCTGTCTCAGACCGTCTGTCTCAGAACGTCTATCTCGTCCCGTCGGTCTCAGACCGTCTGTCTCAGGCCAGCTGTCTCAGACCGTCTGTCTCAGACCGTCTGTTTCATACCGTCTGTCTCAGACTGTCTGGCGCAGACCTTCTGTCTCAGACCGCCTGTCTCAGACCGTCTGTCTCAGACCGTCGGTCTCAGGCCGTCTGTTTCATTCCGTCGTTCTCAGACCGTCTGTCTCAGACCGTCTATCTCTGCCCGTCTGTCTCTAACCGTCTGTCTCAGACCGTCAGTTTCATACGGTCTATCTCAGCCCGTCGGCATCAGACCGTCTGTCTCGGACCGTCTGTCTCCGACTGTCTGTCTCGGACCGTCTGTGTCAGACCGCCTGTCTCAGACCGTCTGTCTCAGGCCAGCTGTCTCAGACCGTCTGTCTCGGACCGCCTGTCTCAGACCGTCGGTCTCAGGCCGTCTGTTTCATTCCGTCGGTCTCAGACCGTCTGTCTCTAACCGTCTGTCTCAGACCGTCTGTTTCATACGGTCTATATCAGCCCGTCGGCATCAGACCGTCAGTCTCGGTCCGTATGCCTCAGATCCTCTGTCTCGGACCGTTTGTCTCGGACCGTCTGTCTCAGAACTTCCGTCTCAGACCGTCTTCCTCAGACCGTCTGTCTCAGAACGTCTGTAACAGACCGTCTGTCTCAGACCGTCTGTCTCGGACCGTCTGTCTCGGACCGTCTGTCTCGGACGGTCTGTCTCGGACGGTCTGTCTCGGACCGTCTATCTCGGACCGTCTGCCTCGGACCGTCTGTCTCGGACCGTCGGTCTCGGACCGTCTGTCTCGGACCGTCTGTCTAGTACCGTCTGTCTCGGACCGTCTGTCTCCGACCGTCTGTCTCGGACCGTCTGTCTCGGACCGTCTGTCTCCGACTGTCTGTCTCGGACCGTCTGTCTCGGACCGTCTGTCTCGGACCGTCTGTCTCGGACCGTCTGTCTCCGACTGTCTGTCTCGGACCGTCTGTCTCAGACCGTCTGTCTCGGACGGTCTGTCTCGGACCGTCTGTCTCGGACCGTCGGTCTCAGACCGTCTGTCTCAGGCCAGCTGTCTCAGACCGTCTGTCTCAGACCGTCTGTTCCATACCGTCTGTCTCAGACCGTCTGTCTCGGACCGTCTGTCTCGGACCGTCTGCCTCGGACCGTCTGTTTCATACCGTCCGTCTCAGACTGTCTGTCGCAGACCTTCTGTCTCAGACCGCCTGTCTCAGACCGTCTGTCTCAGACCGTCGGTCTCAGGCCGTCTGTTTCATTCCGTCGTTCTCAGACCGTCTGTCTCAGACCGTCTATCTCTGCCCGTCTGTCTCTAACCGTCTGTCTCAGACCGTCTGTTTCATACGGTCTATCTCAGCCCGTCGGCATCAGACCGTCTGTCTCGGACCGGCTGTCTCGGACCGTCTGTCTCAGACCGCCTGTCTCAGACCGTCTGTCTCAGACCGTCTGTCTCAGAACTTCCGTCTCAGGCCGTCTGTCTCAGAACGTCTGTAACAGACCGTCTGTCTCAGACCGTCTGTCTCGGACCGTCTGTCTCGGACCGTCTGTCTCGGACGGTCTGTCTCGGACGGTCTGTCTCGGACCGTCTATCTCGGACCGTCTGCCTCGGACCGTCTGTCTCGGACCGTCGGTCTCGGACCGTCTGTCTCGGACCGTCTGTCTAGTACCGTCTGTCTCGGACCGTCTGTCTCCGACCGTCTGTCTCGGACCGTCTGTCTCGGACCGTCTGTCTCCGACTGTCTGTCTCGGACCGTCTGTCTCGGACCGTCTGTCTCGGACCGTCTGTCTCGGACCGTCTGTCTCCGACTGTCTGTCTCGGACCGTCTGTCTCAGACCGTCTGTCTCGGACGGTCTGTCTCGGACGGTCTGTCTCGGACCGTCTGTCTCGGACCGTCGGTCTCAGACCGTCTGTCTCAGGCCAGCTGTCTCAGACCGTCTGTCTCAGACCGTCTGTTCCATACCGTCTGTCTCAGACCGTCTGTCTCGGACCGTCTGTCTCGGACCGTCTGCCTCGGACCGTCTGTTTCATGCCGTCTGTCTCCGACTGTCTGTCTCGGACCGTCTGTGTCAGACCGCCTGTCTCAGACCGTCTGTCTCAGGCCAGCTGTCTCAGACCGTCTGTCTCGGACCGCCTGTCTCAGACCGTCGGTCTCAGGCCGTCTGTTTCATTCCGTCGGTCTCAGACCGTCTGTCTCTAACCGTCTGTCTCAGACCGTCTGTTTCATACGGTCTATATCAGCCCGTCGGCATCAGACCGTCAGTCTCGGTCCGTATGCCTCAGATCCTCTGTCTCGGACCGTTTGTCTCGGACCGTCTGTCTCAGAACTTCCGTCTCAGACCGTCTGCCTCAGACCGTCTGTCTCAGAACGTCTGTCACAGACCGTCTGTCTCAGAACGTCTGTCTCAGAACGTCTATATCGTCCCGTCTGTCTCAGGCCAGCTGTCTCAGACCGTCTGCTCCATACCGGCTGTCTCAGACCGTCTGTCTCGGACCGTCTGTCTCGGACCGTCTGCCTCGGACCGTCTGTTTCATACCGTCTGTCGCAGACCTTCTGTCTCAGACCGGCTGTCTCAGACCGTCTGTCTCAGACCGTCGGTCTCAGGCCGTCTGTTTCATTCCGTCGTTCTCAGACCGTCTGTCTCAGACCGTCTATCTCTGCCCGTCTGTCTCTAACCGTCTGTCCCATACCGTCTGTTTCATACGGTCTATCTCAGCCCGTCGGCATCAGGCCGTCTGTCTCAATCCGTATGTCTCAGATCCTCTGTCTCGGACCGTCTGCCTCGGACCGTCTGTCTCGGACCGTCTGTCTCGGACCGTCTGTCTCAGACCGCCTGTCTCAGAACTTCCGTCTCAGACCGTCTGTCTCAGAACGTCTGTAACAGACCGTCTGTCTCCGACTGTCTGTCTCGGACCGTCTGTCTCGGGCCGTCTGTCTCGGACCGTCTGTCTCCGACTGTCTGTCTCGGACCGTCTGTCTCGGGCCGTCTGTCTCGGACCGTCTGTCTCAGACCGTCTGTCTCGGACCGTCTGTCTCGGACCGTCTGTCTCCGACTGTCTGTCTCGGACCGTCTGTCTCGGACCGTCTGTCTCGGACCGTCTATTTCGTCCCGTCGGTCTCAGACCGGCTATCTCACACCGTCTGTCTCAGACCGTCTGTCTCGGACCGTCTGTCTCGGACCGTCTGTCTCAGACCGCCTGTCTCAGACCGTCTGTCTCAGGCCGTCTGCTTTATACCGTCTGTCTCAGACCGTCTATCTCGTCCCGTCTGTCTCAGAACGTCTATCTCGTCCCATCGGTCTCAGACCGTCTGTCTCAGGCCAGCTGTCTCAGACCGTCTGCCTCGGACCGTCTGTCTCGGACCGTCTGTCTCGGATCGTCTGTCTCGGACCGTCTGTCTCAGACCAACTGTCTCAGACCGTCTGTCTCAGACCGTCTGTCTCAGACCGTCTGTCTCGGACCGTCTGTCTCAGACCGTCTGTCTCAGACCGTCTGTCTCAGACCGTCTGTCTCAGACCGTCTGTCTCACACCGTCTGTCTCAGGCCGTCTGCCTCAGACCGTCTGTCTCAGACCGTCTATCTCAGACCGTCTATCTCTGCCCGTCTGTCTCACACCGTCTGTCTCAGACTGTCTATTTCATACGGTCTACATCAGCCCGTGGGCATCAGACCTTCTGTCTCGGTCCGTATGTCTCAGATCATCTGTCTCGGACCGTCTGTCTCGGACCGTCTGTCTCGGACCGTCTGTCTCCGACTGTCTGTCTCGGACCGTCTGTCTCGGACCGTCTGTCTCGGTCCGTCTGTCTCGGACCGTCTGTCTCGGACCGTCTGTCTCGGACCGTCTGTCTCCGACTGTCTGTCTCGGACCTTCTGTCTCAGACCGTCTGTCTCGGACGGTCTGTCTCGGACCGTCTGTCTCGGACCGTCTGTCTCGGACCGTCTGTCTCAGACCGCCTGTCTCAGACCGTCTGTCTCAGGCCGTCTGCTTTATACCGTCTGTCTCAGACCGTCTATTTCGTCCCGTCGGTCTCAGACCGGCTATCTCACACCGTCTGTCTCAGACCGTCTGCCTCAGACCGTCTGTCTCGGACCGTCTGTCTCAGACCGCCTGTCTCAGACCGTCTGTCTCAGGCCGTCTGCTTTATACCGTCTGTCTCAGACTGTCTATTTCATACGGTCTATATCAGCCCGTGGGCATCAGACCGTCTGTCTCGGTCCGTATGTCTCAGATCATCTGTCTCGGACCGTCTGTCTCGGACCGTCTGTCTCGGACCGTCTGTCTCCGACTGTCTGTCTCGGACCGTCTGTCTCAGCCCGTCTGTCTCAGAACGTCTATCTCGTCCCATCGGTCTCAGACCGTCGGTCTCAGGCCGCCTGTTTCATTCCGTCGGTCTCAGACCGTCTGTCTCTAACCGTCTGTCTAAGACCGTCTGTTTCATACGGTCTATATCAGCCCGTCGGCATCAGACCGTATGTCTCAGATCCTCTGTCTCGGACCGTCTGTCTCGGACCGTCTGTCTCGGACCGTCTGTCTCGGTCCGTATGTCTCACATCCTCTGTCTCGGACCGTCTGTCTGGGACCGTCTGTCTCGGACCGTCTGTCTCGGACCGTCTGTCTCAGAACTTCCGTCTCAGACCGTCTTCCTCAGACCGCCTGTCTCAGAACGTCTGTCACAGACCGTCTGTCTCAGACCGTCTGCCTCAGAACGTCTGTCTCAGACCGTCTATCTCGTACCGTCTGTCTCAGAACTTCCGTCTCAGACCGTCTGTCTCAGAACGTCTGTCACAGACCGTCTGTCTCAGACCGTCTGTCTCAGAACGTCTATCTCGTCCCGTCGGTCTCAGACCGTCTGTCTCAGGCCAGCTGTCTCAGACCGTCTGTCTCAGACCGTCTGTTTCATACCGTCTGTCTCAGACTGTCTGGCGCAGACCTTCTGTCTCAGACCGCCTGTCTCAGACCGTCTGTCTCAGACCGTCGGTCTCAGGCCGTCTGTTTCATTCCGTCGTTCTCAGACCGTCTGTCTCAGACCGTCTATCTCTGCCCGTCTGTCTCTAACCGTCTGTCTCAGACCGTCTGTTTCATACGGTCTATCTCAGCCCGTCGGCATCAGACCGTCTGTCTCGGACCGTCTGTCTCCGACTGTCTGTCTCGGACCGTCTGTGTCAGACCGCCTGTCTCAGACCGTCTGTCTCAGGCCAGCTGTCTCAGACCGTCTGTCTCGGACCGCCTGTCTCAGACCGTCGGTCTCAGGCCGTCTGTTTCATTCCGTCGGTCTCAGACCGTCTGTCTCTAACCGTCTGTCTCAGACCGTCTGTTTCATACGGTCTATATCAGCCCGTCGGCATCAGACCGTCAGTCTCGGTCCGTATGCCTCAGATCCTCTGTCTCGGACCGTTTGTCTCGGACCGTCTGTCTCAGAACTTCCGTCTCAGACCGTCTTCCTCAGACCGTCTGTCTCAGAACGTCTGTAACAGACCGTCTGTCTCAGACCGTCTGTCTCGGACCGTCTGTCTCGGACCGTCTGTCTCGGACGGTCTGTCTCGGACGGTCTGTCTCGGACCGTCTATCTCGGACCGTCTGCCTCGGACCGTCTGTCTCGGACCGTCGGTCTCGGACCGTCTGTCTCGGACCGTCTGTCTAGTACCGTCTGTCTCGGACCGTCTGTCTCCGACCGTCTGTCTCGGACCGTCTGTCTCGGACCGTCTGTCTCCGACTGTCTGTCTCGGACCGTCTGTCTCGGACCGTCTGTCTCGGACCGTCTGTCTCGGACCGTCTGTCTCCGACTGTCTGTCTCGGACCGTCTGTCTCAGACCGTCTGTCTCGGACGGTCTGTCTCGGACCGTCTGTCTCGGACCGTCGGTCTCAGACCGTCTGTCTCAGGCCAGCTGTCTCAGACCGTCTGTCTCAGACCGTCTGTTCCATACCGTCTGTCTCAGACCGTCTGTCTCGGACCGTCTGTCTCGGACCGTCTGCCTCGGACCGTCTGTTTCATACCGTCTGTCTCAGACTGTCTGTCGCAGACCTTCTGTCTCAGACCGCCTGTCTCAGACCGTCTGTCTCAGACCGTCGGTCTCAGGCCGTCTGTTTCATTCCGTCGTTCTCAGACCGTCTGTCTCAGACCGTCTATCTCTGCCCGTCTGTCTCTAACCGTCTGTCTCAGACCGTCTGTTTCATACGGTCTATCTCAGCCCGTCGGCATCAGACCGTCTGTCTCGGACCGGCTGTCTCGGACCGTCTGTCTCAGACCGCCTGTCTCAGACCGTCTGTCTCAGACCGTCTGTCTCAGAACTTCCGTCTCAGGGGGTCTGTCTCAGAACGTCTGTAACAGACCGTCTGTCTCAGACCGTCTGTCTCGGACCGTCTGTCTCGGACCGTCTGTCTCGGACGGTCTGTCTCGGACGGTCTGTCTCGGACCGTCTATCTCGGACCGTCTGCCTCGGACCGTCTGTCTCGGACCGTCGGTCTCGGACCGTCTGTTTCATGCCGTCTGTCTCCGACTGTCTGTCTCGGACCGTCTGTGTCAGACCGCCTGTCTCAGACCGTCTGTCTCAGGCCAGCTGTCTCAGACCGTCTGTCTCGGACCGCCTGTCTCAGACCGTCGGTCTCAGGCCGTCTGTTTCATTCCGTCGGTCTCAGACCGTCTGTCTCTAACCGTCTGTCTCAGACCGTCTGTTTCATACGGTCTATATCAGCCCGTCGGCATCAGACCGTCAGTCTCGGTCCGTATGCCTCAGATCCTCTGTCTCGGACCGTTTGTCTCGGACCGTCTGTCTCAGAACTTCCGTCTCAGACCGTCTGCCTCAGACCGTCTGTCTCAGAACGTCTGTCACAGACCGTCTGTCTCAGAACGTCTGTCTCAGAACGTCTATATCGTCCCGTCTGTCTCAGGCCAGCTGTCTCAGACCGTCTGCTCCATACCGGCTGTCTCAGACCGTCTGTCTCGGACCGTCTGTCTCGGACCGTCTGCCTCGGACCGTCTGTTTCATACCGTCTGTCGCAGACCTTCTGTCTCAGACCGGCTGTCTCAGACCGTCTGTCTCAGACCGTCGGTCTCAGGCCGTCTGTTTCATTCCGTCGTTCTCAGACCGTCTGTCTCAGACCGTCTATCTCTGCCCGTCTGTCTCTAACCGTCTGTCCCATACCGTCTGTTTCATACGGTCTATCTCAGCCCGTCGGCATCAGGCCGTCTGTCTCAATCCGTATGTCTCAGATCCTCTGTCTCGGACCGTCTGCCTCGGACCGTCTGTCTCGGACCGTCTGTCTCGGACCGTCTGTCTCAGACCGCCTGTCTCAGAACTTCCGTCTCAGACCGTCTGTCTCAGAACGTCTGTAACAGACCGTCTGTCTCCGACTGTCTGTCTCGGACCGTCTGTCTCGGGCCGTCTGTCTCGGACCGTCTGTCTCCGACTGTCTGTCTCGGACCGTCTGTCTCGGGCCGTCTGTCTCGGACCGTCTGTCTCAGACTGTCTGTCTCGGACCGTCTGTCTCGGACCGTCTGTCTCGGACCGTCTGTCTCGGACCGTCTGTCTCCGACTGTCTGTCTCGGACCGTCTGTCTCAGACCGTCTGTCTCGGACGGTCTGTCTCGGACCGTCTGTCTCGGACCGTCTGTCTCGGACCGTCTGTCTCAGACCGCCTGTCTCAGACCGCCTGTCTCAGAACTTCCGTCTCAGACCGTCTGTCTCAGAACGTCTGTAACAGACCGTCTGTCTCCGACTGTCTGTCTCGGACCGTCTGTCTCGGGCCGTCTGTCTCGGACCGTCTGTCTCCGACTGTCTGTCTCGGACCGTCTGTCTCGGGCCGTCTGTCTCGGACCGTCTGTCCCATACCGTCTGTTTCATACGGTCTATCTCAGCCCGTCGGCATCAGGCCGTCTGTCTCAATCCGTATGTCTCAGATCCTCTGTCTCGGACCGTCTGCCTCGGACCGTCTATCTCAGACCGTCTATCTCTGCCCGTCTGTCTCACACCGTCTGTCTCAGACTGTCTATTTCATACGGTCTACATCAGCCCGTGGGCATCAGACCGTCTGTCTCGGTCCGTATGTCTCAGATCATCTGTCTCGGACCGTCTGTCTCGGACCGTCTGTCTCGGACCGTCTGTCTCCGACTGTCTGTCTCGGACCGTCTGTCTCGGACCGTCTGTCTCGGACCGTCTGTCTCGGACCGTCTGTCTCGGACCGTCTGTCTCGGACCGTCTGTCTCCGACTGTCTGTCTCGGACCTTCTGTCTCAGACCGTCTGTCTCGGACGGTCTGTCTCGGACCGTCTGTCTCGGACCGTCTGTCTCGGACCGTCTGTCTCAGACCGCCTGTCTCAGACCGTCTGTCTCAGGCCGTCTGCTTTATACCGTCTGTCTCAGACCGTCTATTTCGTCCCGTCGGTCTCAGACCGGCTATCTCACACCGTCTGTCTCAGACCGTCTGCCTCAGACCGTCCGTCTAAGACCGTCTGTCTCGGACGGTCTGTCTCAGACCGTCTATCTCTGCCCGTCTGTCTCACACCGTCTGTCTCAGACTGTCTATTTCATACGGTCTATATCAGCCCGTGGGCATCAGACCGTCTGTCTCGGTCCGTATGTCTCAGATCATCTGTCTCGGACCGTCTGTCTCGGACCGTCTGTCTCGGACCGTCTGTCTCCGACTGTCTGTCTCGGACCGTCTGTCTCAGCCCGTCTGTCTCAGAACGTCTATCTCGTCCCATCGGTCTCAGACCGTCGGTCTCAGGCCGCCTGTTTCATTCCGTCGGTCTCAGACCGTCTGTCTCTAACCGTCTGTCTAAGACCGTCTGTTTCATACGGTCTATATCAGCCCGTCGGCATCAGACCGTATGTCTCAGATCCTCTGTCTCGGACCGTCTGTCTCGGACCGTCTGTCTCGGACCGTCTGTCTCGGTCCGTATGTCTCACATCCTCTGTCTCGGACCGTCTGTCTGGGACCGTCTGTCTCGGACCGTCTGTCTCGGACCGTCTGTCTCAGAACTTCCGTCTCAGACCGTCTTCCTCAGACCGCCTGTCTCAGAACGTCTGTCACAGACCGTCTGTCTCAGACCGTCTGCCTCAGAACGTCTGTCTCAGACCGTCTATCTCGTACCGTCTGTCTCAGAACTTCCGTCTCAGACCGTCTGTCTCAGAACGTCTGTCACAGACCGTCTGTCTCAGACCGTCTGTCTCAGAACGTCTATCTCGTCCCGTCGGTCTCAGACCGTCTGTCTCAGGCCAGCTGTCTCAGACCGTCTGTCTCAGACCGTCTGTTTCATACCGTCTGTCTCAGACTGTCTGGCGCAGACCTTCTGTCTCAGACCGCCTGTCTCAGACCGTCTGTCTCAGACCGTCGGTCTCAGGCCGTCTGTTTCATTCCGTCGTTCTCAGACCGTCTGTCTCAGACCGTCTATCTCTGCCCGTCTGTCTCTAACCGTCTGTCTCAGACCGTCTGTTTCATACGGTCTATCTCAGCCCGTCGGCATCAGACCGTCTGTCTCGGACCGTCTGTCTCCGACTGTCTGTCTCGGACCGTCTGTGTCAGACCGCCTGTCTCAGACCGTCTGTCTCAGGCCAGCTGTCTCAGACCGTCTGTCTCGGACCGCCTGTCTCAGACCGTCGGTCTCAGGCCGTCTGTTTCATTCCGTCGGTCTCAGACCGTCTGTCTCTAACCGTCTGTCTCAGACCGTCTGTTTCATACGGTCTATATCAGCCCGTCGGCATCAGACCGTCAGTCTCGGTCCGTATGCCTCAGATCCTCTGTCTCGGACCGTTTGTCTCGGACCGTCTGTCTCAGAACTTCCGTCTCAGACCGTCTTCCTCAGACCGTCTGTCTCAGAACGTCTGTAACAGACCGTCTGTCTCAGACCGTCTGTCTCGGACCGTCTGTCTCGGACCGTCTGTCTCGGACGGTCTGTCTCGGACGGTCTGTCTCGGACCGTCTATCTCGGACCGTCTGCCTCGGACCGTCTGTCTCGGACCGTCGGTCTCGGACCGTCTGTCTCGGACCGTCTGTCTAGTACCGTCTGTCTCGGACCGTCTGTCTCCGACCGTCTGTCTCGGACCGTCTGTCTCGGACCGTCTGTCTCCGACTGTCTGTCTCGGACCGTCTGTCTCGGACCGTCTGTCTCGGACCGTCTGTCTCGGACCGTCTGTCTCCGACTGTCTGTCTCGGACCGTCTGTCTCAGACCGTCTGTCTCGGACGGTCTGTCTCGGACCGTCTGTCTCGGACCGTCGGTCTCAGACCGTCTGTCTCAGGCCAGCTGTCTCAGACCGTCTGTCTCAGACCGTCTGTTCCATACCGTCTGTCTCAGACCGTCTGTCTCGGACCGTCTGTCTCGGACCGTCTGCCTCGGACCGTCTGTTTCATACCGTCTGTCTCAGACTGTCTGTCGCAGACCTTCTGTCTCAGACCGCCTGTCTCAGACCGTCTGTCTCAGACCGTCGGTCTCAGGCCGTCTGTTTCATTCCGTCGTTCTCAGACCGTCTGTCTCAGACCGTCTATCTCTGCCCGTCTGTCTCTAACCGTCTGTCTCAGACCGTCTGTTTCATACGGTCTATCTCAGCCCGTCGGCATCAGACCGTCTGTCTCGGACCGGCTGTCTCGGACCGTCTGTCTCAGACCGCCTGTCTCAGACCGTCTGTCTCAGACCGTCTGTCTCAGAACTTCCGTCTCAGGCCGTCTGTCTCAGAACGTCTGTAACAGACCGTCTGTCTCAGACCGTCTGTCTCGGACCGTCTGTCTCGGACCGTCTGTCTCGGACGGTCTGTCTCGGACGGTCTGTCTCGGACCGTCTATCTCGGACCGTCTGCCTCGGACCGTCTGTCTCGGACCGTCGGTCTCGGACCGTCTGTCTCGGACCGTCTGTCTAGTACCGTCTGTCTCGGACCGTCTGTCTCCGACCGTCTGTCTCGGACCGTCTGTCTCGGACCGTCTGTCTCCGACTGTCTGTCTCGGACCGTCTGTCTCGGACCGTCTGTCTCGGACCGTCTGTCTCGGACCGTCTGTCTCCGACTGTCTGTCTCGGACCGTCTGTCTCAGACCGTCTGTCTCGGACGGTCTGTCTCGGACGGTCTGTCTCGGACCGTCTGTCTCGGACCGTCGGTCTCAGACCGTCTGTCTCAGGCCAGCTGTCTCAGACCGTCTGTCTCAGACCGTCTGTTCCATACCGTCTGTCTCAGACCGTCTGTCTCGGACCGTCTGTCTCGGACCGTCTGCCTCGGACCGTCTGTTTCATGCCGTCTGTCTCCGACTGTCTGTCTCGGACCGTCTGTGTCAGACCGCCTGTCTCAGACCGTCTGTCTCAGGCCAGCTGTCTCAGACCGTCTGTCTCGGACCGCCTGTCTCAGACCGTCGGTCTCAGGCCGTCTGTTTCATTCCGTCGGTCTCAGACCGTCTGTCTCTAACCGTCTGTCTCAGACCGTCTGTTTCATACGGTCTATATCAGCCCGTCGGCATCAGACCGTCAGTCTCGGTCCGTATGCCTCAGATCCTCTGTCTCGGACCGTTTGTCTCGGACCGTCTGTCTCAGAACTTCCGTCTCAGACCGTCTGCCTCAGACCGTCTGTCTCAGAACGTCTGTCACAGACCGTCTGTCTCAGAACGTCTGTCTCAGAACGTCTATATCGTCCCGTCTGTCTCAGGCCAGCTGTCTCAGACCGTCTGCTCCATACCGGCTGTCTCAGACCGTCTGTCTCGGACCGTCTGTCTCGGACCGTCTGCCTCGGACCGTCTGTTTCATACCGTCTGTCGCAGACCTTCTGTCTCAGACCGGCTGTCTCAGACCGTCTGTCTCAGACCGTCGGTCTCAGGCCGTCTGTTTCATTCCGTCGTTCTCAGACCGTCTGTCTCAGACCGTCTATCTCTGCCCGTCTGTCTCTAACCGTCTGTCCCATACCGTCTGTTTCATACGGTCTATCTCAGCCCGTCGGCATCAGGCCGTCTGTCTCAATCCGTATGTCTCAGATCCTCTGTCTCGGACCGTCTGCCTCGGACCGTCTGTCTCGGACCGTCTGTCTCGGACCGTCTGTCTCAGACCGCCTGTCTCAGAACTTCCGTCTCAGACCGTCTGTCTCAGAACGTCTGTAACAGACCGTCTGTCTCCGACTGTCTGTCTCGGACCGTCTGTCTCGGGCCGTCTGTCTCGGACCGTCTGTCTCCGACTGTCTGTCTCGGACCGTCTGTCTCGGGCCGTCTGTCTCGGACCGTCTGTCTCAGACCGTCTGTCTCGGACCGTCTGTCTCGGACCGTCTGTCTCCGACTGTCTGTCTCGGACCGTCTGTCTCGGACCGTCTGTCTCGGACCGTCTGTCTCGGACCGTCTGTCTCCGACTGTCTGTCTCGGACCGTCTGTCTCAGACCGTCTGTCTCGGACGGTCTGTCTCGGACCGTCTGTCTCGGACCGTCTGTCTCGGACCGTCTGTCTCAGACCGCCTGTCTCAGACCGTCTGTCTCAGGCCGTCTGCTTTATACCGTCTGTCTCAGACCGTCTATCTCGTCCCGTCTGTCTCAGAACGTCTATCTCGTCCCATCGGTCTCAGACCGTCTGTCTCAGGCCAGCTGTCTCAGACCGTCTGCCTCGGACCGTCTGTCTCGGACCGTCGGTCTCGGACCGTCTGTCTCGGACCGTCTGTCTAGGACCGTCTGTCTCGGACCGTCTGTCTCGGACCGTCTGTCTCGGACCGTCTGTCTCGGACCGTCTGTCTCCGACTGTCTGTCTCGGACCGTCTGCCTCAGACCGTCTGTCTCGGAAGGTCTGTCTCGGACCGTCTGTCTCGGACCGTCTGTCTCGGACCGTCTGTCTCGGACCGTCTGTCTCAGACCGCCTGTCTCAGACCGTCTGTCTAAGGCCGTCTGCTTCATACCGTCTGTCTCAGACCGTCTACCTCGTCCCGTCGGTCTCAGACCAGCTATCTCACACCGTCTGTCTCATACCGTCTGCCTCAGACCGTCTGCCTCGGACCGTCTGTCTCGGACCGTCGGTCTTGGATCGTCTGTCTCGGACCGTCTGTCTCGGACCGTCTGTCTCGGACAGTCTGTCTCAGACCGTCTGTCTCGGAACGTCTGTCTCGGACGGTCTGTCTCGGACCGTCTGTCTCGGACCGTCTGCCTCGGACCGTCTGTCTCGGACCGTCTGTCTCGGACAGTCTGTCTCAGAACTTCCGTCTCAGACCGTCTTCCTCAGGCCGCCTGTCTCAGAACGTCTGTCACCGACCGTCTGTCTCAGACCGTCTGTCTCAGACCGCCTATCTCGTACCGTCTGTCTCAGAACTTCCGTCTCAGACCGTCTGCCTCAGACCGTCTGCCTCAGACCGTCTGCCTCGGACCGTCTGTTTCATACCGTCTGTCTCAGACTGTCTGTCGCAGACCTTCTGCCTCAGACCGCCTGTCTCAGACCGTCTGTCTCAGACCGTCGGTCTCAGGCCGTCTGTTTCATTCCGTCGTTCTCAGACCGTCTGTCTCAGACCGTCTATCTCTGCCCGTCTGTCTCATACCGTCTGTTTCATACGGTCTATCTCAGCCCGTCGGCATCAGACCGTCTGTCTCAGTCCGTATATCTCAGATCCTCTGTCTCGGACCGTTTGTCTCGGACCGTTTGTCTCGGACCGCCTGTCTCGCACCGTCTGTCTCAGGCCGTCTGCTTCATACCGTCTGTCTCAGACCGTCTATCTCGTCCCGTCGGTCTCAGACCGTCTGTCTCAGACCAGCTGTCTCAGACCGTCGGTCTCGGACCGTCTGTCTCGGACCGTCCGTCTCCGACTGTCTGTCTCGGACCGTCTGTCTCAGACCGCCTGTCTCAGACCGTCTGTCTCAGGCCGTCTGCTTCATACCGTCTGTCTCAGACCGTCTGTCTCAGACCGTCTGTGTCAGGCCGTCTGCCTCAGACCGTCTATCTCGTACCGTCTGTCTCAGACCGTCTGTCTCAGAACGTCTATCTCGTCCCTTCGGTCTCAGACCGTCTGTCTCAGGCCAGCTGTCTCAGACCGTCTGCCTCGGACCGTCTGTCTCGGACCGTCTGTCTCGGTCCGTCTGTCTCGGACCGTCTGTCTCGGACGGTCTGTCTCGGACCGCCTGTCTCAGGCCGTCTGCTTCATACCGTCTGTCTCAGACCGTCTATCTCGTCCCGTCGGTCTCAGACCGTCTGTCTCAGACCAGCTGTCTCAGACCGTCTGTCTCAGACCGTCTGCCTCAGACCGTCCGTCTCAGACCGTCTATCTCGTCCCGTCTGTCTCAGAACTTCCGTCTCAGACCGTCTGCCTCAGACCGTGTGTCTCAGAACGTCTGTCACAGACCGCCTGTCTCAGACCGTCTGTCTCAGACAGTCTGTCACCAACCGTCTGTCTCAGACCGTCTATCTCGTCCCGTCTGTCTCGTCCCGTCTGTCTCAGACCGTCTGTCTCAGACCGTCTGTCTCAGAACGTCTATCTCGTCCCGTCGGTCTCAGACCGTCTGTCTCAGACCAGCTGTCTCAGACCGTCTGTCTCAGACCGTCTGTTTCATACCGTCTGTCTCACACCGTCTGCCTCACACCGTCCGTCTCAGACCGTCTGTCTCAGACCGTCTATCTCTGCCCGTCTGTCTCTAACCGTCTGTCTCAGACCGTCTGTTTCATACGGTCTGTCTCAGACCGTCTACCTCGTCCCGTCGGTCTCAGACCAGCTATCTCACACCGTCTGTCTCAGACCGTCTGCCTCAGACCGTCTGCCTCAGACCGTCCGTCTCAGACCGTCTATCTCGTCCCGTCTGTCTCAGAACTTCCGTCTCAGACCGTCTGCCTCAGACCGTGTGTCTCAGAACGTCTGTCACAGACCGCCTGTCTCAGACCGTCTGTCTCAGACAGTCTGTCACCGACCGTCTGTCTCAGACCGTCTATCTCGTCCCGTCTGTCTCGTCCCGTCTGTCTCAGACCGTCTGTCTCAGACCGTCTGTCTCAGAACGTCTATCTCGTCCCGTCGGTCTCAGACCGTCTGTCTCAGACCAGCTGTCTCAGACCGTCTGTCTCAGACCGTCTGTTTCATACCGTCTGTCTCACACCGTCTGCCTCACACCGTCCGTCTCAGACCGTCTGTCTCAGACCGTCTATCTCTGCCCGTCTGTCTCTAACCGTCTGTCTCAGACCGTCTGTTTCATACGGTCTGTCTCAGACCGTCTACCTCGTCCCGTCGGTCTCAGACCAGCAATCTCACACCGTCTGTCTCAGACCGTCTGCCTCAGACCGCCCGTCTCAGACCGTCCATCTCGTCCCGTCTGTCTCAGAACTTCCGTCTCAGACCGTCTGCCTCAGACCGTCTGTCTTAGAACGTCTGTCACAGACCGTCTGTCACAGACCGTCTGTCTAGGACCGTCTGTCTCGGACCGTCTGTCTCGGATCGTCGGTCTCAGACCGTCTGTCTCAGACCAGCTGTCTCAGAGCGTCTGTCTCAGACCGTCTGTTTCATACCGTCTGTCTCACACCGTCTGTCTCAGACCGTCTGTCTTAGACCGTCTGTCTCAGACCGTCTATCTCTGCCCGTCTGTCTCTAACCGTCTGTCTCAGACCGTCTGTTTCATACGGTCTATCTCAGCCCGTCGGCATCAGACCGTCTGTCTCAGATCCTCTGTCTCGGACCGTCTGTCTCGGACCGTCTGCTTCATACCGTCTGTCTCAGACCGTCTATCTCGTCCCGTCGGTCTCAGACCGTCTGTCTCAGACCAGCTGTCTCACACCGTCTGTCTCAGACCGTCTGCCTCACACCGTCCGTCTCAGACCGTCTGTCTCGGACCGTCTGTCTCCGACTGTCTGTCTCTGACCGTCTGTCTCAGACCGCCTGTCTCAGACCGTCTGTCTCAGGCCGTCTGCTTCATACCGTCTGTCTCAGACCGTCTACCTCGTCCCGTCGGTCTCAGACCAGCTATCTCACACCGTCTGTCACAGACCGTCTGCCTCAGACCGTCCGTCTCAGACCGTCCATCTCGTCCCGTCTGTCTCAGAACTTCCGTCTCAGACCGTCTGCCTCAGACCGCCTGTCTTAGAACGTCTGTCACAGACCGTCTGTCTAGGACCGTCTGTCTAGGACCGTCTGTCTCGGACCGTCTGTCTCGGACCGTCTGTCTCGGACCGTCTGTCTCAGAACTTCCGTCTCAGACCGCCTGTCTCAGAACGTCTGTCACAGACCGTCTGTCTCAGACCGTCTGTCTCAGAACGTATGTCTCAGACCGTCTATCTCGTACCGTCTGTCTCAGAACTTCCGTCTCAGACCGTCTGCCTCGGACCGTCTGTCTCAGACCGTCTATCTCGTCCCGTCTGTATCAGAACTTCCGTCTCAGACCGTCTGCCTCAGACCGTCTGTCTCGGACCGTCTGTCTCGGACCGTCTGTCTCGGACCGTCTCTCTCAGACCGTCTGCCTCGGACCGCCTGTCTCAGACCGTCTGTCTCGGACCGTCTGTCTCGGACCGTCTGTCTCAGACCAGCTGTCTCAGACCGTCTGTCTCAGACCGTCTGTTTCATACCGTCTGTCTCACACCGTCTGTCTCAGACCGTCTGTCTTAGACCGTCTGTCTCAGACCGTCTATCTCTGCCCGTCTGTCTCTAACCGTCTGTCTCAGACCGTCTGTTTCATACGGTCTATCTCAGCCCGTCGGCATCAGACCGTCTGTCTCAGATCCTCTGTCTCGGACCGTCTGTCTCGGACCGTCTGCTTCATACCGTCTGTCTCAGACCGTCTATCTCGTCCCGTCGGTCTCAGACCGTCTGCCTCAGACCGTCCGTCTCAGACCGTCCATCTCGTCCCGTCTGTCTCAGAACTTCCGTCTCAGACCGTCTGCCTCAGACCGCCTGTCTTAGAACGTCTGTCACAGACCGTCTGTCTAGGACAATCTGTCTAGGACCGTCTGTCTCGGACCGTCTGTCTCCGACCGTCTGTCTCGGACCGTCTGTCTCAGAACTTCCGTCTCAGACCGTCCTCCTCAGACCGCCTGTCTCAGAACGTCTGTCACAGACCGTCTGTCTCAGACCGTCTGTCTCAGAACGTATGTCTCAGACCGTCTATCTCGTACCGTCTGTCTCAGAACTTCCGTCTCAGACCGTCTGCCTCAGACCGTCTGCCTCCGACCGTCTGTCTCATACCGTCTGTCTCAGACTGTCTGTCGCAGACCTTCTGTCTCAGACCGCCTGTCTCAGACCGTCTGTCTCAGACCGTCGGTCTCAGGCCGTCTGTTTCATTCCGTCGTTCTCAGACCGTCTGTCTCAGACCGTCTATCTCTGCCCGTCTGTCTCTAACCGTCTGTCTCATACCGTCTGTTTCATACGGTCTATCTCAGCCCGTCGGCATCAGACCGTCTGTCTCAGTCCGTATGTCTCAGATCCTCTGTCTCGGACCGTCTGTCTCGGACCGTCTGTCTCGGACCGTCTGTCTCGGACCGTCTGTCTCGGACCGTCTTTCTCAGACCGTCTGCCTCGGACCGCCTGTCTCAGACCGTCTGTCTCGGACCGTCTGTCTCGGGCCGTCTGTCTCGGACCGTCTGTCTCGGACGGTCTGTCTCGGACCGTCTGTCTCCGGCCGTCTGCTTCATACCGTCTGTCTCAGACCGTCTATCTCGTCCCGTCGGTCTCAGACCGTCTGTCTCAGACCAGCTGTCTCAGACCGTCTGTCTCAGACCGTCTGCCTCAGGCCGTCCGTCTCAGACCGTCTATCTCGTCCCGTCTGTCTCAGAACTTCCGTCTCAGACCGTCTGCCTCATACCGTGTGTCTCAAAACGTCTGTCACAGACCGCCTGTCTCAGACCGTCTGTCTCAGACAGTCTGTCTCCGACCGTCTGTCTCAGACCGTCTATCTCGTCCCGTCTGTCTCGTCCCGTCTGTCTCAGACCGTCTGTCTCAGAACGTCTATCTCGTCCCGTCGGTCTCAGACCGTCTGTCTCAGACCAGCTGTCTCAGACCGTCTGTCTCAGACCCTCTGTTTCATACCGTCTGTCTCACACCGTCTGTCTCAGACCAGCTGTCTCAGACCGTCTGCTTCATACCGTCTGTCTCAGACCGTCTACCTAGTCCCGTCTGTCTCAGGCCAGCTGTCTCAGACCGTCTGCCTCGGACGGCCTGTCTCAGACCGTCTGTCTCGGACCGTCTGTCTCGGACCGTCGGCATCAGACCGTCTGTCTCGGACCGTCTGTCTCGGACCGTCTGTCTCGGACCGTCTGTCTCAGAACTTCCGTCTCAGACCGTCTTCCTCAGACCGCCTGTCTCAGAACGTCTGTCACAGACCGTCTGTCTCAGACCGTCTGTCTCAGAACGTCTGTCTCAGACCGTCTATCTCGTACCGTCTGTCTCAGAACTTCCGTCTCAGACCGTCTGCCTCAGACCGTCTGTCTCAGAACGTCTATCTCGTCCCGTCGGTCTCAGACCGTCTGCCTCAGACCAGCTGTCTCAGACCGTCTGCTTCATACCGTCTGTCTCAGACCGTCTATCTAGTCCCGTCTGTCTCAGGCCAGCTGTCTCAGACCGTCTGCCTCGGACCGCCTGTCTCAGACCGTCTGTCTCGGACCGTCTGTCTCGGACCGTCTGTCTCGGACCGTCTGTCTCGGACCGTCTGTCTCGGACCGTCTGTCTCGGACGGTCTTACTCGGACCGTCTGTCTCGGACCGTCTGCCTCGGACCGTCTGTCTCGGACCGTCGGTCTCGGATCGTCTGTCTCTAACCGTCTGTCTCATACCGTCTGTTTCATACGGTCTATCTCAGCCCGTTGGCATCAGACCGTCTGTCTCAGTCCGTATGTCTCAGATCCTCTGTCTCGGACCGTCTGTCTCGGACCGTCTGTCTCGGACCGTCTGTCTCGGACCGTCTGTCTCGGACCGTCTTTCTCAGACCGTCTGCCTCGGACCGCCTGTCTCAGACCGTCTGTCTCGGACCGTCTGTCTCGGGCCGTCTGTCTCGGACCGTCTGTCTCGGACGGTCTGTCTCGGACCGTCTGTCTCCGGCCGTCTGCTTCATACCGTCTGTCTCAGACCGTCTATCTCGTCCCGTCGGTCTCAGACCGTCTGTCTCAGACCAGCTGTCTCAGACCGTCTGTCTCAGACCGTCTGTTTCATACCGTCTGTCTCACACCGTCTGTCTCAGACCGTCTGTCTCAGAACTTCCGTCTCAGACCGTCTGCCTCAGACCGTCTGTCTTAGAACGTCTGTCACAGACCGTCTGTCTAGGACCGTCTGTCTAGGACCGTCTGTCTCGGACCGTCTGTCTCGGACCGTCTGTCTCGGACCGTCTGTCTCAGAACTTCCGTCTCAGACCGTCTTCCTCAGACCGCCTGTCTCAGAACGTCTGTCTCGGACCGTCTGTCTCGGACCGTCTGTCTCGGACCGTCTGTCTCGGACCGTCTGTCTCGGACCGTCTGTCTCGGACCGTCTGTCTCGGACCGTCTGTCTCGGACCGTCTGTCTCGGACGGTCTTACTCGGACCGTCTGTCTCGGACCGTCTGCCTCGGACCGTCTGTCTCGGACCGTCGGTCTCGGACCGTATGTCTCGGACGGTCTGTCTCGGACCGTCTGTCTCGGACCGTCTGCCTCGGACCGTCTGTCTCGGACCGTCTGTCTCGGACCGTATGTCTCGGACGGTCTGTCTCGGACCGTCTGTCTCGGACCGTCTGCCTCGGACCGTCTGTCTCGGACCGTCGGTCTCGGATCGTCTGTCTCGGACCGTCTGTCTAGGACCGTCTGTCTAGGACCGTCTGTCTCGGACCGTCTGTTTCGGACCGTCTGTCTCGGACCGTCTGTCTCAGAACTTCCGTCTCAGACAGTCTTCCTCAGACCGCCTGTCTCAGAACGTCTGTCACAGACCGTCTGTCGCAGACCGTCTGCCTCAGAACGTCTGTCTCAGACCGTCTATCTCGTACCGTCTGTCTCAGAACTTCCGTCTCAGACCGTCTGCCTCAGACCGTCTGTCTCAGAACGTATATCTCGTCCCGTCGGTCTCAGACCCTCTGTCTCAGACCAGCTGTCTCAGACCGTCTGTCTCAGACCGTCTGTTTCATACCGTCTGTCTCACACCGTCTGTCTCAGACCGTCTGTCTTAGACCGTCTGTCTCAGACCGGCTATCTCTGCCCGTCTGTCTCTAACCGTCTGTCTCAGACCGTCTGTTTCATACGGTCTATCTCAGCCGGTCGGCATCAGACCGTCTGTCTCAGTCCGTATGTCTCAGATCCTCTGTCTCGGACCGTCTGCTTCATACCGTCTGTCTCAGACCGTCCATCTCGTCCCGTCGGTCTCAGACCGTCTGTCTCAGACCAGCTATCTCACACCGTCTGTCTCAGACCGTCTGCCTCACACCGTCCGTCTCAGACCGTCTGTCTCGGACCGTCTGTCTCCGACTGTCTGTCTCTGACCGTCTGTCTCAGACCGCCTGTCTCAGACCGTCTGTCTCAGGCCGTCTGCTTCATACCGTCTGTATCAGACCGTCTACCTCGTCCCGTCGGTCTCAGACCAGCTATCTCACACCGTCTGTCTCAGACCGCCTGTCTCAGAACGTCTGTCACAGACCGTCTGTCTCGGACGGTCTGTCTCGGACCGTCTGTCTCGGACCGTCTGCCTCGGACCGTCTGTCTCGGACCGTCGGTCTCGGATCGTCTGTCTCGGACCGTCTGTCTCGGACCGTCTGTCTCGGACCGTCTCTCTCGGACCGTCTGTCTTCGACCGCCTGTCTCAGACCGTCTGTCTCAGGCCGTCTGCTTCATACCGTCTGTCTCAGACCGTCTATCTCGTCCCGTCGGTCTCAGACCGTATGTCTCAGACCAGCTGTCTCAGACCGTCTGTCTCAGACCGTCTGCCTCAGACCGTCCGTCTCAGACCGTCTATCTCGTCCCGTCTGTCTCAGAACTTCCGTCTCAGACCGTCTGCGTCAGACCGTGTGTCTCAGAACGTCTGTCACAGACCGCCTGTCTGAGACCGTCTGTCTCAGACAGTCTGTCCCAGACCGTCTGTCTCAGACCGTCTGTCTCAGACCGTCTATCTCGTCCCGTCTGTCTCGTCCCGTCTGTCTCAGACCGTCTGACTCAGACCGTCTGTCTCGGACCGTCTGTCTCAGACCGTCTATCTCGTCCCGTCTGTATCAGAACTTCCGTCTCAGACCGTCTGCCTCAGACCGTCTGTCTCAGAACGTCTGTCCCAGACTGTCTGTCTCGGACCGTCTGTCTCAGACCGTCTGTCTTAGACCGTCTGTCTCAGACCGTCTATCTCTGCCCGTCTATCTCTAACCGTCTGTCTCAGACCGTCTGTTTCATACGGTCTATCTCAGCCCGTCGGCATCAGACCGTCTGTCTCAGTCCGTATGTCTCAGATCCTCTGTCTCGGACCGTCTGCTTCATACCGTCTGTCTCAGACCGTCTATCTCGTCCCGTCGGTCTCAGACCGTCTGTCTCAGACCAGCTATCTCACACCGTCTGTCTCAGACCGTCTGCCTCACACCGTCCGTCTCAGACGGTCTGTCTCGGACCGTCTGTCTCCGACTGTCTGTCTCTGACCGTCTGTCTCAGATCGCCTGTCTCAGACCGTCTGTCGCAGGCCGTCTGCTTCATACCGTCTGTCTCAGACCGTCTACCTCGTCCCGTCGGTCTCAGACCAGCTATCTCACACCGTCTGTCTCAGACCGTCTGCCTCAGACCGTCCGTCTCAGACCGTCCATCTCGTCCCGTCTGTCTCAGAACTTCCGTCTCAGACCGTCTGCCTCAGACCGTCTGTCTTAGAACGTCTGTCACAGACCGTCTGTCTAGGACCGTCTGTCTAGGACCGTCTGTCTCGGACCGTCTGTTTCGGACCGTCTGTCTCGGACCGTCTGTCTCAGAACTTCCGTCTCAGACAGTCTTCCTCAGACCGCCTGTCTCAGAACGTCTGTCACAGACCGTCTGTCGCAGACCGTCTGCCTCAGAACGTCTGTCTCAGACCGTCTATCTCGTACCGTCTGTCTCAGAACTTCCGTCTCAGACCGTCTGCCTCAGACCGTCTGTCTCAGAACGTCTATCTCGTCCCGTCGGTCTCAGACCCTCTGTCTCAGACCAGCTGTCTCAGACCGTCTGTCTCAGACCGTCTGTTTCATACCGTCTGTCTCACACCGTCTGTCTCACACCGTCTGTCTCAGACCGTCTGTCTTAGACCGTCTGTCTCAGACCGGCTATCTCTGCCCGTCTGTCTCTAACCGTCTGTCTCAGACCGTCTGTTTCATACGGTCTATCTCAGCCGGTCGGCATCAGACCGTCTGTCTCAGTCCGTATGTCTCAGATCCTCTGTCTCGGACCGTCTGCTTCATACCGTCTGTCTCAGACCGTCCATCTCGTCCCGTCGGTCTCAGACCGTCTGTCTCAGACCAGCTATCTCACACCGTCTGTCTCAGACCGTCTGCCTCACACCGTCCGTCTCAGACCGCCTGTCTCGGACCGTCTGTCTCCGACTGTCTGTCTCTGACCGTCTGTCTCAGACCGCCTGTCTCAGACCGTCTGTCTCAGGCCGTCTGCTTCATACCGTCTGTCTCAGACCGTCTACCTCGTCCCGTCGGTCTCAGACCAGCTATCTCACACCGTCTGTCTCAGACCGCCTGTCTCAGAACGTCTGTCACAGACCGTCTGTCTCGGACGGTCTGTCTCGGACCGTCTGTCTCGGACCGTCTGCCTCGGACCGTCTGTCTCGGACCGTCGGTCTCGGATCGTCTGTCTCGGACCGTCTGTCTCGGACCGTCTGTCTCGGACCGTCTCTCTCGGACCGTCTGTCTTCGACCGCCTGTCTCAGACCGTCTGTCTCAGGCCGTCTGCTTCATACCGTCTGTCTCAGACCGTCTATCTCGTCCCGTCGGTCTCAGACCGTATGTCTCAGACCAGCTGTCTCAGACCGTCTGTCTCAGACCGTCTGCCTCAGACCGTCCGTCTCAGACCGTCTATCTCGTCCCGTCTGTCTCAGAACTTCCGTCTCAGACCGTCTGCGTCAGACCGTGTGTCTCAGAACGTCTGTCACAGACCGCCTGTCTGAGACCGTCTGTCTCAGACAGTCTGTCCCAGACCTTCTGTCTCAGACCGTCTGTCTCAGACCGTCTATCTCGTCCCGTCTGTCTCAGAACTTCCGTCTCAGACCGTCTGCGTCAGACCGTGTGTCTCAGAACGTCTGTCACAGACCGCCTGTCTGAGACTGTCTGTCTCAGACCGTCTGTCTCAGACCGTCTGTCTTAGACCGTCTGTCTCAGACCGTCTATCTCTGCCGGTCTATCTCTAACCGTCTGTCTCAGACCGTCTGTTTCATACGGTCTATCTCAGCCCGTCGTCATCAGACCGTCTGTCTCAGTCCGTATGTCTCAGATCCTCTGTCTCGGACCGTCTGTCTCGGACCGTCTGTCTCGGACCGTCTGCTTCATACTGTCTGTCTCAGACCGTCTATCTCGTCCCGTCGGTCTCAGACCGTCTGTCTCAGACCAGCTATCTCACACCGTCTGTCTCAGACCGTCTGCCTCACTCCGTCCGTCTCAGACCGTCTGTCTCGGACCGACTGTCTCCGACTGTCTGTCTCGGACCGTCTGTCTCAGACCGTCTGTCTCAGGCCGTCTGCCTCAGACCGTCTGTCTCAGGCCGTCTGCTTCATACCGTCTGTCTCAGACCATCTATCTCGTCCCGTCGGTCTCAGACCAGCTATCTCACACCGTCTGTCTCAGACCGTCTGCCTCAGACCGTCCGTCTCAGACCGTCCATCTCGTCCCGTCTGTCTCAGAACTTCCGTCTCAGACCGTCTGCCTCAGACCGTCTGTCTCAGAACGTCTGTCACAGACCGCCTGTCTCAGACCGTCTGTCTCGGACCGTCTGTCTCGGACCGTCTGTCTCGGACCGTATATCTCGAACCGTCTGCCTCGGACCGTCTGTCTCGGACCGTCTGTCTCGGACCGTCTGTCTAGGACCGTCTGTCTCGGACCGTCTGTCTCGGATCGTCTGTCTTCGACCGTCTGTCTCAGACCAGCTGTCTCAGGCCGTCTGTCTCAGACTGTCTGTCTCAGACCGTCTGCCTCAGACCGTCCGTCTCAGACCGTCTATCTCGTCCCGTCTGTCTCAGAACTTCCGTCTCAGACCGTCTGCGTCAGACCGTGTGTCTCAGAACGTCTGTCACAGACCGCCTGTCTGAGACCGTCTGTCTCAGACAGTCTGTCCCAGACCGTCTGTCTCAGACCGTCTGTCTCAGACCGTCTATCTCGTCCCGTCTGTCTCGTCCCGTCTGTCTCAGACCGTCTGACTCAGACCGTCTGTCTCGGACCGTCTGTCTCAGACCGTCTATCTCGTCCCGTCTGTATCAGAACTTCCGTCTCAGACCGTCTGCCTCAGACCGTCTGTCTCAGAACGTCTGTCCCAGACTGTCTGTCTCAGACCGTCTGTCTCAGACCGTCTGTCTTAGACCGTCTGTCTCAGACCGTCTATCTCTGCCCGTCTATCTCTAACCGTCTGTCTCAGACCGTCTGTTTCATACGGTCTATCTCAGCCCGTCGGCATCAGACCGTCTGTCTCAGTCCGTATGTCTCAGATCCTCTGTCTCGGACCGTCTGTCTCGGACCGTCTGTCTCGGACCGTCTGCTTCATACCGTCTGTCTCAGACCGTCTATCTCGTCCCGTCGGTCTCAGACCGTCTGTCTCAGACCAGCTATCTCACACCGTCTGTCTCAGACCGTCTGCCTCACTCCGTCCGTCTCAGACCGTCTGTCTCGGACCGACTGTCTCAGACCGTCTGTCTCAGACCGTCTGTTTCAGACCGTCTGTCTCAGACCGTCTATCTCGTCCCGTCTGTCTCAGACCGTCTGTTTCAGACCGTCTGTCTCAGACCGTCTATCTCGTCCCGTCTGTCTCGTCCCGTCTGTCTCGTCCCGTCTGTCTCGTCCCGTCTGTCTCAGAACTTCCGTCTCAGACCGTCTGCCTCAGACCGTCTGTCTCAGAACGTCTGTCACAGACCGCCTGTCTCAGACCGTCTGTCTCGGACCGTCTGTCTCGGACCGTCTGTCTCGGACCGTATATCTCGAACCGTCTGCCTCGGACCGTCTGTCTCGGACCGTCGGTCTCGGACCGTCTGTCTCGGACCGTCTGTCTAGGACCGTCTGTCTCGGACCGTCTGTCTCGGATCGTCTGTCTTCGACCGTCTGTCTCAGACCAGCTGTCTCAGACCGTCTGTCTCAGACTGTCTGTCTCAGACCGTCTGTCTCAGACCGTCTGCCTCAGACCGTCTGTCTCAGACCCTCTGTCTCACACCGTCTGTCTCCGACCGCCTGTCTCAGACCGTCTGTCTCAGACCGTCTGTCTCAGACCGTCTGTCTCAGACCGTCTGTCTCAGACCGTCTGTCTCAGAACGTCTGTCTCAGACCGTCTGTCTCAGACCGTCTGTCTCAGACCGTCTCTCTCAGACCGTCTGTCTCAGACCGTCTGTCTCAGACCGTCTGTTTCAGACCGTCTGTCTCAGACCGTCTATCTCGTCCCGTCTGTCTCGTCCCGTCTGTCTCGGACCGTCTGTCTCAGGCCGTCTGCTTCATACCGTCTGTCTCAGACCGTCTATCTCGTCCCGTCGGTCTCAGACCGTCTGTCTCAGACCAGCTGTCTCAGACCGTCTGTCTCAGACCGTCCGTCTCAGACCGTCTATCTCGTCCCGTCTGTCTCAGAACTTCCGCCTCAGACCGTCTGCCTCAGACCGTGTGTCTCAGGCCGTCTGCTTCATACCGTCTGTCTCAGACCGTCTACCTCGTCCCGTCGGTCTCAGACCAGCTATCTCACACCGTCTGTCTCAGACCGCCTGTCTCAGAACGTCTGTCACAGACCGTCTGTCTCAGACCGTCGGTCTCAGGCCGTCTGTTTCATTCCGTGGTTCTCAGACCGTCTGTCTCAGACCGTCTATCTCTGCCCGTCTGTCTCTAACCGTCTGTCTCATACCGTCTGTTTCATACGGTCTATCTCAGCCCGTCGGCATCAGACCGTCTGTCTCAGTCCGTATGTCTCAGATCCTCTGTCTCGGACCGTCTGTCTCGGACCGTCTGCCTCCGACTGTCTGTCTCGGACCGTCTGTCTCAGACCGTCTGTCTCAGACCAGCTGTCGCAGACCGTCTGTCTCAGACCGTCTGCCTCAGACCGTCCGTCTCAGACCGTCTATCTCGTCCCGTCTGTCTCAGAACTTCCGTCTCAGACCGTCTGCCTCAGACCGTGTGTCTCAGAACGTCTGTCACAGACCGCCTGTCTCAGACAGTCTGTCTCAGACAGTCTGTCCCAGACCGTCTGTCTCAGACCGTCTGTCTCAGACCGTCTATCTCTGCCCGTCTGTCTCTAACCGTCTGTCTCAGACCGTCTGTTCCATACGGTCTATCTCAGCCCGTCGGCATCAGACCGTCTGTCTCAGTCCGTATGTCTCAGATCCTCTGTCTCGGACCGTCTGCTTCATACCGTCTGTCTCAGACCGTCTATCTCGTCCCGTCGGTCTCAGACCGTCTGTCTCACACCAGCTATCTCACACCGTCTGTCTCAGACCGTCTGCCTCACACCGTCCGTCTCAGACCGTCTGTCTCGGACCGTCTGTCTCGGACCGTCTGTCTCGGATCGTCTGTCTTCGACCGTCTGTCTCAGACCAGCTGTCTCAGACCGTCTGTCTCAGACTGTCTGTCTCAGACCGTCTGTCTCAGACCGTCTGCCTCAGACCGTCTGTCTCAGACCGTCCGTTTCCGACCCTCTGTCTCACACCGTCTGTCTCCGACCGCCTGTCTCAGACCGTCTGTCTCAGACCGTCTGTCTCAGACCGTCTGTCTCAGAACGTCTGTCTCAGACCGTCTGTCTCAGACCGTCTGTCTCAGACCGTCTGTCTCAGACCGTCTCTCTCAGACCGTCTGTCTCAGACCGTCTGTCTCAGACCGTCTGTCTCGTCCCGTCTGTCTCGTCCCGTCTGTCTCAGACCGTCTGTCTCAGACCGTCTGTCTCAGACCGTCTGTCTCAGACCGTCTGTCTCAGACCGTCTGTCTCAGACCGTCTGTCTCAGACCGTCTGTCTCAGGCCGTCTGTTTCAGACCGTCTGTCTCAGACCGTCTGTCTCAGAACGTCTGTCTCAGACCGTCTATCTCGTACCGTCTGTCTCAGAACTTCCGTCTCAGACCGTCTGCCTCCGACCGTCTGTTTCATACCGCCTGTCTCAGACTGTCTGTCGCAGACCTTCTGTCTCAGACCGCCTGTCTCAGACCGTCTGTCTCAGACCGTCGGTCTCAGGCCGTCTGTTTCATTCCGTGGTTCTCAGACCGTCTGTCTCAGACCGTCTATCTCTGCCCGTCTGTCTCTAACCGTCTGTCTCATACCGTCTGTTTCATACGGTCTATCTCAGCCCGTCGGCATCAGACCGTCTGTCTCAGTCCGTATGTCTCAGATCCTCTGTCTCAGGCCGTCTGCTTCATACCGTCTGTCTCAGACCGTCTATCTAGTCCCGTCGGTCTCAGACCGTCTGTCTCAGACCAGCTGTCTCAGACCGTCTGTCTCAGACCGTCTGCCTCAGACCGTCCGTCTCAGATCGTCTATCTCGTCCCGTCTGTCTCAGAACTTCCGTCTCAGACCGTCTGCGTCAGACCATCTGTCTCAGACAGTCTGTCTCAGACCGTCTGTCTCGGACCGTCTGTCTCGGACCGTCTGTCTCGGACGGTCTGTCTCGGACCGTCTATCTCGGACCGTCTGTCTCAGACCGTTTATCTCGTCCCGTCGGTCTCAGACCGTCTGTCTCAGACCAGCTGTCTCAGACCGTCTGTCTCAGACCGTCTGTCTCAGACCGTCTGTCTCAGACCAGCTGTCTCAGACCGTCTGTCTCAGACCGTCTGCCACAGACCGTCCATCTCAGACCGTCTATCACGTCCCGTCTGTCTCAGAACTTCCGTCTCAGACCGTGTGCCTCAGACCGTGTGTCTCAGAACGTCTGTCACAGACCGCCTGTCTCAGATCGTCTGTCTCAGACAGTCTGTCCCAGACCGTCTGTCTCAGACCGTCTGTCTCAGACCGTCTGTCTCAGACCGTCTGTGTCAGACAGTCTCTCTCAGGCCGTCTGTCTCAGACCGTCTGTCTCAGACCGTCTGTCTCAGACCGTCTGTCTCAGACCGTCTGCCTCAGACCGTCTGTCTTAGAACGTCTGTCACAGACCGTCTGTCTCAGACCGTCTGTCTCGGACCGTCTGTCTCGGACCGTCTGTCTCGGACGGTCTGTCTCGGACCGTCTGTCTCAGACCGTCTATCTCGTCCCGTCTGTCTCGGACCGTCGGTCTCGGACCGTCTGTCTCAGACCGTCTATCTCGTCCCGTCTGTCTCAGACCGTCTGTCTCGGACCGTCGGTCTCGGACCGTCTGTCTCGGACCGTCTGTCTAGGACCGTCTGTCTCGGACCGTCTGTCTCGGATCGTCTGTCTTCGACCGTCTGTCTCAGACCAGCTGTCTCAGACCGTCTGTCTCAGACCGTCTGTCTCTGACCGCCTGTCTCAGACCGTCTGTCTCAGACAGTCTGTCCCAGACCGTCTGTCTCAGACCGTCTGTCTCAGACCGTCTGTCTCAGACCGTCTGTCTCAGACCGTCTGTCTCAGGCCGTCTGCCTCAGACCGTCTGTTTCAGACCGTCTATCTCGTCCCGTCTGTCTCAGACCGTCTGTCTCAGACCGTTTGTCTCAGACCGTCTGTCTCAGACCGTCTGTCTCAGACCAGCTCTCTCAGACCGTCTGCCTCAGACCGTCTGTCTTAGAACGTCTGTCACAGACCGTCTGTCTCGGACCGTCTGTCTCGGACCGTCTGTCTCGGACCGTCTGTCTCGGACGGTCTGTCTCGGACCGTCTGTCTCAGACCGTCCATCTCGTCCCGTCTGTCTCGGACCGTCGGTCTCGGACCGTCTGTCTCAGACCGTCTATCTCGTCCCGTCGGTCTCAGACCGTCTATCTCTAACCGACTGTCTCGGACCGTCTGTCTCGGACCGTCTGTCTCGGACCGTCTGTCTCGGACCGTCGGTCTCGGATCGTCTGTCTCGGACCGTCTGTCTCGGACCGTCTGTCTCGGACCGTCTGTCTCCGACCGCCTGCCTCAGACCGTCTGTCTCAGACCGTCTGTCTCAGACCGTCTGTCTCAGACCGTCTGTCTCAGACCGTCTCTCTCAGACCGTCTGTCTCAGACCGTCTGTCTCAGACCGTCTGTCTCAGACCGTCTGTCTCAGACCGTCTGTCTCAGAACGTCTCTCTCAGACCGTCTGTCTCAGACCGTCTGTCTCAGACCGTCTGTCTCAGAACGTCTATCTTGTCCCGTCGGTCTCAGACCGTCTATCTCAGACCAGCTGTCTCAGACCGTCTGTCTCAGACCGTCTGTCTCAGACCGTCTCTCTCAGACCGTCTGTCTCAGACCGTCTGTCTCAGACCGTCTGTCTCAGACCGTCTGTCTCAGACCGTCTGTTTCATACCGTCTGTCTCACACCGTCTGTCTCAGACCGTCTGTCTTAGACCGTCTGTCTCAGACCGTCTATCTCTGCCCGTCTATCTCTAACCGTCTGTCTCAGACCGTCTGTTTCATACGGTCTATCTCAGCCCGTCGGCATCAGACCGTCTGTCTCAGTCCGTATGTCTCAGATCCTCTGTCTCGGACCGTCTGCTTCATACCGTCTGTCTCAGACCGTCTATCTCGTCCCGTCGGTCTCAGACCGTCTGTCTCAGACCAGCTATCTCACACCGTCTGTCTCAGACCGTCTGCCTCACACCGTCCGTCTCAGACCGTCTGTCTCGGACCGTCTGTCTTAGACCGTCTGTCTCAGACCGTCTATCTCTGCCCGTCTATCTCTAACCGTCTGTCTCAGACCGTCTGTTTCATACGGTCTATCTCAGCCCGTCGGCATCAGACCGTCTGTCTCAGTCCGTATGTCTCAGATCCTCTGTCTCGGACCGTCTGCTTCATACCGTCTGTCTCAGACCGTCTATCTCGTCCCGTCGGTCTCAGACCGTCTGTCTCAGACCAGCTATCTCACACCGTCTGTCTCAGACCGTCTGCCTCACACCGTCCGTCTCAGACCGTCTGTCTCGGACCGTCTACCTCCGACTGTCTGTCTCTGACCGTCTGTCTCAGACCGCCTGTCTCAGACCGTCTGTCTCAGGCCGTCTGCTTCACACCGTCTGTCTCAGACCGTCTATCTCGTCCCGTCTGCCTCAGACCGTCCGTCTCAGACCGTCCATCTCGTCCCGTCTGTCTCAGAACTTCCGTCTCAGACCGTCTGCCTCAGACCGTCTGTCTTAGAACGTCTGTCACAGGCAGTCTGTCTCAGACCGTCTGTCTCAGACCGTCTGTCTCGGACCGTCTGTCTCGGACGGTCTGTCTCGGACCGTCTATCTCGGACCGTCTGTCTCAGACCGTCTATCTCGTCCCGTCGGTCTCAGACCGGCTGTCTCAGACCAGCTGTCTCAGACCGTCTGTCTCAGACCGTCTGCGTCAGACCGTCCGTCTCAGACCGTCTATCTCGTCCCGTCTGTCTCAGAACTTCCGTCTCAGACCGTCTGTCTCAGACCGTGTGTCTCAGAACGTCTGTCACAGACCGCCTGTCTCAGACCGTCTGTCTCAGACAGTCTGTCACAGACCGTCTGTCTCAGACCGTCTGTCTCAGACCGTCTGTCTCAGACCGTCTGTCTCAGACCGTCTATCTCGTCCCGTCTGTCTCAGACCGTCTATCTCGTCCCGTCTGTCTCGTCCCGTCTGTCTCCGACCGTCTGTCTCGGACCGTCTGTCTCGGACCGTCTGTCTCGGACCGTCTGTCTCGGACCGTCTGTCTCGGACCGTCTGTCTCGGACCGTCTGTCTCGGACCGTCTGCCTCGGACCGTCTGTTTCATACGGTCTATATCAGCCCGTCGGCATCAGACCGTCTGTCTCGGTCCGTATGTCTTAGACCGTCTGTCTCAGACCGTCTGTCTCAGACCGTCTGTCTCAGACCGTCTGTCTCAGACCGTCTGTCTCAGACCGTCTGTCTCAGAACGTCTATCTTGTCCCGTCGGTCTCAGACCGTCTATCTCAGACCAGCTGTCTCAGACCGTCTGTCTCAGACCGTCTGTTTCATACCGTCTGCCTCAGACCGTCTGTCTCGGACCGTCTGTCTCGGACGGTCTGTCTCGGACCGTCCGAGACAGACCGTCTATCTCGTCCCGTCTGTCTCGGACCGTCGGTCTCGGACCGTCTGTCTCAGACCGTCTATCTCGTCCCGTCGGTCTCAGACCGTCTATCTCTAACCGACTGTCTCGGACCGTCTGTCTCGGACCGTCTGTCCCGGACCGTCTGTCTCGGACCGTCTGCCTCGGACCGTCTGTTTCATACGGTCTATATCAGCCCGTCGGCATCAGACCGTCTGTCTCGGTCCGTATGTCTTAGACCGTCTCTCTCAGACCGTCTGTCTCAGACCGTCTGTCTCAGACCGTCTGTCTCAGACCGTCTCTCTCAGACCGTCTGTCTCAGACCGTCTGTCTCAGACCGTCTGTCTCGTCCCGTCGGTCTCAGACCGTCTGTATCAGACCAGTTATCTCACACCGTCTGTCTCAGACCGTCTGCCTCACACCGTCCGTCTCAGACCGTCTGTCTCGGACCGTCTGTCTCGGACCGTCTGTCTCGGACCGTCTGTCTCGGACCGTCTGTCTCGGACCGTCTGTCTCGGACCGTCTGCCTCGGACCGTCTGTTTCATACGGTCTATATCAGCCCGTCGGCATCAGACCGTCTGTCTCGGTCCGTATGTCTTAGACCGTCTGTCTCAGACCGTCTGTCTCAGACCGTCTGTCTCAGACCGTCTCTCTCAGACCGTCTGTCTCAGACCGTCTGTCTCAGACCGTCTGTCTCAGAACGTCTATCTCGTCCCGTCGGTCTCAGACCGTCTATCGCTAACCGACTGTCTCGGACCGTCTGTCTCGGACCGTCTGTCTCGGACCGTCTGCCTCGGACCGTCTGTTTCATACGGTCTATATCAGCCCGTCGGCATCAGACCGTCTGTCTCGGTCCGTATGTCTTAGACCGTCTGTCTCAGACCGTCTGTCTCAGACCGTCTGTCTCAGACCGTCTGTCTCAGACCGTCTGTCTCAGACCGTCTGTCTCAGACCGTCTCTCTCAGACCGTCTGTCTCAGGCCGTCTGTCTCAGACCGTCTGTCTCGTCCCGTCGGTCTCAGACCGTCTGTCTCAGACCAGTTATCTCACACCGTCTGTCTCAGACCGTCTGCCTCACACCGTCCGTCTCAGACCGTCTGTCTCGGACCGTCTGTCTCGGACCGTCTGTCTCGGACCGTCTGTCTCGGACCGTCTGTCTCGGACCGTCTGTCTCGGACCGTCTGTCTCGGACCGTCTGTCTCGGACCGTCTGTCTCGGACCTTCTGTCTCGGACCGTCTGTCTCGGACCGTCTGTCTCGGACGGTCTGTCTCGGACCGTCTGTCTCGGACCGTCTGCCTCGGACCGTCTGTTTCATACGGTCTATATCAGCCCGTCGGCATCAGACCGTCTGTCTCGGTCCGTATGTCTTAGACCGTCTGTCTCAGACCGTCTGTCTCAGACCGTCTGTCTCAGACCGTCTCTCTCAGACCGTCTGTCTCAGACCGTCTGTCTCAGACCGTCTGTCTCAGACCGTCTGTCTCAGACCGTCTGTCTGAGACCGTCTATCTCGTCCCGTCTGTCTCGTCCCGTCTGTCTCAGACCGTCTGTCTTAGACCGTCTGTCTCAGACCGTCTATCTCTGCCCGTCTATCTCTAACCGTCTGTCTCAGACCGTCTGTTTCATACGGTCTATCTCAGCCCGTCGGCATCAGACCGTCTGTCTCAGTCCGTATGTCTCAGATCCTCTGTCTCGGACCGTCTGCTTCATACCGTCTGTCTCAGACCGTCTATATCGTCCCGTCGGTCTCAGACCGTCTGTCTCAGACCAGCTATCTCACACCGTCTGTCTCAGACCGTCTGCCTCACACCGTCCGTCTCAGACCGTCTGTCTCGAACCGTCTGTCTTCGACTGTCTGTCTCTGACCGTCTGTCTCAGACCGCCTGTCTCAGACCGTCTGTCTCAGGCCGTCTGCTTCATACCGTCTGTCTCAGACCGTCTATCTCGTCCCGTCTGCCTCAGACCGTCCGTCTCAGACCGTCCATCTCGTCCCGTCTGTCTCAGAACTTCCGTCTCAGACCGTCTGCCTCAGACCGTCTGTCTCAGAACGTCTGCCTCAGACCGTCCGTCTCAGACCGTCTATCTCGTCCCGTCTGTCTCAGAACTTCCGTCTCAGACCGTCTGTCTCAGACCGTGTGTCTCAGAACGTCTATCTCGTCCCGTCTGTCTCAGAACTTCCGTCTCAGACCGTCTGTCTCAGACCGTGTGTCTCGGACCGTCTGTCTCGGACCGTCTGCCTCGGACCGTCTGTTTCATACGGTCTATATCAGCCCGTCGGCATCAGACCGTCTGTCTCGGTCCGTATGTCTTAGACCGTCTGTCTCAGACCGTCTGTCTCAGACCGTCTGTCTCAGACCGTCTCTCTCAGACCGTCTGTCTCAGACCGTCTGTCTCAGAACGTCTATCTTGTCCCGTCGGTCTCAGACCGTCTATCTCAGACCAGCTGTCTCAGACCGTCTGTCTCAGACCGTCTGTTTCATACCGTCTGTCTCACACCGTCTGTCTCAGACCGTCTGTATTAGACCGTCTGTCTCAGACCGTCTATCTCTGCCCGTCTGTCTCAGACCGTCTGTCTCAGGCCGTCTGCTTCATACCGTCTGTCTCAGACCGTCTATCTCGTCCCGTCGGTCTCAGACCAGCTATCTCACCGTCTGTCTCAGACCGTCCGTCTCGGACCGTCTGTCTCGGACCGTCTGTCTAGGACCGTCTGTCTCGGACCGTCTGTCTCGGACCGTCTGTCTCGGACCGTCTGTCTCGGACCGTCTGTCTCCGACCGTCTGTCTCAGACCAGCTGTCTCAGACCGTCTGTCTCAGACTGTCTGTCTCAGACCGTCTGTCTCAGACCCTCTGTCTCACACCGTCTGTCTCAGACCGTCTGTCTCAGACCGTCTGTCTCAGACCGTCTATCTCGTCCCGTCTGTCTCAGACCGTCTGTCTCAGACCGTCTGTCTCAGACCGTCTGTCTGAGACCGTCTCTCTCAGACCGTCTGTCTCAGACGGTCTGTCTCAGAACGTTTATCTTGTCCCGTCGGTCTCAGACCGTCTATCTCAGACCAGCTGTCTCAGACCGTCTGTCTCAGACCGTCTGTCTCTGACCGCCTGTCTCAGACCGTCTGTCTCAGACAGTCTGTCCCAGACCGTCTGTCTCAGACCGTCTGTCTCAGACCGTCTGTCTCAGACCGTCTGTCTCAGACCGTCTGTCTCAGACCGTCTGTCTCAGGCCGTCTGCCTCAGACCGTCTGTTTCAGACCGTCTATCTCGTCCCGTCTGTCTCAGACCGTCTGTCTCAGACCGTCTGTCTCAGACCGTCTTTCTCAGACCAGCTGTCTCAGACCGTCTGTCTCAGACCGTCTGCCTCAGACCGTCCGTCTCAGACCGTCTATCACGTCCCGTCTGTCTCAGAACTTACGTCTCAGACCGTGTGCCTCAGACCGTGTGTCTCAGAACGTCTGTCACAGACCGCCTGTCTCAGACCGTCTGTCTCAGACAGTCTGTCCCAGACCGTCTGTCTCAGACCGTCTGCCTCAGACCGTCTGTCTCAGACCGTCTGTCTCAGACCGTCTGTCTCAGACCGTCTCTCTCAGGCCGTCTGTCTCAGACCGTCTGTCTCAGACCGTCTGTATCAGACCGTCTGTCTCAGACCGTCTGTCTCAGACCGTCTGTCTCAGACCGTCTGTCTCAGGCCGTCTGCCTCAGACCGTCTGTTTCAGACCGTCTATCTCGTCCCGTCTGTCTCAGACCGTCTGTCTCAGACCGTCTGTCTCAGACCGTCTTTCTCAGACCAGCTGTCTCAGACCGTCTGTCTCAGACCGTCTGCCTCAGACCGTCCGTCTCAGACCGTCTATCACGTCCCGTCTGTCTCAGAACTTACGTCTCAGACCGTGTGCCTCAGACCGTGTGTCTCAGAACGTCTGTCACAGACCGCCTGTCTCAGACCGTCTGTCTCAGACAGTCTGTCCCAGACCGTCTGTCTCAGACCGTCTGCCTCAGACCGTCTGTCTCAGACCGTCTGTCTCAGACCGTCTGTCTCAGACCGTCTCTCTCAGGCCGTCTGTCTCAGACCGTCTGTCTCAGACCGTCTGTATCAGACCGTCTGTCTCAGACCGTCTGTCTCAGACCGTCTATCTCGTCCCGTCTGTCTCGTCCCGTCTGTCTCAGACCGTCTGTCTCAGACCGTCTGTCTCAGAACGTCTATCTCGTCGCGTCGGTCTCAGACCGTCTGTCTCAGACCGTCTGTCTCAGACCGTCTGTCTCGGACCGTCTGTCTCGGACCGTCTGTCTCGGACCGTCTGTCTCGGACCGTCTGTCTCGGACCGTCTGTCTCGGACCGTCTGTCTCGGACCGTCTGTCTCGGACCTTCTGTCTCGGACCGTCTGTCTCGGACCGTCTGTCTCGGACGGTCTGTCTCGGACCGTCTGTCTCGGACCGTCTGCCTCGGACCGTCTGTTTCATACGGTCTATATCAGCCCGTCGGCATCAGACCGTCTGTCTCGGTCCGTATGTCTTAGACCGTCTGTCTCAGACCGTCTGTCTCAGACCGTCTGTCTCAGACCGTCTGTCTCAGACCGTCTCTCTCAGACCGTCTGTCTCAGACCGTCTGTCTCAGACCGTCTGTCTCAGACCGTCTGTCTCAGACCGTCTGTCTGAGACCGTCTATCTCGTCCCGTCTGTCTCGTCCCGTCTGTCTCAGACCGTCTGTCTTAGACCGTCTGTCTCAGACCGTCTATCTCTGCCCGTCTATCTCTAACCGTCTGTCTCAGACCGTCTGTTTCATACGGTCTATCTCAGCCCGTCGGCATCAGACCGTCTGTCTCAGTCCGTATGTCTCAGATCCTCTGTCTCGGACCGTCTGCTTCATACCGTCTGTCTCAGACCGTCTATATCGTCCCGTCGGTCTCAGACCGTCTGTCTCAGACCAGCTATCTCACACCGTCTGTCTCAGACCGTCTGCCTCACACCGTCCGTCTCAGACCGTCTGTCTCGAACCGTCTGTCTTCGACTGTCTGTCTCTGACCGTCTGTCTCAGACCGCCTGTCTCAGACCGTCTGTCTCAGGCCGTCTGCTTCATACCGTCTGTCTCAGACCGTCTATCTCGTCCCGTCTGCCTCAGACCGTCCGTCTCAGACCGTCCATCTCGTCCCGTCTGTCTCAGAACTTCCGTCTCAGACCGTCTGCCTCAGACCGTCTGTCTCAGAACGTCTGCCTCAGACCGTCCGTCTCAGACCGTCTATCTCGTCCCGTCTGTCTCAGAACTTCCGTCTCAGACCGTCTGTCTCAGACCGTGTGTCTCAGAACGTCTATCTCGTCCCGTCTGTCTCAGAACTTCCGTCTCAGACCGTCTGTCTCAGACCGTGTGTCTCGGACCGTCTGTCTCGGACCGTCTGCCTCGGACCGTCTGTTTCATACGGTCTATATCAGCCCGTCGGCATCAGACCGTCTGTCTCGGTCCGTATGTCTTAGACCGTCTGTCTCAGACCGTCTGTCTCAGACCGTCTGTCTCAGACCGTCTCTCTCAGACCGTCTGTCTCAGACCGTCTGTCTCAGACCGTCTGTCTCAGAACGTCTATCTTGTCCCGTCGGTCTCAGACCGTCTATCTCAGACCAGCTGTCTCAGACCGTCTGTCTCAGACCGTCTGTTTCATACCGTCTGTCTCACACCGTCTGTCTCAGACCGTCTGTATTAGACCGTCTGTCTCAGACCGTCTATCTCTGCCCGTCTGTCTCAGACCGTCTGTCTCAGGCCGTCTGCTTCATACCGTCTGTCTCAGACCGTCTATCTCGTCCCGTCGGTCTCAGACCAGCTATCTCACCGTCTGTCTCAGACCGTCCGTCTCGGACCGTCTGTCTCGGACCGTCTGTCTAGGACCGTCTGTCTCGGACCGTCTGTCTCGGACCGTCTGTCTCGGACCGTCTGTCTCGGACCGTCTGTCTCCGACCGTCTGTCTCAGACCAGCTGTCTCAGACCGTCTGTCTCAGACTGTCTCTCTCAGACCGTCTGTCTCAGACCGTCTATCTCGTCCCGTCTGTCTCAGACCGTCTGTCTCAGACCGTCTGTCTCAGACCGTCTGTCTGAGACCGTCTCTCTCAGACCGTCTGTCTCAGACGGTCTGTCTCAGAACGTTTATCTTGTCCCGTCGGTCTCAGACCGTCTATCTCAGACCAGCTGTCTCAGACCGTCTGTCTCAGACCGTCTGTCTCTGACCGCCTGTCTCAGACCGTCTGTCTCAGACAGTCTGTCCCAGACCGTCTGTCTCAGACCGTCTGTCTCAGACCGTCTGTCTCAGACCGTCTGTCTCAGACCGTCTGTCTCAGACCGTCTGTCTCAGGCCGTCTGCCTCAGACCGTCTGTTTCAGACCGTCTATCTCGTCCCGTCTGTCTCAGACCGTCTGTCTCAGACCGTCTGTCTCAGACCGTCTGCCTCAGACCGTCCGTCTCAGACCGTCTATCACGTCCCGTCTGTCTCAGAACTTACGTCTCAGACCGTGTGCCTCAGACCGTGTGTCTCAGAACGTCTGTCACAGACCGCCTGTCTCAGACCGTCTGTCTCAGACAGTCTGTCCCAGACCGTCTGTCTCAGACCGTCTGCCTCAGACCGTCTGTCTCAGACCGTCTGTCTCAGACCGTCTGTCTCAGACCGTCTCTCTCAGGCCGTCTGTCTCAGACCGTCTGTCTCAGACCGTCTGTATCAGACCGTCTGTCTCAGACCGTCTGTCTCAGACCGTCTATCTCGTCCCGTCTGTCTCGTCCCGTCTGTCTCAGACCGTCTGTCTCAGACCGTCTGTCTCAGAACGTCTATCTCGTCGCGTCGGTCTCAGACCGTCTGTCTCAGACCGTCTGTCTCAGACCGTCTGTCTCAGACCGTCTATCTCGTCCCGTCTGTCTCGTCCCGTCTGTCTCGGACCGTCTGTCTCGGACCGTCTGTCTCGGACCGTCTGTCTCGGACCGTCTGTCTCGGACCGTCTGTCTCGGACCGTCTGTCTCGGACCGTCTGTCTCGGACCGTCTGTCTCGGACCGTTTGTCTCGGACCGTCTGTCTCGGACCGTCTGTCTCGGACCGTCTGTCTCGGACCGTCTGTCTCGGACCGTCTGTCTCGGACCGTCCGTCTCGGACCGTCTGTTTCATACCGTCTGTCTCACACCGTCTGTCTCAGCCCGTCTGTCTTAGACCGTCTGTCTCAGACCGTCTATCTCTGCCCGTCTATCTCTAACCGTCTGTCTCAGACCGTCTGTTTCATACGGTCTATCTCAGCCCGTCGGCATCAGACCGTCTGTCTCAGTCCGTATGTCTCAGATCCTCTGTCTCGGACCGTCTGTCTCGGACCGTCTGCTTCATACCGTCTGTCTCAGACCGTCTATCTCGTCCCGTCTGTCTCGTCCCGTCTGTCTCAGACCGTCTGTCTCAGACCGTCTGTCTCAGACCGTCTGCCTCACACCGTCCGTCTCAGACCGTCTGTCTCGGACCGTCTGTCTCCGACTGTCTGTCTCTAACCGTCTGTCTCAGACCGCCTGTCTCAGACCGTCTGTCTCGGCCGTCTGCTTCATACCGTCTGTCTCAGACCGTCTATCTCGTCCCGTCTGCCTCAGAACGTCCGTCTCAGACCGTCCATCTCGTCCCGTCTGTCTCAGAACTTCCGTCTCAGACCGTCTGCCTCAGACCGTCTGTCTTAGAACGTCTGTCACAGACCGTCTGTCTCAGACCGTCTGTCTCGGACCGTCTGTCTCGGACCGTCTGTCTCGGACGGTCTGTCTCGGACCGTCTGTCTCAGACCGTCTATCTCGTCCCGTCTGTCTCGGACCGTCGGTCTCGGACCGTCTGTCTCAGACCGTCTATCTCGCCCCGTCGGTCTCAGACCGTCTATCTCTAACCGACTGTCTCGGACCGTCTGTCTCGGACCGTCTGTCTCGGACCGTCTGTCTCGGACCGTCTGCCTCGGACCGTCTGTTTCATACGGTCTATATCAGCCCGTCCGCATCAGACCGTCTGTCTCGGTCCGTATGTCTTAGACCGTCTGTCTCAGACCGTCTGTCTCAGACCGTCTGTCTCAGACCGTCTCTCTCAGACCGTCTGTCTCAGACCGTCTGTCTCAGACCGTCTGTCTCAGAACGTCTATCTTGTCCCGTCGGTCTCAGACCGTCTATCTCAGACCAGCTGTCTCAGACCGTCTGTCTCAGACCGTCTGTTTCATACCGTCTGTCTCACACCGTCTGTCTCAGACCGTCTGTCTTAGACCGTCTGTCTCAGACCGTCTATCTCTGCCCGTATGTCTCAGACCGTCTGTCTCAGGCCGTCTGCTTCATACCGTCTGTCTCAGACCGTCTATCTCGTCCCGTCGGTCTCAGACCAGCTATCTCACACCGTCTGTCTCAGACCGTCCGTCTCAGACCGTCCATCTCGTCCCGTCTGTCTCAGAACTTCCGTCTCAGACCGTCTGCCTCAGACCGTCTGTCTCAGAACGTCTGTCACAGACCGTCCGTCTCAGACCGTCTATCTCTAACCGTCTGTCTCAGACCGTCTGTTTCATACGGTCTATCTCAGCCCGTCGGCATCAGACCGTCTGTCTCAGTCCGTATGTCTCAGATCCTCTGTCTCGGACCGTCTGTCTCGGACCGTCTGCTTCATACCGTCTGTCTCAGACCGTCTATCTCGTCCCGTCGGTCTCAGACCGTCTGTCTCAGACCAGCTATCTCACACCGTCTGTCTCAGACCGTCGGCCTCACACCGTCCGTCTCAGACCGTCTGTCTCGGACCGTCTGTCTCCGACTGTCTGTCTCTAACCGTCTGTCTCAGACCGCCTGTCTCAGACCGTCTGTCTCAGGCCGTCTGCTTCATACCGTCTGTCTCAGACCGTCTATCTCGTCCCGTCTGCCTCAGACCGTCCGTCTCAGACCGTCCATCTCGTCCCGTCTGTCTCAGAACTTCCGTCTCAGACCGTCTGCCTCAGACCGTCTGTCTTAGAACGTCTGTCACAGACCGTCTGTCTCAGACCGTCTGTCTCGGACCGCCTATCTCGGACCGTCTGCCTCGGACCGTCTGTCTCGGACCGTCGGTCTCGGACCGTCTGTCTCAGACCGTCTATCTCGTCCCGTCGGTCTCAGACCGGCTGTCTCAGACCAGCTGTCTCAGACCGTCTGTCTCAGACCGTCTGTCTCAGACCGTCTGCCTCAGACCGTCCGTCTCAGACCGTCTATCTCGTCCCGTCTGTCTCGTCCCGTCTGTCTCAGACCGTCTGTCTCAGACCGTCTGTCTCAGACCGTCTGTCTCAGACCGTCTGTCTCAGACCGTCTGTCTCAGACCGTCTGTCTCAGACCGTCTGTCTCAGACCGTCTGTCTCAGACCGTCTGTCTCAGACCGTCTGTCTCAGACCGTCTGTCTCAGACCGTCTATCTCGTCCCGTCTGTCTCGTCCCGTCTGTCTCGGACCGTCTGTCTCGGACCGTCTGCCTCGGACCGTCTGTTTCATACGGTCTACATCAGCCCGTCGGCATCAGACCGTCTGTCTCGGTCCGTATGTCTTAGACCGTCTGTCTCAGACCGTCTGTCTCAGACCGTCTCTCTCAGACCGTCTGTCTCAGACCGTCTGTCTCAGACCGTCTGTCTCAGACCGTCTGTCTCAGACCGTCTGTCTCAGGCTGTCTGCTTCATACCGTCTGTCTCAGACCGTCTATCTCGTCCCGTCTGCCTCAGACCGTCCGTCTCAGACCGTCCATCTCGTCCCGTCTGTCTCAGAACTTCCGTCTCAGACCGTCTGCCTCAGACCGTCTGTCTCAGACCGTCTGTCTCAGGCCGTCTGCTTCATACCGTCTGTCTCAGACCGTCTATCTCGTCCCGTCGGTCTCAGACCGTCTGTCTCAGACCAGCTATCTCACACCGTCTGTCTCAGACCGTCTGCCTCACACCGTCCGTCTCAGACCGTCTGTCTCGAACCGTCTGTCTTCGACTGTCTGTCTCTGACCGTCTGTCTCAGACCGCCTGTCTCAGACCGTCTGTCTCAGGCCGTCTGCTTCATACCGTCTGTCTCAGACCGTCTATCTCGTCCCGTCTGCCTCAGACCGTCCGTCTCAGACCGTCCATCTCGTCCCGTCTGTCTCAGAACTTCCGTCTCAGACCGTCTGCCTCAGACCGTCTGTCTCAGAACGTCTGCCTCAGACCGTCCGTCTCAGACCGTCTATCTCGTCCCGTCTGTCTCAGAACTTCCGTCTCAGACCGTCTGTCTCAGACCGTGTGTCTCAGAACGTCTATCTCGTCCCGTCTGTCTCAGAACTTCCGTCTCAGACCGTCTGTCTCAGACCGTGTGTCTCAGAACGTCTGTCTCAGACCGTCTGTCTCGTTCCGTCGGTCTCAGACCGTCTGTCTCAGACCGTCTGTCTCAGACCGTCTGCCTCACACCGTCCGTCTCAGACCGTCTGTCTCGGACCGTCTGTCTCGGACCGTCTGTCTCGGACCGTCTGTCTCGGACCGTCTGTCTCGGACCGTCTGTCTCGGACCGTCTGTCTCGGACCGTCTGTCTCGGACCGTCTGTCTCGGACCGTCTGTCTCGGACGGTCTGTCTAGGACCGTCTGTCTCGGACCGTCTGCCTCGGACCGTCTGTTTCATACGGTCTATATCAGCCCGTCGGCATCAGACCGTCTGTCTCGGTCCGTATGTCTTAGACCGTCTGTCTCAGACCGTCTGTCTCAGACCGTCGGTCTCAGACCGTCTCTCTCAGACCGTCTGTCTCAGACCGTCTGTCTCAGAACGTCTATCTTGTCCCGTCGGTCTCAGACCGTCTATCTCAGACCAGCTGTCTCAGACCAGCTGTCTCAGACCCTCTGTCTCACACCGTGTGTCTCAGACCGTCTGTCTCAGACCGTCTGTCTCAGACCGTCTGTCTCAGACCGTCTGTCTCAGGCCGTCTGCCTCAGACCGTCTGTCTCAGACCGTCTATCTCGTCCCGTCTGTCTCAGACCGTCTGTCTCAGACCGTCTGTCTCAGACCGTCTGACTGAGACCGTCTCTCTCAGACCGTCTGTCTCAGACCGTCTGTCTCAGAACGTCTATCTTGTCCCGTCGGTCTCAGACCGTCTATCTCAGACCAGCTGTCTCAGACCGTCTGTCTCAGACCGTCTGTCTCTGACCGCCTGTCTCAGACCGTCTGTCTCAGACAGTCTGTCCCAGACCGTCTGTCTCAGACCGTCTGTCTCAGACCGTCTGTCTCAGACCGTCTGTCTCAGACCGTCTGTCTCAGGCCGTCTGCCTCAGACCGTCTGTTTCAGACCGTCTATCTCGTCCCGTCTGTCTCAGACCGTCTGTCTCAGACCGTCTGTCTCAGACCGTCTGTCTCAGACCGTCTTTCTCAGACCAGCTGTCTCAGACGGTCTGTCTCAGACCGTCTGCCTCAGACCGTCCGTCTCAGACCGTCTATCACGTCCCGTCTGTCTCAGAACTTACGTCTCAGACCGTGTGCCTCAGACCGTGTGTCTCAGAACGTCTGTCACAGACCGCCTGTCTCAGACCGTCTGTCTCAGACAGTCTGTCCCAGACCGTCTGTCTCAGACCGTCTGCGTCAGACCGTCTGTCTCAGACCGTCTGTCTCAGACCGTCTGTCTCAGACCGTCTCTCTCAGGCCGTCTGTCTCAGACCGTCTGTCTCAGACCGTCTGTATCAGACCGTCTGTCTCAGACCGTCTGTCTCAGACCGTCTATCTCGTCCCGTCTGTCTCGTCCCGTCTGTCTCAGACCGTCTGTCTCAGACCGTCTGTCTCAGAACGTCTATCTCGTCGCGTCGGTCTCAGACCGTCTGTCTCAGACCGTCTGTCTCAGACCGTCTGTCTCAGACCGTCTGTCTCAGACCGTCTATCTCGTCCCGTCTGTCTCGTCCCGTCTGTCTCGGACCGTCTGTCTCGGACCGTCTGTCTCGGACCGTCTGTCTCGGACCGTCTGTCTCGGACCGTCTGTCTCGGACCGTCTGTCTCGGACCGTCTGTCTCGGACCGTCTGTCTCGGACCGTCTGTCTCGGACCGTCTGTCTCAGAACGTCTATCTCGTCGCGTCGGTCTCAGACCGTCTGTCTCAGACCGTCTGTCTCAGACCGTCTGTCTCAGACCGTCTGTCTCAGACCGTCTGTCTCAGACCGTCTATCTCGTCCCGTCTGTCTCGTCCCGTCTGTCTCGGACCGTCTGTCTCGGACCGTCTGTCTCGGACCGTCTGTCTCGGACCGTCTGTCTCGGACCGTCTGTCTCGGACCGTCTGTCTCGGACCGTCTGTCTCGGACCGTCTGTCTCGGACCGTCTGTTTCATACCGTCTGTCTCACACCGCCTGTCTCAGCCCGTCTGTCTTAGACCGTCTGTCTCAGACCGTCTATCTCTGCCCGTCTATCTCTAACCGTCTGTCTCAGACCGTCTGTTTCATACGGTCTATCTCAGCCCGTCGGCATCAGACCGTCTGTCTCAGTCCGTATGTCTCAGATCCTCTGTCTCGGACCGTCTGTCTCGGACCGTCTGCTTCATACCGTCTGTCTCAGACCGTCTATCTCGTCCCGTCTGTCTCGTCCCGTCTGTCTCAGACCGTCTGTCTCAGACCGTCTGTCTCAGACCGTCTGCCTCACACCGTCCGTCTCAGACCGTCTGTCTCGGACCGTCTGTCTCCGACTGTCTGTCTCTAACCGTCTGTCTCAGACCGCCTGTCTCAGACCGTCTGTCTCGGCCGTCTGCTTCATACCGTCTGTCTCAGACCGTCTATCTCGTCCCGTCTGCCTCAGAACGTCCGTCTCAGACCGTCCATCTCGTCCCGTCTGTCTCAGAACTTCCGTCTCAGACCGTCTGCCTCAGACCGTCTGTCTTAGAACGTCTGTCACAGACCGTCTGTCTCGGACCGTCTGTCTCGGACCGTCTGTCTCGGACCGTCTGTCTCGGACGGTCTGTCTCGGACCGTCTGTCTCAGACCGTCTGTCTCAGACCGTCTGTCTCAGACCGTCTGTCTCAGGCCGTCTGCCTCAGACCGTCTGTCTCAGACCGTCCATCTCGTCCCGTCTGTCTCAGACCGTCTGTCTCAGACCGTCTGTCTCAGACCGTCTGTCTCAGACCGTCTGTCTGAGACCGTCTCTCTCAGACCGTCTGTCTCAGACCGTCTGTCTCAGAACGTCTATCTTGTCCCGTCGGTCTCAGACCGTCTATCTCAGACCAGCTGTCTCAGACCGTCTGTCTCAGACCGTCTGTCTCTGACCGCCTGTCTCAGACCGTCTGTCTCAGACAGTCTGTCCCAGACCGTCTGTCTCAGACCGTCTGTCTCAGACCGTCTGTCTCAGACCGTCTGTCTCAGACCGTCTGTCTCAGACCGTCTGTCTCAGACCGTCTGTCTCAGACCGTCTGTCTCAGGCCGTCTGCCTCAGACCGTCTGTTTCAGACCGTCTATCTCGTCCCGTCTGTCTCAGACCGTCTGCCTCAGCCCGTCCGTCTCAGACCGTCCATCTCGTCCCGTCTGTCTCAGAACTTCCGTCTCAGACCGTCTGCCTCAGACCGTCTGTCTTAGAACGTCTGTCACAGACAGTCTGTCTCAGACCGTCTGTCTCGGACCGTCTGTCTCGGACCGTCTGTCTCGGACGGTCTGTCTCGGACCGTCTATCTCGGACCGTCTGTCTCAGACCGTCTATCTCGTCCCGTCGGTCTCAGACCGGCTGTCTCAGACCAGCTGTCTCAGACCGTCTGTCTCAGACCGTCTGCCTCAGACCGTCAGTCTCAGACCGTCTATCTCGTCCCGTCTGTATCAGAACTTCCGTCTCAGACCGTCTGTCTCAGACCGTGTGTCTCAGAACGTCTGTCACAGACCGCCTGTCTCAGACCGTCTGTCTCAGACAGTCTGTCACAGACCGTCTGTCTCAGACCGTCTGTCTCAGACCGTCTGTCTCAGACCGTCTGTCTCAGACCGTCTGTCTCAGACCGTCTGTCTCAGACCGTCTGTCTCAGACCGTCTGTCTCAGACCGTCTGTCTCAGACCGTCTGTCTCAGACCGTCTGTCTCAGACCGTCTGTCTCAGACCGTCTATCTCGTCCCGTCTGTCTCAGACCGTCTGTCTCAGACCGTCTATCTCGTCCCGTCTGTCTCGTCCCGTCTGTCTCCGACCGTCTGTCTCGGACCGTCTGTCTCGGACCGTCTGCCTCGGACCGTCTGTTTCATACGGTCTATATCAGCCCGTCGGCATCAGACCGTCTGTCTCGGTCCGTATGTCTTAGACCGTCTGTCTCAGACCGTCTGTCTCAGACCGTCTGTCTCAGACCGTCTCTCTCAGACCGTCTGTCTCAGACCGTCTGTCTCAGAACGTCTATCTTGTCCCGTCGGTCTCAGACCGTCTATCTCAGACCAGCTGTCTCAGACCGTCTGTCTCAGACCGTCTGTTTCATACCGTCTGTCTCACACCGTCTGTCTCAGACCGTCTGTATTAGACCGTCTGTCTCAGACCGTCTATCTCTGCCCGTCTGTCTCAGACCGTCTGTCTCAGGCCGTCTGCTTCATACCGTCTGTCTCAGACCGTCTATCTCGTCCCGTCGGTCTCAGACCAGCTATCTCACCGTCTGTCTCAGACCGTCCGTCTCGGACCGTCTGTCTCGGACTGTCTGTCTAGGACCGTCTGTCTCGGACCGTCTGTCTCGGACCGTCTGTCTCGGACCGTCTGTCTCGGACCGTCTGTCTCCGACCGTCTGTCTCAGACCAGCTGTCTCAGACCGTCTGTCTCCGACTGTCTGTCTCAGACCGTCTGTCTCAGACCCTCTGTCTCACACCGTCTGTCTCAGACCGTCTGTCTCAGACCGTCTGTCTCAGACCGTCTGTCTCAGACCGTCTATCTCGTCCCGTCTGTCTCAGACCGTCTGTCTCAGACCGCCTGTCTCAGACCGTCTGTCTCAGACCGTCTGTCTGAGACCGTCTCTCTCAGACCGTCTGTCTCAGACCGTCTGTCTCAGAACGTTTATCTTGTCCCGTCGGTCTCAGACCGTCTATCTCAGACCAGCTGTCTCAGACCGTCTGTCTCAGACCGTCTGTCTCTGACCGCCTGTCTCAGACCGTCTGTCTCAGACAGTCTGTCCCAGACCGTCTGTCTCAGATCGTCTGTCTCAGACCGTCTGTCTCAGACCGTCTGTCTCAGACCGTCTGTCTCAGACCGTCTGTCTCAGGCCGTCTGCCTCAGACCGTCTGTTTCAGACCGTCTATCTCGTCCCGTCTGTCTCAGACCGTCTGTCTCAGACCGTCTGTCTCAGACCGTCTTTCTCAGACCAGCTGTCTCAGACCGTCTGTCTCAGACCGTCTGCCTCAGACCGTCCGTCTCAGACCGTCTATCACGTCCCGTCTGTCTCAGAACTTACGTCTCAGACCGTGTGCCTCAGACCGTGTGTCTCAGAACGTCTGTCACAGACCGCCTGTCTCAGACCGTCTGTCTCAGACAGTCTGTCCCAGACCGTCTGTCTCAGACCGTCTGCCTCAGACCGTCTGTCTCAGACCGTCTGTCTCAGACCGTCTGTCTCAGACCGTCTCTCTCAGGCCGTCTGTCTCAGACCGTCTGTCTCAGACCGTCTGTATCAGACCGTCTGTCTCAGACCGTCTGTCTCACCCCGTCTATCTCGTCCCGTCTGTCTCGTCCCGTCTGTCTCAGACCGTCTGTCTCAGACCGTCTGCCTCAGAACGTCTATCTCGTCGCGTCGGTCTCAGACCGTCTGTCTCAGACCGTCTGTCTCAGACCGTCTGTCTCAGACCGTCTATCTCGTCCCGTCTGTCTCGTCCCGTCTGTCTCGGACCGTCTGTCTCGGACCGTCTGTCTCGGACCGTCTGTCTCGGACCGTCTGTCTCGGACCGTCTGTCTCGGACCGTCTGTCTCGGACCGTCTGTCTCGGACCGTCTGTCTCGGACCGTCTGTCTCAGAACGTCTATCTCGTCGCGTCGGTCTCAGACCGTCTGTCTCAGACCGTCTGTCTCAGACCGTCTGTCTCAGACCGTCTGTCTCAGACCGTCTGTCTCAGACCGTCTGTCTCAGACCGTCTGTCTCAGACCGTCTGTCTCAGACCGTCTGTCTCAGACCGTCTATCTCGTCCCGTCTGTCTCGTCCCGTCTGTCTCGGACCGTCTGTCTCGGACCGTCTGTCTCGGACCGTCTGTCTCGGACCGTCTGTCTCGGACCGTCTGTTTCATACCGTCTGTCTCACACCGTCTGTCTCAGCCCGTCTGTCTTAGACCGTCTGTCTCAGACCGTCTATCTCTGCCCGTCTATCTCTAACCGTCTGTCTCAGACCGTCTGTTTCATACGGTCTATCTCAGCCCGTCGGCATCAGACCGTCTGTCTCAGTCCGTATGTCTCAGATCCTCTGTCTCGGACCGTCTGTCTCGGACCGTCTGCTTCATACCGTCTGTCTCTGACCGTCTATCTCGTCCCGTCTGTCTCGTCCCGTCTGTCTCAGACCGTCTGTCTCAGACCGTCTGCCTCACACCGTCCGTCTCAGACCGTCTGTCTCGGACCGTCTGTCTCCGACTGTCTGTCTCTAACCGTCTGTCTCAGACCGCCTGTCTCAGACCGTCTGTCTCGGCCGTCTGCTTCATACCGTCTGTCTCAGACCGTCTGTCTCACCCCGTCTATCTCGTCCCGTCTGTCTCGTCCCGTCTGTCTCAGACCGTCTGTCTCAGACCGTCTGCCTCAGAACGTCTATCTCGTCGCGTCGGTCTCAGACCGTCTGTCTCAGACCGTCTGTCTCAGACCGTCTGTCTCAGACCGTCTATCTCGTCCCGTCTGTCTCGTCCCGTCTGTCTCGGACCGTCTGTCTCGGACCGTCTGTCTCGGACCGTCTGTCTCGGACCGTCTGTCTCGGACCGTCTGTCTCGGACCGTCTGTCTCGGACCGTCTGTCTCGGACCGTCTGTCTCGGACCGTCTGTCTCGGACCGTCTGTCTCAGAACGTCTATCTCGTCGCGTCGGTCTCAGACCGTCTGTCTCAGACCGTCTGTCTCAGACCGTCTGTCTCAGACCGTCTGTCTCAGACCGTCTGTCTCAGACCGTCTGTCTCAGACCGTCTGTCTCAGACCGTCTGTCTCAGACCGTCTATCTCGTCCCGTCTGTCTCGTCCCGTCTGTCTCGGACCGTCTGTCTCGGACCGTCTGTCTCGGACCGTCTGTCTCGGACCGTCTGTCTCGGACCGTCTGTCTCGGACCGTCTGTCTCGGACCGTCTGTCTCGGACCGTCTGTCTCGGACCGTTTGTCTCGGACCGTCTGTCTCGGACCGTCTGTCTCGGACCGTCTGTCTCGGACCGTCTGTCTCGGACCGTCTGTCTCGGACCGTCTGTCTCGGACCGTCTGTCTCGGACCGTCTGTTTCATACCGTCTGTCTCACACCGTCTGTCTCAGCCCGTCTGTCTTAGACCGTCTGTCTCAGACCGTCTATCTCTGCCCGTCTATCTCTAACCGTCTGTCTCAGACCGTCTGTTTCATACGGTCTATCTCAGCCCGTCGGCATCAGACCGTCTGTCTCAGTCCGTATGTCTCAGATCCTCTGTCTCGGACCGTCTGTCTCGGACCGTCTGCTTCATACCGTCTGTCTCTGACCGTCTATCTCGTCCCGTCTGTCTCGTCCCGTCTGTCTCAGACCGTCTGTCTCAGACCGTCTGCCTCACACCGTCCGTCTCAGACCGTCTGTCTCGGACCGTCTGTCTCCGACTGTCTGTCTCTAACCGTCTGTCTCAGACCGCCTGTCTCAGACCGTCTGTCTCGGCCGTCTGCTTCATACCGTCTGTCTCAGACCGTCAATCTCGTCCCGTCTGCCTCAGAACGTCCGTCTCAGACCGTCCATCTCGTCCCGTCTGTCTCAGAACTTCCGTCTCAGACCGTCTGCCTCAGACCGTCTGTCTTAGAACGTCTGTCACAGACCGTCTGTCTCAGACCGTCTGTCTCGGACCGTCTGTCTCGGACCGTCTGTCTCGGACGGTCTGTCTCGGACCGTCTGTCTCAGACCGTCTATCTCGTCCCGTCTGTCTCGGACCGTCGGTCTCGGACCGTCTGTCTCAGACCGTCTATCTCGTCCCGTCGGTCTCAGACCGTCTATCTCTAACCGACTGTCTCGGACCGTCTGTCTCGGACCGTCTGTCTCGGACCGTCTGTCTCGGACCGTCTGCCTCGGACCGTCTGTTTCATACGGTCTATATCAGCCCGTCCGCATCAGACCGTCTGTCTCGGTCCGTATGTCTTAGACCGTCTGTCTCAGACCGTCTGTCTCAGACCGTCTGTCTCAGACCGTCTCTCTCAGACCGTCTGTCTCAGACCGTCTGTCTCAGACCGTCTGTCTCAGAACTTCTATCTTGTCCCGTCGGTCTCAGACCGTCTATCTCAGACCAGCTGTCTCAGACCGTCTGTCTCAGACCGTCTGTTTCATACCGTCTGTCTCACACCGTCTGTCTCAGACCGTCTGTCTTAGACCGTCTGTCTCAGACCGTCTATCTCTGCCCGTATGTCTCAGACCGTCTGTCTCAGGCCGTCTGCTTCATACCGTCTGTCTCAGACCGTCTATCTCGTCCCGTCGGTCTCAGACCAGCTATCTCACACCGTCTGTCTCAGACCGTCCGTCTCAGACCGTCCATCTCGTCCCGTCTGTCTCAGAACTTCCGTCTCAGACCGTCTGCCTCAGACCGTCTGTCTCAGAACGTCTGTCACAGACCGTCCGTCTCAGACCGTCTATCTCTAACCGTCTGTCTCAGACCGTCTGTTTCATACGGTCTATCTCAGCCCGTCGGCATCAGACCGTCTGTCTCAGTCCGTATGTCTCAGATCCTCTGTCTCGGACCGTCTGTCTCGGACCGTCTGCTTCATACCGTCTGTCTCAGACCGTCTATCTCGTCCCGTCGGTCTCAGACCGTCTGTCTCAGACCAGCTATCTCACACCGTCTGTCTCAGACCGTCGGCCTCACACCGTCCGTCTCAGACCGTCTGTCTCGGACCGTCTGTCTCCGACTGTCTGTCTCTAACCGTCTGTCTCAGACCGCCTGTCTCAGACCGTCTGTCTCAGGCCGTCTGCTTCATACCGTCTGTCTCAGACCGTCTATCTCGTCCCGTCTGCCTCAGACCGTCCGTCTCAGACCGTCCATCTCGTCCCGTCTGTCTCAGAACTTCCGTCTCAGACCGTCTGCCTCAGACCGTCTGTCTTAGAACGTCTGTCACAGACCGTCTGTCTCAGACCGTCTGTCTCGGACCGTCTGTCTCGGACCGTCTGTCTCGGACGGTCTGTCTCGGACCGTCTATCTCGGACCGTCTGCCTCGGACCGTCTGTCTCGGACCGTCGGTCTCGGACCGTCTGTCTCAGACCGTCTATCTCGTCCCGTCGGTCTCAGACCGGCTGTCTCAGACCAGCTGTCTCAGACCGTCTGTCTCAGACCGTCTGTCTCAGACCGTCTGCCTCAGACCGTCCGTCTCAGACCGTCTATCTCGTCCCGTCTGTCTCAGAACTTCCGTCTCAGACCGTCTGCCACAGACCGTCTGTCTCAGACCGTCTATCTCGTCCCGTCTGTCTCGTCCCGTCTGTCTCAGACCGTCTGTCTCAGACCGTCTGTCTCAGACCGTCTGTCTCAGACCGTCTGTCTCAGACCGTCTGTCTCAGACCGTCTGTCTCAGACCGTCTGTCTCAGACCGTCTATCTCGTCCCGTCTGTCTCGTCCCGTCTGTCTCAGACCGTCTGTCTCAGACCGTCTGTCTCAGACCGTCTGTCTCAGACCGTCTGTCTCAGACCGTCTGTCTCAGACCGTCTGTCTCAGACCGTCTGTCTCAGACCGTCTGTCTCAGACCGTCTGTCTCAGACCGTCTGTCTCAGACCGTCTGTCTCAGACCGTCTGTCTCAGACCGTCTGTCTCAGACCGTCTGTCTCAGACCGTCTATCTCGTCCCGTCTGTCTCGTCCTGTCTGTCTCGGACCGTCTGTCTCGGACCGTCTGCCTCGGACCGTCTGTTTCATACGGTCTACATCAGCCCGTCGGCATCAGACCGTCTGTCTCGGTCCGTATGTCTTAGACCGTCTGTCTCAGACCGTCTGTCTCAGACCGTCTCTCTCAGACCGTCTGTCTCAGACCGTCTGTCTCAGACCGTCTGTCTCAGACCGTCTGTCTCAGAACGTCTATCTTGTCCCGTCGGTCTCAGACCGTCTATCTCAGACCAGCTGTCTCAGACCGTCTGTCTCAGACCGTCTGTTTCATACCGTCTGTCTCACACCGTCTGTCTCAGACCGTCTGTCTTAGACCGTCTGTCTCAGACCATCTATCTCTGCCCGTCTGTCTCAGACCGTCTGTCTCAGGCCGTCTGCTTCATACCGTCTGTCTCAGACCGTCTATCTCGTCCCGTCGGTCTCAGACCAGCTATCTCACACCGTCTGTCTCAGACCGTCCGTCTCAGACCGTCCATCTCGTCCCGTCTGTCTCAGAACTTCCGTCTCAGACCGTCTGCCTCAGACCGTCTGTCTGAGAACGTCTGTCACAGACCGTCTGTCTCGGACCGTCTGTCTCGGACCGTCTGTCTCGGACCGTCTGTCTCGGACCGTCGGTCTCGGACCGTCTGTCTCGGACCGTCTGTCTAGGACCGTCTGTCTCGGACCGTCTGTCTCGGACCGTCTGTCTCCGACCGTCTGTCTCAGACCAGCTGTCTCAGACCGTCTGTCTCAGACTGTCTGTCTCAGACCGTCTGTCTCAGACCCTCTGTCTCACACCGTCTGTCTCAGACCGTCTGTCTCAGACCGTCTGTCTCAGACCGTCTGTCTCAGACCGTCTGTCTCAGACCGTCTGCCTCAGACCGTCCGTCTCAGACCGTCTATCTCGTCCCGTCTGTCTCAGAACTTCCGTCTCAGACCGTCTGCCACAGACCGTCTGTCTCAGACCGTCTGTCTCAGACCGTCTATCTCGTCCCGTCTGTCTCGTCCCGTCTGTCTCAGACCGTCTGTCTCAGACCGTCTATCTCGTCCCGTCTGTCTCGTCCCGTCTGTCTCAGACCGTCTCTCTCAGTCCGTCTGTCTCAGACCGTCTGTCTCAGACCGTCTGTCTCAGACCGTCTGTCTCAGACCGTCTGTCTCAGACCGTCTGTCTCAGACCGTCTGTCTCAGACCGTCTGTCTCAGACCGTCTGTCTCAGACCGTCTGTCTCGTCCCGTCTGTCTCGGACCGTCTGTCTCAGACCGTCTGTCTCAGACCGTCTGTCTCAGACCGTCTGTCTCAGAACGTCTATCTTGTCCCGTCGGTCTCAGACCGTCTATCTCAGACCAGCTGTCTCAGACCGTCTGTCTCAGACCGTCTGTTTCATACCGTCTGTCTCACACCGTCTGTCTCAGACCGTCTGTCTTAGACCGTCTGTCTCAGACCGTCTATCTCTGCCCGTCTGTCTCAGACCGTCTGTCTCAGGCCGTCTGCTTCATACCGTCTGTCTCAGACCGTCTATCTCGTCCCGTCGGTCTCAGACCAGCTATCTCACACCGTCTGTCTCAGACCGTCCGTCTCAGACCGTCCATCTCGTCCCGTCTGTCTCAGAACTTCCGTCTCAGACCGTCTGCCTCAGACCGTCTGTCTGAGAACGTCTGTCACAGACCGTCTGTCTCGGACCGTCTGTCTCGGACCGTCTGTCTCGGACCGTCTGTCTCGGACCGTCGGTCTCGGACCGTCTGTCTCGGACCGTCTGTCTAGGACCGTCTGTCTCGGACCGTCTGTCTCGGACCGTCTGTCTCAGACCGTCTGTCTCAGACCGTCTGTCTCAGACCGTCTGTCTCAGACCGTCTGTCTCAGACCGTCTGTCTCAGACCGTCTATCTCGTCCCGTCTGTCTCGTCCCGTCTGTCTCGGACCGTCTGTCTCGGACCGTCTGCCTCGGACCGTCTGTTTCATACGGTCTACATCAGCCCGTCGGCATCAGACCGTCTGTCTCGGTCCGTATGTCTTAGACCGTCTGTCTCAGACCGTCTGTCTCAGACCGTCTATCTCGTCCCGTCTGTCTCGTCCCGTCTGTCTCAGACCGTCTGTCTCAGACCGTCTGTCTCAGACCGTCTGTCTCAGACCGTCTGTCTCAGACCGTCTGTCTCAGACCGTCTGTCTCAGACCGTCTGTCTCAGACCGTCTGTCTCAGACCGTCTGTCTCAGACCGTCTGTCTCAGACCGTCTGTCTCAGACCGTCTGTCTCAGACCGTCTGTCTCAGACCGTCTGTCTCAGACCGTCTGTCTCAGACCGTCTGTCTCGTCCCGTCTGTCTCGTCCCGTCTGTCTCAGACCGTCTGTCTCAGACCGTCTGTCTCAGACCGTCTGTCTCAGACCGTCTGTCTCAGACCGTCCGTCTCAGACCGTCTGTCTCAGACCGTCTGTCTCAGACCGTCTATCTCGTCCCGTCTGTCTCAGAACTTCCGTCTCAGACCGTCTGCCACAGACCGTCTGTCTCAGACCGTCTGTCTTAGACCGTCTGTCTCAGACCGTCTGTCTCAGACCGTCTCTCTCAGAACTTCCGTCTCAGACCGTCTGCCTCAGACCGTCTGTCTGAGAACGTCTGTCACAGACCGTCTGTCTCGGACCGTCTGTCTCGGACCGTCTGTCTCGGACCGTCTGTCTCGGACCGTCGGTCTCGGACCGTCTGTCTCGGACCGTCTGTCTAGGACCGTCTGTCTCGGACCGTCTGTCTCGGACCGTCTGTCTCAGACCGTCTGTCTCAGACCGTCTGTCTCAGACCGTCTGTCTCAGACCGTCTGTCTCAGACCGTCTATCTCGTCCCGTCTGTCTCGTCCCGTCTGTCTCGGACCGTCTGTCTCGGACCGTCTGCCTCGGACCGTCTGTTTCATACGGTCTACATCAGCCCGTCGGCATCAGACCGTCTGTCTCGGTCCGTATGTCTTAGACCGTCTGTCTCAGACCGTCTGTCTCAGACCGTCTCTCTCAGACCGTCTGTCTCAGACCGTCTGTCTCAGACCGTCTGTCTCAGACCGTCTGTCTCAGACCGTCTGTCTCAGAACGTCTATCTTGTCCCGTCGGTCTCAGACCGTCTATCTCAGACCAGCTGTCTCAGACCGTCTGTCTCAGACCGTCTGTTTCATACCGTCTGCCTCACACCGTCTGTCTCAGACCGTCTGTCTTAGACCGTCTGTCTCAGACCGTCTATCTCTGCCCGTCTGTCTCAGACCGTCTGTCTCAGGCCGTCTGCTTCATACCGTCTGTCTCAGACCGTCTATCTCGTCCCGTCGGTCTCAGACCAGCTATCTCACACCGTCTGTCTCAGACCGTCCGTCTCAGACCGTCCATCTCGTCCCGTCTGTCTCAGAACTTCCGTCTCAGACCGTCTGCCTCAGACCGTCTGTCTGAGAACGTCTGTCACAGACCGTCTGTCTCGGACCGTCTGTCTCGGACCGTCTGTCTCGGACCGTCTGTCTCGGACCGTCGGTCTCGGACCGTCTGTCTCGGACCGTCTGTCTAGGACCGTCTGTCTCGGACCGTCTGTCTCGGACCGTCTGTCTCCGACCGTCTGTCTCAGACCAGCTGTCTCAGACCGTCTGTCTCAGACTGTCTGTCTCAGACCGTCTGTCTCAGACCCTCTGTCTCACACCGTCTGTCTCAGACCGTCTGTCTCAGACCGTCTGTCTCAGACCGTCTGTCTCAGACCGTCTGTCTCAGACCGTCTGTCTCAGACCGTCTGCCTCAGACCGTCCGTCTCAGACCGTCTATCTCGTCCCGTCTGTCTCAGAACTTCCGTCTCAGACCGTCTGCCACAGACCGTCTGTCTCAGACCGTCTGTCTCAGACCGTCTATCTCGTCCCGTCTGTCTCGTCCCGTCTGTCTCAGACCGTCTGTCTCAGACCGTCTGTCTCAGACCGTCTGTCTCAGACCGTCTGTCTCAGACCGTCTGTCTCAGACCGTCTGTCTCAGACCGTCTATATCGTCCCGTCTGTCTCGTCCCGTCTGTCTCAGACCGTCTCTCTCAGACCGTCTGTCTCAGACCGTCTGTCTCAGACCGTCTGTCTCAGACCGTCTGTCTCAGACCGTCTGTCTCAGACCGTCTGTCTCAGACCGTCTGTCTCAGACCGTCTATATCGTCCCGTCTGTCTCGTCCCGTCTGTCTCAGACCGTCTCTCTCAGACCGTCTGTCTCAGACCGTCTGTCTCAGACCGTCTGTCTCAGACCGTCTGTCTCAGAACGTCTATCTTGTCCCGTCGGTCTCAGACCGTCTATCTCAGACCAGCTGTCTCAGACCGTCTGTCTCAGACCGTCTGTTTCATACCGTCTGTCTCACACCGTCTGTCTCAGACCGTCTGTCTTAGACCGTCTGTCTCAGACCGTCTATCTCTGCCCGTCTGTCTCAGACCGTCTGTCTCAGGCCGTCTGCTTCATACCGTCTGTCTCAGACCGTCTATCTCGTCCCGTCGGTCTCAGACCAGCTATCTCACACCGTCTGTCTCAGACCGTCCGTCTCAGACCGTCCATCTCGTCCCGTCTGTCTCAGAACTTCCGTCTCAGACCGTCTGCCTCAGACCGTCTGTCTGAGAACGTCTGTCACAGACCGTCTGTCTCGGACCGTCTGTCTCGGACCGTCTGTCTCGGACCGTCTGTCTCGGACCGTCTGTCTCGGACCGTCGGTCTCGGACCGTCTGTCTCGGACCGTCTGTCTAGGACCGTCTGTCTCGGACCGTCTGTCTCGGACCGTCTGTCTCAGACCGTCTGTCTCAGACCGTCTGTCTCAGACCGTCTGTCTCAGACCGTCTGTCTCAGACCGTCTATCTCGTCCCGTCTGTCTCGTCCCGTCTGTCTCGGACCGTCTGTCTCGGACCGTCTGCCTCGGACCGTCTGTTTCATACGGTCTACATCAGCCCGTCGGCATCAGACCGTCTGTCTCGGTCCGTATGTCTTAGACCGTCTGTCTCAGACCGTCTGTCTCAGACCGTCTCTCTCAGACCGTCTGTCTCAGACCGTCTGTCTCAGACCGTCTGTCTCAGACCGTCTGTCTCAGAACGTCTATCTTGTCCCGTCGGTCTCAGACCGTCTATCTCAGACCAGCTGTCTCAGACCGTCTGTCTCAGACCGTCTGTTTCATACCGTCTGTCTCACACCGTCTGTCTCAGACCGTCTGTCTTAGACCGTCTGTCTCAGACCGTCTATCTCTGCCCGTCTGTCTCAGACCGTCTGTCTCAGGCCGTCTGCTTCATACCGTCTGTCTCAGACCGTCTATCTCGTCCCGTCGGTCTCAGACCAGCTATCTCACACCGTCTGTCTCAGACCGTCCGTCTCAGACCGTCCATCTCGTCCCGTCTGTCTCAGAACTTCCGTCTCAGACCGTCTGCCTCAGACCGTCTGTCTGAGAACGTCTGTCACAGACCGTCTGTCTCGGACCGTCTGTCTCGGACCGTCTGTCTCGGACCGTCTGTCTCGGACCGTCGGTCTCGGACCGTCTGTCTCGGACCGTCTGTCTAGGACCGTCTGTCTCGGACCGTCTGTCTCGGACCGTCTGTCTCCGACCGTCTGTCTCAGACCAGCTGTCTCAGACCGTCTGTCTCAGACTGTCTGTCTCAGACCGTCTGTCTCAGACCCTCTGTCTCACACCGTCTGTCTCAGACCGTCTGTCTCAGACCGTCTGTCTCAGACCGTCTGTCTCAGACCGTCTGTCTCAGACCGTCTGCCTCAGACCGTCCGTCTCAGACCGTCTATCTCGTCCCGTCTGTCTCAGAACTTCCGTCTCAGACCGTCTGCCACAGACCGTCTGTCTCAGACCGTCTGTCTCAGACCGTCTATCTCGTCCCGTCTGTCTCGTCCCGTCTGTCTCAGACCGTCTGTCTCAGACCGTCTGTCTCAGACCGTCTGTCTCAGACCGTCTATATCGTCCCGTCTGTCTCGTCCCGTCTGTCTCAGACCGTCTCTCTCAGACCGTCTGTCTCAGACCGTCTGTCTCAGACCGTCTGTCTCAGACCATCTGTCTCAGACCGTCTGTCTCAGACCGTCTGTCTCAGACCGTCTGTCTCAGACCGTCTGTCTCAGACCGTCTGTCTCAGACCGTCTGTCTCAGACCGTCTGTCTCAGACCGTCTGTCTCAGACCGTCTGTCTCAGACCGTCTATCTCGTCCCGTCTGTCTCGGACCGTCTGTCTCGGACCGTCTGCCTCGGACCGTCTGTTTCATACGGTCTACATCAGCCCGTCGGCATCAGACCGTCTGTCTCGGTCCGTATGTCTTAGACCGTCTGTCTCAGATCGTCTGTCTCAGACCGTCTCTCTCAGACCGTCTGTCTCAGACCGTCTGTTTCATACCGTCTGTCTCACACCGTCTGTCTCAGACCGTCTGTCTTAGACCGTCTGTCTCAGACCGTCTATCTCTGCCCGTCTGTCTCAGACCGTCTGTCTCAGGCCGTCTGCTTCATACCGTCTGTCTCAGACCGTCTATCTCGTCCCGTCGGTCTCAGACCAGCTATCTCACACCGTCTGTCTCAGACCGTCCGTCTCAGACCGTCCATCTCGTCCCGTCTGTCTCAGAACTTCCGTCTCAGACCGTCTGCCTCAGACCGTCTGTCTCAGACCGTCTGTCTCAGGCCGTCTGCCTCAGACCGTCTGTCTCAGACCGTCTATCTCGTCCCGTCTGTCTCAGACCGTCTCTCTCAGACCGTCTGTCTCAGACCGTCTGTTTCATACCGTCTGTCTCACACCGTCTGTCTCAGACCGTCTGTCTCAGACCGTCTGTCTCAGACCGTCTGTCTCAGACCGTCTGTCTGAGAACGTCTGTCACAGACCGTCTGTCTCAGACCGTCTGTCTCGGACCGTCTGTCTCGGACCGTCTGTCTCGGACCGTCGGTCTCGGACCGTCTGTCTCGGACCGCCTGTCTAGGACCGTCTGTCTCGGACCGTCTGTCTCGGACCGTCTGTCTCCGACCGTCTGTCTCAGACCAGCTGTCTCAGACCGTCTGTCTCAGACTGTCTGTCACAGACCGTCTGTCTCAGACCCTCTGTCTCACACCGTCTGTCTCAGACCGTCTGTCTCAGACCGTCTGTCTCAGACCGTCTGTCTCAGACCGTCTGTCTCAGGCCGTCTGCCTCAGACCGTCTGTCTCAGACCGTCTATCTCGTCCCGTCTGTCTCAGACCGTCTGTCTCAGACAGTCTGTCTCAGACCGTCTGTCTCAGACCGTCTGTCTCAGACCGTCTGCCTCAGACCGTCTGTCTGAGAACGTCTGTCACAGACCGTCTGTCTCGGACCGTCTGTCTCGGACCGTCTGTCTCGGACCGTCTGTCTCGGACCGTCGGTCTCGGACCGTCTGTCTCGGACCGTCTGTCTAGGACCGTCTGTCTCGGACCGTCTGTCTCGGACCGTCTGTCTCCGACCGTCTGTCTCAGACCGTCTGTCTCAGACCGTCTGTCTCAGACCGTCTGTCTCAGACCGTCTATCTCGTCCCGTCTGTCTCGTCCCGTCTGTCTCGGACCGTCTGTCTCGGACCGTCTGCCTCGGACCGTCTGTTTCATACGGTCTACATCAGCCCGTCGGCATCAGACCGTCTGTCTCGGTCCGTATGTCTTAGACCGTCTGTCTCAGACCGTCTGTCTCAGACCGTCTCTCTCAGACCGTCTGTCTCAGACCGTCTGTCTCAGACCGTCTGTCTCAGACCGTCTGTCTCAGAACGTCTATCTTGTCCCGTCGGTCTCAGACCGTCTATCTCAGACCAGCTGTCTCAGACCGTCTGTCTCAGACCGTCTGTTTCATACCGTCTGTCTCACACCGTCTGTCTCAGACCGTCTGTCTTAGACCGTCTGTCTCAGACCGTCTATCTCTGCCCGTCTGTCTCAGACCGTCTGTCTCAGGCCGTCTGCTTCATACCGTCTGTCTCAGACCGTCTATCTCGTCCCGTCGGTCTCAGACCAGCTATCTCACACCGTCTGTCTCAGACCGTCCGTCTCAGACCGTCCATCTCGTCCCGTCTGTCTCAGAACTTCCGTCTCAGACCGTCTGCCTCAGACCGTCTGTCTGGGAACGTCTGTCACAGACCGTCTGTCTCGGACCGTCTGTCTCGGACCGTCTGTCTCGGACCGTCTGTCTCGGACCGTCGGTCTCGGACCGTCTGTCTCGGACCGTCTGTCTAGGACCGTCTGTCTCGGACCGTCTGTCTCGGACCGTCTGTCTCCGACCGTCTGTCTCAGACCAGCTGTCTCAGACCGTCTGTCTCAGACTGTCTGTCTCAGACCGTCTGTCTCAGACCCTTTGTCTCACACCGTCTGTCTCAGACCGTCTGTCTCAGACCGTCTGTCTCAGACCGTCTGTCTCAGACCGTCTGCCTCAGACCGTCCGTCTCAGACCGTCTATCTCGTCCCGTCTGTCTCAGAACTTCCGTCTCAGACCGTCTGCCACAGACCGTCTGTCTCAGACCGTCTGTCTCAGACCGTCTATCTCGTCCCGTCTGTCTCGTCCCGTCTGTCTCAGACCGTCTGTCTCAGACCGTCTGTCTCAGACCGTCTGTCTCAGACCGTCTATATCGTCCCGTCTGTCTCGTCCCGTCTGTCTCAGACCGTCTCTCTCAGACCGTCTGTCTCAGACCGTCTGTCTCAGACCGTCTGTCTCAGACCGTCTGTCTCAGACCGTCTGTCTCAGACCGTCTGTCTCAGACCGTCTGTCTCAGACCGTCTGTCTCAGACCGTCTGTCTCAGACCGTCTGTCTCAGACCGTCTGTCTCAGACCGTCTGTCTCAGACCGTCTGTCTCAGACCGTCTGTCTCAGACCGTCTATCTCGTCCCGTCTGTCTCGGACCGTCTGTCTCGGACCGTCTGCCTCGGACCGTCTGTTTCATACGGTCTACATCAGCCCGTCGGCATCAGACCGTCTGTCTCGGTCCGTATGTCTTAGACCGTCTGTCTCAGATCGTCTGTCTCAGACCGTCTCTCTCAGACCGTCTGTCTCAGACCGTCTGTTTCATACCGTCTGTCTCACACCGTCTGTCTCAGACCGTCTGTCTTAGACCGTCTGTCTCAGACCGTCTATCTCTGCCCGTCTGTCTCAGACCGTCTGTCTCAGGCCGTCTGCTTCATACCGTCTGTCTCAGACCGTCTATCTCGTCCCGTCGGTCTCAGACCAGCTATCTCACACCGTCTGTCTCAGACCGTCCGTCTCAGGCCGTCTGCCTCAGACCGTCTGTCTCAGACCGTCTATCTCGTCCCGTCTGTCTCAGACCGTCTCTCTCAGACCGTCTGTCTCGGACCGTCTATCTCGTCCCGTCGGTCTCAGACCGTCTGTCTCAGACCGCCTGTCTCAGACCGTCTATCTCAGGCCGTCTGCGTCATACCGTCTGTCTCAGACCGTCTATCTCGTCCCGTCGGTCTCAGACCAGCTATCTCACACCGTCTGTCTCAGACCGTCCGTCTCAGGCCGTCTGCCTCAGACCGTCTGTCTCAGACCGTCCATCTCGTCCCGTCTGTCTCAGAACTTCCGTCTCAGACCGTCTGCCTCAGACCGTCTGTCTCAGACCGTCTGTCTCAGGCCGTCTGCCTCAGACCGTCTGTCTCAGACCGTCTATCTCGTCCCGTCTGTCTCAGACCGTCTCTCTCAGACCGTCTGTCTCAGACCGTCTGTTTCATACCGTCTGTCTCACACCGTCTGTCTCAGACCGTCTGTCTCAGACCGTCTGTCTCAGACCGTCTGTCTCAGACCGTCTGTCTGAGAACGTCTGTCACAGACCGTCTGTCTCAGACCGTCTGTCTCGGACCGTCTGTCTCGGACCGTCTGTCTCGGACCGTCGGTCTCGGACCGTCTGTCTCGGACCGCCTGTCTAGGACCGTCTGTCTCGGACCGTCTGTCTCGGACCGTCTGTCTCCGACCGTCTGTCTCAGACCAGCTGTCTCAGACCGTCTGTCTCAGACTGTCTGTCTCAGACCGTCTGTCTCAGACCCTCTGTCTCACACCGTCTGTCTCAGACCGTCTGTCTCAGACCGTCTGTCTCAGACCGTCTGTCTCAGACCGTCTGTCTCAGGCCGTCTGCCTCAGACCGTCTGTCTCAGACCGTCTATCTCGTCCCGTCTGTCTCAGACCGTCTGTCTCAGACAGTCTGTCTCAGACCGTCTGTCTCAGACCGTCTGTCTCAGACCGTCTGTCTGAGACCGTCTCTCTCAGACCGTCTGTCTCAGACCGTCTGTCTCAGAACGTCCATCTTGTCCCGTCGGTCTCGGACGGTCTATCTCAGACCAGCTGTCTCAGACCGTCTGTCTCAGACCGTCTGTCTCTGACCGCCTGTCTCGGACCGTCTGTCTCAGACAGTCTGTCCCAGACCGTCTGTCTCAGACCGTCTGTCTCAGACCGTCTGTCTCAGACCGTCTGTCTCAGACCGTCTGTCTCAGACCGTCTGTCTCAGACCGTCTGTCTCAGGCCGTCTGCCTCAGACCGTCTGTTTCAGACCGTCTATCTCGTCCCGTCTGTCTCAGACCGTCTGTCTCAGACCGTCTGTCTCAGACCGTCTGTCTCAGACCGTCTGTCTCAGACCGTCTGTCTCAGACCAGCTGTCTCAGACCGTCTGTCTCAGACCGTCTGCCTCAGACCGTCCGTCTCAGACCGACTATCACGTCCCGTCTGTCTCAGAACTTCCGTCTCAGACCGTCTGCCTCAGACCGTCTGTCTGAGAACGCCTGTCACAGACCGTCTGTCTCAGACCGTCTGTCTCGGACCGTCTGTCTCGGACCGTCTGTCTCGGACCGTCGGTCTCGGACCGTCTGTCTCGGACCGTCTGTCTAGGACCGTCTGTCTCGGACCGTCTGTCTCGGACCGTCTGTCTCCGACCGTCTGTCTCAGACCAGCTGTCTCAGACTGTCTGTCTCAGACTGTCTGTCTCAGACCAGCTGTCTCAGACCGTCTGTCTCAGACCGTCTGCCTCAGACCGTCCGTCTCAGACCGACTATCACGTCCCGTCTGTCTCAGAACTTCCGTCTCAGACCGTCTGCCTCAGACCGTCTGTCTGAGAACGTCTGTCACAGACCGTCTGTCTCGGACCGTCTGTCTCGGACCGTCTGTCTCGGACCGTCTGTCTCGGACCGTCGGTCTCGGACCGTCTGTCTCGGACCGTCTGTCTAGGACCGTCTGTCTCGGACCGTCTGTCTCGGACCGTCTGTCTCCGACCGTCTGTCTCAGACCAGCTGTCTCAGACCGTCTGTCTCAGACTGTCTGTCTCAGACCGTCTGTCTCAGACCCTCTGTCTCACACCGTCTGTCTCAGACCGTCTGTCTCAGACCGTCTGTCTCAGACCGTCTGTCTCAGACCGTCTGTCTCAGACCGTCTGTCTCAGACCGTCTGTCTCAGACCGTCTGCCTCAGACCGTCCGTCTCAGACCGTCTATCTCGTCCCGTCTGTCTCAGAACTTCCGTCTCAGACCGTCTGCCACAGACCGTCTGTCTCAGACCGTCTGTCTCAGACCGTCTGTCTCAGACCGTCTATCTCGTCCCGTCTGTCTCGTCCCGTCTGTCTCAGACCGTCTGTCTCAGACCGTCTGTCTCAGACCGTCTGTCTCAGACCGTCTGTCTCAGACCGTCTATATCGTCCCGTCTGTCTCGTCCCGTCTGTCTCAGACCGTCTGTCTCAGACCGTCTGTCTCAGACCGTCTGTCTCAGACCGTCTGTCTCAGACCGTCTATCTCGTCCCGTCTGTCTCGGACCGTCTGTCTCGGACCGTCTGCCTCGGACCGTCTGTTTCATACGGTCTACATCAGCCCGTCGGCATCAGACCGTCTGTCTCGGTCCGTATGTCTTAGACCGTCTGTCTCAGATCGTCTGTCTCAGACCGTCTCTCTCAGACCGTCTGTCTCAGACCGTCTGTTTCATACCGTCTGTCTCACACCGTCTGTCTCAGACCGTCTGTCTTAGACCGTCTGTCTCAGACCGTCTATCTCTGCCCGTCTGTCTCAGACCGTCTGTCTCAGGCCGTCTGCTTCATACCGTCTGTCTCAGACCGTCTATCTCGTCCCGTCGGTCTCAGACCAGCTATCTCACACCGTCTGTCTCAGACCGTCCGTCTCAGACCGTCCATCTCGTCCCGTCTGTCTCAGAACTTCCGTCTCAGACCGTCTGCCTCAGACCGTCTGTCTGAGAACGTCTGTCACAGACCGTCTGTCTCGGACCGTCTGTCTCGGACCGTCTGTCTCGGACCGTCTGTCTCGGACCGTCGGTCTCGGACCGTCTGTCTCGGACCGTCTGTCTAGGACCGTCTGTCTCGGACCGTCTGTCTCGGACCGTCTGTCTCCGACCGTCTGTCTCAGACCAGCTGTCTCAGACCGTCTGTCTCAGACTGTCTGTCTCAGACCGTCTGTCTCAGACCCTCTGTCTCACACCGTCTGTCTCATACCGTCTGTCTCAGACCGTCTGTCTCAGACCGTCTGTCTCAGACCGTCTGTCTCAGACCGTCTGTCTCAGACCGTCTGTCTCAGACCGTCTGCCTCAGACCGTCCGTCTCAGACCGTCTATCTCGTCCCGTCTGTCTCAGAACTTCCGTCTCAGACCGTCTGCCACAGACCGTCTGTCTCAGACCGTCTGTCTCAGACCGTCTATCTCGTCCCGTCTGTCTCGTCCCGTCTGTCTCAGACCGTCTGTCTCAGACCGTCTGTCTCAGACCGTCTGTCTCAGACCGTCTGTCTCAGACCGTCTGTCTCAGACCGTCTGTCTCAGACCGTCTATATCGTCCCGTCTGTCTCGTCCCGTCTGTCTCAGACCGTCTGTCTCAGACCGTCTGTCTCAGACCGTCTGTCTCAGACCGTCTATCTCGTCCCGTCTGTCTCGGACCGTCTGTCTCGGACCGTCTGCCTCGGACCGTCTGTTTCATACGGTCTACATCAGCCCGTCGGCATCAGACCGTCTGTCTCGGTCCGTATGTCTTAGACCGTCTGTCTCAGATCGTCTGTCTCAGACCGTCTCTCTCAGACCGTCTGTCTCAGACCGTCTGTTTCATACCGTCTGTCTCACACCGTCTGTCTCAGACCGTCTGTCTTAGACCGTCTGTCTCAGACCGTCTATCTCTGCCCGTCTGTCTCAGACCGTCTGTCTCAGGCCGTCTGCTTCATACCGTCTGTCTCAGACCGTCTATCTCGTCCCGTCGGTCTCAGACCAGCTATCTCACACCGTCTCTCTCAGACCGTCTGTCTCAGACCGTCTGTCTCAGAACGTCTATCTTGTCCCGTCGGTCTCGGACGGTCTATCTCAGACCAGCTGTCTCAGACCGTCGGTCTCGGACCGTCTGTCTCGGACCGTCTGTCTAGGACCGTCTGTCTCGGACCGTCTGTCTCGGACCGTCTGTCTCCGACCGTCTGTCTCAGACCAGCTGTCTCAGACCGTCTGTCTCAGACTGTCTGTCTCAGACCGTCTGTCTCAGACCCTCTGTCTCACACCGTCTGTCTCAGACCGTCTGTCTCAGACCGTCTGTCTCAGACCGTCTGTCTCAGACCGTCTGTCTCAGACCGTCTGTCTCAGACCGTCTGTCTCAGACCGTCTGCCTCAGACCGTCCGTCTCAGACCGTCTATCTCGTCCCGTCTGTCTCAGAACTTCCGTCTCAGACCGTCTGCCACAGACCGTCTGTCTCAGACCGTCTGTCTCAGACCGTCTATCTCGTCCCGTCTGTCTCGTCCCGTCTGTCTCAGACCGTCTGTCTCAGACCGTCTGTCTCAGACCGTCTGTCTCAGACCGTCTGTCTCAGACCGTCTATATCGTCCCGTCTGTCTCGTCCCGTCTGTCTCAGACCGTCTGTCTCAGACCGTCTGTCTCAGACCGTCTGTCTCAGACCGTCTGTCTCAGACCGTCTATCTCGTCCCGTCTGTCTCGGACCGTCTGTCTCGGACCGTCTGCCTCGGACCGTCTGTTTCATACGGTCTACATCAGCCCGTCGGCATCAGACCGTCTGTCTCGGTCCGTATGTCTTAGACCGTCTGTCTCAGATCGTCTGTCTCAGACCGTCTCTCTCAGACCGTCTGTCTCAGACCGTCTGTTTCATACCGTCTGTCTCACACCGTCTGTCTCAGACCGTCTGTCTTAGACCGTCTGTCTCAGACCGTCTATCTCTTCCCGTCTGTCTCAGACCGTCTGTCTCAGGCCGTCTGCTTCATACCGTCTGTCTCAGACCGTCTATCTCGTCCCGTCGGTCTCAGACCAGCTATCTCACACCGTCTGTCTCAGACCGTCCGTCTCAGACCGTCCATCTCGTCCCGTCTGTCTCAGAACTTCCGTCTCAGACCGTCTGCCTCAGACCGTCTGTCTGAGAACGTCTGTCACAGACCGTCTGTCTCGGACCGTCTGTCTCGGACCGTCTGTCTCGGACCGTCTGTCTCGGACCGTCGGTCTCGGACCGTCTGTCTCGGACCGTCTGTCTAGGACCGTCTGTCTCGGACCGTCTGTCTCGGACCGTCTGTCTCCGACCGTCTGTCTCAGACCAGCTGTCTCAGACCGTCTGTCTCAGACTGTCTGTCTCAGACCGTCTGTCTCAGACCCTCTGTCTCACACCGTCTGTCTCATACCGTCTGTCTCAGACCGTCTGTCTCAGACCGTCTGTCTCAGACCGTCTGTCTCAGACCGTCTGTCTCAGACCGTCTGTCTCAGACCGTCTGCCTCAGACCGTCCGTCTCAGACCGTCTATCTCGTCCCGTCTGTCTCAGAACTTCCGTCTCAGACCGTCTGCCACAGACCGTCTGTCTCAGACCGTCTGTCTCAGACCGTCTATCTCGTCCCGTCTGTCTCGTCCCGTCTGTCTCAGACCGTCTGTCTCAGACCGTCTGTCTCAGACCGTCTGTCTCAGACCGTCTGTCTCAGACCGTCTGTCTCAGACCGTCTGTCTCAGACCGTCTATATCGTCCCGTCTGTCTCGTCCCGTCTGTCTCAGACCGTCTGTCTCAGACCGTCTGTCTCAGACCGTCTGTCTCAGACCGTCTATCTCGTCCCGTCTGTCTCGGACCGTCTGTCTCGGACCGTCTGCCTCGGACCGTCTGTTTCATACGGTCTACATCAGCCCGTCGGCATCAGACCGTCTGTCTCGGTCCGTATGTCTTAGACCGTCTGTCTCAGATCGTCTGTCTCAGACCGTCTCTCTCAGACCGTCTGTCTCAGACCGTCTGTTTCATACCGTCTGTCTCACACCGTCTGTCTCAGACCGTCTGTCTTAGACCGTCTGTCTCAGACCGTCTATCTCTGCCCGTCTGTCTCAGACCGTCTGTCTCAGGCCGTCTGCTTCATACCGTCTGTCTCAGACCGTCTATCTCGTCCCGTCGGTCTCAGACCAGCTATCTCACACCGTCTCTCTCAGACCGTCTGTCTCAGACCGTCTGTCTCAGAACGTCTATCTTGTCCCGTCGGTCTCGGACGGTCTATCTCAGACCAGCTGTCTCAGACCGTCTGTCTCAGACCGTCTGTCTCTGACCGCCTGTCTCGGACCGTCTGTCTCAGACAGTCTGTCCCAGACCGTCTGTCTCAGACCGTCTGTCTCAGACCGTCTGTCTCAGACCGTCTGTCTCAGACCGTCTGTCTCAGACCGTCTGTCTCAGACCGTCTGTCTCAGGCCGTCTGCCTCAGACCGTCTGTTTCAGACCGTCTATCTCGTCCCGTCTGTCTCAGACCGTCTGTCTCAGACCGTCTGTCTCAGACCGTCTGTCTCAGACCGTCTGTCTCAGACCAGCTGTCTCAGACCGTCTGTCTCAGACCGTCTGCCTCAGACCGTCCGTCTCAGACCGACTATCACGTCCCGTCTGTCTCAGAACTTCCGTCTCAGACCGTCTGCCTCAGACCGTCTGTCTGAGAACGCCTGTCACAGACCGTCTGTCTCAGACCGTCTGTCTCGGACCGTCTGTCTCGGACCGTCTGTCTCGGACCGTCGGTCTCGGACCGTCTGTCTCGGACCGTCTGTCTAGGACCGTCTGTCTCGGACCGTCTGTCTCGGACCGTCTGTCTCCGACCGTCTGTCTCAGACCAGCTGTCTCAGACTGTCTGTCTCAGACTGTCTGTCTCAGACCAGCTGTCTCAGACCGTCTGTCTCAGACCGTCTGCCTCAGACCGTCCGTCTCAGACCGACTATCACGTCCCGTCTGTCTCAGAACTTCCGTCTCAGACCGTCTGCCTCAGACCGTCTGTCTGAGAACGCCTGTCACAGACCGTCTGTCTCGGACCGTCTGTCTCGGACCGTCTGTCTCGGACCGTCTGTCTCGAACCGTCGGTCTCGGACCGTCTGTCTCGGACCGTCTGTCTAGGACCGTCTGTCTCGGACCGTCTGTCTCGGACCGTCTGTCTCCGACCGTCTGTCTCAGACCAGCTGTCTCAGACCGTCTGTCTCAGACCGTCTGTCTCAGACCGTCTGCCTCAGACCGTCTGTCTTAGAACGTCTGTCACAGACCGTCTGTCTCAGACCGTCTGTCTCGGACCGTCTGTCTCGGACCATCTGTCTCGGACGGTCTGTCTCGGACCGTCTGTCTCAGACCGTCTATCTCGTCCCGTCTGTCTCGGACCGTCCGTCTCAGACCGTCTATCTCGTCCCGTCGGTCTCAGACCGTCTATCTCTAACCGACTGTCTCGGACCGTCTGTCCCGGACCGTCGGTCTCGGACCGTCGGTCTCGGACCGTCTGTCTCGGACCGTCTGCCTCGGACCGTCTGTTTCATACGGTCTATCTCAGCCCGTCGGCATCAGACCGTCTGTCTCAGTCCGTATGTCTCAGATCCTCTGTCTCGGACCGTCTGTCTCGACCGTCTGCTTCATACCGTCTGTCTCAGACCGTCTATCTCGTCCCGTCGGTCTCAGACCGTCTGTCTCAGACCAGTTATCTCACACCGTTCTGTCTCAGACCGTCTGCCTCACACCGTCCGTCTCAGACCGTCTGTCTCGGACCGTCTGTCTCCGACTGTCTGTCTCTAACCGTCTGTCTCAGACCGCCTGTCTCAGACCGTCTGTCTCAGGCCGTCTGCTTCATACCGTCTGTCTCAGACCGTCTATCTCGTCCCGTCTGCCTCAGACCGTCCGTCTCAGACCGTCCATCTCGTCCCGTCTGTCTCAGAACTTCCGTCTCAGACCGTCTGCCTCAGACCGTCTGTCTTAGAACGTCTGTCACAGACCGTCTGTCTCAGACCGTCTGTCTCGGACGGTCTGTCTCGGACCGTCTGTCTCGGACCGTCTGCCTCGGACCGTCTGTTTCATACGGTCTATATCAGCCCGTCGGCATCAGACCGTCTGTCTCGGTCCGTATGTCTTAGACCGTCTGTCTCAGACCGTCTGTCTCAGACCGTCTCTCTCAGACCGTCTGTCTCACACCGTCTGTCTCAGACCGTCTGTCTCAGACCGTCTGTCTCAGACCGTCTGTCTCAGAACGTCTATCTTGTCCCGTCGGTCTCAGACCGTCTATCTCAGACCAGCTGTCTCAGACCGTCTGTCTCAGACCGTCTGTTTCATACCGTCTGTCTCACACCGTCTGTCTCAGACCGTCTGTCTCAGACCGTCTGTCTCAGACCGTCTGTCTCAGAACGTCTATCTTGTCCCGTCGGTCTCAGACCGTCTATCTCAGACCAGCTGTCTCAGACCGTCTGTCTCAGACCGTCTGTTTCATACCGTCTGTCTCACACCGTCTGTCTCGGACCGTCTGTCTCGGACCGTCTGTCTCGGACCGTCGGTCTCGGACCGTCTGTCTCGGACCGTCTGTCTAGGACCGTCTGTCTCGGACCGTCTGTCTTGGACCGTCTGTCTCAGACCAGCTGTCTCAGACCGTCTGTCTCAGACTGTCTGTCTCAGACCGTCTGTCTCAGACCCTCTGTCTCACACCGTCTGTCTCAGACCGTCTGTCTCAGAACTTCCGTCTCAGACCGTCTGCCTCAGACCGACTGTCTGAGAACGCCTGTCACAGACCGTCTGTCTCAGACCGTCTGTCTCGGACCGTCTGTCTCGGACCGTCTGTCTCGGACCGTCGGTCTCGGACCGTCTGTCTCGGACCGTCTGTCTCGGACCGTCTGTCTCGGACCGTCTGTCTCCGACCGTCTGTCTCAGACCAGCTGTCTCAGACCGTCTGTCTCAGACTGTCTGTCTCAGACCGTCTGTCTCAGACCCTCTGTCTCACACCGTCTGTCTCAGACCGTCTGTCTCAGACCGTCTGTCTCAGACCGTCTGTCTCAGGCCGTCTGCCTCAGACCGTCTGTCTCAGACCGTCTATCTCGTCCCGTCTGTCTCAGACCGTCTGTCTCAGACCGTCTGTCTCAGACCGTCTGTCTGAGACCGTCTCTCTCAGACCGTCTGTCTCAGACCGTCTGTCTCAGAACGTCTATCTTGTCCCGTCGGTCTCGGACCGTCTCTCTCAGACCGTCTGTCTCACACCGTCTGTCTCAGACCGTCTGTCTCAGACCGTCTGTCTCAGAACGTCTATCTTGTCCCGTCGGTCTCAGACCGTCTATCTCAGACCAGCTGTCTCAGACCGTCTGTCTCAGACCGTCTGTTTCATACCGTCTGTCTCACACCGTCTGTCTCAGACCGTCTGTCTTAGACCGTCTGTCTCAGACCGTCTATCTCTACCCGTCTGTCTCAGACCGTCTGTCTCAGACCAGCTGTCTCAGACCGTCTGTCTCAGACCGTCTGTTTCATACCGTCTGTCTCACACCGTCTGTCTCGGACCGTCTGTCTCGGACCGTCTGTCTCGGACCGTCGGTCTCGGACCGTCTGTCTCGGACCGTCTGTCTAGGACCGTCTGTCTCGGACCGTCTGTCTTGGACCGTCTGTCTCAGACCAGCTGTCTCAGACCGTCTGTCTCAGACTGTCTGTCTCAGACCGTCTGTCTCAGACCCTCTGTCTCACACCGTCTGTCTCAGACCGTCTGTCTCAGAACTTCCGTCTCAGACCGTCTGCCTCAGACCGACTGTCTGAGAACGCCTGTCACAGACCGTCTGTCTCAGACCGTCTGTCTCGGACCGTCTGTCTCGGACCGTCTGTCTCGGACCGTCGGTCTCGGACCGTCTGTCTCGGACCGTCTGTCTCGGACCGTCTGTCTCGGACCGTCTGTCTCCGACCGTCTGTCTCAGACCAGCTGTCTCAGACCGTCTGTCTCAGACTGTCTGTCTCAGACCGTCTGTCTCAGACCCTCTGTCTCACACCGTCTGTCTCAGACCGTCTGTCTCAGACCGTCTGTCTCAGACCGTCTGTCTCAGGCCGTCTGCCTCAGACCGTCTGTCTCAGACCGTCTATCTCGTCCCGTCTGTCTCAGACCGTCTGTCTCAGACCGTCTGTCTCAGACCGTCTGTCTGAGACCGTCTCTCTCAGACCGTCTGTCTCAGACCGTCTGTCTCAGAACGTCTATCTTGTCCCGTCGGTCTCGGACCGTCTCTCTCAGACCGTCTGTCTCACACCGTCTGTCTCAGACCGTCTGTCTCAGACCGTCTGTCTCAGAACGTCTATCTTGTCCCGTCGGTCTCAGACCGTCTATCTCAGACCAGCTGTCTCAGACCGTCTGTCTCAGACCGTCTGTTTCATACCGTCTGTCTCACACCGTCTGTCTCAGACCGTCTGTCTTAGACCGTCTGTCTCAGACCGTCTATCTCTACCCGTCTGTCTCAGACCGTCTGTCTCAGGCCGTCTGCTTCATACCGTCTGTCTCAGACCGTCTATCTCGTCCCGTCGGTCTCAGACCAGCTATCTCACACCGTCTGTCTCAGACCGTCCGTCTCAGACCGTCCATCTCGTCCCGTCTGTCTCAGAACTTCCGTCTCAGACCGTCTGCCTCAGACCGTCTGTCTGAGAACGTCTGTCACAGACCGTCTGCCTCAGACCGTCTGTCTCAGACCGTCTGTCTCAGGCCGTCTGCCTCAGACCGTCTGTCTCAGACCGTCTATCTCGTCCCGTCTGTCTCAGACCGTCTCTCTCAGACCGTCTGTCTCAGACCGTCTGTCTCAGAACGTCTATCTTGTCCCGTCGGTCTCGGACCGTCTATCTCAGACCAGCTGTCTCAGACCGTCTGTCTCAGACCGTCTGTCTCTGACCGCCTGTCTCGGACCGTCTGTCTCGGACCGTCTGTCTCGGACCGTCTGTCTCCGACCGTCTGTCTCAGACCAGCTGTCTCAGACCGTCTGTCTCAGACTGTCTGTCTCAGACCGTCTGTCTCAGACCAGCTGTCTCAGACCGTCTGTCTCAGACCGTCTGCCTCAGACCGTCCGTCTCAGACCGTCTATCACGTCCCGTCTGTCTCAGAACTTCCGTCTCAGACCGTGTGCCTCAGACCGTGTGTCTCAGAACCTCTGTCACAGACCGCCTGTCTCAGACCGTCTGTCTCAGACAGTCTGTCCCAGACCGTCTGTCTCAGACCGTCTGTCTCAGACCGTCTGTCTCAGACCGTCTGCCTCAGACCGTCTGTCTTAGAACGTCTGTCACAGACCGTCTGTCTCAGACCGTCTGTCTCGAACCGTCTGTCTCGGACCGTCTGTCTCGGACGGTCTGTCTCGGACCGTCTGTCTCAGACCGTCTATCTCGTCCCGTCTGTCTCGGACCGTCGGTCTCGGACCGTCCGTCTCAGACCGTCTATCTCGTCCCGTCGGTCTCAGACCGTCTGTCTCAGACCAGTTATCTCACACCGTTCTGTCTCAGACCGTCTGCCTCACACCGTCCGTCTCAGACCGTCTGTCTCAGGCCGTCTGCCTCAGACCGTCTGTCTCAGACCGTCTATCTCGTCCCGTCTGTCTCAGACCGTCTGTCTCAGACCGTCTGTCTCAGACCGTCTGTCTGAGACCGTCTCTCTCAGACCGTCTGTCTCAGACCGTCTGTCTCAGAACGTCTATCTTGTCCCGTCGGTCTCGGACCGTCTCTCTCAGACCGTCTGTCTCACACCGTCTGTCTCAGACCGTCTGTCTCAGACCGTCTGTCTCAGAACGTCTATCTTGTCCCGTCGGTCTCAGACCGTCTATCTCAGACCAGCTGTCTCAGACCGTCTGTCTCAGACCGTCTGTTTCATACCGTCTGTCTCACACCGTCTGTCTCAGACCGTCTGTCTTAGACCGTCTGTCTCAGACCGTCTATCTCTACCCGTCTGTCTCAGACCGTCTGTCTCAGGCCGTCTGCTTCATACCGTCTGTCTCAGACCGTCTATCTCGTCCCGTCGGTCTCAGACCAGCTATCTCACACCGTCTGTCTCAGACCGTCCGTCTCAGACCGTCCATCTCGTCCCGTCTGTCTCAGAACTTCCGTCTCAGACCGTCTGCCTCAGACCGTCTGTCTGAGAACGTCTGTCACAGACCGTCTGCCTCAGACCGTCTGTCTCAGACCGTCTGTCTCAGGCCGTCTGCCTCAGACCGTCTGTCTCAGACCGTCTATCTCGTCCCGTCTGTCTCAGACCGTCTCTCTCAGACCGTCTGTCTCAGACCGTCTGTCTCAGAACGTCTATCTTGTCCCGTCGGTCTCGGACCGTCTATCTCAGACCAGCTGTCTCAGACCGTCTGTCTCAGACCGTCTGTCTCTGACCGCCTGTCTCGGACCGTCTGTCTCGGACCGTCTGTCTCGGACCGTCTGTCTCGGACCGTCTGTCTCCGACCGTCTGTCTCAGACCAGCTGTCTCAGACCGTCTGTCTCAGACTGTCTGTCTCAGACCGTCTGTCTCAGACCAGCTGTCTCAGACCGTCTGTCTCAGACCGTCTGCCTCAGACCGTCCGTCTCAGACCGTCTATCACGTCCCGTCTGTCTCAGAACTTCCGTCTCAGACCGTGTGCCTCAGACCGTGTGTCTCAGAACCTCTGTCACAGACCGCCTGTCTCAGACCGTCTGTCTCAGACAGTCTGTCCCAGACCGTCTGTCTCAGACCGTCTGTCTCAGACCGTCTGTCTCAGACCGTCTGCCTCAGACCGTCTGTCTTAGAACGTCTGTCACAGACCGTCTGTCTCAGACCGTCTGTCTCGGACCGTCTGTCTCGGACCGTCTGTCTCGGACGGTCTGTCTCGGACCGTCTGTCTCAGACCGTCTATCTCGTCCCGTCTGTCTCGGACCGTCGGTCTCGGACCGTCCGTCTCAGACCGTCTATCTCGTCCCGTCGGTCTCAGACCGTCTGTCTCAGACCAGTTATCTCACACCGTTCTGTCTCAGACCGTCTGCCTCACACCGTCCGTCTCAGACCGTCTGTCTCGGACCGTCTGTCTCCGACTGTCTGTCTCTAACCGTCTGTCTCAGACCGCCTGTCTCAGACCGTCAGTCTCAGGCCGTCTGCTTCATACCGTCTGTCTCAGACCGTCTATCTCGTCCCGTCTGCCTCAGACCGTCCGTCTCAGACCGTCCATCTCGTCCCGTCTGTCTCAGAACTTCCGTCTCAGACCGTCTGCCTCAGACCGTCTGTCTTAGAACGTCTGTCACAGACCGTCTGTCTCAGACCGTCTGTCTCGGACCGTCTGTCTCGGACCGTCTGTCTCGGACGGTCTGTCTCGGACCGTCTGTCTCCGACCGCCTGTCTCAGACCGTCTGTCTCAGACCGTCTGCCTCAGACCGTCCGTCTCAGACCGTCTATCACGTCCCGTCTGTCTCAGAACTGCCGTCTCAGACCGTGTGCCTCAGACCGTCTGTCTTAGAACGTCTGTCACAGACCGTCTGTCTCAGACCGTCTGTCTCAGACCGTCTGTCTCGGACCGTCTGTCTCGAACGGTCTGTCTCGGACCGTCTGTCTCAGACCGTCTATCTCGTCCCGTCTGTCTCGGACCGTCCGTCTCAGACCGTCTATCTCGTCCCGTCGGTCTCAGACCGTCTATCTCTAACCGACTGTCTCGGACCGTCTGTCCCGGACCGTCGGTCTCGGACCGTCGGTCTCGGACCGTCGGTCTCGGACCGTCTGTCCCGGACCGTCTGCCTCGGATCGTCTGTTTCATACGGTCTATATCAGCCGGTCGGCATCAGACCGTCTGTCTCGGTCCGTATGTCTTAGACCGTCTGTCTCAGACCGTCTGTCTCAGACCGTCTGTCTCAGACCGTCTGTCTCAGACCGTCTCTCTCAGACCGTCTGTCCCAGGCCGTCTGTCTCAGGCCGTATGCTTCATACCGTCTGTCTCAGACCGTCTATCTCGTCCCGTCGGTCTCAGACCAGCTATCTCACACCGTCTGTCTCAGTCCGTCCATCTCAGACCGTCCATCTCGTCCCGTCTGTCTCAGAACTTCCGTCTCAGACCGTGTGCCTCAGACCGTCTGTCTCAGAACGTCTGTCACAGACCGTCTGTCTCAGACCGTCTATCTCTAACCGTCTGTCTCAGACCGTCTGTTTCATACGGTCTATCTCAGCCCGTCGGCATCAGACCGTCTGTCTCAGTCCGTATGTCTCAGATCCTCTGTCTCGGACCGTCGGTCTCGGACCGTCTGTCTCGGACCGTCTGTCTAGGACCGTCTGTCTCGGACCGTCTGTCTCGGACCGTCTGTCTCCGACCGTCTGTCTCAGACCAGCTGTCTCAGACCGTCTGTCTCAGACTGTCTGTCTCAGACCGTCTATCTCAGACCAGCTGTCTCAGACCGTCTGTCTCAGACCGTCTGTCTCTGACCGCCTGTCTCAGACCGTCTGTCTCAGACAGTCTGTCCCATACCGTCTGTCTCAGACCGTCTGTCTCAGACCGTCTGTCTCAGACCGTCTGTCTCAGACCGTCTGTCTCAGACCGTCTGTCTCAGGCCGTCTGCCTCAGACCGTCTGTTTCAGACCGTCTATCTCGTCCCGTCTGTCTCAGACCGTCTGTCTCAGACCGTCTGTCTCAGACCAGCTGTCTCAGACCGTCTGTCTCAGACCGTCTGCCTCAGACCGTCCGTCTCAGACCGTCTATCACGTCCCGTCTGTCTCAGAACTTCCGTCTCAGACCGTGTGGCTCAGACCGTGTGTCTCAGAACGTCTGTCACAGACCGCCTGTCTCAGACCGTCTGTCTCAGACAGTCTGTCCCAGACCGTCTGTCTCAGACCGTCTGTCTCAGACCGTCTGTCTCAGACCGTCTGTCTCAGACCGTCTGTCTCAGAACGTCTATCTCGTCCCGTCGGTCTCAGACCGTCTGTCTCAGACCAGCTGTCTCAGACCGTCTGTCTCAGACCGTCTGTTTCATACCGTCTGTCTCACACCGTCTGTCTCAGACCGTCTGTCTTAGACCGTCTGTCTCAGACCGTCTATCTCTGCCCGTCTATCTCTAACCGTCTGTCTCAGACCGTCTGTTTCATACGGTCTATCTCAGCCCGTCGGCATCAGACCGTCTGTCTCAGTCCGTATGTCTCAGATCCTCTGTCTCGGACCGTCTGTCTCGGACCGTCTGCTTCATACCGTCTGTCTCAGACCAGCTATCTCACACCGTCTGTCTCAGACCGTCTGCCTCACACCGTCCGTCTCAGACCGTCTGTCTCGGACCGCCTGTCTCCGACTGTCTGTCTCTAACCGTCTGTCTCAGACCGCCTGTCTCAGACCGTCTGTCTCAGGCCGTCTGCTTCATACCGTCTGTCTCAGACCGTCTATCTCGTCCCGTCTGCCTCAGACCGTCCGTCTCAGACCGTCCATCTCGTCCCGTCTGTCTCAGAACTTCCGTCTCAGACCGTCTGTCTCAGACCGTCTGTCTCAGACCGTCTCTCTCAGACCGTCTGTCTCAGACCGTCTGTCTCGGACCGTCTGTCTCGAACGGTCTGTCTCGGACCGTCTGTCTCAGACCGTCTATCTCGTCCCGTCTGTCTCGGACCGTCCGTCTCAGACCGTCTATCTCGTCCCGTCGGTCTCAGACCGTCTATCTCTAACCGACTGTCTCGGACCGTCTGTCCCGGACCGTCGGTCTCGGACCGTCGGTCTCGGACCGTCTGTCCCGGACCGTCTGCCTCGGATCGTCTGTTTCATACGGTCTATATCAGCCCGTCGGCATCAGACCGTCTGTCTCGGTCCGTATGTCTTAGACCGTCTGTCTCAGACCGTCTGTCTCAGACCGTCTGTCTCAGACCGTCTGTCTCAGACCGTCTCTCTCAGACCGTCTGTCCCAGGCCGTCTGTCTCAGGCCGTCTGCTTCATACCGTCTGTCTCAGACCGTCTATCTCGTCCCGTCGGTCTCAGACCAGCTATCTCACACCGTCTGTCTCAGTCCGTCCATCTCAGACCGTCCATCTCGTCCCGTCTGTCTCAGAACTTCCGTCTCAGACCGTGTGCCTCAGACCGTCTGTCTCAGAACGTCTGTCACAGACCGTCTGTCTCAGACCGTCTATCTCTAACCGTCTGTCTCAGACCGTCTGTTTCATACGGTCTATCTCAGCCCGTCGGCATCAGACCGTCTGTCTCAGTCCGTATGTCTCAGATCCTCTGTCTCGGACCGTCGGTCTCGGACCGTCTGTCTCGGACCGTCTGTCTAGGACCGTCTGTCTCGGACCGTCTGTCTCGGACCGTCTGTCTCCGACCGTCTGTCTCAGACCAGCTGTCTCAGACCGTCTGTCTCAGACTGTCTGTCTCAGACCGTCTATCTCAGACCAGCTGTCTCAGACCGTCTGTCTCAGACCGTCTGTCTCTGACCGCCTGTCTCAGACCGTCTGTCTCAGACAGTCTGTCCCATACCGTCTGTCTCAGACCGTCTGTCTCAGACCGTCTGTCTCAGACCGTCTGTCTCAGACCGTCTGTCTCAGACCGTCTGTCTCAGACCGTCTGTCTCAGACCGTCTGTCTCAGACCGTCTGTCTCAGACCGTCTGTCTCAGGCCGTCTGCCTCAGACCGTCTGTTTCAGACCGTCTATCTCGTCCCGTCTGTCTCAGACCGTCTGTCTCAGACCGTCTGTCTCAGACCAGCTGTCTCAGACCGTCTGTCTCAGACCGTCTGCCTCAGACCGTCCGTCTCAGACCGTCTATCACGTCCCGTCTGTCTCAGAACTTCCGTCTCAGACCGTGTGGCTCAGACCGTGTGTCTCAGACCGTCTGTCTCAGACCGTCTGTCTCAGACCGTCTGCCTCAGACCGTCTGTCTTAGAACGTCTGTCACAGACCGTCTGTCTCAGACCGTCTGTCTCAGACCGTCTGTCTCGGACCGTCTGTCTCGAACGGTCTGTCTCGGACCGTCTGTCTCAGACCGTCTATCTCGTCCCGTCTGTCTCGGACCGTCCGTCTCAGACCGTCTATCTCGTCCCGTCGGTCTCAGACCGTCTATCTCTAACCGACTGTCTCGGACCGTCTGTCCCGGACCGTCGGTCTCGGACCGTCGGTCTCGGACCGTCTGTCCCGGACCGTCTGCCTCGGATCGTCTGTTTCATACGGTCTATATCAGCCCGTCGGCATCAGACCGTCTGTCTCGGTCCGTATGTCTTAGACCGTCTGTCTCAGACCGTCTGTCTCAGACCGTCTGTCTCAGACCGTCTGTCTCAGACCGTCTCTCTCAGACCGTCTGTCCCAGGCCGTCTGTCTCAGGCCGTATGCTTCATACCGTCTGTCTCAGACCGTCTATCTCGTCCCGTCGGTCTCAGACCAGCTATCTCACACCGTCTGTCTCAGTCCGTCCATCTCAGACCGTCCATCTCGTCCCGTCTGTCTCAGAACTTCCGTCTCAGACCGTGTGCCTCAGACCGTCTGTCTCAGAACGTCTGTCACAGACCGTCTGTCTCAGACCGTCTATCTCTAACCGTCTGTCTCAGACCGTCTGTTTCATACGGTCTATCTCAGCCCGTCGGCATCAGACCGTCTGTCTCAGTCCGTGTGTCTCAGATCCTCTGTCTCGGACCGTCGGTCTCGGACCGTCTGTCTCGGACCGTCTGTCTAGGACCGTCTGTCTCGGACCGTCTGTCTCGGACCGTCTGTCTCCGACCGTCTGTCTCAGACCAGCTGTCTCAGACCGTCTGTCTCAGACTGTCTGTCTCAGACCGTCTATCTCAGACCAGCTGTCTCAGACCGTCTGTCTCAGACCGTCTGTCTCTGACCGCCTGTCTCAGACCGTCTGTCTCAGACAGTCTGTCCCATACCGTCTGTCTCAGACCGTCTGTCTCAGACCGTCTGTCTCAGACCGTCTGTCTCAGACCGTCTGTCTCAGACCGTCTGTCTCAGACCGTCTGTCTCAGGCCGTCTGCCTCAGACCGTCTGTTTCAGACCGTCTATCTCGTCCCGTCTGTCTCAGACCGTCTGTCTCAGACCGTCTGTCTCAGACCAGCTGTCTCAGACCGTCTGTCTCAGACCGTCTGCCTCAGACCGTCCGTCTCAGACCGTCTATCACGTCCCGTCTGTCTCAGAACTTCCGTCTCAGACCGTGTGGCTCAGACCGTGTGTCTCAGAACGTCTGTCACAGACCGCCTGTCTCAGACCGTCTGTCTCAGACAGTCTGTCCCAGACCGTCTGTCTCAGACCGTCTGTCTCAGACCGTCTGTCTCAGACCGTCTGTCTCAGACCGTCTGTCTCAGACCGTCTGTCTCAGACCGTCTGTCTCAGAACGTCTATCTCGTCCCGTCGGTCTCAGACCGTCTGTCTCAGACCAGCTGTCTCAGACCGTCTGTCTCAGACCGTCTGTTTCATACCGTCTGTCTCACACCGTCTGTCTCAGACCGTCTGTCTTAGACCGTCTGTCTCAGACCGTCTATCTCTGCCCGTCTATCTCTAACCGTCTGTCTCAGACCGTCTGTTTCATACGGTCTATCTCAGCCCGTCGGCATCAGACCGTCTGTCTCAGTCCGTATGTCTCAGATCCTCTGTCTCGGACCGTCTGTCTCGGACCGTCTGCTTCATACCGTCTGTCTCAGACCAGCTATCTCACACCGTCTGTCTCAGACCGTCTGCCTCACACCGTCCGTCTCAGACCGTCTGTCTCGGACCGCCTGTCTCCGACTGTCTGTCTCTAACCGTCTGTCTCAGACCGCCTGTCTCAGATCGTCTGTCTCAGGCCGTCTGCTTCATACCGTCTGTCTCAGACCGTCTATCTCGTCCCGTCTGCCTCAGACCGTCCGTCTCAGACCGTCCATCTCGTCCCGTCTGTCTCAGAACTTCCGTCTCAGACCGTCTGTCTCAGACCGTCTGTCTCAGACCGTCTCTCTCAGACCGTCTGTCTCGTCCCGTCTGTCTCGTCCCGTCTGTCTCGTCCCGTCTGTCTCGTCCCGTCTGTCTCGGACCGTCTGTCTCGGACCGTCTGTCTCGGACCGTCTGTCTCGGACCGTCTGTCTCGGACCGTCTGTCTCGGACCGTCTGTCTCGGACCGTCTGTCTCGGACCGTCTGTCTCGGACCGTCTGTCTCGGATCGTCTGTCTCGGACCGTCTGTCTCGGACCGTCTGCCTCAGACCGTCCGTCTCAGACCGTCTATCACGTCCCGTCTGTCTCAGAACTTCCGTCTCAGACCGTGTGCCTCAGACCGTGTGTCTCAGAACCTCTGTCACAGACCGCCTGTCTCAGACCGTCTGTCTCAGACAGTCTGTCCCAGACCGTCTGTCTCAGACCGTCTGTCTCAGACCGTCTGTCTCAGACCGTCTGCCTCAGACCGTCTGTCTTAGAACGTCTGTCACAGACCGTCTGTCTCAGACCGTCTGTCTCGGACCGTCTGTCTCGGACCGTCTGTCTCGGACGGTCTGTCTCGGACCGTCTGTCTCAGACCGTCTATCTCGTCCCGTCTGTCTCGGACCGTCGGTCTCGGACCGTCCGTCTCAGACCGTCTATCTCGTCCCGTCGGTCTCAGACCGTCTGTCTCAGACCAGTTATCTCACACCGTTCTGTCTCAGACCGTCTGCCTCACACCGTCCGTCTCAGACCGTCTGTCTCGGACCGTCTGTCTCCGACTGTCTGTCTCTAACCGTCTGTCTCAGACCGCCTGTCTCAGACCGTCAGTCTCAGGCCGTCTGCTTCATACCGTCTGTCTCAGACCGTCTATCTCGTCCCGTCTGCCTCAGACCGTCCGTCTCAGACCGTCCATCTCGTCCCGTCTGTCTCAGAACTTCCGTCTCAGACCGTCTGCCTCAGACCGTCTGTCTTAGAACGTCTGTCACAGACCGTCTGTCTCAGACCGTCTGTCTCGGACCGTCTGTCTCGGACCGTCTGTCTCGGACGGTCTGTCTCGGACCGTCTGTCTCCGACCGCCTGTCTCAGACCGTCTGTCTCAGACCGTCTGCCTCAGACCGTCCGTCTCAGACCGTCTATCACGTCCCGTCTGTCTCAGAACTGCCGTCTCAGACCGTGTGCCTCAGACCGTCTGTCTTAGAACGTCTATCACAGACCGTCTGTCTCAGACCGTCTGTCTCAGACCGTCTGTCTCGGACCGTCTGTCTCGAACGGTCTGTCTCGGACCGTCTGTCTCAGACCGTCTATCTCGTCCCGTCTGTCTCGGACCGTCCGTCTCAGACCGTCTATCTCGTCCCGTCGGTCTCAGACCGTCTATCTCTAACCGACTGTCTCGGACCGTCTGTCCCGGACCGTCGGTCTCGGACCGTCGGTCTCGGACCGTCTGTCCCGGACCGTCTGCCTCGGATCGTCTGTTTCATACGGTCTATATCAGCCCGTCGGCATCAGACCGTCTGTCTCGGTCCGTATGTCTTAGACCGTCTGTCTCAGACCGTCTGTCTCAGACCGTCTGTCTCAGACCGTCTGTCTCAGACCGTCTCTCTCAGACCGTCTGTCCCAGGCCGTCTGTCTCAGGCCGTCTGCTTCATACCGTCTGTCTCAGACCGTCTATCTCGTCCCGTCGGTCTCAGACCAGCTATCTCACACCGTCTGTCTCAGTCCGTCCATCTCAGACCGTCCATCTCGTCCCGTCTGTCTCAGAACTTCCGTCTCAGACCGTGTGCCTCAGACCGTCTGTCTCAGAACGTCTGTCACAGACCGTCTGTCTCAGACCGTCTATCTCTAACCGTCTGTCTCAGACCGTCTGTTTCATACGGTCTATCTCAGCCCGTCGGCATCAGACCGTCTGTCTCAGTCCGTATGTCTCAGATCCTCTGTCTCGGACCGTCTGTCTCCGACCGTCTGTCTCAGACCAGCTGTCTCAGACCGTCTGTCTCAGACTGTCTGTCTCAGACCGTCTATCTCAGACCAGCTGTCTCAGACCGTCTGTCTCAGACCGTCTGTCTCTGACCGCCTGTCTCAGACCGTCTGTCTCAGACAGTCTGTCCCATACCGTCTGTCTCAGACCGTCTGTCTCAGACCGTCTGTCTCAGACCGTCTGTCTCAGACCGTCTGTCTCAGACCGTCTGTCTCAGACCGTCTGTCTCAGACCGTCTGTCTCAGACCGTCTGTCTCAGGCCGTCTGCCTCAGACCGTCTGTTTCAGACCGTCTATCTCGTCCCGTCTGTCTCAGACCGTCTGTCTCAGACCGTCTGTCTCAGACCAGCTGTCTCAGACCGTCTGTCTCAGACCGTCTGCCTCAGACCGTCCGTCTCAGACCGTCTATCACGTCCCGTCTGTCTCAGAACTTCCGTCTCAGACCGTGTGGCTCAGACCGTGTGTCTCAGACCGTCTGTCTCAGACCGTCTGTCTCAGACCGTCTGCCTCAGACCGTCTGTCTTAGAACGTCTGTCACAGACCGTCTGTCTCAGACCGTCTGTCTCAGACCGTCTGTCTCGGACCGTCTGTCTCGAACGGTCTGTCTCGGACCGTCTGTCTCAGACCGTCTATCTCTAACCGACTGTCTCGGACCGTCTGTCCCGGACCGTCGGTCTCGGACCGTCGGTCTCGGACCGTCTGTCCCGGACCGTCTGCCTCGGATCGTCTGTTTCATACGGTCTATATCAGCCGGTCGGCATCAGACCGTCTGTCTCGGTCCGTATGTCTTAGACCGTCTGTCTCAGACCGTCTGTCTCAGACCGTCTGTCTCAGACCGTCTGTCTCAGACCGTCTCTCTCAGACCGTCTGTCCCAGGCCGTCTGTCTCAGGCCGTATGCTTCATACCGTCTGTCTCAGACCGTCTATCTCGTCCCGTCGGTCTCAGACCAGCTATCTCACACCGTCTGTCTCAGTCCGTCCATCTCAGACCGTCCATCTCGTCCCGTCTGTCTCAGAACTTCCGTCTCAGACCGTGTGCCTCAGACCGTCTGTCTCAGAACGTCTGTCACAGACCGTCTGTCTCAGACCGTCTATCTCTAACCGTCTGTCTCAGACCGTCTGTTTCATACGGTCTATCTCAGCCCGTCGGCATCAGACCGTCTGTCTCAGTCCGTATGTCTCAGATCCTCTGTCTCGGACCGTCGGTCTCGGACCGTCTGTCTCGGACCGTCTGTCTAGGACCGTCTGTCTCGGACCGTCTGTCTCGGACCGTCTGTCTCCGACCGTCTGTCTCAGACCAGCTGTCTCAGACCGTCTGTCTCAGACTGTCTGTCTCAGACCGTCTATCTCAGACCAGCTGTCTCAGACCGTCTGTCTCAGACCGTCTGTCTCTGACCGCCTGTCTCAGACCGTCTGTCTCAGACAGTCTGTCCCATACCGTCTGTCTCAGACCGTCTGTCTCAGACCGTCTGTCTCAGACCGTCTGTCTCAGACCGTCTGTCTCAGACCGTCTGTCTCAGGCCGTCTGCCTCAGACCGTCTGTTTCAGACCGTCTATCTCGTCCCGTCTGTCTCAGACCGTCTGTCTCAGACCGTCTGTCTCAGACCAGCTGTCTCAGACCGTCTGTCTCAGACCGTCTGCCTCAGACCGTCCGTCTCAGACCGTCTATCACGTCCCGTCTGTCTCAGAACTTCCGTCTCAGACCGTGTGGCTCAGACCGTGTGTCTCAGAACGTCTGTCACAGACCGCCTGTCTCAGACCGTCTGTCTCAGACAGTCTGTCCCAGACCGTCTGTCTCAGACCGTCTGTCTCAGACCGTCTGTCTCAGACCGTCTGTCTCAGACCGTCTGTCTCAGAACGTCTATCTCGTCCCGTCGGTCTCAGACCGTCTGTCTCAGACCAGCTGTCTCAGACCGTCTGTCTCAGACCGTCTGTTTCATACCGTCTGTCTCACACCGTCTGTCTCAGACCGTCTGTCTTAGACCGTCTGTCTCAGACCGTCTATCTCTGCCCGTCTATCTCTAACCGTCTGTCTCAGACCGTCTGTTTCATACGGTCTATCTCAGACCGTCGGCATCAGACCGTCTGTCTCAGTCCGTATGTCTCAGATCCTCTGTCTCGGACCGTCTGTCTCGGACCGTCTGCTTCATACCGTCTGTCTCAGACCAGCTATCTCACACCGTCTGTCTCAGACCGTCTGCCTCACACCGTCCGTCTCAGACCGTCTGTCTCGGACCGCCTGTCTCCGACTGTCTGTCTCTAACCGTCTGTCTCAGACCGCCTGTCTCAGACCGTCTGTCTCAGGCCGTCTGCTTCATACCGTCTGTCTCAGACCGTCTATCTCGTCCCGTCTGCCTCAGACCGTCCGTCTCAGACCGTCCATCTCGTCCCGTCTGTCTCAGAACTTCCGTCTCAGACCGTCTGTCTCAGACCGTCTGTCTCAGACCGTCTCTCTCAGACCGTCTGTCTCAGACCGTCTGTCTCAGACCGTCTGCCTCAGACCGTCTGTCTTAGAACGTCTGTCACAGACCGTCTGTCTCAGACCGTCTGTCTCAGACCGTCTGTCTCGGACCGTCTGTCTCGAACGGTCTGTCTCGGACCGTCTGTCTCAGACCGTCTATCTCGTCCCGTCTGTCTCGGACCGTCCGTCTCAGACCGTCTATCTCGTCCCGTCGGTCTCAGACCGTCTATCTCTAACCGACTGTCTCGGACCGTCTGTCCCGGACCGTCGGTCTCGGACCGTCGGTCTCGGACCGTCTGTCCCGGACCGTCTGCCTCGGATCGTCTGTTTCATACGGTCTATATCAGCCCGTCGGCATCAGACCGTCTGTCTCGGTCCGTATGTCTTAGACCGTCTGTCTCAGACCGTCTGTCTCAGACCGTCTGTCTCAGACCGTCTGTCTCAGACCGTCTCTCTCAGACCGTCTGTCCCAGGCCGTCTGTCTCAGGCCGTATGCTTCATACCGTCTGTCTCAGACCGTCTATCTCGTCCCGTCGGTCTCAGACCAGCTATCTCACACCGTCTGTCTCAGTCCGTCCATCTCAGACCGTCCATCTCGTCCCGTCTGTCTCAGAACTTCCGTCTCAGACCGTGTGCCTCAGACCGTCTGTCTCAGAACGTCTGTCACAGACCGTCTGTCTCAGACCGTCTATCTCTAACCGTCTGTCTCAGACCGTCTGTTTCATACGGTCTATCTCAGCCCGTCGGCATCAGACCGTCTGTCTCAGTCCGTGTGTCTCAGATCCTCTGTCTCGGACCGTCGGTCTCGGACCGTCTGTCTCGGACCGTCTGTCTAGGACCGTCTGTCTCGGACCGTCTGTCTCGGACCGTCTGTCTCCGACCGTCTGTCTCAGACCAGCTGTCTCAGACCGTCTGTCTCAGACTGTCTGTCTCAGACCGTCTATCTCAGACCAGCTGTCTCAGACCGTCTGTCTCAGACCGTCTGTCTCTGACCGCCTGTCTCAGACCGTCTGTCTCAGACAGTCTGTCCCATACCGTCTGTCTCAGACCGTCTGTCTCAGACCGTCTGTCTCAGACCGTCTGTCTCAGACCGTCTGTCTCAGACCGTCTGCCTCAGACCGTCCGTCTCAGACCGTCTATCTCGTCCCGTCTGTCTCAGACCGTCTGTCTCAGACCGTCTGTCTCAGACCAGCTGTCTCAGACCGTCTGTCTCAGACCGTCTGCCTCAGACCGTCCGTCTCAGACCGTCTATCACGTCCCGTCTGTCTCAGAACTTCCGTCTCAGACCGTGTGGCTCAGACCGTGTGTCTCAGAACGTCTGTCACAGACCGCCTGTCTCAGACCGTCTGTCTCAGACAGTCTGTCCCAGACCGTCTGTCTCAGACCGTCTGTCTCAGACCGTCTGTCTCAGACCGTCTGTCTCAGACCGTCTGTCTCAGACCGTCTGTCTCAGACCGTCTGTCTCAGAACGTCTATCTCGTCCCGTCGGTCTCAGACCGTCTGTCTCAGACCAGCTGTCTCAGACCGTCTGTCTCAGACCGTCTGTTTCATACCGTCTGTCTCACACCGTCTGTCTCAGACCGTCTGTCTTAGACCGTCTGTCTCAGACCGTCTATCTCTGCCCGTCTATCTCTAACCGTCTGTCTCAGACCGTCTGTTTCATACGGTCTATCTCAGCCCGTCGGCATCAGACCGTCTGTCTCAGTCCGTATGTCTCAGATCCTCTGTCTCGGACCGTCTGTCTCGGACCGTCTGCTTCATACCGTCTGTCTCAGACCAGCTATCTCACACCGTCTGTCTCAGACCGTCTGCCTCACACCGTCCGTCTCAGACCGTCTGTCTCGGACCGCCTGTCTCCGACTGTCTGTCTCTAACCGTCTGTCTCAGACCGCCTGTCTCAGACCGTCTGTCTCAGGCCGTCTGCTTCATACCGTCTGTCTCAGACCGTCTATCTCGTCCCGTCTGCCTCAGACCGTCCGTCTCAGACCGTCCATCTCGTCCCGTCTGTCTCAGAACTTCCGTCTCAGACCGTCTGTCTCAGACCGTCTGTCTCAGACCGTCTCTCTCAGACCGTCTGTCTCGTCCCGTCTGTCTCGTCCCGTCTGTCTCGTCCCGTCTGTCTCGTCCCGTCTGTCTCGGACCGTCTGTCTCGGACCGTCTGTCTCGGACCGTCTGTCTCGGACCGTCTGTCTCGGACCGTCTGTCTCGGACCGTCTGTCTCGGACCGTCTGTCTCGGACCGTCTGTCTCGGACCGTCTGTCTCGGACCGTCTGTCTCGGACCGTCTGTCTCGGACCGTCTGTCTCGGACCGTCTGTCTCGGACCGTCTGTCTCGGACCGTCTGTCTCGGACCGTCTGTCTCGGACCGTCTGTCTCGGACCGTCTGTCTCGGACCGTCTGTCTCGGACCGTCTGTCTCGGACCGTCTGTCTCGGACCGTCTGTCTCGGACCGTCTGCCTCGGACCGTCTGTTTCATACGGTCTATATCAGCCCGTCGGCATCAGACCGTCTGTCTCGGTCCGTATGTCTTAGACCGTCTGTCTCAGACCGTCTGTCTCAGACCGTCTGTCTCAGACCGTCTCTCTCAGACCGTCTGTCTCAGACCGTTTGTCTCAGACCGTCTGTCTCAGAACGTCTATCTTGTCCCATCGGTCTCAGACCGTCTATCTCAGACCAGCTGTCTCAGACCGTCTGTCTCAGACCGTCTGTCTCGGACCGTCTGTCTCGGACCGTCTGTCTCGGACCGTCTGTCTCGGACCGTCTGTCTCGGACCGTCTGTCTCGGACCGTCTGCCTCGGACCGTCTGTTTCATACGGTCTATATCAGCCCGTCGGCATCAGACCGTCTGTCTCGTTCCGTATGTCTTAGACCGTCTGTCTCGGACCGTCTGCCTCGGACCGTCTGTTTCATACGGTCTATATCAGCCCGTCGGCATCAGACCGTCTGTCTCGGTCCGTATGTCTTAGACCGTCTGTCTCAGACCGTCTGTCTCAGACCGTCTGTCTCAGACCGTCTGTCTCAGACCGTCTGTCTCAGACCAGCTGTCTCAGACCGTCTGTCTCAGACCGTCTGCCTCAGACCGTCCGTCTCAGACCGTCTATCACGTCCCGTCTGTCTCAGAACTTCCGTCTCAGACCGTGTGGCTCAGACCGTGTGTCTCAGAACGTCTGTCACAGACCGCCTGTCTCAGACCGTCTGTCTCAGACAGTCTGTCCCAGACCGTCTGTCTCAGACCGTCTGTCTCAGACCGTCTGTCTCAGACCGTCTGTCTCAGAACGTCTATCTCGTCCCGTCGGTCTCAGACCGTCTGTCTCAGACCAGCTGTCTCAGACCGTCTGTCTCAGACCGTCTGTTTCATACCGTCTGTCTCACACCGTCTGTCTCAGACCGTCTGTCTTAGACCGTCTGTCTCAGACCGTCTATCTCTGCCCGTCTATCTCTAACCGTCTGTCTCAGACCGTCTGTTTCATACGGTCTATCTCAGCCCGTCGGCATCAGACCGTCTGTCTCAGTCCGTATGTCTCAGATCCTCTGTCTCGGACCGTCTGTCTCGGACCGTCTGCTTCATACCGTCTGTCTCAGACCGTCTATCTCGTCCCGTCGGTCTCAGACCGTCTGTCTCAGACCAGCTATCTCACACCGTCTGTCTCAGACCGTCTGCCTCACACCGTCCGTCTCAGACCGTCTGTCTCGGACCGTCTGTCTCCGACTGTCTGTCTCTAACCGTCTGTCTCAGACCGCCTGTCTCAGACCGTCTGTCTCAGGCCGTCTGCTTCATACCGTCTGTCTCAGACCGTCTATCTCGTCCCGTCTGCCTCAGACCGTCCGTCTCAGACCGTCCATCTCGTCCCGTCTGTCTCAGAACTTCCGTCTCAGACCGTCTGCCTCAGACCGTCTGTCTTAGAACGTCTGTCACAGACCGTCTGTCTCAGACCGTCTGTCTCGGACCGTCTGTCTCGGACCGTCTGTCTCGGACGGTCTGTCTCGGACCGTCTGTCTCAGACCGTCTATCTCGTCCCGTCTGTCTCGGACCGTCGGTCTCGGACCGTCTGTCTCAGACCGTCTATCTCGTCCCGTCGGTCTCAGACCGTCTATCTCTAACCGACTGTCTCGGACCGTCTGTCTCGGACCGTCTGTCTCGGACCGTCTGTCTCGGACCGTCTGCCTCGGACCGTCTGTTTCATACGGTCTATATCAGCCCGTCGGCATCAGACCGTCTGTCTCGGTCCGTATGTCTTAGACCGTCTGTCTCAGACCGTCTGTCTCAGACCGTCTGTCTCAGACCGTCTCTCTCAGACCGTCTGTCTCAGACCGTCTGTCTCAGACCGTCTGTCTCAGACCGTCTGTCTCAGACCGTCTGTCTCAGACCGTCTGTCTCAGACCGTCTGTCTCAGAACGTCTATCTTGTCCCGTCGGTCTCAGACCGTCTATCTCAGACCAGCTGTCTCAGACCGTCTGTCTCAGACCGTCTGTTTCATACCGTCTGTCTCACACCGTCTGTCTCGGACCGTCTGTCTTAGACCGTCTGTCTCAGACCGTCTGTCTCAGGCCGTCTGCTTCATACCGTCTGTCTCAGACCGTCTATCTCGTCCCGTCGGTCTCAGACCGTCTGTCTCAGACCAGCTATCTCACACCGTCTGTCTCAGACCGTCGGCCTCACACCGTCCGTCTCAGACCGTCTGTCTCGGACCGTCTGTCTCCGACTGTCTGTCTCTAACCGTCTGTCTCAGACCGCCTGTCTCAGACCGTCTGTCTCAGGCCGTCTGCTTCATACCGTCTGTCTCAGACCGTCTATCTCGTCCCGTCTGCCTCAGACCGTCCGTCTCAGACCGTCCATCTCGTCCCGTCTGTCTCAGAACTTCCGTCTCAGACCGTCTGCCTCAGACCGTCTGTCTTAGAACGTCTGTCACAGACCGTCTGTCTCAGACCCTCTGTCTCAGACCGTCTGTCTCGGACCGTCTGTCTCGGACGGTCTGTCTCGGACCGTCTATCTCGGACCGTCTGCCTCGGACCGTCTGTCTCGGACCGTCGGTCTCGGACCGTCTGTCTCAGACCGTCTATCTCGTCCCGACGGTCTCAGACCGGCTGTCTCAGACCAGCTGTCTCAGACCGTCTGTCTCAGACCGTCTGCCTCAGACCGTCCGTCTCAGACCGTCTATCTCGTCCCGTCTGTCTCAGAACTTCCGTCTCAGACCGTCTGTCTCAGACCGTCTGTCTCAGACCGTCTGTCTCAGACCGTCTGTCTCAGACCGTCTGTCTCAGACCGTCTGTCTCAGACCGTCTGTCTCAGACCGTCTGTCTCAGACCGTCTGTCTCAGACCGTCTGTCTCAGACCGTCTGTCTCAGACCGTCTGTCTCAGACCGTCTATCTCGTCCCGTCTGTCTCGTCCCGTCTGTCTCAGACCGTCTGTCTCAGACAGTCTGTCTCAGACAGTCTGTCTCAGACCGTCTGTCTCAGACCGTCTGTCTCAGACCGTCTGTCTCAGACCGTCTGTCTCAGACCGTCTGTCTCAGACCGTCTGTCTCAGACCGTCTGTCTCAGACCGTCTGTCTCAGACCGTCTGTCTCAGACCGTCTATCTCGTCCCGTCTGTCTCGTCCCGTCTGTCTCAGACCGTCTGTCTCAGACCGTCTGTCTCAGACCGTCTGTCTCAGACCGTCTGTCTCAGACCGTCTGTCTCAGACCGTCTATCTCTAACCGACTGTCTCGGACCGTCTGTCTCGGACCGTCGGTCTCGTACCGTCTGTCTCAGACCGTCTATCTCGTCCCGTCGGTCTCAGACCGGCCGTCCCAGACCGTCTGTCTCAGACCGTCTGTCTCAGACCGTCTGTCTCAGACCGTCTGTCTCAGACCGTCTGTCTCAGACCGTCTGTCTCAGACCGTCTGTCTCAGACCGTCTATCCCGTCCCGTCTGTCTCGTCCCGTCTGTCTCAGACCGTCTGTCTCAGACCGTCTGTCTCAGACCTTCTGTCTCAGACCGTCTGTCTCAGACCGTCTATCTCTAACCGACTGTCTCGGACCGTCTGTCTCGGACCGTCGGTCTCGGACCGTCTGTCTCAGACCGTCTATCTCGTCCCGTCGGTCTCAGACCGGCTGTCTCAGACCAGCTGTCTCAGACCGTCTGTCTCAGACCAGCTGTCTCAGACCGTCTGTCTCAGACCGTCTGCCTCAGACCGTCCGTCTCAGACCGTCTATCTCGTCCCGTCTGTCTCAGAACTTCCGTCTCAGACCGTCTGCCACAGACCGTCTGTCTCAGACCGTCTGGCTCAGACCGTCTGTCTCAGACCGTCTGTCTCGTCCCGTCTGTCTCAGACCGTCTGTCTCAGACAGTCTGTCTCAGACAGTCTGTCTCAGACCGTCTGTCTCAGACCGTCTGTCTCAGACCGTCTGTCTCATACCGTCTATCTCGTCCCGTCTGTCTCGTCCCGTCTGTCTCAGACCGTCTGTCTCAGACCGTCTGTCTCAGACCGTCTGTCTCAGACCGTCTGTCTCAGACCGTCTGTCTCAGACCGTCTGTCTCAGACCGTCTGTCTCAGACCGTCTATCTCTGACCGACTGTCTCGGACCGTCTGTCTCGGACCGTCTGTCTCGGACCGTCTGTCTCGGACCGTCTGTCTCGGACCGTCTGCCTCGGACCGTCTGTTTCATACGGTCTATATCAGCCCGTCGGCATCAGACCGTCTGTCTCGGTCCGTATGTCTTAGACCGTCTGTCTCAGACCGTCTGTCTCGGACCGTCTGTCTCGGACCGTCTGTCTCGGACCGTCTGTCTCGGACCGTCTGTCTCGGACCGTCTATCTCTGCCCGTCTATCTCTAACCGTCTGTCTCAGACCGTCCGTTTCATACGGTCTATCTCAGCCCGTCGGCATCAGACCGTCTGTCTCAGTCCGTATGTCTCAGATCCTCTGTCTCGGACCGTCTGTCTCGGTCCGTCTGCTTCATACCGTCTGTCTCAGACCAGCTATCTCACACCGTCTGTCTCAGACCGTCTGCCTCACACCGTCCGTCTCAGACCGTCTGTCTCGGACCGCCTGTCTCCGACTGTCTGTCTCTAACCGTCTGTCTCAGACCGCCTGTCTCAGACCGTCTGTCTCAGGCCGTCTGCTTCATACCGTCTGTCTCAGACCGTCTATCTCGTCCCGTCTGCCTCAGACCGTCCGTCTCAGACCGTCCATCTCGTCCCGTCTGTCTCAGAACTTCCGTCTCAGACCGTCTGTCTCAGACCGTCTGTCTCAGACCGTCTCTCTCAGACCGTCTGTCTCGTCCCGTCTGTCTCGTCCCGTCTGTCTCGTCCCGTCTGTCTCGTCCCGTCTGTCTCGTCCCGTCTGTCTCGGACCGTCTGTCTCGGACCGTCTGTCTCGGACCGTCTGTCTCGGACCGTCTGTCTCGGACCGTCTGTCTCGGACCGTCTGTCTCGGACCGTCTGTCTCGGACCGTCTGTCTCGGACCGTCTGTCTCGGATCGTCTGTCTCGGACCGTCTGTCTCGGACCGTCTGTCTCGGACCGTCTGTCTCGGACCGTCTGTCTCGGACCGTCTGTCTCGGACCGTCTGTCTCAGACCGTCTATCTCGTCCCGTCTGCCTCAGACCGTCCGTCTCAGACCGTCCATCTCGTCCCGTCTGTCTCAGAACTTCCGTCTCAGACCGTCTGTCTCAGACCGTCTGTCTCAGACCGTCTCTCTCAGACCGTCTGTCTCGTCCCGTCTGTCTCGTCCCGTCTGTCTCGTCCCGTCTGTCTCGTCCCGTCTGTCTCGTACCGTCTGTCTCGGACCGTCTGTCTCGGACCGTCTGTCTCGGACCGTCTGTCTCGGACCGTCTGTCTCGGACCGTCTGTCTCGGACCGTCTGTCTCGGACCGTCTGTCTCGGACCGTCTGTCTCGGACCGTCTGTCTCGGACCGTCTGTCTCGGACCGTCTGTCTCGGACCGTCTGCCTCGGACCGTCTGTTTCATACGGTCTATATCAGCCCGTCGGCATCAGACCGTCTGTCTCGTTCCGTATGTCTTAGACCGTCTGTCTCGGACCGTCTGCCTCGGACCGTCTGTTTCATACGGTCTATATCAGCCCGTCGGCATCAGACCGTCTGTCTCGGTCCGTATGTCTTAGACCGTCTGTCTCAGACCGTCTGTCTCAGACCGTCTGTCTCAGACCGTCTGTCTCAGACCGTCTGTCTCAGACCGTCTGTCTCAGACCAGCTGTCTCAGACCGTCTGTCTCAGACCGTCTGCCTCAGACCGTCCGTCTCAGACCGTCTATCACGTCCCGTCTGTCTCAGAACTTCCGTCTCAGACCGTGTGGCTCAGACCGTGTGTCTCAGAACGTCTGTCACAGACCGCCTGTCTCAGACCGTCTGTCTCAGACAGTCTGTCCCAGACCGTCTGTCTCAGACCGTCTGTCTCAGACCGTCTGTCTCAGACCGTCTGTCTCAGAACGTCTATCTCGTCCCGTCGGTCTCAGACCGTCTGTCTCAGACCAGCTGTCTCAGACCGTCTGTCTCAGACCGTCTGTTTCATACCGTCTGTCTCACACCGTCTGTCTCAGACCGTCTGTCTTAGACCGTCTGTCTCAGACCGTCTATCTCTGCCCGTCTATCTCTAACCGTCTGTCTCAGACCGTCTGTTTCATACGGTCTATCTCAGCCCGTCGGCATCAGACCGTCTGTCTCAGTCCGTATGTCTCAGATCCTCTGTCTCGGACCGTCTGTCTCGGACCGTCTGCTTCATACCGTCTGTCTCAGACCGTCTATCTCGTCCCGTCGGTCTCAGACCGTCTGTCTCAGACCAGCTATCTCACACCGTCTGTCTCAGACCGTCTGCCTCACACCGTCCGTCTCAGACCGTCTGTCTCGGACCGTCTGTCTCCGACTGTCTGTCTCTAACCGTCTGTCTCAGACCGCCTGTCTCAGACCGTCTGTCTCAGGCCGTCTGCTTCATACCGTCTGTCTCAGACCGTCTATCTCGTCCCGTCTGCCTCAGACCGTCCGTCTCAGACCGTCCATCTCGTCCCGTCTGTCTCAGAACTTCCGTCTCAGACCGTCTGCCTCAGACCGTCTGTCTTAGAACGTCTGTCACAGACCGTCTGTCTCAGACCGTCTGTCTCGGACCGTCTGTCTCGGACCGTCTGTCTCGGACGGTCTGTCTCGGACCGTCTGTCTCAGACCGTCTATCTCGTCCCGTCTGTCTCGGACCGTCGGTCTCGGACCGTCTGTCTCAGACCGTCTATCTCGTCCCGTCGGTCTCAGACCGTCTATCTCTAACCGACTGTCTCGGACCGTCTGTCTCGGACCGTCTGTCTCGGACCGTCTGTCTCGGACCGTCTGCCTCGGACCGTCTGTTTCATACGGTCTATATCAGCCCGTCGGCATCAGACCGTCTGTCTCGGTCCGTATGTCTTAGACCGTCTGTCTCAGACCGTCTGTCTCAGACCGTCTGTCTCAGACCGTCTCTCTCAGACCGTCTGTCTCAGACCGTCTGTCTCAGACCGTCTGTCTCAGACCGTCTGTCTCAGACCGTCTGTCTCAGACCGTCTGTCTCAGAACGTCTATCTTGTCCCGTCGGTCTCAGACCGTCTATCTCAGACCAGCTGTCTCAGACCGTCTGTCTCAGACCGTCTGTTTCATACCGTCTGTCTCACACCGTCTGTCTCGGACCGTCTGTCTTAGACCGTCTGTCTCAGACCGTCTGTCTCAGGCCGTCTGCTTCATACCGTCTGTCTCAGACCGTCTATCTCGTCCCGTCGGTCTCAGACCGTCTGTCTCAGACCAGCTATCTCACACCGTCTGTCTCAGACCGTCGGCCTCACACCGTCCGTCTCAGACCGTCTGTCTCGGACCGTCTGTCTCCGACTGTCTGTCTCTAACCGTCTGTCTCAGACCGCCTGTCTCAGACCGTCTGTCTCAGGCCGTCTGCTTCATACCGTCTGTCTCAGACCGTCTATCTCGTCCCGTCTGCCTCAGACCGTCCGTCTCAGACCGTCCATCTCGTCCCGTCTGTCTCAGAACTTCCGTCTCAGACCGTCTGCCTCAGACCGTCTGTCTTAGAACGTCTGTCACAGACCGTCTGTCTCAGACCCTCTGTCTCAGACCGTCTGTCTCGGACCGTCTGTCTCGGACGGTCTGTCTCGGACCGTCTATCTCGGACCGTCTGCCTCGGACCGTCTGTCTCGGACCGTCGGTCTCGGACCGTCTGTCTCAGACCGTCTATCTCGTCCCGACGGTCTCAGACCGGCTGTCTCAGACCAGCTGTCTCAGACCGTCTGTCTCAGACCGTCTGCCTCAGACCGTCCGTCTCAGACCGTCTATCTCGTCCCGTCTGTCTCAGAACTTCCGTCTCAGACCGTCTGTCTCAGACCGTCTGTCTCAGACCGTCTGTCTCAGACCGTCTGTCTCAGACCGTCTGTCTCAGACCGTCTGTCTCAGACCGTCTGTCTCAGACCGTCTGTCTCAGACCGTCTGTCTCAGACCGTCTGTCTCAGACCGTCTGTCTCAGACCGTCTGTCTCAGACCGTCTGTCTCAGACCGTCTGTCTCAGACCGTCTATCTCGTCCCGTCTGTCTCGTCCCGTCTGTCTCAGACCGTCTGTCTCAGACAGTCTGTCTCAGACAGTCTGTCTCAGACCGTCTGTCTCAGACCGTCTGTCTCAGACCGTCTGTCTCAGACCGTCTGTCTCAGACCGTCTGTCTCAGACCGTCTGTCTCAGACCGTCTGTCTCAGACCGTCTGTCTCAGACCGTCTGTCTCAGACCGTCTATCTCGTCCCGTCTGTCTCGTCCCGTCTGTCTCAGACCGTCTGTCTCAGACCGTCTGTCTCAGACCGTCTGTCTCAGACCGTCTGTCTCAGACCGTCTGTCTCAGACCGTCTATCTCTAACCGACTGTCTCGGACCGTCTGTCTCGGACCGTCGGTCTCGTACCGTCTGTCTCAGACCGTCTATCTCGTCCCGTCGGTCTCAGACCGGCCGTCCCAGACCGTCTGTCTCAGACCGTCTGTCTCAGACCGTCTGTCTCAGACCGTCTGTCTCAGACCGTCTGTCTCAGACCGTCTGTCTCAGACCGTCTGTCTCAGACCGTCTGTCTCAGACCGTCTATCCCGTCCCGTCTGTCTCGTCCCGTCTGTCTCAGACCGTCTGTCTCAGACCGTCTGTCTCAGACCGTCTGTCTCAGACCGTCTGTCTCAGACCGTCTATCTCTAACCGACTGTCTCGGACCGTCTGTCTCGGACCGTCGGTCTCGGACCGTCTGTCTCAGACCGTCTATCTCGTCCCGTCGGTCTCAGACCGGCTGTCTCAGACCAGCTGTCTCAGACCGTCTGTCTCAGACCAGCTGTCTCAGACCGTCTGTCTCAGACCGTCTGCCTCAGACCGTCCGTCTCAGACCGTCTATCTCGTCCCGTCTGTCTCAGAACTTCCGTCTCAGACCGTCTGCCACAGACCGTCTGTCTCAGACCGTCTGGCTCAGACCGTCTGTCTCAGACCGTCTGTCTCGTCCCGTCTGTCTCAGACCGTCTGTCTCAGACAGTCTGTCTCAGACCGTCTGTCTCAGACCGTCTGTCTCAGACCGTCTGTCTCATACCGTCTATCTCGTCCCGTCTGTCTCGTCCCGTCTGTCTCAGACCGTCTGTCTCAGACCGTCTGTCTCAGACCGTCTGTCTCAGACCGTCTGTCTCAGACCGTCTGTCTCAGACCGTCTGTCTCAGACCGTCTGTCTCAGACCGTCTGTCTCAGACCGTCTATCTCTGACCGACTGTCTCGGACCGTCTGTCTCGGACCGTCTGTCTCGGACCGTCTGTCTCGGACCGTCTGTCTCGGACCGTCTGCCTCGGACCGTCTGTTTCATACGGTCTATATCAGCCCGTCGGCATCAGACCGTCTGTCTCGGTCCGTATGTCTTAGACCGTCTGTCTCAGACCGTCTGTCTCGGACCGTCTGTCTCGGACCGTCTGTCTCGGACCGTCTGTCTCGGACCGTCTGTCTCGGACCGTCTATCTCTGCCCGTCTATCTCTAACCGTCTGTCTCAGACCGTCCGTTTCATACGGTCTATCTCAGCCCGTCGGCATCAGACCGTCTGTCTCAGTCCGTATGTCTCAGATCCTCTGTCTCGGACCGTCTGTCTCGGTCCGTCTGCTTCATACCGTCTGTCTCAGACCAGCTATCTCACACCGTCTGTCTCAGACCGTCTGCCTCACACCGTCCGTCTCAGACCGTCTGTCTCGGACCGCCTGTCTCCGACTGTCTGTCTCTAACCGTCTGTCTCAGACCGCCTGTCTCAGACCGTCTGTCTCAGGCCGTCTGCTTCATACCGTCTGTCTCAGACCGTCTATCTCGTCCCGTCTGCCTCAGACCGTCCGTCTCAGACCGTCCATCTCGTCCCGTCTGTCTCAGAACTTCCGTCTCAGACCGTCTGTCTCAGACCGTCTCTCTCAGACCGTCTGTCTCAGACCGTCTGTCTCAGACCGTCTGTCTCGTCCCGTCTGTCTCGGACCGTCTGTCTCGGACCGTCTGTCTCGGACCGTCTGTCTCGGACCGTCTGTCTCGGACCGTCTGTCTCGGACCGTCTGTCTCGGACCGTCTGTCTCGGATCGTCTGTCTCGGACCGTCTGTCTCGGACCGTCTGTCTCGGACCGTCTGTCTCGGACCGTCTGTCTCGGACCGTCTGTCTCGGACCGTCTGTCTCGGACCGTCTGTCTCGGACCGTCTGTCTCGGACCGTCTGTCTCGGACGGTCTGTCTCGGACCGTCTGTCTCGGACCGTCTGCCTCGGACCGTCTGTTTCATACGGTCTATATCAGCCCGTCGGCATCAGACCGTCTGTCTCGGTCCGTATGTCTTAGACCGTCTGTCTCAGACCGTCTGTCTCAGACCGTCTGTCTCAGACCGTCTCTCTCAGACCGTCTGTCTCAGACCGTCTGTCTCAGACCGTCTGTCTCAGAACGTCTATCTTGTCCCATCGGTCTCAGACCGTCTATCTCAGACCAGCTGTCTCAGACCGTCTGTCTCAGACCGTCTGTTTCATACCGTCTGTCTCACACCGTCTGTCTCAGACCGTCTGCCTCAGACCGTCTGCCTCAGACCGTCTGTCTGAGAACGTCTGTCACAGACCGTCTGTCTCAGACCGTCTGTCTCGGACCGTCTGTCTCAGACCGTCTGTCTCAGACCGTCTGTCTCAGACCGTCTGTCTGAGACCGTCTCTCTCAGACCGTCTGTCTCAGACCGTCTGTCTCAGACCGTCTGTCTCAGACCGTCTGTCTCAGACCAGCTGTCTCAGACCGTCTGTCTCAGACCGTCTGTCTCAGACCGTCCGTCTCAGACCGTCTATCACGTCCCGTCTGTCTCAGAACTTCCGTCTCAGACCGTGTGGCTCAGACCGTGTGTCTCAGAACGTCTGTCACAGACCGCCTGTCTCAGACCGTCTGTCTCAGACAGTCTGTCCCAGACCGTATGTCTCAGACCGTCTGTCTCAGACCGTCTGTCTCAGACCGTCTGTCTCAGACCGTCTGTCTCAGAACGTCTATCTCGTCCCGTCGGTCTCAGACCGTCTGTCTCGGACCGTCTGTCTCGGACCGTCTGTCTCGGACCGTCTGTCTCGGACCGTCTGTCTCGGACCGTCTGTCTCGGACGGTCTGTCTCGGACCGTCTGTCTCGGACCGTCTGCCTCGGACCGTCTGTTTCATACGGTCTATATCAGCCCGTCGGCATCAGACCGTCTGTCTCGGTCCGTATGTCTTAGACCGTCTGTCTCAGACCGTCTGTCTCAGACCGTCTGTCTCAGACCGTCTCTCTCAGACCGTCTGTCTCAGACCGTCTGTCTCAGACCGTCTGTCTCAGAACGTCTATCTTGTCCCATCGGTCTCAGACCGTCTATCTCAGACCAGCTGTCTCAGACCGTCTGTCTCAGACCGTCTGTTTCATACCGTCTGTCTCACACCGTCTGTCTCAGACCGTCTGCCTCAGACCGTCTGCCTCAGACCGTCTGTCTGAGAACGTCTGTCACAGACCGTCTGTCTCAGACCGTCTGTCTCGGACCGTCTGTCTCAGACCGTCTGTCTCAGACCGTCTGTCTCAGACCGTCTGTCTGAGACCGTCTCTCTCAGACCGTCTGTCTCAGACCGTCTGTCTCAGACCGTCTGTCTCAGACCGTCTGTCTCAGACCAGCTGTCTCAGACCGTCTGTCTCAGACCGTCTGTCTCAGACCGTCCGTCTCAGACCGTCTATCACGTCCCGTCTGTCTCAGAACTTCCGTCTCAGACCGTGTGGCTCAGACCGTGTGTCTCAGAACGTCTGTCACAGACCGCCTGTCTCAGACCGTCTGTCTCAGACAGTCTGTCCCAGACCGTATGTCTCAGACCGTCTGTCTCAGACCGTCTGTCTCAGACCGTCTGTCTCAGACCGTCTGTCTCAGAACGTCTATCTCGTCCCGTCGGTCTCAGACCGTCTGTCTCAGACCAGCTGTCTCAGACCGTCTGTCTCAGACCGTCTGTTTCATACCGTCTGTCTCACACCGTCTGTCTCAGACCGTCTGTCTTAGACCGTCTGTCTCAGACCGTCTATCTCTGCCCGTCTATCTCTAACCGTCTGTCTCAGACCGTCTGTTTCATACGGTCTATCTCAGCCCGTCGGCATCAGACCGTCTGTCTCAGTCCGTATGTCTCAGATCCTCTGTCTCGGACCGCCTGTCTCAGACCGTCTGTCTCAGACAGTCTGTCCCAGACCGTATGTCTCAGACCGTCTGTCTCAGACCGTCTGTCTCAGACCGTCTGTCTCAGACCGTCTGCTTCATACCGTCTGTCTCAGACCGTCTATCTCGTCCCGTCGGTCTCAGACCGTCTGTCTCAGACCAGCTATCTCACACCGTCTGTCTCAGACCGTCTGCCTCACACCGTCCGTCTCAGACCGTCTGTCTCGGACCGTCTGTCTCCGACTGTCTGTCTCTAACCGTCTGTCTCAGACCGCCTGTCTCAGACCGTCTGTCTCAGGCCGTCTGCTTCATACCGTCTGTCTCAGACCGTCTATCTCGTCCCGTCTGCCTCAGACCGTCCGTCTCAGACCGTCCATCTCGTCCCGTCTGTCTCAGAACTTCCGTCTCAGACCGTCTGCCTCAGACAGTCTGTCTTAGAACGTCTGTCACAGACCGTCTGTCTCAGACCGTCTGTCTCGGACCGTCTGTCTCGGACCGTCTGTCTCGGACGGTCTGTCTCGGACCGTCTGTCTCAGACCGTCTATCTCGTCCCGTCTGTCTCGGACCGTCGGTCTCGGACCGTCTGTCTCAGACCGTCTATCTCGTCCCGTCGGTCTCAGACCGTCTATCTCTAACCGACTGTCTCGGACCGTCTGTCTCGGACCGTCTGTCTCGGACCGTCTGTCTCGGACCGTCTGCCTCGGACTGTCTGTTTCATACGGTCTATATCAGCCCGTCGGCATCAGACCGTCTGTCTCGGTCCGTATGTCTTAGACCGTCTGTCTCAGACCGTCTGTCTCAGACCGTCTCTCTCAGACCGTCTGTCTCAGACCGTCTGTCTCAGACCGTCTGTCTCAGACCGTCTGTCTCAGAACGTCTATCTTGTCCCGTCGGTCTCAGACCGTCTATCTCAGACCAGCTGTCTCAGACCGTCTGTCTCAGACCGTCTGTTTCATACCGTCTGTCTCACACCGTCTGTCTCAGACCGTCTGTCTTAGACCGTCTGTCTCAGACCGTCTGTCTCAGGCCGTCTGCTTCATACCGTCTGTCTCAGACCGTCTATCTCGTCCCGTCGGTCTCACACCGTCCGTCTCAGACCGTCTGTCTCGGACCGTCTGTCTCCGACTGTCTGTCTCTAACCGTCTGTCTCAGACCGCCTGTCTCAGACCGTCTGTCTCAGGCCGTCTGCTTCATACCGTCTGTCTCAGACCGTCTATCTCGTCCCGTCTGCCTCAGACCGTCCGTCTCAGACCGTCCATCTCGTCCCGTCTGTCTCAGAACTTCCGTCTCAGACCGTCTGTCTCAGACCGTCTCTCTCAGACCGTCTGTCTCAGACCGTCTGTCTCAGACCGTCTGTCTCGTCCCGTCTGTCTCGGACCGTCTGTCTCGGACCGTCTGTCTCGGACCGTCTGTCTCGGACCGTCTGTCTCGGACCGTCTGTCTCGGACCGTCTGTCTCGGACCGTCTGTCTCGGATCGTCTGTCTCGGACCGTCTGTCTCGGACCGTCTGTCTCGGACCGTCTGTCTCGGACCGTCTGTCTCGGACCGTCTGTCTCGGACCGTCTGTCTCGGACCGTCTGTCTCGGACCGTCTGTCTCGGACCGTCTGTCTCGGACGGTCTGTCTCGGACCGTCTGTCTCGGACCGTCTGCCTCGGACCGTCTGTTTCATACGGTCTATATCAGCCCGTCGGCATCAGACCGTCTGTCTCGGTCCGTATGTCTTAGACCGTCTGTCTCAGACCGTCTGTCTCAGACCGTCTGTCTCAGACCGTCTCTCTCAGACCGTCTGTCTCAGACCGTCTGTCTCAGACCGTCTGTCTCAGAACGTCTATCTTGTCCCATCGGTCTCAGACCGTCTATCTCAGACCAGCTGTCTCAGACCGTCTGTCTCAGACCGTCTGTTTCATACCGTCTGTCTCACACCGTCTGTCTCAGACCGTCTGCCTCAGACCGTCTGCCTCAGACCGTCTGTCTGAGAACGTCTGTCACAGACCGTCTGTCTCAGACCGTCTGTCTCGGACCGTCTGTCTCAGACCGTCTGTCTCAGACCGTCTGTCTCAGACCGTCTGTCTGAGACCGTCTCTCTCAGACCGTCTGTCTCAGACCGTCTGTCTCAGACCGTCTGTCTCAGACCGTCTGTCTCAGACCAGCTGTCTCAGACCGTCTGTCTCAGACCGTCTGCCTCAGACCGTCCGTCTCAGACCGTCTATCACGTCCCGTCTGTCTCAGAACTTCCGTCTCAGACCGTGTGGCTCAGACCGTGTGTCTCAGAACGTCTGTCACAGACCGCCTGTCTCAGACCGTCTGTCTCAGACAGTCTGTCCCAGACCGTATGTCTCAGACCGTCTGTCTCAGACCGTCTGTCTCAGACCGTCTGTCTCAGACCGTCTGTCTCAGAACGTCTATCTCGTCCCGTCGGTCTCAGACCGTCTGTCTCAGACCAGCTGTCTCAGACCGTCTGTCTCAGACCGTCTGTTTCATACCGTCTGTCTCACACCGTCTGTCTCAGACCGTCTGTCTTAGACCGTCTGTCTCAGACCGTCTATCTCTGCCCGTCTATCTCTAACCGTCTGTCTCAGACCGTCTGTTTCATACGGTCTATCTCAGCCCGTCGGCATCAGACCGTCTGTCTCAGTCCGTATGTCTCAGATCCTCTGTCTCGGACCGCCTGTCTCAGACCGTCTGTCTCAGACAGTCTGTCCCAGACCGTATGTCTCAGACCGTCTGTCTCAGACCGTCTGTCTCAGACCGTCTGCTTCATACCGTCTGTCTCAGACCGTCTATCTCGTCCCGTCGGTCTCAGACCGTCTGTCTCAGACCAGCTATCTCACACCGTCTGTCTCAGACCGTCTGCCTCACACCGTCCGTCTCAGACCGTCTGTCTCGGACCGTCTGTCTCCGACTGTCTGTCTCTAACCGTCTGTCTCAGACCGCCTGTCTCAGACCGTCTGTCTCAGGCCGTCTGCTTCATACCGTCTGTCTCAGACCGTCTATCTCGTCCCGTCTGCCTCAGACCGTCCGTCTCAGACCGTCCATCTCGTCCCGTCTGTCTCAGAACTTCCGTCTCAGACCGTCTGCCTCAGACCGTCTGTCTTAGAACGTCTGTCACAGACCGTCTGTCTCAGACCGTCTGTCTCGGACCGTCTGTCTCGGACCGTCTGTCTCGGACGGTCTGTCTCGGACCGTCTGTCTCAGACCGTCTATCTCGTCCCGTCTGTCTCGGACCGTCGGTCTCGGACCGTCTGTCTCAGACCGTCTATCTCGTCCCGTCGGTCTCAGACCGTCTATCTCTAACCGACTGTCTCGGACCGTCTGTCTCGGACCGTCTGTCTCGGACCGTCTGTCTCGGACCGTCTGCCTCGGACTGTCTGTTTCATACGGTCTATATCAGCCCGTCGGCATCAGACCGTCTGTCTCGGTCCGTATGTCTTAGACCGTCTGTCTCAGACCGTCTGTCTCAGACCGTCTGTCTCAGACCGTCTCTCTCAGACCGTCTGTCTCAGACCGTCTGTCTCAGACCGTCTGTCTCAGACCGTCTGTCTCAGAACGTCTATCTTGTCCCGTCGGTCTCAGACCGTCTATCTCAGACCAGCTGTCTCAGACCGTCTGTCTCAGACCGTCTGTTTCATACCGTCTGTCTCACACCGTCTGTCTCAGACCGTCTGTCTTAGACCGTCTGTCTCAGACCGTCTGTCTCAGGCCGTCTGCTTCATACCGTCTGTCTCAGACCGTCTATCTCGTCCCGTCGGTCTCACACCGTCCGTCTCAGACCGTCTGTCTCGGACCGTCTGTCTCCGACTGTCTGTCTCTAACCGTCTGTCTCAGACCGCCTGTCTCAGACCGTCTGTCTCAGGCCGTCTGCTTCATACCGTCTGTCTCAGACCGTCTATCTCGTCCCGTCTGCCTCAGACCGTCCGTCTCAGACCGTCCATCTCGTCCCGTCTGTCTCAGAACTTCCGTCTCAGACCGTCTGCCTCAGACCGTCTGTCTTAGAACGTCTGTCACAGACCGTCTGTCTCAGACCCTCTGTCTCAGACCGTCTGTCTCGGACCGTCTGTCTCGGACGGTCTGTCTCGGACCGTCTATCTCGGACCGTCTGCCTCGGACCGTCTGTCTCGGACCGTCGGTCTCGGACCGTCTGTCTCAGACCGTCTATCTCGTCCCGTCGGTCTCAGACCGGCTGTCTCAGACCAGCTGTCTCAGACCGTCTGTCTCAGACCGTCTGCCTCAGACCGTCCGTCTCAGACCGTCTGTCTCAGACCGTCTGTCTCAGACCGTCTATCTCGTCCCGTCTGTCTCGTCCCGTCTGTCTCAGACCGTCTGTCTCAGACCGTCTGTCTCAGACCGTCTATCTCGTCCCGTCTGTCTCGTCCCGTCTGTCTCAGACCGTCTGTCTCAGACAGTCTGTCTCAGACCGTCTGTCTCAGACCGTCTGTCTCAGACCGTCTGTCTCAGACCGTCTGTCTCAGACCGTCTGTCTCAGACCGTCTGTCTCAGACCGTCTGTCTCAGACCGTCTGTCTCAGACCGTCTGTCTCAGACCGTCTGTCTCAGACCGTCTATCTCGTCCCGTCTGTCTCGTCCCGTCTGTCTCAGACCGTCTGTCTCAGACCGTCTGTCTCAGACCGTCTGTCTCAGACCGTCTGTCTCAGACCGTCTATCTCTAACCGACTGTCTCGGACCGTCTGTCTCGGACCGTCGGTCTCGTACCGTCTGTCTCAGACCGTCTATCTCGTCCCGTCGGTCTCAGACCGGCCGTCCCAGACCGTCTGTCTCAGACCGTCTGTCTCAGACCGTCTGTCTCAGACCGTCTGTCTCAGACCGTCTGTCTCAGACCGTCTGTCTCAGACCGTCTATCCCGTCCCGTCTGTCTCGTCCCGTCTGTCTCAGACCGTCTGTCTCAGACCGTCTGTCTCAGACCGTCTGTCTCAGACCGTCTATCTCTAACCGACTGTCTCGGACCGTCTGTCTCGGACCGTCGGTCTCGGACCGTCTGTCTCAGACCGTCTATCTCGTCCCGTCGGTCTCAGACCGGCTGTCTCAGACCAGCTGTCTCAGACCGTCTGTCTCAGACCGTCTGTCTCAGACCGTCTGTCTCAGACCGTCTGTCTCAGACCAGCTGTCTCAGACCGTCTGTCTCAGACCGTCTGCCTCAGACCGTCCGTCTCAGACCGTCTATCACGTCCCGTCTGTCTCAGAACTTCCGTCTCAGACCGTGTGGCTCAGACCGTGTGTCTCAGAACGTCTGTCACAGACCGTCTGTCTCGGACCGTCTGTCTCGGACCGTCTGTCTCGGACCGTCTGTCTCGGATCGTCTGTCTCGGACCGTCTGTCTCGGACCGTCTGTCTCGGACCGTCTGTCTCGGACCGTCTGTCTCGGACCGTCTGTCTCGGACCGTCTGTCTCGGACCGTCTGTCTCGGACCGTCTGTCTCGGACCGTCTGTCTCGGACCGTCTGTCTCGGACCGTCTGTCTCGGACGGTCTGTCTCGGACCTTCTGTCTCGGACCGTCTGCCTCGGACCGTCTGTTTCATACGGTCTATATCAGCCCGTCGGCATCAGACCGTCTGTCTCGGTCCGTATGTCTTAGACCGTCTGTCTCAGACCGTCTGTCTCAGACCGTCTGTCTCAGACCGTCTCTCTCAGACCGTCTGTCTCAGACCGTCTGTCTCAGACCGTCTGTCTCAGAACGTCTATCTTGTCCCATCGGTCTCAGACCGTCTATCTCAGACCAGCTGTCTCAGACCGTCTGTCTCAGACCGTCTGTTTCATACCGTCTGTCTCACACCGTCTGTCTCAGACCGTCTGCCTCAGACCGTCTGCCTCAGACCGTCTGCCTCAGACCGTCTGTCTGAGAACGTCTGTCACAGACCGTCTGTCTCAGACCGTCTGTCTCGGACCGTCTGTCTCAGACCGTCTGTCTCAGACCGTCTGTCTCAGACCGTCTGTCTCAGACCGTCTATCTCGTCCCGTCGGTCTCAGACCGGCCGTCCCAGACCGTCTGTCTCAGACCGTCTGTCTCAGACCGTCTGTCTCAGACCGTCTGTCTCAGACCGTCTGTCTCAGACCGTCTATCCCGTCCCGTCTGTCTCGTCCCGTCTGTCTCAGACCGTCTGTCTCAGACCGTCTGTCTCAGACCGTCTGTCTCAGACCGTCTATCTCTAACCGACTGTCTCGGACCGTCTGTCTCGGACCGTCGGTCTCGGACCGTCTGTCTCAGACCGTCTATCTCGTCCCGTCGGTCTCAGACCGGCTGTCTCAGACCAGCTGTCTCAGACCGTCTGTCTCAGACCAGCTGTCTCAGACCGTCTGTCTCAGACCGTCTGCCTCAGACCGTCCGTCTCAGACCGTCTATCTCGTCCCGTCTGTCTCAGAACTTCCGTCTCAGACCGTCTGCCACAGACCGTCTGTCTCAGACCGTCTGGCTCAGACCGTCTGTCTCAGACCGTCTGTCTCGTCCCGTCTGTCTCAGACCGTCTGTCTCAGACAGTCTGTCTCAGACCGTCTGTCTCAGACCGTCTGTCTCAGACCGTCTGTCTCAGACCGTCTGTCTCATACCGTCTATCTCGTCCCGTCTGTCTCGTCCCGTCTGTCTCAGACCGTCTGTCTCAGACCGTCTGTCTCAGACCGTCTGTCTCAGGCCGTCTGTCTCAGACCGTCTGTCTCAGACCGTCTATCTCTGACCGACTGTCTCGGACCGTCTGTCTCGGACCGTCTGTCTCGGACCGTCTGTCTCGGACCGTCTGTCTCGGACCGTCTGCCTCGGACCGTCTGTTTCATACGGTCTATATCAGCCCGTCGGCATCAGACCGTCTGTCTCGGTCCGTATGTCTTAGACCGTCTGTCTCAGACCGTCTGTCTCGGACCGTCTGTCTCGGACCGTCTGTCTCGGACCGTCTGTCTCGGACCGTCTGTCTCGGACCGTCTATCTCTGCCCGTCTATCTCTAACCGTCTGTCTCAGACCGTCTGTTTCATACGGTCTATCTCAGCCCGTCGGCATCAGACCGTCTGTCTCAGTCCGTATGTCTCAGATCCTCTGTCTCGGACCGTCTGTCTCGGTCCGTCTGCTTCATACCGTCTGTCTCAGACCAGCTATCTCACACCGTCTGTCTCAGACCGTCTGCCTCACACCGTCCGTCTCAGACCGTCTGTCTCGGACCGCCTGTCTCCGACTGTCTGTCTCTAACCGTCTGTCTCAGACCGCCTGTCTCGGACCGTCTGTCTCGGACCGTCTGCCTCGGACCGTCTGTTTCATACGGTCTATATCAGCCCGTCGGCATCAGACCGTCTGTCTCGGTCCGTATGTCTTAGACCGTCTGTCTCAGACCGTCTGTCTCAGAACGTCTATCTTGTCCCATCGGTCTCAGACCGTCTATCTCAGACCAGCTGTCTCAGACCGTCTGTCTCAGACCGTCTGTTTCATACCGTCTGTCTCACACCGTCTGTCTCAGACCGTCTGCCTCAGACCGTCTGCCTCAGACCGTCTGTCTGAGAACGTCTGTCACAGACCGTCTGTCTCAGACCGTCTGTCTCGGACCGTCTGTCTCAGACCGTCTGTCTGAGACCGTCTCTCTCAGACCGTCTGTCTCAGACCGTCTGTCTCAGACCGTCTGTCTCAGACCGTCTGTCTCAGACCAGCTGTCTCAGACCGTCTGTCTCAGACCGTCTGCCTCAGACCGTCCGTCTCAGACCGTCTATCACGTCCCGTCTGTCTCAGAACTTCCGTCTCAGACCGTGTGGCTCAGACCGTGTGTCTCAGAACGTCTGTCACAGACCGTCTGTCTCGGACCGTCTGTCTCGGACCGTCTGTCTCGGACCGTCTGTCTCGGATCGTCTGTCTCGGACCGTCTGTCTCGGACCGTCTGTCTCGGACCGTCTGTCTCGGACCGTCTGTCTCGGACCGTCTGTCTCGGACCGTCTGTCTCGGACCGTCTGTCTCGGACCGTCTGTCTCGGACCGTCTGTCTCGGACCGTCTGTCTCGGACCGTCTGTCTCGGACGGTCTGTCTCGGACCGTCTGTCTCGGACCGTCTGCCTCGGACCGTCTGTTTCATACGGTCTATATCAGCCCGTCGGCATCAGACCGTCTGTCTCGGTCCGTATGTCTTAGACCGTCTGTCTCAGACCGTCTGTCTCAGACCGTCTGTCTCAGACCGTCTCTCTCAGACCGTCTGTCTCAGACCGTCTGTCTCAGACCGTCTGTCTCAGAACGTCTATCTTGTCCCATCGGTCTCAGACCGTCTATCTCAGACCAGCTGTCTCAGACCGTCTGTCTCAGACCGTCTGTTTCATACCGTCTGTCTCACACCGTCTGTCTCAGACCGTCTGCCTCAGACCGTCTGCCTCAGACCGTCTGCCTCAGACCGTCTGTCTGAGAACGTCTGTCACAGACCGTCTGTCTCAGACCGTCTGTCTCGGACCGTCTGTCTCAGACCGTCTGTCTCAGACCGTCTGTCTCAGACCGTCTGTCTGAGACCGTCTCTCTCAGACCGTCTGTCTCAGACCGTCTGTCTCAGACCGTCTGTCTCAGACCGTCTGTCTCAGACCAGCTGTCTCAGACCGTCTGTCTCAGACCGTCTGCCTCAGACCGTCCGTCTCAGACCGTCTATCACGTCCCGTCTGTCTCAGAACTTCCGTCTCAGACCGTGTGGCTCAGACCGTGTGTCTCAGAACGTCTGTCACAGACCGCCTGTCTCAGACCGTCTGTCTCAGACAGTCTGTCCCAGACCGTATGTCTCAGACCGTCTGTCTCAGACCGTCTGTCTCAGACCGTCTGTCTCAGAACGTCTATCTCGTCCCGTCGGTCTCAGACCGTCTGTCTCAGACCAGCTGTCTCAGACCGTCTGTCTCAGACCGTCTGTTTCATACCGTCTGTCTCACACCGTCTGTCTCAGACCGTCTGTCTTAGACCGTCTGTCTCAGACCGTCTATCTCTGCCCGTCTATCTCTAACCGTCTGTCTCAGACCGTCTGTTTCATACGGTCTATCTCAGCCCGTTGGCATCAGACCGTCTGTCTCAGTCCGTATGTCTCAGATCCTCTGTCTCGGACCGTCTGTCTCGGACCGTCTGCTTCATACCGTCTGTCTCAGACCGTCTATCTCGTCCCGTCGGTCTCAGACCGTCTGTCTCAGACCGTCTGTCTCAGAACGTCTATCTTGTCCCATCGGTCTCAGACCGTCTATCTCAGACCAGCTGTCTCAGACCGTCTGTCTCAGACCGTCTGTTTCATACCGTCTGTCTCACACCGTCTGTCTCAGACCGTCTGCCTCAGACCGTCTGCCTCAGACCGTCTGTCTGAGAACGTCTGTCACAGACCGTCTGTCTCAGACCGTCTGTCTCGGACCGTCTGTCTCAGACCGTCTGTCTCAGACCGTCTGTCTCAGACCGTCTGTCTGAGACCGTCTCTCTCAGACCGTCTGTCTCAGACCGTCTGTCTCAGACCGTCTGTCTCAGACCGTCTGTCTCAGACCAGCTGTCTCAGACCGTCTGTCTCAGACCGTCTGCCTCAGACCGTCCGTCTCAGACCGTCTATCACGTCCCGTCTGTCTCAGAACTTCCGTCTCAGACCGTGTGGCTCAGACCGTGTGTCTCAGAACGTCTGTCACAGACCGCCTGTCTCAGACCGTCTGTCTCAGACAGTCTGTCCCAGACCGTATGTCTCAGACCGTCTGTCTCAGACCGTCTGTCTCAGACCGTCTGTCTCAGACCGTCTGTCTCAGACCGTCTGTCTCAGAACGTCTATCTCGTCCCGTCGGTCTCAGACCGTCTGTCTCAGACCAGCTGTCTCAGACCGTCTGTCTCAGACCGTCTGTTTCATACCGTCTGTCTCACACCGTCTGTCTCAGACCGTCTGTCTTAGACCGTCTGTCTCAGACCGTCTATCTCTGCCCGTCTATCTCTAACCGTCTGTCTCAGACCGTCTGTTTCATACGGTCTATCTCAGCCCGTCGGCATCAGACCGTCTGTCTCAGTCCGTATGTCTCAGATCCTCTGTCTCGGACCGCCTGTCTCAGACCGTCTGTCTCAGACAGTCTGTCCCAGACCGTATGTCTCAGACCGTCTGTCTCAGACCGTCTGTCTCAGACCGTCTGCTTCATACCGTCTGTCTCAGACCGTCTATCTCGTCCCGTCGGTCTCAGACCGTCTGTCTCAGACCAGCTATCTCACACCGTCTGTCTCAGACCGTCTGCCTCACACCGTCCGTCTCAGACCGTCTGTCTCGGACCGTCTGTCTCCGACTGTCTGTCTCTAACCGTCTGTCTCAGACCGCCTGTCTCAGACCGTCTGTCTCAGGCCGTCTGCTTCATACCGTCTGTCTCAGACCGTCTATCTCGTCCCGTCTGCCTCAGACCGTCCGTCTCAGACCGTCCATCTCGTCCCGTCTGTCTCAGAACTTCCGTCTCAGACCGTCTGCCTCAGACCGTCTGTCTTAGAACGTCTGTCACAGACCGTCTGTCTCAGACCGTCTGTCTCGGACCGTCTGTCTCGGACCGTCTGTCTCGGACGGTCTGTCTCGGACCGTCTGTCTCAGACCGTCTATCTCGTCCCGTCTGTCTCGGACCGTCGGTCTCGGACCGTCTGTCTCAGACCGTCTATCTCGTCCCGTCGGTCTCAGACCGTCTATCTCTAACCGACTGTCTCGGACCGTCTGTCTCGGACCGTCTGTCTCGGACCGTCTGTCTCGGACCGTCTGCCTCGGACTGTCTGTTTCATACGGTCTATATCAGCCCGTCGGCATCAGACCGTCTGTCTCGGTCCGTATGTCTTAGACCGTCTGTCTCAGACCGTCTGTCTCAGACCGTCTGTCTCAGACCGTCTCTCTCAGACCGTCTGTCTCAGACCGTCTGTCTCAGACCGTCTGTCTCAGACCGTCTGTCTCAGAACGTCTATCTTGTCCCGTCGGTCTCAGACCGTCTATCTCAGACCAGCTGTCTCAGACCGTCTGTCTCAGACCGTCTGTTTCATACCGTCTGTCTCACACCGTCTGTCTCAGACCGTCTGTCTTAGACCGTCTGTCTCAGACCGTCTGTCTCAGGCCGTCTGCTTCATACCGTCTGTCTCAGACCGTCTATCTCGTCCCGTCGGTCTCACACCGTCCGTCTCAGACCGTCTGTCTCGGACCGTCTGTCTCCGACTGTCTGTCTCTAACCGTCTGTCTCAGACCGCCTGTCTCAGACCGTCTGTCTCAGGCCGTCTGCTTCATACCGTCTGTCTCAGACCGTCTATCTCGTCCCGTCTGCCTCAGACCGTCCGTCTCAGACCGTCCATCTCGTCCCGTCTGTCTCAGAACTTCCGTCTCAGACCGTCTGCCTCAGACCGTCTGTCTTAGAACGTCTGTCACAGACCGTCTGTCTCAGACCCTCTGTCTCAGACCGTCTGTCTCGGACCGTCTGTCTCGGACGGTCTGTCTCGGACCGTCTATCTCGGACCGTCTGCCTCGGACCGTCTGTCTCGGACCGTCGGTCTCGGACCGTCTGTCTCAGACCGTCTATCTCGTCCCGTCGGTCTCAGACCGGCTGTCTCAGACCAGCTGTCTCAGACCGTCTGTCTCAGACCGTCTGCCTCAGACCGTCCGTCTCAGACCGTCTATCTCGTCCCGTCTGTCTCAGAACTTCCGTCTCAGACCGTCTGCCACAGACCGTCTGTCTCAGACCGTCTGTCTCAGACCGTCTATCTCGTCCCGTCTGTCTCGTCCCGTCTGTCTCAGACCGTCTGTCTCAGACCGTCTGTCTCAGACCGTCTGTCTCAGACCGTCTATCTCGTCCCGTCTGTCTCGTCCCGTCTGTCTCAGACCGTCTGTCTCAGACAGTCTGTCTCAGACCGTCTGTCTCAGACCGTCTGTCTCAGACCGTCTGTCTCAGACCGTCTGTCTCAGACCGTCTGTCTCAGACCGTCTGTCTCAGACCGTCTGTCTCAGACCGTCTGTCTCAGACCGTCTGTCTCAGACCGTCTGTCTCAGACCGTCTATCTCGTCCCGTCTGTCTCGTCCCGTCTGTCTCAGACCGTCTGTCTCAGACCGTCTGTCTCAGACCGTCTGTCTCAGACCGTCTGTCTCAGACCGTCTATCTCTAACCGACTGTCTCGGACCGTCTGTCTCGGACCGTCGGTCTCGTACCGTCTGTCTCAGACCGTCTATCTCGTCCCGTCGGTCTCAGACCGGCCGTCCCAGACCGTCTGTCTCAGACCGTCTGTCTCAGACCGTCTGTCTCAGACCGTCTGTCTCAGACCGTCTGTCTCAGACCGTCTGTCTCAGACCGTCTATCCCGTCCCGTCTGTCTCGTCCCGTCTGTCTCAGACCGTCTGTCTCAGACCGTCTGTCTCAGACCGTCTGTCTCAGACCGTCTATCTCTAACCGACTGTCTCGGACCGTCTGTCTCGGACCGTCGGTCTCGGACCGTCTGTCTCAGACCGTCTATCTCGTCCCGTCGGTCTCAGACCGGCTGTCTCAGACCAGCTGTCTCAGACCGTCTGTCTCAGACCAGCTGTCTCAGACCGTCTGTCTCAGACCGTCTGCCTCAGACCGTCCGTCTCAGACCGTCTATCTCGTCCCGTCTGTCTCAGAACTTCCGTCTCAGACCGTCTGCCACAGACCGTCTGTCTCAGACCGTCTGGCTCAGACCGTCTGTCTCAGACCGTCTGTCTCGTCCCGTCTGTCTCAGACCGTCTGTCTCAGACAGTCTGTCTCAGACCGTCTGTCTCAGACCGTCTGTCTCAGACCGTCTGTCTCAGACCATCTGTCTCATACCGTCTATCTCGTCCCGTCTGTCTCGTCCCGTCTGTCTCAGACCGTCTGTCTCAGACCGTCTGTCTCAGACCGTCTGTCTCAGGCCGTCTGTCTCAGACCGTCTGTCTCAGACCGTCTATCTCTGACCGACTGTCTCGGACCGTCTGTCTCGGACCGTCTGTCTCGGACCGTCTGTCTCGGACCGTCTGTCTCGGACCGTCTGCCTCGGACCGTCTGTTTCATACGGTCTATATCAGCCCGTCGGCATCAGACCGTCTGTCTCGGTCCGTATGTCTTAGACCGTCTGTCTCAGACCGTCTGTCTCGGACCGTCTGTCTCGGACCGTCTGTCTCGGACCGTCTGTCTCGGACCGTCTGTCTCGGACCGTCTATCTCTGCCCGTCTATCTCTAACCGTCTGTCTCAGACCGTCTGTTTCATACGGTCTATCTCAGCCCGTCGGCATCAGACCGTCTGTCTCAGTCCGTATGTCTCAGATCCTCTGTCTCGGACCGTCTGTCTCGGTCCGTCTGCTTCATACCGTCTGTCTCAGACCAGCTATCTCACACCGTCTGTCTCAGACCGTCTGCCTCACACCGTCCGTCTCAGACCGTCTGTCTCGGACCGCCTGTCTCCGACTGTCTGTCTCTAACCGTCTGTCTCAGACCGCCTGTCTCGGACCGTCTGTCTCGGACCGTCTGCCTCGGACCGTCTGTTTCATACGGTCTATATCAGCCCGTCGGCATCAGACCGTCTGTCTCGGTCCGTATGTCTTAGACCGTCTGTCTCAGACCGTCTGTCTCAGAACGTCTATCTTGTCCCATCGGTCTCAGACCGTCTATCTCAGACCAGCTGTCTCAGACCGTCTGTCTCAGACCGTCTGTTTCATACCGTCTGTCTCACACCGTCTGTCTCAGACCGTCTGCCTCAGACCGTCTGCCTCAGACCGTCTGTCTGAGAACGTCTGTCACAGACCGTCTGTCTCAGACCGTCTGTCTCGGACCGTCTGTCTCAGACCGTCTGTCTGAGACCGTCTCTCTCAGACCGTCTGTCTCAGACCGTCTGTCTCAGACCGTCTGTCTCAGACCGTCTGTCTCAGACCGTCTGTCTCAGACCAGCTGTCTCAGACCGTCTGTCTCAGACCGTCTGCCTCAGACCGTCCGTCTCAGACCGTCTATCACGTCCCGTCTGTCTCAGAACTTCCGTCTCAGACCGTGTGGCTCAGACCGTGTGTCTCAGAACGTCTGTCACAGACCGTCTGTCTCGGACCGTCTGTCTCGGACCGTCTGTCTCGGACCGTCTGTCTCGGATCGTCTGTCTCGGACCGTCTGTCTCGGACCGTCTGTCTCGGACCGTCTGTCTCGGACCGTCTGTCTCGGACCGTCTGTCTCGGACCGTCTGTCTCGGACCGTCTGTCTCGGACCGTCTGTCTCGGACCGTCTGTCTCGGACCGTCTGTCTCGGACCGTCTGTCTCGGACGGTCTGTCTCGGACCGTCTGTCTCGGACCGTCTGCCTCGGACCGTCTGTTTCATACGGTCTATATCAGCCCGTCGGCATCAGACCGTCTGTCTCGGTCCGTATGTCTTAGACCGTCTGTCTCAGACCGTCTGTCTCAGACCGTCTGTCTCAGACCGTCTCTCTCAGACCGTCTGTCTCAGACCGTCTGTCTCAGACCGTCTGTCTCAGAACGTCTATCTTGTCCCATCGGTCTCAGACCGTCTATCTCAGACCAGCTGTCTCAGACCGTCTGTCTCAGACCGTCTGTTTCATACCGTCTGTCTCACACCGTCTGTCTCAGACCGTCTGCCTCAGACCGTCTGCCTCAGACCGTCTGCCTCAGACCGTCTGTCTGAGAACGTCTGTCACAGACCGTCTGTCTCAGACCGTCTGTCTCGGACCGTCTGTCTCAGACCGTCTGTCTCAGACCGTCTGTCTCAGACCGTCTGTCTGAGACCGTCTCTCTCAGACCGTCTGTCTCAGACCGTCTGTCTCAGACCGTCTGTCTCAGACCGTCTGTCTCAGACCAGCTGTCTCAGACCGTCTGTCTCAGACCGTCTGCCTCAGACCGTCCGTCTCAGACCGTCTATCACGTCCCGTCTGTCTCAGAACTTCCGTCTCAGACCGTGTGGCTCAGACCGTGTGTCTCAGAACGTCTGTCACAGACCGCCTGTCTCAGACCGTCTGTCTCAGACAGTCTGTCCCAGACCGTATGTCTCAGACCGTCTGTCTCAGACCGTCTGTCTCAGACCGTCTGTCTCAGAACGTCTATCTCGTCCCGTCGGTCTCAGACCGTCTGTCTCAGACCAGCTGTCTCAGACCGTCTGTCTCAGACCGTCTGTTTCATACCGTCTGTCTCACACCGTCTGTCTCAGACCGTCTGTCTTAGACCGTCTGTCTCAGACCGTCTATCTCTGCCCGTCTATCTCTAACCGTCTGTCTCAGACCGTCTGTTTCATACGGTCTATCTCAGCCCGTCGGCATCAGACCGTCTGTCTCAGTCCGTATGTCTCAGATCCTCTGTCTCGGACCGTCTGTCTCGGACCGTCTGCTTCATACCGTCTGTCTCAGACCGTCTATCTCGTCCCGTCGGTCTCAGACCGTCTGTCTCAGACCAGCTATCTCACACCGTCTGTCTCAGACCGTCTGTCTCAGACCGTCTCTCTCAGACCGTCTGTCTCAGACCGTCTGTCTCGTCCCGTCTGTCTCGGACCGTCTGTCTCGGACCGTCTGTCTCGGACCGTCTGTCTCGGACCGTCTGTCTCGGACCGTCTGTCTCGGACCGTCTGTCTCGGACCGTCTGTCTCGGATCGTCTGTCTCGGACCGTCTGTCTCGGACCGTCTGTCTCGGACCGTCTGTCTCGGACCGTCTGTCTCGGACCGTCTGTCTCGGACCGTCTGTCTCGGACCGTCTGTCTCGGACCGTCTGTCTCGGACCGTCTGTCTCGGACCGTCTGTCTCGGACCGTCTGTCTCGGACGGTCTGTCTCGGACCGTCTGTCTCGGACCGTCTGCCTCGGACCGTCTGTTTCATACGGTCTATATCAGCCCGTCGGCATCAGACCGTCTGTCTCGGTCCGTATGTCTTAGACCGTCTGTCTCAGACCGTCTGTCTCAGAACGTCTATCTTGTCCCATCGGTCTCAGACCGTCTATCTCAGACCAGCTGTCTCAGACCGTCTGTCTCAGACCGTCTGTTTCATACCGTCTGTCTCACACCGTCTGTCTCAGACCGTCTGCCTCAGACCGTCTGCCTCAGACCGTCTGTCTGAGAACGTCTGTCACAGACCGTCTGTCTCAGACCGTCTGTCTCGGACCGTCTGTCTCAGACCGTCTGTCTCAGACCGTCTGTCTCAGACCGTCTGTCTGAGACCGTCTCTCTCAGACCGTCTGTCTCAGACCGTCTGTCTCAGACCGTCTGTCTCAGACCGTCTGTCTCAGACCGTCTGTCTCAGACCAGCTGTCTCAGACCGTCTGTCTCAGACCGTCTGCCTCAGACCGTCCGTCTCAGACCGTCTATCACGTCCCGTCTGTCTCAGAACTTCCGTCTCAGACCGTGTGGCTCAGACCGTGTGTCTCAGAACGTCTGTCACAGACCGTCTGTCTCGGACCGTCTGTCTCGGACCGTCTGTCTCGGACCGTCTGTCTCGGATCGTCTGTCTCGGACCGTCTGTCTCGGACCGTATGTCTCGGACCGTCTGTCTCGGACCGTCTGTCTCGGACCGTCTGTCTCGGACCGTCTGTCTCGGACCGTCTGTCTCGGACCGTCTGTCTCGGACCGTCTGTCTCGGACCGTCTGTCTCGGACCGTCTGTCTCGGACGGTCTGTCTCGGACCGTCTGTCTCGGACCGTCTGCCTCGGACCGTCTGTTTCATACGGTCTATATCAGCCCGTCGGCATCAGACCGTCTGTCTCGGTCCGTATGTCTTAGACCGTCTGTCTCAGACCGTCTGTCTCAGACCGTCTGTCTCAGACCGTCTCTCTCAGACCGTCTGTCTCAGACCGTCTGTCTCAGACCGTCTGTCTCAGAACGTCTATCTTGTCCCATCGGTCTCAGACCGTCTATCTCAGACCAGCTGTCTCAGACCGTCTGTCTCAGACCGTCTGTCTCAGACCGTCTGTCTCAGACCGTCTGTCTCAGACCAGCTGTCTCAGACCGTCTGTCTCAGACCGTCTGCCTCAGACCGTCCGTCTCAGACCGTCTATCACGTCCCGTCTGTCTCAGAACTTCCGTCTCAGACCGTGTGGCTCAGACCGTGTGTCTCAGAACGTCTGTCACAGACCGCCTGTCTCAGACCGTCTGTCTCAGACAGTCTGTCCCAGACCGTATGTCTCAGACCGTCTGTCTCAGACCGTCTGTCTCAGACCGTCTGTCTCAGAACGTCTATCTCGTCCCGTCGGTCTCAGACCGTCTGTCTCAGACCAGCTGTCTCAGACCGTCTGTCTCAGACCGTCTGTTTCATACCGTCTGTCTCACACCGTCTGTCTCAGACCGTCTGTCTTAGACCGTCTGTCTCAGACCGTCTATCTCTGCCCGTCTATCTCTAACCGTCTGTCTCAGACCGTCTGTTTCATACGGTCTATCTCAGCCCGTCGGCATCAGACCGTCTGTCTCAGTCCGTATGTCTCAGATCCTCTGTCTCGGACCGTCTGTCTCGGACCGTCTGCTTCATACCGTCTGTCTCAGACCGTCTATCTCGTCCCGTCGGTCTCAGACCGTCTGTCTCAGACCAGCTATCTCACACCGTCTGTCTCAGACCGTCTGCCTCACACCGTCCGTCTCAGACCGTCTGTCTCGGACCGTCTGTCTCCGACTGTCTGTCTCTAACCGTCTGTCTCAGACCGCCTGTCTCAGACCGTCTGTCTCAGGCCGTCTGCTTCATACCGTCTGTCTCAGACCGTCTATCTCGTCCCGTCTGCCTCAGACCGTCCGTCTCAGACCGTCCATCTCGTCCCGTCTGTCTCAGAACTTCCGTCTCAGACCGTCTGCCTCAGACCGTCTGTCTTAGAACGTCTGTCACAGACCGTCTGTCTCAGACCGTCTGTCTCGGACCGTCTGTCTCGGACCGTCTGTCTCGGACGGTCTGTCTCGGACCGTCTGTCTCAGACCGTCTATCTCGTCCCGTCTGTCTCGGACCGTCGGTCTCGGACCGTCTGCCTCGGACCGTCTGTTTCATACGGTCTATATCAGCCCGTCGGCATCAGACCGTCTGTCTCGGTCCGTATGTCTTAGACCGTCTGTCTCAGACCGTCTGTCTCAGAACGTCTATCTTGTCCCATCGGTCTCAGACCGTCTATCTCAGACCAGCTGTCTCAGACCGTCTGTCTCAGACCGTCTGTTTCATACCGTCTGTCTCACACCGTCTGTCTCAGACCGTCTGCCTCAGACCGTCTGCCTCAGACCGTCTGTCTGAGAACGTCTGTCACAGACCGTCTGTCTCAGACCGTCTGTCTCGGACCGTCTGTCTCAGACCGTCTGTCTCAGACCGTCTGTCTCAGACCGTCTGTCTGAGACCGTCTCTCTCAGACCGTCTGTCTCAGACCGTCTGTCTCAGACCGTCTGTCTCAGACCGTCTGTCTCAGACCGTCTGTCTCAGACCGTCTGTCTCAGACCAGCTGTCTCAGACCGTCTGTCTCAGACCGTCTGCCTCAGACCGTCCGTCTCAGACCGTCTATCACGTCCCGTCTGTCTCAGAACGTCTGTCACAGACCGCCTGTCTCAGACCGTCTGTCTCAGACAGTCTGTCCCAGACCGTCTATCTCGTCCCGTCTGCCTCAGACCGTCCGTCTCAGACCGTCCATCTCGTCCCGTCTGTCTCAGAACTTCCGTCTCAGACCGTCTGCCTCAGACCGTCTGTCTTAGAACGTCTGTCACAGACCGTCTGTCTCAGACCGTCTGTCTCGGACCGTCTGTCTCGGACCGTCTGTCTCGGACGGTCTGTCTCGGACCGTCTGTCTCAGACCGTCTATCTCGGACGGTCTGTCTCGGACCGTCTGTCTCGGACCGTCTGCCTCGGACCGTCTGTTTCATACGGTCTATATCAGCCCGTCGGCATCAGACCGTCTGTCTCGGTCCGTATGTCTTAGACCGTCTGTCTCAGACCGTCTGTCTCAGAACGTCTATCTTGTCCCATCGGTCTCAGACCGTCTATCTCAGACCAGCTGTCTCAGACCGTCTGTCTCAGACCGTCTGTTTCATACCGTCTGTCTCACACCGTCTGTCTCAGACCGTCTGCCTCAGACCGTCTGCCTCAGACCGTCTGTCTGAGAACGTCTGTCACAGACCGTCTGTCTCAGACCGTCTGTCTCGGACCGTCTGTCTCAGACCGTCTGTCTCAGACCGTCTGTCTCAGACCGTCTGTCTGAGACCGTCTCTCTCAGACCGTCTGTCTCAGACCGTCTGTCTCAGACCGTCTGTCTCAGACCGTCTGTCTCAGACCAGCTGTCTCAGACCGTCTGTCTCAGACCGTCTGCCTCAGACCGTCCGTCTCAGACCGTCTATCACGTCCCGTCTGTCTCAGAACGTCTGTCACAGACCGCCTGTCTCAGACCGTCTGTCTCAGACAGTCTGTCCCAGACCGTATGTCTCAGACCGTCTGTCTCAGACCGTCTGTCTCAGACCGTCTGTCTCAGACCGTCTGTCTCAGAACGTCTATCTCGTCCCGTCGGTCTCAGACCGTCTGTCTCAGACCAGCTGTCTCAGACCGTCTGTCTCAGACCGTCTGTTTCATACCGTCTGTCTCACACCGTCTGTCTCAGACCGTCTGTTTCATACGGTCTATATCAGCCCGTCGGCATCAGACCGTCTGTCTTGGTCCGTATGTCTTAGACCGTCTGTCTCAGACCGTCTGTCTCAGACCGTCTGTCTCAGACCGTCTCTCTCAGACCGTCTGTCTCAGACCGTCTGTCTCAGACCGTCTGTCTCAGACCGTCTGTCTCAGAACGTCTATCTTGTCCCGTCGGTCTCAGACCGTCTATCTCAGACCAGCTGTCTCAGACCGTCTGTCTCAGACCGTCTGTTTCATACCGTCTGTCTCACACCGTCTGTCTCAGACCGTCTGTCTTAGACCGTCTGTCTCAGACCGTCTGTCTCAGGCCGTCTGCTTCATACCGTCTGTCTCAGACCGTCTATCTCGTCCCGTCGGTCTCACACCGTCCGTCTCAGACCGTCTGTCTCGGACCGTCTGTCTCCGACTGTCTGTCTCTAACCGTCTGTCTCAGACCGCCTGTCTCAGACCGTCTGTCTCAGGCCGTCTGCTTCATACCGTCTGTCTCAGACCGTCTATCTCGTCCCGTCTGCCTCAGACCGTCCGTCTCAGACCGTCCATCTCGTCCCGTCTGTCTCAGAACTTCCGTCTCAGACCGTCTGCCTCAGACCGTCTGTCTTAGAACGTCTGTCACAGACCGTCTGTCTCAGACCCTCTGTCTCAGACCGTCTGTCTCGGACCGTCTGTCTCGGACGGTCTGTCTCGGACCGTCTATCTCGGACCGTCTGCCTCGGACCGTCTGTCTCGGACCGTCGGTCTCGGACCGTCTGTCTCAGACCGTCTATCTCGTCCCGTCGGTCTCAGACCGGCTGTCTCAGACCAGCTGTCTCAGACCGTCTGTCTCAGACCGTCTGCCTCAGACCGTCCGTCTCAGACCGTCTATCTCGTCCCGTCTGTCTCAGAACTTCCGTCTCAGACCGTCTGCCACAGACCGTCTGTCTCAGACCGTCTGTCTCAGACCGTCTATCTCGTCCCGTCTGTCTCGTCCCGTCTGTCTCAGACCGTCTGTCTCAGACCGTCTGTCTCAGACCGTCTATCTCTAACCGACTGTCTCGGACCGTCTGTCTCGGACCGTCGGTCTCGTACCGTCTGTCTCAGACCGTCTATCTCGTCCCGTCGGTCTCAGACCGGCCGTCTCAGACCAGCTGTCTCAGACCAGCTGTCTCAGACCGTCTCTCTCAGACCGTCTGCCTCAGACCGTCCGTCTCAGACCGTCTATCTCGTCCCGTCTGTCTCAGAACTTCCGTCTCAGACCGTCTGCCACAGACCGTCTGTCTCAGACCGTCTGTCTCAGACCGTCTATCTCGTCCCGTCTGTCTCGTCCCGTCTGTCTCAGACCGTCTGTCTCAGACCGTCTGTCTCAGACCGTCTGTCTCAGACCGTCTGTCTCAGACCGTCTATCTCTAACCGACTGTCGCGGACCGTCTGTCTCGGACCGTCGGTCTCGGACCGTCTGTCTCAGACCGTCTATCTCGTCCCGTCGGTCTCAGACCGGCTGTCTCAGACCAGCTGTCTCAGACCGTCTGTCTCACACCAGCTGTCTCAGACCGTCTGTCTCAGACCGTCTGCCGCAGACCGTCCGTCTCAGACCGTCTATCTCGTCCCGTCTGTCTCAGAACTTCCGTCTCAGACCGTCTGCCACAGACCGTCTGTCTCAGACCGTCTGGCTCAGACCGTCTGTCTCAGACCGTCTATCTCGTCCCGTCTGTCTCGTCCCGTCTGTCTCAGACCGTCCGTCTCAGACAGTCTGTCTCAGACCGTCTGTCTCAGACCGTCTGTCTCAGACCGTCTGTCTCAGACCGTCTGTCTCAGACCGTCTGTCTCAGACCGTCTATCTCGTCCCGTCTGTCTCGTCCCGTCTGTCTCAGACCGTCTGTCTCAGACCGTCTGTCTCAGACCGTCTGTCTCAGACCGTCTGTCTCAGACCGTCTGTCTCAGACCGTCTGTCTCAGACCGTCTATCACGTCCCGTCTGTCTCAGAACGTCTGTCACAGACCGCCTGTCTCAGACCGTCTGTCTCAGACAGTCTGTCCCAGACCGTATGTCTCAGACCGTCTGTCTCAGACCGTCTGTCTCAGACCGTCTGTCTCAGACCGTCTGTCTCAGAACGTCTATCTCGTCCCGTCGGTCTCAGACCGTCTGTCTCAGACCAGCTGTCTCAGACCGTCTGTCTCAGACCGTCTGTTTCATACCGTCTGTCTCACACCGTCTGTCTCAGACCGTCTGTTTCATACGGTCTATATCAGCCCGTCGGCATCAGACCGTCTGTCTTGGTCCGTATGTCTTAGACCGTCTGTCTCAGACCGTCTGTCTCAGACCGTCTGTCTCAGACCGTCTCTCTCAGACCGTCTGTCTCAGACCGTCTGTCTCAGACCGTCTGTCTCAGACCGTCTGTCTCAGAACGTCTATCTTGTCCCGTCGGTCTCAGACCGTCTATCTCAGACCAGCTGTCTCAGACCGTCTGTCTCAGACCGTCTGTTTCATACCGTCTGTCTCACACCGTCTGTCTCAGACCGTCTGTCTTAGACCGTCTGTCTCAGACCGTCTGTCTCAGGCCGTCTGCTTCATACCGTCTGTCTCAGACCGTCTATCTCGTCCCGTCGGTCTCACACCGTCCGTCTCAGACCGTCTGTCTCGGACCGTCTGTCTCCGACTGTCTGTCTCTAACCGTCTGTCTCAGACCGCCTGTCTCAGACCGTCTGTCTCAGGCCGTCTGCTTCATACCGTCTGTCTCAGACCGTCTATCTCGTCCCGTCTGCCTCAGACCGTCCGTCTCAGACCGTCCATCTCGTCCCGTCTGTCTCAGAACTTCCGTCTCAGACCGTCTGCCTCAGACCGTCTGTCTTAGAACGTCTGTCACAGACCGTCTGTCTCAGACCCTCTGTCTCAGACCGTCTGTCTCGGACCGTCTGTCTCGGACGGTCTGTCTCGGACCGTCTATCTCGGACCGTCTGCCTCGGACCGTCTGTCTCGGACCGTCGGTCTCGGACCGTCTGTCTCAGACCGTCTATCTCGTCCCGTCGGTCTCAGACCGGCTGTCTCAGACCAGCTGTCTCAGACCGTCTGTCTCAGACCGCCTGCCTCAGACCGTCCGTCTCAGACCGTCTATCTCGTCCCGTCTGTCTCAGAACTTCCGTCTCAGACCGTCTGCCACAGACCGTCTGTCTCAGACCGTCTGTCTCAGACCGTCTATCTCGTCCCGTCTGTCTCGTCCCGTCTGTCTCAGACCGTCTGTCTCAGACCGTCTGTCTCAGACCGTCTATCTCTAACCGACTGTCTCGGACCGTCTGTCTCGGACCGTCGGTCTCGTACCGTCTGTCTCAGACCGTCTATCTCGTCCCGTCGGTCTCAGACCGGCCGTCTCAGACCAGCTGTCTCAGACCAGCTGTCTCAGACCGTCTCTCTCAGACCGTCTGCCTCAGACCGTCCGTCTCAGACCGTCTATCTCGTCCCGTCTGTCTCAGAACTTCCGTCTCAGACCGTCTGCCACAGACCGTCTGTCTCAGACCGTCTGTCTCAGACCGTCTATCTCGTCCCGTCTGTCTCGTCCCGTCTGTCTCAGACCGTCTGTCTCAGACCGTCTGTCTCAGACCGTCTGTCTCAGACCGTCTGTCTCAGACCGTCTATCTCTAACCGACTGTCGCGGACCGTCTGTCTCGGACCGTCGGTCTCGGACCGTCTGTCTCAGACCGTCTATCTCGTCCCGTCGGTCTCAGACCGGCTGTCTCAGACCAGCTGTCTCAGACCGTCTGTCTCACACCAGCTGTCTCAGACCGTCTGTCTCAGACCGTCTGCCGCAGACCGTCCGTCTCAGACCGTCTATCTCGTCCCGTCTGTCTCAGAACTTCCGTCTCAGACCGTCTGCCACAGACCGTCTGTCTCAGACCGTCTGGCTCAGACCGTCTGTCTCAGACCGTCTATCTCGTCCCGTCTGTCTCGTCCCGTCTGTCTCAGACCGTCCGTCTCAGACAGTCTGTCTCAGACCGTCTGTCTCAGACCGTCTGTCTCAGACCGTCTGTCTCAGACCGTCTGTCTCAGACCGTCTGTCTCAGACCGTCTATCTCGTCCCGTCTGTCTCGTCCCGTCTGTCTCAGACCGTCTGTCTCAGACCGTCTGTCTCAGACCGTCTGTCTCAGACCGTCTGTCTCAGACCGTCTGTCTCAGACCGTCTGTCTCAGACCGTCTGTCTCAGACCGTCTGTCTCAGACCGTCTATCTCTGACCGACTGTCTCGGACCGTCTGTCTCGGACCGTCTGTCTCGGACCGTCTGCCTCGGACCGTCTGTTTCATACGGTCTATATCAGCCCGTCGGCATCAGACCGTCTGTCTCGGTCCGTATGTCTTAGACCGTCTGTCTCAGACCGTCTGTCTCAGACCGTCTGTCTCAGACCGTCTGTCTCAGACCGTCTGTCTCAGAACGTCTATCTTGTCCCGTCGGTCTCAGACCGTCTATCTCAGACCAGCTGTCTCAGACCGTCTGTCTCAGACCGTCTGTTTCATACCGTCTGTCTCACACCGTCTGTCTCAGACCGTCTGTCTTAGACCGTCTGTCTCAGACCGTCTATCTCTGCCCGTCTGTCTCAGACCGTCTGTCTCAGGCCGTCTGCTTCATACCGTCTGTCTCAGACCGTCTATCTCGTCCCGTCGGTCTCAGACCAGCTATCTCACACCGTCTGTCTCAGACCGTCCGTCTCAGACCGTCCATCTCGTCCCGTCTGTCTCAGAACTTCCGTCTCAGACCGTCTGCCTCAGACCATCTGTCTCAGAACGTCTGTCACACACCGTCTGTCTCAGACCGTCTGTCTCAGACCGTCTGTCTCGGACCGTCTGTCTCGGACCGTCTGTCTCGGACCGTCGGTCTCGGACCGTCTGTCTCGGACCGTCTGTCTAGGACCGTCTGTCTCGGACCGTCTGTCTCGGACCGTCTGTCTCCGACCGTCTGTCTCAGACCAGCTGTCTAGGACCGTCTGTCTCGGACCGTCTGTCTCGTACCGTCTGTCTCAGACCAGCTGTCTCAGACCGTCTGTCTCAGACCGTCTGTCTCGGACCGTCTGTCTGGGACCGTCAGTCTCGGACCGTCTGTCTCGGACCGTCTGTCTAGGACCGTCTGTCTCGGACCGTCTGTCTCGGACCGTCTGTCTCCGACCGTCTGTCTCAGACCAGCTGTCTCAGACCGTCTGTCTCAGACTGTCTGTCTCAGACCGTCTGTCTCAGACCGTCTGTCTCAGACCGTCTGTCTCAGACCGTCTGTCTCAGACCGTCTGTCTCAGACCGTCTGTCTCAGACCGTCTGTCTCCGACCCTCTGTCTCACACCGTCTGTCTCAGACCGTCTGTCTCAGACCGTCTGTCTCAGACCGTCTGGCTCAGACCGTCTGTCTCAGACCGTCTGTCTCAGAACGTCTATCTTGTCCCGTCGGTCTCAGACCGTCTATCTCAGACCAGCTGTCTCAGACCGTCTGTCTCAGACCGTCTGTTTCATACCGTCTGTCTCACACCGTCTGTCTCAGACCGTCTGTCTTAGACCGTCTATCTCAGACCGTCTATCTCTGCCCGTCTGTCTCAGACCGTCTGTCTCAGGCCGTCTGCTTCATACCGTCTGTCTCAGACCGTCTATCTCGTCCCGTCGGTCTCAGACCAGCTATCTCACACCGTCTGTCTCAGACCGTCCGTCTCAGACCGTCCATCTCGTCCCGTCTGTCTCAGAACTTCCGTCTCAGACCGTCTGCCTCAGACCGTCTGTCTCAGAACGTCTGTCACAGACCGTCTGTCTCAGACCGTCTGTCTCAGACCGTCTGTCTCGGACCGTCTGTCTCGGACCGTCTGTCTCGGACCGTCGGTCTCGGACCGTCTGTCTCGGACCGTCTGTCTAGGACCGTCTGTCTCGGACCGTCTGTCTCGGACCGTCTGTCTCGGACCGTCTGTCTCGGACCGTCTGTCTCAGACCGTCTGTCTCAGACCGTCTGTCTCGGACCGTCTGTCTCGGACCGTCTGTCTGGGACCGTCAGTCTCGGACCGTCTGTCTCGGACCGTCTGTATAGGACCGTCTGTCTCGGACCGTCTGTCTCGGACCGTCTGTCTCGGACCGTCTGTCTCCGACCGTCTGTCTCAGACCAGCTGTCTCAGACCGTCTGTCTCAGACTGTCTGTCTCAGACCGTCTGTCTCAGACCGTCTGTCTCAGACCGTCTGTCTCAGACCGTCTGTCTCAGACCGTCTGTCTCAGACCGTCTGTCTCAGACCCTCTGTCTCACACCGTCTGTCTCAGACCGTCTGTCTCAGACCGTCTGTCTCAGACCGTCTGTCTCATACCGTCTGTCTCAGACCGTCTATCTCAGACCGTCTGTCTCAGACCGTCTGTCTCAGACCGTCTGTCTCAGACCGTCTGTCTCAGACCGTCTGTCTCAGACCGTCTGTCTCAGGCCGTCTGCCTCAGACGGTCTGTCTCAGACCGTCTATCTCGTCCCGTCGGTCTCAGACCATCTGTCTCAGAACGTCTATCGCGTCCCGTCGGTCTCAGACCGTCTGTCTCAGGCCAGCTGTCTCAGACCGTCTGCCTCGGACCGCCTGTCTCAGACCGTCTGTCTCAGGCCGTCTGTTTCATACCGTCTGTCTCAGACTGTCTGTCGCAGACCTTCTGTCTCAGACCGCCATTCTCAGACCGTCTTTCTCAGACCGTCGGTCTCAGGCCGTCTGTTTCATTCCGTCGGTCTCAGACCAGCTATCTCACACCGTCTGTCTCAGACCGTCTGCCTCAGACCGTCCGTCTCAGACCGTCCATCTCGTCCCGTCTGTCTCAGAACTTCCGTCTCAGACCGTCTGCCTCAGACCGTCTGTCTTAGAACGTCTGTCACAGACCGTCTGTCTCGGACGGTCTGTCTCGGACCGTCTGTCTCGAACCGTCTGCCTCGGACCGTCTGTCTCGGACCGTCGGTCTCGGATCGTCTGTCTCGGACCGTCTGTCTCAGACCGTCTGTCTCAGACCGTCTGTCTCAGACCGTCTGGCTCAGACCGTCTGTCTCAGACCGTCTGTCTCAGAACGTCTATCTTGTCCCGTCGGTCTCAGACCGTCTATCTCAGACCAGCTGTCTCAGACCGTCTGTCTCAGACCGTCTGTTTCATACCGTCTGTCTCACACCGTCTGTCTCAGACCGTCTGTCTTAGACCGTCTGTCTCAGACCGTCTATCTCTGCCCGTCTGTCTCAGACCGTCTGTCTCAGGCCGTCTGCTTCATACCGTCTGTCTCAGACCGTCTATCTCGTCCCGTCGGTCTCAGACCAGCTATCTCACACCGTCTGTCTCAGACCGTCCGTCTCAGACCGTCCATCTCGTCCCGTCTGTCTCAGAACTTCCGTCTCAGACCGTCTGCCTCAGACCGTCTGTCTCAGAACGTCTGTCACAGACCGTCTGTCTCAGACCGTCTGTCTCGGACCGTCTGTCTCGGACCGTCTGTCTCGGACCGTCTGTCTCGGACCGTCGGTCTCGGACCGTCTGTCTCGGACCGTCTGTCTAGGACCGTCTGTCTCGGACCGTCTGTCTCGGACCGTCTGTCTCGGACCGTCTGTCTCGGACCGTCTGTCTCAGACCGTCTGTCTCAGACCGTCTGTCTCGGACCGTCTGTCTCGGACCGTCTGTCTGGGACCGTCAGTCTCGGACCGTCTGTCTCGGACCGTCTGTCTAGGACCGCCTGTCTCGGACCGTCTGTCTCGGACCGTCTGTCTCCGACCGTCTGTCTCAGACCAGCTGTCTCAGACCGTCTGTCTCAGACCGTCTGTCTCAGACTGTCTGTCTCAGACCGTCTGTCTCAGACCGTCTGTCTCAGACCTTCTGTCTCAGACCGTCTGTCTCAGACCGTCTGTCTCAGACCGTCTGTCTCAGACCGTCTGTCTCAGACCCTCTGTCTCACACCGTCTGTCTCAGACCGTCTGTCTCAGACCGTCTGTCTCAGACCGTCTGTCTCATACCGTCTGTCTCAGACCGTCTGTCTCAGACCGTCTGTCTCAGACCGTCTGTCTCAGACCGTCTGTCTCAGACCGTCTGTCTCAGACCGTCTGTCTCAGACCGTCTGTCTCAGGCCGTCTGCCTCAGACGGTCTGTCTCAGACCGTCTATCTCGTCCCGTCGGTCTCAGACCGTCTGTCTCAGAACGTCTATCGCGTCCCGTCGGTCTCAGACCGTCTGTCTCAGGCCAGCTGTCTCAGACCGTCTGCCTCGGACCGCCTGTCTCAGACCGTCTGTCTCAGGCCGTCTGTTTCATACCGTCTGTCTCAGACTGTCTGTCGCAGACCTTCTGTCTCAGACCGCCATTCTCAGACCGTCTTTCTCAGACCGTCGGTCTCAGGCCGTCTGTTTCATTCCGTCGGTCTCAGACCAGCTATCTCACACCGTCTGTCTCAGACCGTCTGCCTCAGACCGTCCGTCTCAGACCGTCCATCTCGTCCCGTCTGTCTCAGAACTTCCGTCTCAGACCGTCTGCCTCAGACCGTCTGTCTTAGAACGTCTGTCACAGACCGTCTGTCTCGGACGGATTGTCTCGGACCGTCTGTCTCGGACCGTCTGCCTCGGACCGTCTGTCTCGGACCGTCGGTCTCGGATCGTCTGTCTCGGACCGTCTGTCTCAGACCGTCTATCTCGGACCGTCTGTCTCGGACCGTCTGTCTCGGACCGTCTGTCTCGGACCGTCTGTCTCCGACCGCCTGTCTCAGACCGTCTGTCTCAGACCGCCTGTCTCAGACCGTCTGTCTCAGGCCGTCTGCTTCATACCGTCTGTCTCAGACCGTCTATCTCGTCCCGTCTGCCTCAGACCGTCCGTCTCAGACCGTCCATCTCGTCCCGTCTGTCTCAGAACTTCCGTCTCAGACCGTCTGCCTCAGACCGTCTGTCTTAGAACGTCTGTCACAGACCGTCTGCCTCAGACCGTCTGTCTCAGACCGTCTGTCTCGGACCGTCTGTCTCGGACGGTCTGTCTCGGACCGTCTATCTCGGACCGTCTGCCTCGAACCGTCTGTCTCGGACCGTCGGTCTCGGACCGTCTGTCTCAGACCGTCTATCTCGTCCCGTCGGTCTCAGACCGGCTGTCTCAGACCGTCTATCTCGTCCCGTCGGTCTCAGACCAGCTGTCTCAGACCGTCTGTCTCAGACCGTCTGCCTCAGACCGTCCGTCTCAGACCGTCTATCTCGTCCCGTCTGTCTCAGAACTTCCGTCTCAGACCGTCTGCCACAGACCGTCTGTCTCAGACCGTCTGTCTCAGACCGTCTATCTCGTCCCGTCTGTCTCGTCCCGTCTGTCTCGTCCCGTCTGTCTCAGACCGTCTGTCTCAGACCGTCTGTCTCAGACCGTCTGTCTCAGACCGCCTATCTCGTCCCGTCTGTCTCGTCCCGTCTATCTCTAACCGACTGTCTCGGACAGTCTGTCTCGGACCGTCGGTCTCGGACCGTCTTTCTCAGACCGTCTATCTCGTCCCGTCGGTCTCAGACCGGCTGTCTCAGACCAGCTGTCTCAGACCGTCTGTCTCAGACCATCTGCCTCAGACCGTCCGTCTCAGACCGTCTATCTCGTCCCGTCTGTCTCAGAACTTCCGTCTCAGACCGTCTGCCACAGACCGTCTGTCTCAGACCGTCTGTCTCAGACCGTCTATCTCGTCCCGTCTGTCTCGTCCCATCTGTCTCAGACCGTCTGTCTCAGACCGTCTGTCTCAGACCGTCTATCTCGTCCCGTCTGTCTCGTCCCGTCTGTCTCAGACCGTCTGTCTCAGACCGTCTGTCTCAGACCGTCTGTCTCAGACCGTCTCTCTCAGACCGTCTGTCTCAGACCGTCTGTCTCAGACCGTCTGTCTCAGAACGTCTATCTTGTCCCGTCGGTCTCAGACCGTCTATCTCAGACCAGCTGTCTCAGACCGTCTGTCTCAGACCGTCTGTTTCATACCGTCTGTCTCACACCGTCTGTCTCAGACCGTCTGTCTTAGACCGTCTGTCTCAGACCGTCTATCTCTGCCCGTCTGTCTCAGACCGTCTGTCTCAGGCCGTCTGCTTCATACCGTCTGTCTCAGACCGTCTATCTCGTCCCGTCGGTCTCAGACCAGCTATCTCACACCGTCTGTCTCAGACCGTCCGTCTCAGACCGTCTGTCTCAGACCGTCTGTCTCAGACCCTCTGTCTCACACCGTCTGTCTCAGACCGTCTGTCTCAGACCGTCTGTCTCAGACCGTCTGTCTCAGACCGTCTGTCTCAGACCGTCTGTCTCAGACCGTCTGTCTCAGACCGTCTGTCTCAGACCGTCTGTCTCAGGCCGTCTGCCTCAGACCGTCTGTCTCAGACCGTCTATCTCGTCCCGTCTGTCTCAGACCGTCTGTCTCAGACCGTCTGTCTCAGACCGTCTATCTCGTCCCGTCTGTCTCAGACCGTCTGTCTCAGACCGTCTGTCTCAGACCGTCTGTCTCAGACCGTCTGTCTCAGACCGTCTATCTCGTCCCGTCTGTCTCGTCCCGTCTGTCTCAGACCGTCTGTCTCACACAGTCTGTCTCAGACCGTCTGTCTCAGAACGTCTATCTTGTCCCGTCGGTCTCAGACCGTCTATCTCAGACCAGCTGTCTCAGACCGTCTGTCTCAGACCGTCTGTCTCAGACCGTCTGTCTCAGACCGTCTGTCTCAGACCGTCTGTTTCATACCGTCTGTCTCACACCGTCTGTCTCAGACCGTCTATCTCTGCCCGTCTGTCTCAGACCGTCTGTCTCAGGCCGTCTGCTTCATACCGTCTGTCTCAGACCGTCTATCTCGTCCCGTCGGTCTCAGACCAGCTATCTCACACCGTCTGTCTCAGACCGTCCGTCTCAGACCGTCCATCTCGTCACGTCTGTCTCAGAACTTCCGTCTCAGATCGTCTGCCTCATACCGTCTGTCTCAGAACGTCTGTCACAGACCGTCTGTCTCGGACCGTCTGTCTCGGACCGTCGGTCTCGGACCGTCTGTCTCGGACCGTCTGTCTAGGACCGTCTGTTTCATACCGTCTGTCTCACACCGTCTGTCTCAGACCGTCTGTCTTAGACCGTCTGTCTCAGACCGTCTATCTCTGCCCGTCTGTCTCAGACCGTCTGTCTCAGGCCGTCTGCTTCATACCGTCTGTCTCAGACCGTCTATCTCGTCCCGTCGGTCTCAGACCAGCTATCTCACACCGTCTGTCTCAGACCGTCCGTCTCAGACCGTCCATCTCGTCCCGTCTGTCTCAGAACTTCCGTCTCAGACCGTCTGCCTCATACCGTCTGTCTCAGACCGTCTGTCTCAGACCGTCTGTCTCAGACCCTCTGTCTCACACCGTCTGTCTCAGACCGTCTGTCTCAGACCGTCTATCTCGTCCCGTCTGTCTCGTCCCGTCTGTCTCAGACCGTCTGTCTCAGACCGTCTGTCTCAGACCGTCTGTCTCAGACCGTCTGTCTCAGACCGTCTGTCTCAGACCGTCTGTCTCAGACCGTCTGTCTCAGACCGTCTGTCTCAGACCGTCTGTCTCAGACCGTCTGTCTCAGACCGTCTGTCTCAGACCGTCTGTCTCAGACCGTCTGTCTCAGACCGTCTGTCTCAGACCGCCTATCTCTAACCGACTGTCTCGGACCGTCTGTCTCGGACCGTCATTCTCGGACCGTCTGTCTCAGACCGTCTATCTCGTCCCGTCGGTCTCAGACCGGCTGTCTCAGACCAGCTGTCTCAGACCGTCTGTCTCAGACCGTCTGCCTCAGACCGTCCGTCTCAGACCGTCTATCTCGTCCCGTCTGTCTCAGAACTTCCGTCTCAGACCGTCTGCCACAGACCGTCTGTCTCAGACCGTCTGTCTCAGACCGTCTGTCTCAGACCGTCTATCTCGTCCCGTCTGTCTCGTCCCGTCTGTCTCAGACCGTCTGTCTCAGACCGTCTGTCTCAGACCGTCTGTCTCAGACCGTCTATCTCGTCCCGTCTGTCTCGTCCCGTCTGTCTCAGACCGTCTGTCTCAGACAGTCTGTCTCAGACCGTCTGTCTCAGACCGTCTCTCTCAGACCGTCTGTCTCAGACCGTCTGTCTCAGAACGTCTATCTTGTCCCGTCGGTCTCAGACCGTCTATCTCAGACCAGCTGTCTCAGACCGTCTGTCTCAGACCGTCTGTTTCATACCGTCTGTCTCACACCGTCTGTCTCAGACCGTCTGTCTTAGACCGTCTGTCTCAGACCGTCTATCTCTGCCCGTCTGTCTCAGACCGTCTGTCTCAGGCCGTCTGCTTCATACCGTCTGTCTCAGACCGTCTATCTCGTCCCGTCGGTCTCAGACCAGCTATCTCACACCGTCTGTCTCAGACCGTCCGTCTCAGACCGTCCATCTCGTCCCGTCTGTCTCAGAACTTCCGTCTCAGACCGTCTGCCTCATACCGTCTGTCTCAGAACGTCTGTCACAGACCGTCTGTCTCAGACCGTCTGTCTCAGACCGTCTGTCTCGGACCGTCTGTCTCGGACCGTCGGTCTCGGACCGTCTGTCTCGGACCGTCTGTCTAGGACCGTCTGTCTCGGACCGTCTGTCTCGGACCGTCTGTCTCCGACCGTCTGTCTCAGACCGTCCGTCTCAGACCGTCCATCTCGTCCCGTCTGTCTCAGAACTTCCGTCTCAGACCGTCTGCCTCATACCGTCTGTCTCAGAACGTCTGTCACAGACCGTCTGTCTCAGACCGTCTGTCTCAGACCGTCTGTCTCGGACCGTCTGTCTCGGACCGTCGGTCTCGGACCGTCTGTCTCGGACCGTCTGTCTAGGACCGTCTGTCTCGGACCGTCTGTCTCGGACCGTCTGTCTCCGACCGTCTGTCTCAGACCAGCTGTCTCAGACCGTCTGTCTCCGACCGTCTGTCTCGGACCGTCTGTCTGGGACCGTCTGTCTCGGACCGTCTGTCTCGGACCGTCTGTCTAGGACCGTCTGTCTCGGACCGTCTGTCTCGGACCGTCTGTCTCCGACCGTCTGTCTCAGACCAGCTGTCTCAGACCGTCTGTCTCAGACTGTCTGTCTCAGACCGTCTGTCTCAGACCGTCTGTCTCAGACCGTCTGTCTCAGACCGTCTGTCTCAGATCCTCTGTCTCACACCGTCTGTCTCAGACCGTCTGTCTCAGACCGTCTGTCTCAGACCGTCTGTCTCAGACCGTCTGTCTCAGACCGTCTGTCTCAGGCCGTCTGCCTCAGACCGTCTGTCTCAGACCGTCTATCTCGTCCCGTCTGTCTCAGACCGTCTGTCTCAGAACGTCTATCTCGTCCCGTCGGTCTCAGACCGTCTGTCTCAGGCCAGCTGTCTCAGACCGTCTGCCTCGGACCGCCTGTCTCAGACCGTCTGTCTCAGGCCGTCTGTTTCATACCGTCTGTCTCAGACTGTCTGTCGCAGACCTTCTGTCTCAGACCGCCATTCTCAGACCGTCTTTCTCAGACCGTCGGTCTCAGGCCGTCTGTTTCATTCCGTCGGTCTCAGACCAGCTATCTCACACCGTCTGTCTCAGACCGTCTGTCTCGGACCGTCTGTCTCGGACCGTCTGTCTCGGACCGTCTGTCTCCGACCGTCTGTCTCAGACCAGCTGTCTCAGACCGTCTGTCTCAGACTGTCTGTCTCAGACCGTCTGTCTCAGACCGTCTGTCTCAGACGCTCTGTCTCACACCGTCTGTGTCAGACCGTCTGTCTCAGACCGTCTGTCTCAGACCGTCTGTCTCAGACCGTCTGTCTCAGACCGTCTGTCTCAGGCCAGCTGTCTCAGACCGTCTGCCTCGGACCGCGTGTCTCAGACCGTCTGTCTCAGGCCGTCTGTTTCATACCGTCTGTCTCAGACCGCCATTCTCAGACCGTCTTTCTCAGACCGTCGGTCTCAGGCCGTCTGTTTCATTCCGTCGGTCTCAGACCAGCTATCTCACACCGTCTGTCTCAGACCGTCTGCCTCAGACCGTCCGTCTCAGACCGTCCATCTCGTCCCGTCTGTCTCAGAACTTCCGTCTCAGACCGTCTGCCTCAGACCGTCTGTCTTAGAACGTCTGTCACAGACCGTCTGTCTCGGACGGTCTGTCTCGGACCGTCTGTCTCGGACCGTCTGCCTCGGACCGTCTGTCTCGGACCGTCGGTCTCGGATCGTCTGTCTCGGACCGTCTGTCTCAGACCGTCTGTCTCGGACCGTCCGTCTCGGACCGTCGGTCTCGGACCGTCTGTCTCGGACCGTCTGTCTAGGACCGTCTGTCTCGGACCGTCTGTCTCGGACCGTCTGTCTCCGACCGTCTGTCTCAGACCAGCTGTCTCAGACCGTCTGTCTCAGACCGTCTGTCTCAGACCGTCCGTCTCAGACCGTCTGTCTCAGACCGTCTCTCTCAGACCGTCTGTCTCAGACCGTCTGTCTCAGACCGTCTATCTCTAACCGACTGTCTCGGACCGTCTGTCTCGGAACGTCGGTCTCGGACCGTCTGTCTCAGACCGTCTATCTCGTCCCGTCGGTCTCAGACCGTCTGTCTCAGACCAGCTATCTCACACCGTCTGTCTCTAACCGTTTGTCTCAGACCGTCTGTTTCATACGGTCTATCTCAGCCCGTCTGTCTCAGAACTTCCGTCTCAGACCGTCTGCTTCAGACCGTGTGTCTCAGAACGTCTGTCACAGACCGCCTGTCTCAGACCGTCTGTCTCAGACAGTCTGTCCCAGACCGTCTGTCTCAGACCGTCTGTCTCAGACCGTCTGTCTCAGACCGTCGGTCTCAGACCGTCTGTCTCAGACCAGCTGTCTCAGACCCTCTGTCTCACACCGTCTGTCTCAGACCGTCTGTCTCAGACCGTCTGTCTCAGACCGTCTGTCTCAGACCGTCTGTGTCAGACCGTCTATCTCGTCCCGTCTGTCTCGTCCCGTCTGTCTCAGACCGTCTGTCTCAGACCGTCTGTCTCAGACCGTCTGTCTCAGACCGTCGGTCTCAGGCCGTCTGTTTCATTCCGTCGGTCTCAGACCAGCTATCTCACACCGTCTGTCTCAGACCGTCTGCCTCAGACCGTCCGTCTCAGACCGTCCATCTCGTCCCGTCTGTCTCAGAACTTCCGTCTCAGACCGTCTGCCTCGGACCGCCTGTCTCAGACCGTCTGTCTCAGGCCGTCTGTTTCATACCGTCTGTCTCAGACTGTCTGTCGCAGACCTTCTGTCTCAGACCGCCATTCTCAGACTGTCTTTCTCAGACCGTCGGTCTCAGGCCGTCTGTTTCATTCCGTCGGTCTCAGACCAGCTATCTCACACCGTCTGTCTCAGACCGTCTGTCTCGGACCGTCTGTCTCGGACCGTCTGTCTCGGACCGTCTGTCTCCGACCGTCTGTCTCAGACCAGCTGTCTCAGACCGTCTGTCTCAGACTGTCTGTCTCAGACCGTCTGTCTCAGACCGTCTGTCTCAGACCGTCTGTCTCAGACCGTCTGTCTCAGACGCTCTGTCTCACACCGTCTGTGTCAGACCGTCTGTCTCAGACCGTCTGTCTCAGACCGTCTGTCTCAGACCGTCTGTCTCAGACCGTCTGTCTCAGACCGTCTGTCTCAGGCCAGCTGTCTCAGACCGTCTGCCTCGGACCGCGTGTCTCAGACCGTCTGTCTCAGGCCGTCTGTTTCATACCGTCTGTCTCAGACTGTCTGTCGCAGACCTTCTGTCTCAGACCGCCATTCTCAGACCGTCTTTCTCAGACCGTCGGTCTCAGGCCGTCTGTTTCATTCCGTCGGTCTCAGACCAGCTATCTCACACCGTCTGTCTCAGACCGTCTGCCTCAGACCGTCCGTCTCAGACCGTCCATCTCGTCCCGTCTGTCTCAGAACTTCCGTCTCAGACCGTCTGCCTCAGACCGTCTGTCTTAGAACGTCTGTCACAGACCGTCTGTCTCGGACGGTCTGTCTCGGACCGTCTGTCTCGGACCGTCTGCCTCGGACCGTCTGTCTCGGACCGTCGGTCTCGGATCGTCTGTCTCGGACCGTCTGTCTCAGACCGTCTGTCTCGGACCGTCCGTCTCGGACCGTCCGTCTCGGACCGTCTGTCTCGGACCGTCTGTCTCGGACCGTCGGTCTCGGATCGTCTGTCTCGGACCGTCTGTCTCAGACCGTCTGTCTCGGACCGTCGGTCTCGGACCGTCTGTCTCGGACCGTCTGTCTAGGACCGTCTGTCTCGGACCGTCTGTCTCGGACCGTCTGTCTCCGACCGTCTGTCTCCGACCGTCTGTCTCAGACCAGCTGTCTCAGACCGTCTGTCTCAGACCGTCTGTCTCAGACCGTCCGTCTCAGACCGTCTGTCTCAGACCGTCTCTCTCAGACCGTCTGTCTCAGACCGTCTGTCTCAGACCGTCTATCTCTAACCGACTGTCTCGGACCGTCTGTCTCGGACCGTCGGTCTCGGACCGTCTGTCTCAGACCGTCTATCTCGTCCCGTCGGTCTCAGACCGTCTGTCTCAGACCAGCTATCTCACACCGTCTGTCTCTAACCGTTTGTCTCAGACCGTCTGTTTCATACGGTCTATATCAGCCCGTCTGTCTCAGAACTTCCGTCTCAGACCGTCTGCTTCAGACCGTGTGTCTCAGAACGTCTGTCACAGACCGCCTGTCTCAGACCGTCTGTCTCAGACAGTCTGTCCCAGACCGTCTGTCTCAGACCGTCTGTCTCAGACCGTCTGTCTCAGACCGTCGGTCTCAGACCGTCTGTCTCAGACCAGCTGTCTCAGACCCTCTGTCTCACACCGTCTGTCTCAGACCGTCTGTCTCAGACCGTCTGTCTCAGACCGTCTGTCTCAGACCGTCTGTCTCAGACCGTCTGTCTCAGACCGTCTGTCTCAGACCGTCTATCTCGTCCCGTCTGTCTCGTCCCGTCTGTCTCAGACCGTCTGTCTCAGACCGTCTGTCTCAGACCGTCTGTCTCAGACCGTCTGTCTCAGACCGTCTGTCTCAGACCGTCTGTCTCAGACCGTCTGTCTCAGACCGTCTATCTCTAACCGACTGTCTCGGACCATCTGTCTCGGACCGTCGGTCTCGGACCGTCTGTCTCAGACCGTCTATCTCGTCCCGTCGGTCTCAGACCGGCTGTCTCAGACCTGCTGTCTCAGACCGTCTGTCTCAGACCGTCTGCCTCAGACCGTCCGTCTCAGACCGTCTATCTCGTCCCGTCTGTCTCAGAACTTCCGTCTCAGACCGTCTGCCACAGACCGTCTGTCTCAGACCGTCTGTCTCAGACCGTCTATCTCGTCCCGTCTGTCTCGTCCCGTCTGTCTCAGACCGTCTGTCTCAGACCGTCTGTCTCAGAACGTCTATCTTGTCCCGTCGGTCTCAGACCGTCTATCTCAGACCAGCTGTCTCAGACCGTCTGTCTCAGACCGTCTGTCTCAGACCGTCTGTTTCATACCGTCTATCTCTGCCCGTCTGTCTCAGACCGTCTGTCTCAGGCCGTCTGCTTCATACCGTCTGTCTCAGACCGTCTATCTCGTCCCGTCGGTCTCAGACCAGCTATCTCACACCGTCTGTCTCAGACCGTCCGTCTCAGACCGTCCATCTCGTCCCGTCTGTCTCAGAACTTCCGTCTCAGACCGTCTGCCTCATACCGTCTGTCTCAGAACGTCTGTCACAGACCGTCTGTCTCAGACCGTCTGTCTCGGACCGTCTGTCTCGGACCGTCCGTCTCGGACCGTCGGTCTCGGACCGTCTGTCTCGGACCGTCTGTCTAGGACCGTCTGTCTCGGACCGTCTGTCTCGGACCGTCTGTCTCCGACCGTCTGTCTCAGACCAGCTGTCTCAGACCGTCTGTCTCGGACCGTCTGTCTCGGACCGTCTGTCTGGGACCGTCTGTCTCGGACCGTCTGTCTCGGACCGTCTGTCTAGGACCGTCTGTCTCGGACCGTCTGTCTCGGACCGTCTGTCTCCGACCGTCTGTCTCAGACCAGCTGTCTCAGACCGTCTGTCTCAGACTGTCTGTCTCAGACCGTCTGTCTCAGACCGTCTGTCTCAGACCCTCTGTCTCAGACCCTCTGTCTCACACCGTCTGTCTCAGACCGTCTGTCTCAGACCGTCTGTCTCAGACCGTCTGTCTCAGACCGTCTGTCTCAGACCGTCTGTCTCAGACCGTCTGTCTCAGACCGTCTGTCTCAGACCGTCTGTCTCAGACGCTCTGTCTCACACCGTCTGTGTCAGACCGTCTGTCTCAGACCGTCGGTCTCAGGCCGTTTGTTTCATTCCGTCGGTCTCAGACCAGCTATCTCACACCGTCTGTCTCGGACCGTCTGTCTCGGACCGTCTGTCTCGGACCGTCTGTCTCGGACCGTCTGTCTCCGACCGTCTGTCTCAGACCGTCTGTCTCAGACTGTCTGTCTCAGACCGTCTGTCTCAGACCGTCTGTCTCAGACCGTCTGTCTCAGACCGTCTGTCTCAGACCGTCTGTCTCAGACGCTCTGTCTCACACCGTCTGTGTCAGACCGTCTGTCTCAGACCGTCTGTCTCAGACCGTCTGTCTCAGACCGTCTGTCTCAGACCGTCCGTCTCAGACCGTCCATCTCGTCCCGTCTGTCTCAGAACTTCCGTCTCAGACCGTCTGCCTCATACCGTCTGTCTCAGAACGTCTGTCACAGACCGTCTGTCTCAGACCGTCTGTCTCGGACCGTCTGTCTCGGACCGTCCGTCTCGGACCGTCGGTCTCGGACCGTCTGTCTCGGACCGTCTGTCTAGGACCGTCTGTCTCGGACCGTCTGTCTCGGACCGTCTGTCTCCGACCGTCTGTCTCAGACCAGCTGTCTCAGACCGTCTGTCTCGGACCGTCTGTCTCGGACCGTCTGTCTGGGACCGTCTGTCTCGGACCGTCTGTCTCGGACCGTCTGTCTAGGACCGTCTGTCTCGGACCGTCTGTCTCGGACCGTCTGTCTCCGACCGTCTGTCTCAGACCAGCTGTCTCAGACCGTCTGTCTCAGACTGTCTGTCTCAGACCGTCTGTCTCAGACCGTCTGTCTCAGACCCTCTGTCTCAGACCGTCTGTCTCAGACCCTCTGTCTCAGACCCTCTGTCTCACACCGTCTGTCTCAGACCGTCTGTCTCAGACCGTCTGTCTCAGACCGTCTGTCTCAGACCGTCTGTCTCAGACCGTCTGTCTCAGACCGTCTGTCTCAGACGCTCTGTCTCACACCGTCTGTGTCAGACCGTCTGTCTCAGACCGTCGGTCTCAGGCCGTTTGTTTCATTCCGTCGGTCTCAGACCAGCTATCTCACACCGTCTGTCTCGGACCGTCTGTCTCGGACCGTCTGTCTCGGACCGTCTGTCTCGGACCGTCTGTCTCCGACCGTCTGTCTCAGACCGTCTGTCTCAGACTGTCTGTCTCAGACCGTCTGTCTCAGACCGTCTGTCTCAGACCGTCTGTCTCAGACCGTCTGTCTCAGACCGTCTGTCTCAGACCGTCTGTCTCAGACGCTCTGTCTCACACCGTCTGTGTCAGACCGTCTGTCTCAGACCGTCTGTCTCAGACCGTCTGTCTCAGACCGTCTGTCTCAGACCGTCTGTCTCAGACCGTCTGTCTCAGATCCTCTGTCTCAGACCGTCTGTCTCAGACCGTCGGTCTCAGGCCGTCTGTTTCATTCCGTCGGTCTCAGACCGTCTATCTCTGCCCGTCTATCTCTAACTGTCTGTCTCAGACCGTCTGTTTCATACGGTCTATCTCAGCCCGTCGGCATCAGACCGTCTGTCTCAGTCCGTATGTCTCAGATCCTCTGTCTCAGACCGTCTGTCTCAGACCGTCGGTCTCAGGCCGTCTGTTTCATTCCGTCGGTCTCAGACCGTCTATCTCTGCCTGTCTGTTTCTAACCGTCTGTCTCAGACCGTCTGTTTCATACGGTCTATCTCAGCCCGTCGGCATCAGACCGTCTGTCTCAGTCCGTATGTCTCAGATCCTCTGTCTCGGACCGTCTGTCTCGGACCGTCTGCCTCAGACCGTCTGTCTCGGAACGTCGGTCACAGACCGTCTGTCTCAGACCGTCCGTCTCAGACCGTCTGTCTCGGACCGTCTGCCTCGGACCGTCTGTCTCGTACCGTCTGTCTCGGACCGTCTGTCTCGGACCGTCTGTCTCGGCCCGTCTGTCTCGGACCGCCTGTCTCAGACCGTCTGTCCCGGACCGTCTGTCTCGGACCGTCTGTCTCGGACCGTCTGTTTCATACCGTCTGTCTCAGACCGCCTGTCTCAGACCGTCGGTCTCAGGCCGTCTGTTTCATTCCGTCGGTCTCAGACCGTCTGTATCAGACCGTCTATCTCTGCCCGTCTGTCTCTAACCGTCTGTCTCAGACCGTCTGTTTCATACGGTCTATCTCAGCCCGTCGGCATCAGACCGTCTGTCTCAGTCCGTCTGTTTCATTCCGTCGGTCTCAGACCGTCTGTATCAGACCGTCTATCTCTGCCCGTCTGTCTCTAGCCGTCTGTCTCAGACCGTCTGTTTCATACGGTCTATCTCAGCCCGTCGGCATCAGACCGTCTGTCTCAGTCCGTATGTCTCAGATCCTCTGTCTCGGGCCATCTGTCTCGGACCGTCTGCCTCAGACCGTCTGCCTCAGACCGTCCGTCTCAGACCGTCTATATCGTCTCGTCTGTCTCATAACTTCCGTCTCAGACCGTCTGCCTCAGACCGTCTGTCTCAGACCGCCTGTCTCAGACCGTCTGTCTCAGACCGTCTGTCTCAGACCGTCTGTCTCAGACCGTCTGTCTCAGACCGTCTGTCTCAGACCGTCTGTCTCGTCCCGTCTGTCTCAGACCAGCTATCTCGCACCGTCTGTCTCAGACCGTCTGCCTCAGACCGTCCGTCTCAGACCGTCTGTCTCGGTCCGTCTGTCTCCGACTGTCTGTCTCTGACCGTCTGTCTCAGACCGCCTGTCTCAGACCGTCTGTCTCAGGCCGTCTGCTTCATACCGTCTGTCTCAGACCATCTATCTCGTCCCGTCGCTCTCAGACCAGCTATCTCACACCGTCTGTCTCAGACCGTCTGCCTCAGACCGTCTGCCTCAGGCCGTCCGTCTCAGACCGTCTATATCGTCCCGTCTGTCTCATAACTTCCGTCTCAGACCGTCTGTCTCAGAACGTCTTTCACAGATCGTCTGTCTCAGACCGTCTGTCTCGGACCGTCTGTCTCGGACGGTCTGTCCCGGACCGTCTGTCTCGGACCGTCTGTCTCGGACCGCCTGTCTCAGACCGTCTGTCACGGACCGTCTGTCTCGGACCGTCTGTCTCGGACCGTCTGTTTCATACCGTCTGTCTCAGACCGTCAGTCTCGGGCCGTCTGTCTCGGACCGTCTGCCTTAGACCGTCTGCCTCAGACCGTCCGTCTCAGACCGTCTATATCGTCTCGTCTGTCTCATAACTTCCGTCTCAGACCGTCTGTCTCAGAACGTCTGTCACAGACCGTCTGTCTCAGACCGTCTGTCTCGGACCGTCTGTCTCGGACGGTCTGTCCCGGACCGTCTGTCTCAGACCGTCTGTCTCGTCCCGTCTGTCTCAGACCAGCTATCTCGCACCGTCTGTCTCAGAACGTCTGTCTCTGACCGTCTGTCTCAGACCGCCTGTCTCAGACCGTCTGTCTCAGACCGTCTGTCTCAGACCGCCTGTCTCAGACCGTCTGTCTCAGACCGTCTGTCTCAGACCGTCTGTCTCAGACCGTCTGTCTCGTCCCGTCTGTCTCAGACCAGCTATCTCGCACCGTCTGTCTCAGACCGTCTGCCTCAGACCGTCCGTCTCAGACCGTCTGTCGCGGACCGTCTGTCTCCGACTGTCTGTCTCTGACCGTCTGTCTCAGACCGCCTGTCTCAGACCGTCTGTCTCAGGCCGTCTGCTTCATACCGTCTGTCTCAGACCATCTATCTCGTCCCGTCGCTCTCAGACCAGCTATCTCACACCGTCTGTCTCAGACCGTCTGCCTCAGACCGTCTGCCTCAGACCGTCCGTCTCAGACCGTCTATATCGTCCCGTCTGTCTCATAACTTCCGTCTCAGACCGTCTGTCTCAGAACGTCTTTCACAGACCGTCTGTCTCAGACCGTCTGTCTCGGACCGTCTGTCTCGGACGGTCTGTCCCGGACCGTCTGTCTCGGACCGTCTGCCTCGGACCGTCTGTCTCGGACCGTCTGTCTCGGACCGTCTGTCTCAGACCGTCTGTCTCGGACCGTCTGTCTCGGACGGTCTGTCCCGGACCGTCTGTCTCAGACCGTCTGTCTCGTCCCGTCTGTCTCAGACCAGCTATCTCGCACCGTCTGTCTCAGACCGTCTGCCTCAGACCGTCCGTCTCAGACCGTCTATATCGTCCCGTCTGTCTCATAACTTCCGTCTCAGACAGTCTGTCTCAGAACGTCTTTCACAGACCGTCTGTCTCAGACCGTCTGTCTCGGACCGTCTGTCTCGGACGGTCTGTCTCGGACCGTCTGTCTCGGACCGTCTGTCTCGGACCGTCTGTCTCGGACCGTCTGTCTCGGACCGCCTGTCTCAGACCGTCTGTCACGGACCGTCTGTCTCGGACCGTCTGTCTCGGACCGTCTGTTTCATACCGTCTGTCTCAGACCGTCTGTCTCGGACCGTCTGTCTCAGACCGTCTGTCTCAGACCGTCTGTCTCGGACCGTCTGTCTCGGATCGTCTGTCTCAGACCGTCTGTCTCTGACCGTCTGTCTCAGAACGTCTATCTCGTCCCGTCGGTCTCAGACCGTCTGTCTCAGACCAGCTGTCTCAGACCGTCTGTCTCAGAACGTCTATCTCGTCCCGTCGGTCTCAGACCGTCTGTCTCAGACCAGCTGTCTCAGACCGTCTGTCTCAGACCGTCTGTTTCATACCGTCTGTTTTACACCGTCCGTCTCAGACCGTCTGTCTCAGACCGTCTGTCTCAGTCCGTCTGTCTCAGACCGTCCATCTCGTCCCGTCTGTCTCCGACTGTCTGTCTCTGACCGTCTGTCTCAGACCGCCTATCTCTGCCCGTCTGTCTCTAGCCGTCTGTCTCAGACCGTCTGTTTCATACGGTCTATCTCAGCCCGTCGGCATCAGACCGTCTGTCTCAGTCCGTATGTCTCAGATCCTCTGTCTCGGGCCATCTGTCTCGGACCGTCTGCCTCAGACCGTCTGCCTCAGACCGTCCGTCTCAGACCGTCTATATCGTCTCGTCTGTCTCATAACTTCCGTCTCAGACCGTCTGCCTCAGACCGTCTGTCTCAGACCGCCTGTCTCAGACCGTCTGTCTCAGACCGTCTGTCTCAGACCGTCTGTCTCAGACCGTCTGTCTCGTCCCGTCTGTCTCAGACCAGCTATCTCGCACCGTCTGTCCCGGACCGTCTGTCTCAGACCGTCTGTCTCGTCCCGTCTGTCTCAGACCAGCTATCTCGCACCGTCTGTCTCAGACCGTCTGCCTCAGACCGTCTGTTTCATACGGTCTATCTCAGCCCGTCGGCATCAGACCGTCTGTCTCAGTCCGTATGTCTCAGATCCTCTGTCTCGGGCCATCTGTCTCGGACCGTCTGCCTCAGACCGTCTGCCTCAGACCGTCCGTCTCAGACCGTCTATATCGTCTCGTCTGTCTCATAACTTCCGTCTCAGACCGTCTGCCTCAGACCGTCTGCCTCAGACCGTCCGTCTCAGACCGTCTATATCGTCCCGTCTGTCTCATAACTTCCGTCTCAGACCGTCTGTCTCAGAACGTCTTTCACAGACCGTCTGTCTCAGACCGTCTGTCTCGGACCGTCTGTCTCGGACGGTCTGTCCCGGACCGTCTGTCTCGGACCGTCTGCCTCGGACCGTCTGTCTCGGACCGTCTGTCTCGGACCGTCTGTCTCAGACCGTCTGTCTCGGACCGTCTGTCTCGGACGGTCTGTCCCGGACCGTCTGTCTCAGACCGTCTGTCTCGTCCCGTCTGTCTCAGACCAGCTATCTCGCACCGTCTGTCTCAGACCGTCTGCCTCAGACCGTCCGTCTCAGACCGTCTATATCGTCCCGTCTGTCTCATAACTTCCGTCTCAGACAGTCTGTCTCAGAACGTCTTTCACAGACCGTCTGTCTCAGACCGTCTGTCTCGGACCGTCTGTCTCGGACGGTCTGTCTCGGACCGTCTGTCTCGGACCGTCTGTCTCGGACCGTCTGTCTCGGACCGTCTGTCTCGGACCGCCTGTCTCAGACCGTCTGTCACGGACCGTCTGTCTCGGACCGTCTGTCTCGGACCGTCTGTTTCATACCGTCTGTCTCAGACCGTCTGTCTCGGACCGTCTGTCTCAGACCGTCTGTCTCAGACCGTCTGTCTCGGACCGTCTGTCTCGGATCGTCTGTCTCAGACCGTCTGTCTCTGACCGTCTGTCTCAGAACGTCTATCTCGTCCCGTCGGTCTCAGACCGTCTGTCTCAGACCAGCTGTCTCAGACCGTCTGTCTCAGAACGTCTATCTCGTCCCGTCGGTCTCAGACCGTCTGTCTCAGACCAGCTGTCTCAGACCGTCTGTCTCAGACCGTCTGTTTCATACCGTCTGTTTTACACCGTCCGTCTCAGACCGTCTGTCTCAGACCGTCTGTCTCAGTCCGTCTGTCTCAGACCGTCCATCTCGTCCCGTCTGTCTCCGACTGTCTGTCTCTGACCGTCTGTCTCAGACCGCCTATCTCTGCCCGTCTGTCTCTAGCCGTCTGTCTCAGACCGTCTGTTTCATACGGTCTATCTCAGCCCGTCGGCATCAGACCGTCTGTCTCAGTCCGTATGTCTCAGATCCTCTGTCTCGGGCCATCTGTCTCGGACCGTCTGCCTCAGACCGTCTGCCTCAGACCGTCCGTCTCAGACCGTCTATATCGTCTCGTCTGTCTCATAACTTCCGTCTCAGACCGTCTGCCTCAGACCGTCTGTCTCAGACCGCCTGTCTCAGACCGTCTGTCTCAGACCGTCTGTCTCAGACCGTCTGTCTCAGACCGTCTGTCTCGTCCCGTCTGTCTCAGACCAGCTATCTCGCACCGTCTGTCCCGGACCGTCTGTCTCAGACCGTCTGTCTCGTCCCGTCTGTCTCAGACCAGCTATCTCGCACCGTCTGTCTCAGACCGTCTGCCTCAGACCGTCTGTTTCATACGGTCTATCTCAGCCCGTCGGCATCAGACCGTCTGTCTCAGTCCGTATGTCTCAGATCCTCTGTCTCGGGCCATCTGTCTCGGACCGTCTGCCTCAGACCGTCTGCCTCAGACCGTCCGTCTCAGACCGTCTATATCGTCTCGTCTGTCTCATAACTTCCGTCTCAGACCGTCTGCCTCAGACCGTCTGTCTCAGACCGGCTGTCTCAGACCGTCTGTCTCAGACCGTCTGTCTCAGACCGTCTGTCTCGTCCCGTCTGTCTCAGACCAGCTATCTCGCACCGTCTGTCTCAGACCGTCTGCCTCAGACCGTCCGTCTCAGACCGTCTGTCTCGGACCGTCTGTCTCCGACTGTCTGTCTCTGACCGTCTGTCTCAGACCGCCTGTCTCAGACCGTCTGTCTCAGACCGTCTGTCTCAGACCGCCTGTCTCAGACCGTCTGTCTCAGACCGTCTGTATCAGACCGTCTATCTCTGCCCGTCTGTCTCTAGCCGTCTGTCTCAGACCGTCTGTTTCATACGGTCTATCTCAGCCCGTCGGCATCAGACCGTCTGTCTCAGTCCGTATGTCTCAGATCCTCTGTCTCGGACCGTCTGTCTCGGACCGTCTGCCTCAGACCGTCTGTCTCGGAACGTCGGTCACAGACCGTCTGTCTCAGACCGTCCGTCTCAGACCGTCGGTCTCAGACCGTCTGTCTCAGACCGCCTGTCTCAGACCGTCGGTCTCAGGCCGTCTGTTTCATTCCGTCGGTCTCAGACCGTCTGTATCAGACCGTCTATCTCTGCCCGTCTGTCTCTAGCCGTCTGTCTCAGACCGTCTGTTTCATACGGTCTATCTCAGCCCGTCGGCATCAGACCGTCTGTCTCAGTCCGTATGTCTCAGATCCTCTGTCTCGGGCCATCTGTCTCGGACCGTCTGCCTCAGACCGTCTGCCTCAGACCGTCCGTCTCAGACCGTCTATATCGTCTCGTCTGTCTCATAACTTCCGTCTCAGACCGTCTGCCTCAGACCGTCTGTCTCAGACCGCCTGTCTCAGACCGTCTGTCTCAGACCGTCTGTCTCAGACCGTCTGTCTCAGACCGTCTGTCGCGTCCCGTCTGTCTCAGACCAGCTATCTCGCACCGTCTGTCTCAGACCGTCTGCCTCAGACCGTCCGTCTCAGACCGTCTGTCTCGGACCGTCTGTCTCCGACTGTCTGTCTCTGACCGTCTGTCTCAGACCGCCTGTCTCAGACCGTCTGTCTCAGACCGTCTGTCTCAGACCGCCTGTCTCAGACCGTCTGTCTCAGACCGTCTGTCTCAGACCGTCTGTCTCGTCCCGTCTGTCTCAGACCAGCTATCTCGCACCGTCTGTCTCAGACCGTCTGCCTCAGACCGTCCGTCTCAGACCGTCTGTCTCGGACCGTCTGTCTCCGACTGTCTGTCTCTGACCGTCTGTCTCAGACCGTCGGTCTCAGGCCGTCTGTTTCATTCCGTCGGTCTCAGACCGTCTGTATCAGACCGTCTATCTCTTCCCGTCTGTCTCTAACCGTCTGTCTCAGACCGTCTGTCTCAGAACGTCGGTCACAGACCGTCTGTCTCAGACCGTCCGTCTCAGACCGTCTGTTTCATACGGTCTATCTCAGCCCGTCGGCATCAGACCGTCTGTCTCAGTCCGTATGTCTCAGATCCTCTGTCTCGGACCGTCTGTCTCGGACCGTCTGTTTCATACCGTCTGTCTCAGACCGTCAGTCTCGGGCCGTCTGTCTCGGACCGTCTGCCTCAGACCGTCTGCCTCAGACCGTCCGTCTCAGACCGTCTATATCGTCTCGTCTGTCTCATAACTTCCGTCTCAGACCGTCTGTCTCAGAACGTCTGTCACAGACCGTCTGTCTCAGACCGTCTGTCTCGGACCGTCTGTCTCGGACGGTCTGTCCCGGACCGTCTGTCTCAGACCGTCTGTCTCGTCCCGTCTGTCTCAGACCAGCTATCTCGCACCGTCTGTCTCAGAACGTCTGTCTCTGACCGTCTGTCTCAGACCGCCTGTCTCAGACCGTCTGTCTCAGACCGTCTGTCTCAGACCGCCTGTCTCAGACCGTCTGTCTCAGACCGTCTGTCTCAGACCGTCTGTCTCAGACCGTCTGTCTCGTCCCGTCTGTCTCAGACCAGCTATCTCGCACCGTCTGTCTCAGACCGTCTGCCTCAGACCGTCCGTCTCAGACCGTCTGTCGCGGACCGTCTGTCTCCGACTGTCTGTCTCTGACCGTCTGTCTCAGACCGCCTGTCTCAGACCGTCTGTCTCAGGCCGTCTGCTTCATACCGTCTGTCTCAGACCATCTATCTCGTCCCGTCGCTCTCAGACCAGCTATCTCACACCGTCTGTCTCAGACCGTCTGCCTCAGACCGTCTGCCTCAGACCGTCCGTCTCAGACCGTCTATATCGTCCCGTCTGTCTCATAACTTCCGTCTCAGACCGTCTGTCTCAGAACGTCTTTCACAGACCGTCTGTCTCAGACCGTCTGTCTCGGACCGTCTGTCTCGGACGGTCTGTCCCGGACCGTCTGTCTCGGACCGTCTGCCTCGGACCGTCTGTCTCGGACCGTCTGTCTCGGACCGTCTGTCTCAGACCGTCTGTCTCGGACCGTCTGTCTCGGACGGTCTGTCCCGGACCGTCTGTCTCAGACCGTCTGTCTCAGACCGTCTGTCTCGTCCCGTCTGTCTCAGACCAGCTATCTCGCACCGTCTGTCTCAGACCGTCTGCCTCAGACCGTCCGTCTCAGACCGTCTATATCGTCCCGTCTGTCTCATAACTTCCGTCTCAGACAGTCTGTCTCAGAACGTCTTTCACAGACCGTCTGTCTCAGACCGTCTGTCTCGGACCGTCTGTCTCGGACGGTCTGTCTCGGACCGTCTGTCTCGGACCGTCTGTCTCGGACCGTCTGTCTCGGACCGTCTGTCTCGGACCGCCTGTCTCAGACCGTCTGTCACGGACCGTCTGTCTCGGACCGTCTGTCTCGGACCGTCTGTTTCATACCGTCTGTCTCAGACCGTCTGTCTCGGACCGTCTGTCTCAGACCGTCTGTCTCAGACCGTCTGTCTCGGACCGTCTGTCTCGGATCGTCTGTCTCAGACCGTCTGTCTCTGACCGTCTGTCTCAGAACGTCTATCTCGTCCCGTCGGTCTCAGACCGTCTGTCTCAGACCAGCTGTCTCAGACCGTCTGTCTCAGAACGTCTATCTCGTCCCGTCGGTCTCAGACCGTCTGTCTCAGACCAGCTGTCTCAGACCGTCTGTCTCAGACCGTCTGTTTCATACCGTCTGTTTTACACCGTCCGTCTCAGACCGTCTGTCTCAGACCGTCTGTCTCAGTCCGTCTGTCTCAGACCGTCCATCTCGTCCCGTCTGTCTCCGACTGTCTGTCTCTGACCGTCTGTCTCAGACCGCCTATCTCTGCCCGTCTGTCTCTAGCCGTCTGTCTCAGACCGTCTGTTTCATACGGTCTATCTCAGCCCGTCGGCATCAGACCGTCTGTCTCAGTCCGTATGTCTCAGATCCTCTGTCTCGGGCCATCTGTCTCGGACCGTCTGCCTCAGACCGTCTGCCTCAGACCGTCTGCCTCAGACCGTCTGCCTCAGACCGTCCGTCTCAGACCGTCTATATCGTCTCGTCTGTCTCATAACTTCCGTCTCAGACCGTCTGCCTCAGACCGTCTGTCTCAGACCGCCTGTCTCAGACCGTCTGTCTCAGACCGTCTGTCTCAGACCGTCTGTCTCAGACCGTCTGTCTCGTCCCGTCTGTCTCAGACCAGCTATCTCGCACCGTCTGTCCCGGACCGTCTGTCTCAGACCGTCTGTCTCGTCCCGTCTGTCTCAGACCAGCTATCTCGCACCGTCTGTCTCAGACCGTCTGCCTCAGACCGTATGTTTCATACGGTCTATCTCAGCCCGTCGGCATCAGACCGTCTGTCTCAGTCCGTATGTCTCAGATCCTCTGTCTCGGGCCATCTGTCTCGGACCGTCTGCCTCAGACCGTCTGCCTCAGACCGTCCGTCTCAGACCGTCTATATCGTCTCGTCTGTCTCATAACTTCCGTCTCAGACCGTCTGCCTCAGACCGTCTGTCTCAGACCGGCTGTCTCAGACCGTCTGTCTCAGACCGTCTGTCTCAGACCGTCTGTCTCAGACCGTCTGTCTCGTCCCGTCTGTCTCAGACCAGCTATCTCGCACCGTCTGTCTCAGACCGTCTGCCTCAGACCGTCCGTCTCAGACCGTCTGTCTCGGACCGTCTGTCTCCGACTGTCTGTCTCTGACCGTCTGTCTCAGACCGCCTGTCTCAGACCGTCTGTCTCAGACCGTCTGTCTCAGACCGCCTGTCTCAGACCGTCTGTCTCAGACCGTCTGTATCAGACCGTCTGTCTCAGACCGCCTGTCTCAGACCGTCTGTCTCAGACCGTCTGTATCAGACCGTCTGTCTCAGACCGTCTGCCTCAGACCGTCCGTCTCAGACCGTCTATATCGTCTCGTCTGTCTCATAACTTCCGTCTCAGACCGTCTGCCTCAGACCGTCTGCCTCAGACCGTCCGTCTCAGACCGTCTGTCTCGGACCGTCTGTCTCCGACTGTCTGTCTCAGACCGTCTGCCTCAGACCGTCCGTCTCAGACCGTCTGTCTCGGACCGTCTGTCTCCGACTGTCTGTCTCTGACCGTCTGTCTCAGACCGCCTATCTCTGCCCGTCTGTCTCTAGCCGTCTGTCTCAGACCGTCTGTTTCATACGGTCTATCTCAGCCCGTCGGCATCAGACCGTCTGTCTCAGTCCGTATGTCTCAGATCCTCTGTCTCGGGCCATCTGTATCGTCTCGTCCGTCTCAGACCGTCTATATCGTCTCGTCTGTCTCATAACTTCCGTCTCACACCGTCTGCCTCAGACCGTCTGTCTCAGAACGTCTGTCACAGACCGTCTGTCTCAGACCGTCTGTCTCGGACCGTCTGCCTCGGACCGTCTGTCTCGTACCGTCTGTCTCGGACCGTCTGTCTCGGACCGTCTGTCTCGGCCCGTCTGTCTCGGACCGCCTGTCTCAGACCGTCTGTCCCGGACCGTCTGTCTCGGACCGTCTGTCTCGGACCGTCTGTTTCATACCGTCTGTCTCAGACCGTCTGTCTCGGACCGTCTGTCTCGGACCGTCTGTCTCAGACCGTCTGTCTCAGACCGTCTGTCTCAGAACGTCTGTCTCAGACCGTCTATCTCTGCCCGTCTGTCTCTAACTGTCTGTCTCAGACCGTCTGTTTCATACGGTCTATCTCAGCCCGTCGGCATCAGACCGTCTGTCTCAGTCCGTATGTCTCAGATCCTCTGTCTCAGACCGTCTGTCTCAGACCGTCGGTCTCAGGCCGTCTGTTTCATTCCGTCGGTCTCAGACCGTCTATCTCTGCCTGTCTGTTTCTAACCGTCTGTCTCAGACCGTCTGTTTCATACGGTCTATCTCAGCCCGTCGGCATCAGACCGTCTGTCTCAGTCCGTATGTCTCAGATCCTCTGTCTCGGACCGTCTGTCTCGGACCGTCTGCCTCAGACCGTCTGTCTCGGAACGTCGGTCACAGACCGTCTGTCTCAGACCGTCCGTCTCAGACCGTCGGTCTCAGACCGTCTGTCTCAGACCGCCTGTCTCAGACCGTCGGTCTCAGGCCGTCTGTTTCATTCCGTCGGTCTCAGACCGTCTGTATCAGACCGTCTATCTCTGCCCGTCTGTCTCTAACCGTCTGTCTCAGACCGTCTGTTTCATACGGTCTATCTCAGCCCGTCGGCATCAGACCGTCTGTCTCAGTCCGTCTGTTTCATTCCGTCGGTCTCAGACCGTCTGTATCAGACCGTCTATCTCTGCCCGTCTGTCTCTAGCCGTCTGTCTCAGACCGTCTGTTTCATACGGTCTATCTCAGCCCGTCGGCATCAGACCGTCTGTCTCAGTCCGTATGTCTCAGATCCTCTGTCTCGGGCCATCTGTCTCGGACCGTCTGCCTCAGACCGTCTGCCTCAGACCGTCCGTCTCAGACCGTCTATATCGTCTCGTCTGTCTCATAACTTCCGTCTCAGACCGTCTGCCTCAGACCGTCTGTCTCAGACCGCCTGTCTCAGACCGTCTGTCTCAGACCGTCTGTCTCAGACCGTCTGTCTCAGACCGTCTGTCTCGTCCCGTCTGTCTCAGACCAGCTATCTCGCACCGTCTGTCTCAGACCGTCTGCCTCAGACCGTCCGTCTCAGACCGTCTGTCTCGGACCGTCTGTCTCCGACTGTCTGTCTCTGACCGTCTGTCTCAGACCGCCTGTCTCAGACCGTCTGTCTCAGGCCGTCTGCTTCATACCGTCTGTCTCAGACCATCTATCTCGTCCCGTCGCTCTCAGACCAGCTATCTCACACCGTCTGTCTCAGACCGTCTGCCTCAGACCGTCTGCCTCAGGCCGTCCGTCTCAGACCGTCTATATCGTCCCGTCTGTCTCATAACTTCCGTCTCAGACCGTCTGTCTCAGAACGTCTTTCACAGATCGTCTGTCTCAGACCGTCTGTCTCGGACCGTCTGTCTCGGACGGTCTGTCCCGGACCGTCTGTCTCGGACCGTCTGTCTCGGACCGCCTGTCTCAGACCGTCTGTCACGGACCGTCTGTCTCGGACCGTCTGTCTCGGACCGTCTGTTTCATACCGTCTGTCTCAGACCGTCAGTCTCGGGCCGTCTGTCTCGGACCGTCTGCCTCAGACCGTCTGCCTCAGACCGTCCGTCTCAGACCGTCTATATCGTCTCGTCTGTCTCATAACTTCCGTCTCAGACCGTCTGTCTCAGAACGTCTGTCACAGACCGTCTGTCTCAGACCGTCTGTCTCGGACCGTCTGTCTCGGACGGTCTGTCCCGGACCGTCTGTCTCAGACCGTCTGTCTCAGACCGTCTGTCTCAGACCGTCTGTCTCGTCCCGTCTGTCTCAGACCAGCTATCTCGCACCGTCTGTCTCAGACCGTCTGCCTCAGACCGTCCGTCTCAGACCGTCTGTCTCGGACCGTCTGTCTCCGACTGTCTGTCTCTGACCGTCTGTCTCAGACCGCCTGTCTCAGACCGTCTGTCTCAGACCGCCTGTCTCAGACCGTCTGTCTCAGACCGTCTGTCTCAGACCGTCTGTCTCAGACCGTCTGTCTCGTCCCGTCTGTCTCAGACCAGCTATCTCGCACCGTCTGTCTCAGACCGTCTGCCTCAGACCGTCCGTCTCAGACCGTCTGTCGCGGACCGTCTGTCTCCGACTGTCTGTCTCTGACCGTCTGTCTCAGACCGCCTGTCTCAGACCGTCTGTCTCAGGCCGTCTGCTTCATACCGTCTGTCTCAGACCATCTATCTCGTCCCGTCGCTCTCAGACCAGCTATCTCACACCGTCTGTCTCAGACCGTCTACCTCAGACCGTCTGCCTCAGACCGTCCGTCTCAGACCGTCTATATCGTCCCGTCTGTCTCATAACTTCCGTCTCAGACCGTCTGTCTCAGAACGTCTTTCACAGACCGTCTGTCTCAGACCGTCTGTCTCGGACCGTCTGTCTCGGACGGTCTGTCCCGGACCGTCTGTCTCGGACCGTCTGCCTCGGACCGTCTGTCTCGGACCGTCTGTCTCGGACCGTCTGTCTCAGACCGTCTGTCTCGGACCGTCTGTCTCGGACGGTCTGTCCCGGACCGTTTGTCTCAGACCGTCTGTCTCGTCCCGTCTGTCTCAGACCAGCTATCTCGCACCGTCTGTCTCAGACCGTCTGTCTCGGACCGTCTGTCTCGGACGGTCTGTCCCGGACCGTCTGTCTCGGACCGTCTGCCTCGGACCGTCTGTCTCGGACCGTCTGTCTCGGACCGTCTGTCTCAGACCGTCTGTCTCTGACCGTCTGTCTCAGACCGCCTGTCTCAGACCGTCTGTCTCAGGCCGTCTGCTTCATACCGTCTGTCTCAGACCATCTATCTCGTCCCGTCGCTCTCAGACCAGCTATCTCACACCGTCTGTCTCAGACCGTCTGCCTCAGACCGTCTGCCTCAGGCCGTCCGTCTCAGACCGTCTATATCGTCCCGTCTGTCTCATAACTTCCGTCTCAGACCGTCTGTCTCAGAACGTCTTTCACAGATCGTCTGTCTCAGACCGTCTGTCTCGGACCGTCTGTCTCGGACGGTCTGTCCCGGACCGTCTGTCTCGGACCGTCTGTCTCGGACCGCCTGTCTCAGACCGTCTGTCACGGACCGTCTGTCTCGGACCGTCTGTCTCGGACCGTCTGTTTCATACCGTCTGTCTCAGACCGTCAGTCTCGGGCCGTCTGTCTCGGACCGTCTGCCTCAGACCGTCTGCCTCAGACCGTCCGTCTCAGACCGTCTATATCGTCTCGTCTGTCTCATAACTTCCGTCTCAGACCGTCTGTCTCAGAACGTCTGTCACAGACCGTCTGTCTCAGACCGTCTGTCTCGGACCGTCTGTCTCGGACGGTCTGTCCCGGACCGTCTGTCTCAGACCGTCTGTCTCAGACCGTCTGTCTCAGACCGTCTGTCTCGTCCCGTCTGTCTCAGACCAGCTATCTCGCACCGTCTGTCTCAGACCGTCTGCCTCAGACCGTCCGTCTCAGACCGTCTGTCTCGGACCGTCTGTCTCCGACTGTCTGTCTCTGACCGTCTGTCTCAGACCGCCTGTCTCAGACCGTCTGTCTCAGACCGCCTGTCTCAGACCGTCTGTCTCAGACCGTCTGTCTCAGACCGTCTGTCTCAGACCGTCTGTCTCGTCCCGTCTGTCTCAGACCAGCTATCTCGCACCGTCTGTCTCAGACCGTCTGCCTCAGACCGTCCGTCTCAGACCGTCTGTCGCGGACCGTCTGTCTCCGACTGTCTGTCTCTGACCGTCTGTCTCAGACCGCCTGTCTCAGACCGTCTGTCTCAGGCCGTCTGCTTCATACCGTCTGTCTCAGACCATCTATCTCGTCCCGTCGCTCTCAGACCAGCTATCTCACACCGTCTGTCTCAGACCGTCTGCCTCAGACCGTCTGCCTCAGACCGTCCGTCTCAGACCGTCTATATCGTCCCGTCTGTCTCATAACTTCCGTCTCAGACCGTCTGTCTCAGAACGTCTTTCACAGACCGTCTGTCTCAGACCGTCTGTCTCGGACCGTCTGTCTCGGACGGTCTGTCCCGGACCGTCTGTCTCGGACCGTCTGCCTCGGACCGTCTGTCTCGGACCGTCTGTCTCGGACCGTCTGTCTCAGACCGTCTGTCTCGGACCGTCTGTCTCGGACGGTCTGTCCCGGACCGTTTGTCTCAGACCGTCTGTCTCGTCCCGTCTGTCTCAGACCAGCTATCTCGCACCGTCTGTCTCAGACCGTCTGCCTCAGACCGTCCGTCTCAGACCGTCTATATCGTCCCGTCTGTCTCATAACTTCCGTCTCAGACAGTCTGTCTCAGAACGTCTTTCACAGACCGTCTGTCTCAGACCGTCTGTCTCGGACCGTCTGTCTCGGACGGTCTGTCTCGGACCGTCTGTCTCGGACCGTCTGTCTCGGACCGTCTGTCTCGGACCGTCTGTCTCGGACCGCCTGTCTCAGACCGTCTGTCACGGACCGTCTGTCTCGGACCGTCTGTCTCGGACCGTCTGTTTCATACCGTCTGTCTCAGACCGTCTGTCTCGGACCGTCTGTCTCAGACCGTCTGTCTCAGACCGTCTGTCTCTGACCGTCCGTCTCAGAACGTCTATCTCGTCCCGTCGGTCTCAGACCGTCTGTCTCAGACCAGCTGTCTCAGACCGTCTGTCTCAGACCGTCTGTTTCATACCGTCTGTTTTACACCGTCTGTCTCAGACCGTCTGTCTCAGACCGTCTGTCTCAGACCGTCTGTCTCAGACCGTCTGTCTCAGGCCGTCTGTTTCATTCCGTCTGTCTCAGACCGTCTATCTCTGCCCGTCTGTCTCTAACCGTCTGTCTCAGACCGTCTGTTTCATACGGTCTATCTCAGCCCGTCGGCATCAGACCGTCTGTCTCAGTCCGTATGTCTCAGATCCTCTGTCTCGGACCGTCTGTCTCGGACCGTCTGCTTCATACCGTCCGTCTCAGACCGTCTATATCGTCCCGTCTGTCTCATAACTTCCGTCTCAGACCGTCTGCCTCAGACCGTCTGTCTCAGAACGTCTGTCACAGACCGTCTGTCTCAGACCGTCTGTCTCGGACCGTCTGTCTCGGAAGGCCTGTCTCAGACCGTCTGTCTCGGACCGTCTGTCTCGGACCGTCTGTCTCGGACCGCCTGTTTCAGACCGTCTGTCCCAGACCGTCGGTCTCGGACCGTCTGTTTCATACCGTCTGTCTAAGACCGTCTGTCTCGGACCGTCTGTTTCATACCGTCTGTCTCAGACCGTCTGTCTCGGACCGTCTGTCTCGGATCGTCTGTCTCAGACCGTCTGTCTCTGACCGTCTGTCTCAGAACGTCTATCTCGTCCCGTCGGTCTCAGACCGTCTGTCTCAGACCAGCTGTCTCAGACCGTCTGTCTCAGAACGTCTATCTCGTCCCGTCGGTCTCAGACCGTCTGTCTCAGACCAGCTGTCTCAGACCGTCTGTCTCAGACCGTCTGTTTCATACCGTCTGTTTTACACTGTCCGTCTCAGACCGTCTGTCTCAGACCGTCTGTCTCAGTCCGTCTGTCTCAGACCGTCCATCTCGTCCCGTCTGTCTCCGACTGTCTGTCTCTGACCGTCTGTCTCAGACCGCCTGTCTCAGACCGTCTGTTGCAGGCCGTCTGCTTCATACCGTCTGTCTCAGACCGTCTATCTCGTCCCGTCGCTCTCAGACCAGCTATCTCACAACGTCTGTCTCAGACCGTCTGCCTCAGACCGTCTGCCTCAGACCGTCCGTCACAGACCGTCTATATCGTCCCGTCTGTCTCATAACTTCCGTCTCGGACCGCCTGTCTTCAGACCGTCTGTCTCGGACCGTCCGTCACGGACCGTCTGTCTCGGACCGTCTGTCTCGGACCGTCTGTTTCATACCGTCTGTCTCAGACCGTCTGTCTCGGACCGTCTGTCTCGGACCGTCTGTCTCAGACCGTCTGTCTCTGACCGTCCGTCTCAGAACGTCTATCTCGTCCCGTCGGTCTCAGACCGTCTGTCTCAGACCAGCTGTCTCAGACCGTCTGTCTCAGACCGTCTGTTTCATACCGTCTGTTTTACACCGTCTGTCTCAGACCGTCTGTCTCAGACCGTCTGTCTCAGACCGTCTGTCTCAGGCCGTCTGTTTCATTCCGTCTGTCTCAGACCGTCTATCTCTGCCCGTCTGTCTCTAACCGTCTGTCTCAGACCGTCTGTTTCATACGGTCTATCTCAGCCCGTCGGCATCAGACCGTCTGTCTCAGTCCGTATGTCTCAGATCCTCTGTCTCGGACCGTCTGTCTCGGACCATCTGCTTCATACCGTCCGTCTCAGACCGTCTATATCGTCCCGTCTGTCTCATAACTTCCGTCTCAGACCGTCTGCCTCAGACCGTCTGTCTCAGAACGTCTGTCACAGACCGTCTGTCTCAGACCGTCTGTCTCGGACCGTCTGTCTCGGAAGGCCTGTCTCAGACCGTCTGTCTCGGACCGTCTGTCTCGGACCGTCTGTCTCGGACCGCCTGTTTCAGACCGTCTGTCCCAGACCGTCGGTCTCGGACCGTCTGTTTCATACCGTCTGTCTAAGACCGTCTGTCTCGGACCGTCTGTTTCATACCGTCTGTCTCAGACCGTCTGCCTCGGACCGTCTGTCTCGGATCGTCTGTCTCAGACCGTCTGTCTCTGACCGTCTGTCTCAGAACGTCTATCTCGTCCCGTCGGTCTCAGACCGTCTGTCTCAGACCAGCTGTCTCAGACCGTCTGTCTCAGAACGTCTATCTCGTCCCGTCGGTCTCAGACCGTCTGTCTCACACCAGCTGTCTCAGACCGTCTGTCTCAGACCGTCTGTTTCATACCGTCTGTTTTACACCGTCCGTCTCAGACCGTCTGTCTCAGACCGTCTGTCTCAGTCCGTCTGTCTCAGACCGTCCATCTCGTCCCGTCTGTCTCCGACTGTCTGTCTCTGACCGTCTGTCTCAGACCGCCTGTCTCAGACCGTCTGTTGCAGGCCGTCTGCTTCATACCGTCTGTCTCAGACCGTCTATCTCGTCCCGTCGCTCTCAGACCAGCTATCTCACAACGTCTGTCTCAGACCGTCTGCCTCAGACCGTCTGCCTCAGACCGTCCGTCACAGACCGTCTATATCGTCCCGTCTGTCTCATAACTTCCGTCTCGGACCGCCTGTCTTCAGACCGTCTGTCTCGGACCGTCTGTCTCGGACCGTCTGTCTCGGACCGTCTGTCTCGGACCGTCTGTCTCGGACCGTTTGTCTTGGACCGTCTGTCTCGGACCGTCTGTCTCGGACCGTCTGTCTCGGACCGTCTGTCTCGGACCGTCTGTCTCGGACCGTCTGTCTCGGACCGTCTGTCTCGGACCGTCTGTCTGGGACCGTCTGTCTCGGACCGTCTGTCTCGGACCGCCTGTCTCAGACCGTCTGTCACGGACCGTCTGTCTCGGACCGTCTGTCTCGGACCGTCTGTTTCATACCGTCTGTCTAAGACCGTCTGTCTCGGACCGTCTGTTTCATACCGTCTGTCTCAGACCGTCTGTCTCGGACCGTCTGTCTCGGATCGCCTGTCTCAGACCGTCTGTCTCTGACCGTCTGTCTCAGAACGTCTATCTCGTCCCGTCGGTCTCAGACCGTCTGTCTCAGACCAGCTGTCTCAGACCGTCTGTCTCAGACCGTCTGTTTCATACCGTCTGTTTTACACCGTCTGTCTCAGATCGTCTGTCCCAGACCGTCTGTCTCAGGCCGTCTGTTTCATTCCGTCTGTCTCAGACCGTCTATCTCTGCCCGTCTGTCTCTAACCGTCTGTCTCAGACCGTCTGTTTCATACGGTCTTTTGTCAGCCCGTCGGCATCAGACCGTCTGTCTCAGTCCGTATGTCTCAGATCCTCTGTCTCGGACCGTCTGTCTCGGACCGTCTGCTTCATACCGTCTGTCTCAGACCGTCTATCTCGTCCCGTCTGTCTCAGACCAGCTATCTCGCACCGTCTGTCTCAGACCGTCTGCCTCAGACCGTCCGTCTCAGACCGTCTGTCTCAGACCGTCTGTCTCAGACCGTCTATCTCTGCCCGTCTGTCTCTAACCGTCTGTCTCAGACCGTCTGTTTCATACGGTCTTTTGTCAGGCCGTCGGCATCAGACCGTCTGTCTCAGTCCGTATGTCTCAGATCCTCTGTCTCGGACCGTCTGTCTCGGACCGTCTGCTTCATACCGTCCGTCTCAGACCGTCTATATCGTCCCGTCTGTCTCATAACTTCCGTCTCAGACCGTCTGCCTCAGACCGTCTGTCTCAGACCGTCTATCTCTGCCCGTCTGTCTCTAACCGTCTGTCTCAGACCGTCTGTTTCATACCGTCTGTTTTACACCGTCTGTCTTAGATCGTCTGTCCCAGACCGTCTGTCTCAGGCCGTCTGTTTCATTCCGTCTGTCTCAGACCGTCTATCTCTGCCCGTCTGTCTCTAACCGTCTGTCTCAGACCGTCTGTTTCATACGGTCTTTTGTCAGCCCGTCGGCATCAGACCGTCTGTCTCAGTCCGTATGTCTCAGATCCTCTGTCTCGGACCGTCTGTCTCGGACCGTCTGCTTCATACCGTCCGTCTCAGACCGTCTATATTATGAGACCGTCTGTCTCATAACTTCCGTCTCAGACCGTCTGCCTCAGACCGTCTGTCTCAGAACGTCTGTCACAGACCGTCTGTCACAGACCGTCTGTCTCAGACCGTCTGTCTCGGACCGTCTGTCTCGGAAGGCCTGTCTCAGACCGTCTGTATCAGACCGTCTATCTCTGCCCGTCTGTCTCTAACCGTCTGTCTCAGACCGTCTGTTTCATACGGTCTATCTCAGCCCGTCGGCATCAGACCGTCTGTTTCATTGCGTCGGTCTCAGACCGTCTGTATCAGACCGTCTACCTCTGCCCGTCTGTCTCTAACCGTCTGTCTCAGACCGTCTGTTTCATACGGTCTATCTCAGCCCGTCGGCATCAGACCGTCTGTCTCAGTCCGTATGTCTCAGATCCTCTGTCTCGGACCGTCTGTCTCGGACCGTCTGTCTCGGACCGTCTGTCTCGGACCGTCCGTTTCATACCGTCTGTCTCGGATCGTCTGTCTCAGACCGTCTGTCTCAGACCGTCTGTCTCGGACAGTCTGTCTCGGACCGTCTGTCTCGGACCGTCTGTCTCGGACCGTCTGTCTCGAACCGTCTGTCTCGGACCATCTGTCTCGGACCGTCTATCTCTGCCTGTCTGTCTCTAACCGTCTGTCTCAGACCGTCTGTTTCATACGGTCTATCAAAGCCCGTCGGCATCAGACCGTCTGTCTCAGTCCGTATGTCTCAGATCCTCTGTCTCGGACCGTCTGTCTCGGACCGTCTGCTTCATACCGTCTGTCTCAGACCGTCTATCTCGTCCCGTCGGTCTCAGGCCGTCTGTCTCAGACCAGCTATCTCGCACCGTCTGTCTCAGACCGTCTGTCTCAGAACGTCTATCTCGTCCCGTCTGTCTCAGAACGTCTATCTCGTCCCGTCGGTCTCAGACCGTCTGTCTCAGGCCAGCTGTCTCAGACCGTCTGTCTCAGACCGTCTGTCTCGGACCGTCTGTCTCGGAAGGCCTGTCTCAGACCGTCTGTCTCGGACCGTCTGTCTCGGACCGTCTGTCTCGGACCGTCTGTCTCGGACCGCCTGTTTCAGACCGTCTGTCCCAGACCGTCGGTCTCAGGCCGTCTGTTTCATTCCGTCGGTTTCAGACCGTCTGTATCAGACCGTCTATCTCTGCCCGTCTGTCTCTAACCGTCTGTCTCAGACCGTCTGTTTCATACGGTCTATCTCAGCCCGTCGGCATCAGACCGTCTGTTTCATTCCGTCGGTCTCAGACCGTCTGTATCAGACCGTCTACCTCTGCCCGTCTGTCTCTAACCGTCTGTCTCAGACCGTCTGTTTCATACGGTCTATCTCAGCCCGTCGGCATCAGACCGTCTGTCTCAGTCCGTATGTCTCAGATCCTCTGTCTCGGACCGTCTGTCTCGGACCGTCTGTCTCGGACCGTCTGTCTCGGACCGTCCGTTTCATACCGTCTGTCTCAGACCGTCCGTCTCGGACCGTCTGTCTCGGACCGTCTGTCTCGAACCGTCTGTCTCGGACCATCTGTCTCGGACCGTCTATCTCTGCCTGTCTGTCTCTAACCGTCTGTCTCAGACCGACTGTTTCATACGGTCTATCAAAGCCCGTCGGCATCAGACCGTCTGTCTCAGTCCGTATGTCTCAGATCCTCTGTCTCGGACCGTCTGTCACGGACCGTCTGCTTCATACCGTCTGTCTCAGACCGTCTATCTCGTCCCGTCGGTCTCAGGCCGTCTGTCTCAGACCGTCTGTCTCAGAACGTCTATCTCGTCCCGTCTGTCTCAGAACGTCTATCTCGTCCCGTCGGTCTCAGACCGTCTGTCTCAGGCCAGCTGTCTCAGACCGTCTGTCTCAGACCGTCTGTTTCATACCGTCTGTCTCAGACCGTCTGTCTCGGACCGTCTGTCTCGGACGGTCTGTCTCGGACCGTCTGTCTCGGACCGCCTGCCTCGGACCGTGTGTCTCGGCCCGTCTGTCTCGGACCGTCTGTCTCGGACCGTCTGTCACGGACCGTTTGTCTCGGACCGTCTGTCTCGGACCGTCTGTCTCGGACCGCCTGTCTCAGACCGTCTGTCTCAGGCCGTCTGTCTCAGACTGTCTGTCGCAGACCTTCTGTCTCAGACCGCCTGTCTCAGACCGTCTGTCTCAGACCGTCGGTCTCAGGCCGTCTGTTTCATTCCGTCGGTCTCAGACCGTCTGTATCAGACCGTCTGTCTCAGACCGTCTATCTCGTCCCGTCTGTCTCGTCCCGCCTGTCTCGGACCGTCTATCTCGGACCGTCTGTCTGGGACCGTCTGTCTCGGACCGTCTGTCACGGACCGTCTGTCTCGGACCGTCTGTCTCGGACCGTCTGTCTCGGACCGTCTGTCACGGACCGTCTGTCTCGGACTGTCTGTCTCGGACCGCCTGTCTCAGACCGTCTGTCTCAGGCCGTCTGTTTCATACCGTCTGTCTCAAACTGTCTGTCGCAGACCTTCTGTCTCAGACCGCCTGTCTCAGTCCGTCTGTTTCAGACCGTCGGTCTCGGGCCGTCTGTTTCATTCCGTCGGTCTCAGACCGTCTGTATCAGACCGTCTATCTCTTCCCGTCTGTCTCAGACCGTCTGTTTCATACGGTCTATCTCAGCCCGTCGGCATCAGACCGTCTGTCTCAGTCCGTATGTCTCAGATCCTCCGTCTCGGACCGTCTGTCTCGGACCGTCTGCCTCAGACCGTATGTCTCAGAACGTCGGTCACAGACCGTCTGTCTCAGACCGTCCGTCTCAGACCGTCCGTCTCAGACCGTCCGTCTCAGACCGTCTGTCTCAGACCGTCTGTCTCAGACTGTCTGTCGCAGACCTTCTGTCTCAGACCGCCTGTCTCAGACCGTCTGTATCAGACCGTCGGTCTCAGGCCGTCTGTTTCATTCCGTCGGTCTCAGACCGTCTGTATCATACCGTCTATCTCTGCCCGTCTGTCTCTAACCGTCTGTCTCAGACCGTCTGTTTCATACGGTCTATCTCAGCCCGTCGGCATCAGACCGTCTGTCTCAGTCCGTATGTCTCAGATCCTCTGTCTCGGACCGTCTGTCTCGGACCGTCTGCTTTATACCGTCTGTATCAGACCGTCTATCTCTTCCCGTCTGTCTCTAACCGTCTGTCTCAGACCGTCTGTCTCTGACCGTCTGTCTCAGAACGTCTATCTCGTCCCGTCGGTCTCAGACCGTCTGTCTCAGACCAGCTGTCTCAGACCGTCTGTCTCAGACCGTCTGTTTCATACCGTCTGTTTCACACCGTCTGTCTCAGACCGTCTGTCTTAGACCGTCTGTCTCAGGCTGTCTGTTTCATTCCGTCTGTCTCAGACCGTCTATCTCTGCCCGTCTGTCTCTAACCGTCTGTCTCAGACCGTCCGTTTCATACGGTCTATCTCAGCCCGTCGGCATGAGACCGTCTGTCTCAGTCCGTATGTCTCAGATCCTCTGTCTCGGACCGTCTGTCTCGGACCGTCTGCCTCAGACCGTCTGTCTCAGAACGTCGGTCACAGACCGTCTGCCTCAGACCGTCCGCCTCAGACTGTCCGTCTCAGACCGTCTGTCTCAGACCGTCTGTCTCAGTCCGTCTGTCTCAGACCGTCTATCTCGTCCCGTCTGTCTCCGACTGTCTGTCTCTGACCGTCTGTCTCAGACCGCCTGTCTCAGACCGTCTGTTGCAGGCCGTCTGCTTCATACCGTCTGTCTCAGACCGTCTACCTCGTCCCGTCGCTCTCAGACCAGCTATCTCACACCGTCTGTCTCAGACCGTCTGCCTCAGACCGTCTGCCTCAGACCGTCCGTCTCAGACCGTCTATATCGTCCCGTCTGTCTCAGACCGTCTGTCTCAGACCGTCTATCTCGTCCCGTCTGTCTCAGACCGTCTGTCTCAGAACGTCTGTCTCGGACCGTCTGTCTCGGACCGTCTCTCTCGGACCGTCTGTCTCGGACCGTCTGTCTCGGACCGTCTGTCTCGGACCGTCTCTCTCGGACCGTCTGTCTCGGACCGTCTGTCTCGGACCGTCTGTCTCGGACCGTCTGTCTCGGACCGTCTGTCTCGGACCGTCTGTCTGGGACCGTCTGTCTCGGACCGTCTGTCACGGACCGTCTGTCTCGGACCGTCTGTCTCGGACCGCCTGTCTCAGACCGTCTGTCTCAGGCCGTCTGTTTCATACCGTCTGTCTCAGACTGTCTGTCGCAGACCTTCTGTCTCAGACCGCCTGTCTCAGACCGTCTGTTTCAGACCGTCGGTCTCAGGCCGTCTGTTTCATTCCGTCGGTCTCAGACCGTCTATCTCTTCCCGTCTGTCTCAGACCGTCTGTTTCATACGGTCTATCTCAGCCCGTCGGCATCAGACCGTCTGTTTCATTGCGTCGGTCTCAGACCGTCTGTATCAGACCGTCTACCTCTGCCCGTCTGTCTCTAACCGTCTGTCTCAGACCGTCTGTTTCATACGGTCTATCTCAGCCCGTCGGCATCAGACCGTCTGTCTCAGTCCGTATGTCTCAGATCCTCTGTCTCGGACCGTCTGTCTCGGACCGTCTGTCTCGGACCGTCTGTCTCGGACCGTCTGTCTCGGACCGTCCGTTTCATACCGTCTGTCTCGGATCGTCTGTCTCAGACCGTCTGTCTCAGACCGTCTGTCTCGGACAGTCTGTCTCGGACCGTCTGTCTCGGACCGTCTGTCTCGGACCGTCTGTCTCGAACCGTCTGTCTCGGACCATCTGTCTCGGACCGTCTATCTCTGCCTGTCTGTCTCTAACCGTCTGTCTCAGACCGTCTGTTTCATACGGTCTATCAAAGCCCGTTGGCATCAGACCGTCTGTCTCAGTCCGTATGTCTCAGATCCTCTGTCTCGGACCGTCTGTCTCGGACCGTCTGCTTCATACCGTCTGTCTCAGACCGTCTATCTCGTCCCGTCGGTCTCAGGCCGTCTGTCTCAGACCAGCTATCTCGCACCGTCTGTCTCAGACCGTCTGTCTCAGAACGTCTATCTCGTCCCGTCTGTCTCAGAACGTCTATCTCGTCCCGTCGGTCTCAGACCGTCTGTCTCAGGCCAGCTGTCTCAGACCGTCTGTCTCAGACCGTCTGTCTCGGACCGTCTGTCTCGGAAGGCCTGTCTCAGACCGTCTGTCTCGGACCGTCTGTCTCGGACCGTCTGTCTCGGACCGTCTGTCTCGGACCGCCTGTTTCAGACCGTCTGTCCCAGACCGTCGGTCTCAGGCCGTCTGTTTCATTCCGTCGGTCTCAGACCGTCTGTATCAGACCGTCTATCTCTGCCCGTCTGTCTCTAACCGTCTGTCTCAGACCGTCTGTTTCATACGGTCTATCTCAGCCCGTCGGCATCAGACCGTCTGTTTCATTCCGTCGGTCTCAGACCGTCTGTATCAGACCGTCTACCTCTGCCCGTCTGTCTCTAACCGTCTGTCTCAGACCGTCTGTTTCATACGGTCTATCTCAGCCCGTCGGCATCAGACCGTCTGTCTCAGTCCGTATGTCTCAGATCCTCTGTCTCGGACCGTCTGTCTCGGACCGTCTGTCTCGGACCGTCTGTCTCGGACCGTCCGTTTCATACCGTCTGTCTCAGACCGTCTGTCTCAGACCGTCCGTCTCGGACCGTCTGTCTCGGACCGTCTGTCTCGAACCGTCTGTCTCGGACCATCTGTCTCGGACCGTCTATCTCTGCCTGTCTGTCTCTAACCGTCTGTCTCAGACCGACTGTTTCATACGGTCTATCAAAGCCCGTCGGCATCAGACCGTCTGTCTCAGTCCGTATGTCTCAGATCCTCTGTCTCGGACCGTCTGTCACGGACCGTCTGCTTCATACCGTCTGTCTCAGACCGTCTATCTCGTCCCGTCGGTCTCAGGCCGTCTGTCTCAGACCAGCTATCCCGCACCGTCTGTCTCAGACCGTCTGTCTCAGAACGTCTATCTCGTCCCGTCTGTCTCAGAACGTCTATCTCGTCCCGTCGGTCTCAGACCGTCTGTCTCAGGCCAGCTGTCTCAGACCGTCTGTCTCAGACCGTCTGTTTCATACCGTCTGTCTCAGACCGTCTGTCTCGGACCGTCTGTCTCGGACGGTCTGTCTCGGACCGTCTGTCTCGGACCGCCTGCCTCGGACCGTGTGTCTCGGCCCGTCTGTCTCGGACCGTCTGTCTCGGACCGTCTGTCACGGACCGTTTGTCTCGGACCGTCTGTCTCGGACCGTCTGTCTCGGACCGCCTGTCTCAGACCGTCTGTCTCAGGCCGTCTGTCTCAGACTGTCTGTCGCAGACCTTCTGTCTCAGACCGCCTGTCTCAGACCGTCTGTCTCAGACCGTCGGTCTCAGGCCGTCTGTTTCATTCCGTCGGTCTCAGACCGTCTGTATCAGACCGTCTGTCTCAGACCGTCTATCTCGTCCCGTCTGTCTCGTCCCGCCTGTCTCGGACCGTCTATCTCGGACCGTCTGTCTGGGACCGTCTGTCTCGGACCGTCTGTCACGGACCGTCTGTCTCGGACCGTCTGTCTCGGACCGTCTGTCTCGGACCGTCTGTCACGGACCGTCTGTCTCGGACCGTCTGTCTCGGACCGCCTGTCTCAGACCGTCTGTCTCAGGCCGTCTGTTTCATACCGTCTGTCTCAAACTGTCTGTCGCAGACCTTCTGTCTCAGACCGCCTGTCTCAGTCCGTCTGTTTCAGACCGTCGGTCTCGGGCCGTCTGTTTCATTCCGTCGGTCTCAGACCGTCTGTATCAGACCGTCTATCTCTTCCCGTCTGTCTCAGACCGTCTGTTTCATACGGTCTATCTCAGCCCGTCGGCATCAGACCGTCTGTCTCAGTCCGTATGTCTCAGATCCTCCGTCTCGGACCGTCTGTCTCGGACCGTCTGCCTCAGACCGTATGTCTCAGAACGTCGGTCACAGACCGTCTGTCTCAGACCGTCCGTCTCAGACCGTCCGTCTCAGACCGTCCGTCTCAGACCGTCTGTCTCAGACCGTCTGTCTCAGACCGCCTGTCTCAGTCCGTCTGTTTCAGACCGTCGGTCTCGGGCCGTCTGTTTCATTCCGTCGGTCTCAGACCGTCTGTATCAGACCGTCTATCTCTTCCCGTCTGTCTCAGACCGTCTGTTTCATACGGTCTATCTCAGCCCGTCGGCATCAGACCGTCTGTCTCAGTCCGTATGTCTCAGATCCTCCGTCTCGGACCGTCTGTCTCGGACCGTCTGTCTCAGACCGTCCGTCTCAGACCGTCCGTCTCAGACCGTCCGTCTCAGACCGTCTGTCTCAGACCGTCTGTCTCAGACTGTCTGTCGCAGACCTTCTGTCTCAGACCGTCTGTATCAGACCGTCGGTCTCAGGCCGTCTGTTTCATTCCGTCGGTCTCAGACCGTCTGTATCATACCGTCTATCTCTGCCCGTCTGTCTCTAACCGTCTGTCTCAGACCGTCTGTTTCATACGGTCTATCTCAGCCCGTCGGCATCAGACCGTCTGTCTCAGTCCGTATGTCTCAGATCCTCTGTCTCGGACCGTCTGTCTCGGACCGTCTGCTTTATACCGTCTGTATCAGACCGTCTATCTCTTCCCGTCTGTCTCTAACCGTCTGTCTCAGACCGTCTGTCTCTGACCGTCTGTCTCAGAACGTCTATCTCGTCCCGTCGGTCTCAGACCGTCTGTCTCAGACCAGCTGTCTCAGACCGTCTGTCTCAGACCGTCTGTTTCATACCGTCTGTTTCACACCGTCTGTCTCAGACCGTCTGTCTTAGACCGTCTGTCTCAGGCTGTCTGTTTCATTCCGTCTGTCTCAGACCGTCTATCTCTGCCCGTCTGTCTCTAACCGTCTGTCTCAGACCGTCCGTTTCATACGGTCTATCTCAGCCCGTCGGCATGAGACCGTCTGTCTCAGTCCGTATGTCTCAGATCCTCTGTCTCGGACCGTCTGTCTCGGACCGTCTGCCTCAGACCGTCTGTCTCAGAACGTCGGTCACAGACCGTCTGCCTCAGACCGTCCGCCTCAGACTGTCCGTCTCAGACCGTCTGTCTCAGACCGTCTGTCTCAGTCCGTCTGTCTCAGACCGTCTATCTCGTCCCGTCTGTCTCCGACTGTCTGTCTCTGACCGTCTGTCTCAGACCGCCTGTCTCAGACCGTCTGTTGCAGGCCGTCTGCTTCATACCGTCTGTCTCAGACCGTCTACCTCGTCCCGTCGCTCTCAGACCAGCTATCTCACACCGTCTGTCTCAGACCGTCTGCCTCAGACCGTCTGCCTCAGACCGTCCGTCTCAGACCGTCTATATCGTCCCGTCTGTCTCAGACCGTCTGTCTCAGACCGTCTATCTCGTCCCGTCTGTCTCAGACCGTCTGTCTCAGAACGTCTGTCTCGGACCGTCTGTCTCGGACCGTCTCTCTCGGACCGTCTGTCTCGGACCGTCTGTCTCGGACCGTCTGTCTCGGACCGTCTCTCTCGGACCGTCTGTCTCGGACCGTCTGTCTCGGACCGTCTGTCTCGGACCGTCTGTCTCGGACCGTCTGTCTCGGACCGTCTGTCTGGGACCGTCTGTCTCGGACCGTCTGTCACGGACCGTCTGTCTCGGACCGTCTGTCTCGGACCGCCTGTCTCAGACCGTCTGTCTCAGGCCGTCTGTTTCATACCGTCTGTCTCAGACTGTCTGTCGCAGACCTTCTGTCTCAGACCGCCTGTCTCAGACCGTCTGTTTCAGACCGTCGGTCTCAGGCCGTCTGTTTCATTCCGTCGGTCTCAGACCGTCTATCTCTTCCCGTCTGTCTCAGACCGTCTGTTTCATACGGTCTATCTCAGCCCGTCGGCATCAGACCGTCTGTTTCATTGCGTCGGTCTCAGACCGTCTGTATCAGACCGTCTACCTCTGCCCGTCTGTCTCTAACCGTCTGTCTCAGACCGTCTGTTTCATACGGTCTATCTCAGCCCGTCGGCATCAGACCGTCTGTCTCAGTCCGTATGTCTCAGATCCTCTGTCTCGGACCGTCTGTCTCGGACCGTCTGTCTCGGACCGTCTGTCTCGGACCGTCTGTCTCGGACCGTCCGTTTCATACCGTCTGTCTCGGATCGTCTGTCTCAGACCGTCTGTCTCAGACCGTCTGTCTCGGACAGTCTGTCTCGGACCGTCTGTCTCGGACCGTCTGTCTCGGACCGTCTGTCTCGAACCGTCTGTCTCGGACCATCTGTCTCGGACCGTCTATCTCTGCCTGTCTGTCTCTAACCGTCTGTCTCAGACCGTCTGTTTCATACGGTCTATCAAAGCCCGTTGGCATCAGACCGTCTGTCTCAGTCCGTATGTCTCAGATCCTCTGTCTCGGACCGTCTGTCTCGGACCGTCTGCTTCATACCGTCTGTCTCAGACCGTCTATCTCGTCCCGTCGGTCTCAGGCCGTCTGTCTCAGACCAGCTATCTCGCACCGTCTGTCTCAGACCGTCTGTCTCAGAACGTCTATCTCGTCCCGTCTGTCTCAGAACGTCTATCTCGTCCCGTCGGTCTCAGACCGTCTGTCTCAGGCCAGCTGTCTCAGACCGTCTGTCTCAGACCGTCTGTCTCGGACCGTCTGTCTCGGAAGGCCTGTCTCAGACCGTCTGTCTCGGACCGTCTGTCTCGGACCGTCTGTCTCGGACCGTCTGTCTCGGACCGCCTGTTTCAGACCGTCTGTCCCAGACCGTCGGTCTCAGGCCGTCTGTTTCATTCCGTCGGTCTCAGACCGTCTGTATCAGACCGTCTATCTCTGCCCGTCTGTCTCTAACCGTCTGTCTCAGACCGTCTGTTTCATACGGTCTATCTCAGCCCGTCGGCATCAGACCGTCTGTTTCATTCCGTCGGTCTCAGACCGTCTGTATCAGACCGTCTACCTCTGCCCGTCTGTCTCTAACCGTCTGTCTCAGACCGTCTGTTTCATACGGTCTATCTCAGCCCGTCGGCATCAGACCGTCTGTCTCAGTCCGTATGTCTCAGATCCTCTGTCTCGGACCGTCTGTCTCGGACCGTCTGTCTCGGACCGTCTGTCTCGGACCGTCCGTTTCATACCGTCTGTCTCAGACCGTCTGTCTCAGACCGTCCGTCTCGGACCGTCTGTCTCGGACCGTCTGTCTCGAACCGTCTGTCTCGGACCATCTGTCTCGGACCGTCTATCTCTGCCTGTCTGTCTCTAACCGTCTGTCTCAGACCGACTGTTTCATACGGTCTATCAAAGCCCGTCGGCATCAGACCGTCTGTCTCAGTCCGTATGTCTCAGATCCTCTGTCTCGGACCGTCTGTCACGGACCGTCTGCTTCATACCGTCTGTCTCAGACCGTCTATCTCGTCCCGTCGGTCTCAGGCCGTCTGTCTCAGACCAGCTATCCCGCACCGTCTGTCTCAGACCGTCTGTCTCAGAACGTCTATCTCGTCCCGTCTGTCTCAGAACGTCTATCTCGTCCCGTCGGTCTCAGACCGTCTGTCTCAGGCCAGCTGTCTCAGACCGTCTGTCTCAGACCGTCTGTTTCATACCGTCTGTCTCAGACCGTCTGTCTCGGACCGTCTGTCTCGGACGGTCTGTCTCGGACCGTCTGTCTCGGACCGCCTGCCTCGGACCGTGTGTCTCGGCCCGTCTGTCTCGGACCGTCTGTCTCGGACCGTCTGTCACGGACCGTTTGTCTCGGACCGTCTGTCTCGGACCGTCTGTCTCGGACCGCCTGTCTCAGACCGTCTGTCTCAGGCCGTCTGTCTCAGACTGTCTGTCGCAGACCTTCTGTCTCAGACCGCCTGTCTCAGACCGTCTGTCTCAGACCGTCGGTCTCAGGCCGTCTGTTTCATTCCGTCGGTCTCAGACCGTCTGTATCAGACCGTCTGTCTCAGACCGTCTATCTCGTCCCGTCTGTCTCGTCCCGCCTGTCTCGGACCGTCTATCTCGGACCGTCTGTCTGGGACCGTCTGTCTCGGACCGTCTGTCACGGACCGTCTGTCTCGGACCGTCTGTCTCGGACCGTCTGTCTCGGACCGTCTGTCACGGACCGTCTGTCTCGGACCGTCTGTCTCGGACCGCCTGTCTCAGACCGTCTGTCTCAGACCGTCTGTTTCATACCGTCTGTCTCAAACTGTCTGTCGCAGACCTTCTGTCTCAGACCGCCTGTCTCAGTCCGTCTGTTTCAGACCGTCGGTCTCGGGCCGTCTGTTTCATTCCGTCGGTCTCAGACCGTCTGTATCAGACCGTCTATCTCTTCCCGTCTGTCTCAGACCGTCTGTTTCATACGGTCTATCTCAGCCCGTCGGCATCAGACCGTCTGTCTCAGTCCGTATGTCTCAGATCCTCCGTCTCGGACCGTCTGTCTCGGACCGTCTGCCTCAGACCGTATGTCTCAGAACGTCGGTCACAGACCGTCTGTCTCAGACCGTCCGTCTCAGACCGTCCGTCTCAGACCGTCCGTCTCAGACCGTCTGTCTCAGACCGTCTGTCTCAGACCGCCTGTCTCAGTCCGTCTGTTTCAGACCGTCGGTCTCGGGCCGTCTGTTTCATTCCGTCGGTCTCAGACCGTCTGTATCAGACCGTCTATCTCTTCCCGTCTGTCTCAGACCGTCTGTTTCATACGGTCTATCTCAGCCCGTCGGCATCAGACCGTCTGTCTCAGTCCGTATGTCTCAGATCCTCCGTCTCGGACCGTCTGTCTCGGACCGTCTGTCTCAGACCGTCCGTCTCAGACCGTCCGTCTCAGACCGTCCGTCTCAGACCGTCTGTCTCAGACCGTCTGTCTCAGACTGTCTGTCGCAGACCTTCTGTCTCAGACCGTCTGTATCAGACCGTCGGTCTCAGGCCGTCTGTTTCATTCCGTCGGTCTCAGACCGTCTGTATCATACCGTCTATCTCTGCCCGTCTGTCTCTAACCGTCTGTCTCAGACCGTCTGTTTCATACGGTCTATCTCAGCCCGTCGGCATCAGACCGTCTGTCTCAGTCCGTATGTCTCAGATCCTCTGTCTCGGACCGTCTGTCTCGGACCGTCTGCTTTATACCGTCTGTATCAGACCGTCTATCTCTTCCCGTCTGTCTCTAACCGTCTGTCTCAGACCGTCTGTCTCTGACCGTCTGTCTCAGAACGTCTATCTCGTCCCGTCGGTCTCAGACCGTCTGTCTCAGACCAGCTGTCTCAGACCGTCTGTCTCAGACCGTCTGTTTCATACCGTCTGTTTCACACCGTCTGTCTCAGACCGTCTGTCTTAGACCGTCTGTCTCAGGCTGTCTGTTTCATTCCGTCTGTCTCAGACCGTCTATCTCTGCCCGTCTGTCTCTAACCGTCTGTCTCAGACCGTCCGTTTCATACGGTCTATCTCAGCCCGTCGGCATGAGACCGTCTGTCTCAGTCCGTATGTCTCAGATCCTCTGTCTCGGACCGTCTGTCTCGGACCGTCTGCCTCAGACCGTCTGTCTCAGAACGTCGGTCACAGACCGTCTGCCTCAGACCGTCCGCCTCAGACTGTCCGTCTCAGACCGTCTGTCTCAGACCGTCTGTCTCAGTCCGTCTGTCTCAGACCGTCTATCTCGTCCCGTCTGTCTCCGACTGTCTGTCTCTGACCGTCTGTCTCAGACCGCCTGTCTCAGACCGTCTGTTGCAGGCCGTCTGCTTCATACCGTCTGTCTCAGACCGTCTACCTCGTCCCGTCGCTCTCAGACCAGCTATCTCAAACCGTCTGTCTCAGACCGTCTGCCTCAGACCGTCTGCCTCAGACCGTCCGTCTCAGACCGTCTATATCGTCCCGTCTGTCTCAGACCGTCTGTCTCAGACCGTCTATCTCGTCCCGTCTGTCTCAGACCGTCTGTCTCAGAACGTCTGTCTCGGACCGTCTGTCTCGGACCGTCTCTCTCGGACCGTCTGTCTCGGACCGTCTGTCTCGGACCGTCTGTCTCGGACCGTCTCTCTCGGACCGTCTGTCTCGGACCGTCTGTCTCGGACCGTCTGTCTCGGACCGTCTGTCTCGGACCGTCTGTCTCGGACCGTCTGTCTGGGACCGTCTGTCTCGGACCGTCTGTCACGGACCGTCTGTCTCGGACCGTCTGTCTCGGACCGCCTGTCTCAGACCGTCTGTCTCAGGCCGTCTGTTTCATACCGTCTGTCTCAGACTGTCTGTCGCAGACCTTCTGTCTCAGACCGCCTGTCTCAGACCGTCTGTTTCAGACCGTCGGTCTCAGGCCGTCTGTTTCATTCCGTCGGTCTCAGACCGTCTATCTCTTCCCGTCTGTCTCAGACCGTCTGTTTCATACGGTCTATCTCAGCCCGTCGGCATCAGACCGTCTGTCTCAGTCCGTATGTCTCAGATCCTCTGTCTCGGACCGTCTGTCTCGGACCGTCTGCCTCAGACCGTCTGTCTCAGAACGTCGGTCACAGACCGTCTGTCTCAGACCGTCCGTCTCAGACCGACCGTCTCAGACCGTCCGTCTCAGACCGTCCGTCTCAGACCTTCTGCCTCAGACCGTCTGTCTCAGACCGTCTATCTCGTCCCGTCTGTCTCAGACCGTCTGTCTCAGACCGTCTATCTCGTCCCGTCTGTCTCAGACCGTCTGTCTCAGAACGTCTATCTCGTCCCGTCGGTCTCAGACCGTTTGTCTCAGGCCAGCTGTCTCAGACCGTCTGTCTCAGACCGTCTATCTCGGACCGTCTGTCTCGGACGGTCTGTCCCGGACCGTCTGTCTCGGACCGTCTGCCTCGGACCGTGTGTCTCGGCCCGTCTGTCTCGGACCGTCTGTCTCGGACCGTCTGTCACGGACCGTCTGTCTCGGACCGTCTGTCTCGGACCGTCTGTCTCGGACCGCCTGTCCCAGACCGTCTGTCTCAGGCCGTCTGCTTCATACCGTCTGTCTCAGACTGTTTGTCGCAGACCTTCTGTCTCAGACCGCCTGTCTCAGACCGTCTGTCTCAGACCGTCGGTCTCAGGCCGTGTGTTTCATTCCGTCGGTCTCAGACCGTCTGTATCAGACCGTCTATCTCTTCCCGTCTGTCTCTAACCGTCTGTCTCAGACCGTCTGTCTCTGACCGTCTGTCTCAGAACGTCTATCTCGTCCCGTCGGTCTCAGACCGTCTGTCTCAGACCAGCTGTCTCAGACCGTCTGTCTCAGACCGTCTGTTTCATACCGTCTCTTTCACACCGTCTGTCTCAGACTGTCTGTCTTAGACCGTCTGTCTCAGGCCGTCTGTTTCATTCCGTCTGTCTAAGACCGTCTATCTCTGCCCGTCTGTCTCTAACCGTCTGTCTCAGACCGTCTGTTTCATACGGTCTATCTCAGCCCGTCGGCATCAGACCGTCTGTCTCAGTCCGTATGTCTCAGATCCTCTGTCTCGGACCGTCTGTCTCGGACTGTCTGCCTCAGACCGTCCGTCTCAGACCGTCTGTCTCAGACCGTCTGTCTCAGTCCGTCTGTCTCGGACCGTCTGTCTCGGACCGCCTGTCTCAGACCGTCCGTCTCAGGCCGTCTACTTCATACCGTCTGTCTCAGACTGTTTGTCGCAGACCTTCTGTCTCAGACCGCCTGTCTCAGACCGTCTGTCTCAGGCCGTCTGTTTCATTCCGTCTGTCTCAGACCGTCTATCTCTGCCCGTCTGTCTCTAACCGTCTGTCTCAGACCGTCTGTTTCATACGGTCTATCTCAGCCCGTCGGCATCAGACCGTCTGTCTCAGTCCGTATGTCTCAGATCCTCTGTCTCGGACCGTCTGTCTCAGGCCGTCTGCTTCATACCGTCTGTCTCGGACCGTCTATCTCGTCCCGTTGGTCTCAGACCGTCTGTCTCAGACCAGCTATCTCGCACCGTCTGTCTCAGGCCAGCTGTCTCAGACCGTCTGTTTCATACCGTCTCTTTCACACCGTCTGTCTCAGACTGTCTGTCTTAGACCGTCTGTCTCAGGCCGTCTGTTTCATTCCGTCTGTCTAAGACCGTCTATCTCTGCCCGTCTGTCTCTAACCGTCTGTCTCAGACCGTCTGTTTCATACGGTCTATCTCAGCCCGTCGGCATCAGACCGTCTGTCTCAGTCCGTATGTCTCAGATCCTCTGTCTCGGACCGTCTGTCTCGGACTGTCTGCCTCAGACCGTCTGTCTCAGAACGTCGGTCACAGACCGTCTGCCTCAGACCGTCCGTCTCAGACCGTCTGTCTCAGCCCAGCTGTCTCTGACCGTCTGTCTCAGACCGTCTGTTTCATACCGTCTGTTTCACACCGTCTGTCTCAGACCGTCTGTCTCAGTCCGCCTGTCTCGGACCGTCTGTCTCGGACCGCCTGTCTCAGACCGTCCGTCTCAGGCCGTCTACTTCATACCGTCTGTCTCAGACTGTTTGTCGCAGACCTTCTGTCTCAGACCGCCTGTCTCAGACCGTCTGTCTCAGCCGTCTGTTTCATTCCGTCTGTCTCAGACCGTCTGTCTCTGCCCGTCTGTCTCTAACCGTCTGTCTCAGAACGTCTGTTTCATACGGTCTATCTCAGCCCGTCGGCATGAGACCGTCTGTCTCAGTCCGTATGTCTCAGATCCTCTGTCTCGGACCGTCTGTCTCGGACCGTCTGCCTCAGACCGTCTGTCTCAGAACGTCGGTCACAGACCGTCTGCCTCAGACCGTCCGTCTCAGACCGTCCGTCTCCGACCGTCTGTCTCAGACCGTCTGTCTCAGTCCGTCTGTCTCGGACCGTCTGTCTCGGACCGCCTGTCTCAGACCGTCCGTCTCGAAAGCTCTGTCTCGGACCGTCTGTCTCAGAACGTCTTTCACAGACCGTCTGTCTCAGACCGTCTGTCTCGGACCGTCTGTCTCGGACGGTCTGTCCCGGACCGTCTGTCTCGGACCGTCTGCCTCGGACCGTCTGTCTCGGACCGTCTGTCTCGGACCGTCTGTCTCGGACCGTCTGTCTCGGACCGCCTGTCTCAGACCGTCTGTCACGGACCGTCTGTCTCGGACCGTCTGTCTCGGACCGTCTGTTTCATACCGTCTGTCTCAGACCGTCGGTCTCGGACCGTCTGTCTCGGACCGTCTGTCTCAGACCGTCTGTCTCTGACCGTCTGTCTCAGAACGTCTATCTCGTCCCGTCGGTCTCAGACCGTCTGTCTCAGACCAGCTGTCTCAGACCGTCTGTCTCAGACCGTCTGTTTCATACCGTCTGTTTTACACCGTCTGTCTCAGACCGTCTGTCTCAGACCGTCTGTCTCTGCCCGCCTGTCTTTGCCCGTCAGTCTCAGACCGTCTGCTTCAGACCGCCTGTCTCCGTCCAACTGTTTCAGACCATCTGTCTCAGGCCGTCGGTCTTAGCCCGTCTGTCTGAGCCCGCCTGTCTCTGCCCGTCAGTCTCAGACCGTCTGTCTCAGACCGTCCGTCTCTGTCCAGCTGTCCCATCCCGCCTGCCTCTGCCCGTCTGTCTCAGACCATCTGTCTCAGCCCGCCTGTCTCAGCCCGCCTGTCTCAGACCGTCTGTCTGAGACCGTCTGTCTCAGGCCATCTGTCTCAGGCCGTCTGTCTTAGCCCGCCTGTCGCAGCCCGCCTGTCTCAGTCCGCCTGTCTCAGTCCGTCTGTCTCAGACCGTCTGTCTCAGACCATCTGTCTCAGGCCGTCTGTCTTAGCCCGCCTGTCGCAGCCCGCCTGTCTCAGTCCGCCTGTCTCAGTCCGTCTGTCTCAGACCGTCTGTCTCAGACCAACTGTCTCAGCCCGCCTGTCTCAGCCCGCCTGTCTCAGACCGTCTGCCTGAGACCGTCTGTCTCAGACCATCTGTCTCAGACCGTCTGTCTTAGCCCGCCTGTCGCAGACCGCCTGTCTCAGTCCGTCTGTCGGAGACCGTCTGTCTCAGACCAACTGTCTCAGGCCGCCTGTCTCAGACCGTCTGTCTCAGACCGTCTGTTTCATACCGTCTGTCTCAGACTGTCTGTCGCAGACCTTCTGTCTCAGACCGCCTGTCTCAGACCGTCTGTCTCAGACCGTCGGTCTCAGGCCGTCTGTTTCATTCCGTCGGTCTCAGACCGTCTGTATCAGACCTTCTATCTCTGCCCGTCTGTCTCTAACCGTCTGTCTCAGACCGTCTGTTTCATACGGTCTATCTCAGCCCGTCGGCATCAGACCGTCTGTCTCAGTCCGTATGTCTCAGATCCTCTGTCTCGGACCGTCTGTCTCGGACCGTCTGCCTCAGACCGTCCGTCTCAGACCGTCTATATCGTCTCGTCTGTCTCATAACTTCCGTCTCAGACCGTCTGCCTCAGACCGTCTGTCTCAGAACGTCTGTCACAGACCGTCTGTCTCGGACCGTCTGTCTCGGACGGTCTGTCCCGGACCGTCTGTCTCGGACCGTCTGCCTCGGACCGTCTGTCTCGTACCGTCTGTCTCGGACCGTCTGTCTCGGACCGTCTGTCTCGGACCGCCTGTTTCATACCGTCTGTCTCGGACCGTCTGTCTCGGACCGTCTGTCTCGGACCGTCTGTCTCAGACCGTCCGTCTCTGACCGTCTGTCTCAGAACGTCTGTCTCAGACCGTCTATCTCTGCCCGTCTGTCTCTAACCGTCTGTCTCAGACCGTCTGTTTCATACGGTCTATCTCAGCCCGTCGGCATCAGACCGTCTGTCTCAGTCCGTATGTCTCAGATCCTCTGTCTCAGACCGTCTGTCTCAGACCGTCGGTCTCAGGCCGTCTGTTTCATTCCGTCTGTCTCAGACCGTCTATCTCTGCCCGTCTGTCTCTAACCGTCTGTCTCAGACCGTCTGTTTCATACGGTCTATCTCAGCCCGTCGGCATCAGACCGCCTGTCTCAGACCGTCTGTCTCAGACCGTCGGTCTCAGGCCGTCTGTTTCATTCCGTCGGTCTCAGACCGTCTGTATCAGACCTTCTATCTCTGCCCGTCTGTCTCTAACCGTCTGTCTCAGACCGTCTGTTTCATACGGTCTATCTCAGCCCGTCGGCATCAGACCGTCTGTCTCAGTCCGTATGTCTCAGATCCTCTGTCTCGGACCGTCTGTCTCGGACCGTCTGCCTCAGACCGTCCGTCTCAGACCGTCTATATCGTCTCGTCTGTCTCATAACTTCCGTCTCAGACCGTCTGCCTCAGACCGTCTGTCTCAGAACGTCTGTCACAGACCGTCTGTCTCGGACCGTCTGTCTCGGACGGTCTGTCCCGGACCGTCTGTCTCGGACCGTCTGCCTCGGACCGTCTATCTCTGCCCGTCTGTCTCAGACCGTCTGTTTCATACGGTCTATCTCAGCCCGTCGGCTTCAGACCGTCTGTCTCAATCCGTATGTCTCAGATCCTCTGTCTCAGACCGTCTGTCTCAGACCGTCGGTCTCAGGCCGTCTGTTTCATTCCGTCTGTCTCAGACCGTCTATCTCTGCCCGTCTGTCTCTAACCGTCTGTCTCAGACCGTCTGTCTCGTCCCGTCTGTCTCAGACCAGCTATCTCGCACCGTCTGTCTCAGACCGTCTGCCTCAGACCGTCCGTCTCAGACCGACTGTCTCGGACGGTCTGTCCCGGACCGTCTGTCTCGGACCGTCTGTCTCGGACCGTCTGCCTCGGACCGTCTGTCTCGTCCCGTCTGTCTCAGACCAGCTATCTCGCACCGTCTGTCTCAGACCGTCTGCCTCAGACCGTCCGTCTCAGACCGTCTATATCGTCTCGTCTGTCTCATAACTTCCGTCTCAGACAGCCTGCCACAGACCGTCTGTCTCAGAACGTCTGTCACAGACCGTCTGTCTCAGACCGTCTGTCTCGGACCGTCTGTCTCGGACGGTCTGTCCCGGACCGTCTGCTTCATACCGTATGTCTCAGACCATCTATCTCGTCCCGTCGCTCTCAGACCAGCTATCTCACACCGCCTGGCTCAGACCGTCTGCCTCAGACCGTCCGTCTCAGACCGTCTATATCGTCCCGTCTGTCTCATAACTTCCGTCTCAGACCGTCTGTCTCAGAACGTCTTTCACAGACCGTCTGTCTCAGACCGTCTGTCTCGGACCGTCTGTCTCGGACGGTCTGTCCCGGACCGTCTGTCTCGGACCGTCTGCCTCGGACCGTCTGTCTCGGACCGTCTGTCTCGGACCGTCTGTCTCGGACCGTCTGTCTCGGACCGCCTGTCTCAGACCGTCTGTCACGGACCGTCTGCCTCGGACCGTCTGTCTCGGACCGTCTGTCTCAGACCGTCTGTCTCTGACCGTCTGTCTCAGAACGTCTATCTCGTCCCGTCGGTCTCAGACCGTCTGTCTCAGACCAGCTGTCTCAGACCGTCTGTCTCAGACCGTCTGTTTCATACCGTCTGTTTTACACCGTCTGTCTCAGACCGTCTGTCTCTGCCCGCCTGTCTTTGCCCGTCAGTCTCAGACCGTCTGCTTCAGACCGCCTGTCTCCGTCCAACTGTTTCAGACCATCTGTCTCAGGCCGTCGGTCTTAGCCCGTCTGTCTGAGCCCGCCTGTCTCTGCCCGTCAGTCTCAGACCGTCTGTCTCAGACCGTCCGTCTCTGTCCAACTGTCCCATCCCGCCTGCCTCTGCCCGTCTGTCTCAGACCATCTGTCTCAGCCCGCCTGTCTCAGCCCGCCTGTCTCAGACCGTCTGTCTGAGACCGTCTGTCTCAGGCCATCTGTCTCAGGCCGTCTGTCTTAGCCCGCCTGTCGCAGCCCGCCTGTCTCAGTCCGCCTGTCTCAGTCCGTCTGTCTCAGACCGTCTGTCTCAGACCATCTGTCTCAGGCCGTCTGTCTTAGCCCGCCTGTCGCAGCCCGCCTGTCTCAGTCCGCCTGTCTCAGTCCGTCTGTCTCAGACCGTCTGTCTCAGACCAACTGTCTCAGCCCGCCTGTCTCAGCCCGCCTGTCTCAGACCGTCTGCCTGAGACCGTCTGTCTCAGACCATCTGTCTCAGACCGTCTGTCTTAGCCCGCCTGTCGCAGACCGCCTGTCTCAGTCCGTCTGTCGGAGACCGTCTGTCTCAGACCAACTGTCTCAGGCCGCCTGTCTCAGACCGTCTGTCTCAGACCGTCTGTTTCATACCGTCTGTCTCAGACTGTCTGTCGCAGACCTTCTGTCTCAGACCGCCTGTCTCAGACCGTCTGTCTCAGACCGTCGGTCTTAGCCCGTCTGTCTGAGCCCGCCTGTCTCTGCCCGTCAGTGTCAGACCGTCTGTCTCAGACCGTCCGTCTCTGTCCAACTGTCCCATCCCGCCTGCCTCTGCCCGTCTGTCTCAGACCATCTGTCTCAGCCCGCCTGTCTCAGCCCGCCTGTCTCAGACCGTCTGTCTGAGACCGTCTGTCTCAGGCCATCTGTCTCAGGCCGTCTGTCTTAGCCCGCCTGTCGCAGCCCGCCTGTCTCAGTCCGCCTGTCTCAGTCCGTCTGTCTCAGACCGTCTGTCTCAGACCATCTGTCTCAGGCCGTCTGTCTTAGCCCGCCTGTCGCAGCCCGCCTGTCTCAGTCCGCCTGTCTCAGTCCGTCTGTCTCAGACCGTCTATATCGTCTCGTCTGTCTCATAACTTCCGTCTCAGACCGTCTGCCTCAGACCGTCTGTCTCAGAACGTCCGTCACAGACCGTCTGTCTCGGACCGTCTGTCTCGGACCGTCTGTCTCGGACCGTCTGTCTCGGACGGTCTGTCCCGGACCGTCTGTCTCAGACCGTCTGTCTCAGACCGTCTGTCTCGTCCCGTCTGTCTCAGACCAGCTACCTCGCACCGTCTGTCTCAGACCGTCTGCCTCAGACCGTCCGTCTCAGACCGACTGTCTCGGACGGTCTGTCCCGGACCGTCTGTCTCGGACCGTCTGCCTCGGACCGTCTGTCTCGTCCCGTCTGTCTCAGACCAGCTATCTCGCACCGTCTGTCTCAGACCGTCTGCCTCAGACCGTCCGTCTCAGACCGTTTATATCGTCTCGTCTGTCTCATAACTTCCGTCTCAGACCGTCTGCCTCAGACCGTCTGTCTCAGAACGTCTGTCACAGACCGTCTGTCTCAGACCGTCTGTCTCGGACCGTCTGTCTCGGACGGTCTGTCCCGGACCGTCTGCTTCATACCGTATGTCTCAGACCATCTATCTCGTCCCGTCGCTCTCAGACCAGCTATCTCACACCGTCTGTCTCAGACCGTCTGCCTCAGACAGTCTGCCTCAGACCATCCGTCTCAGACCGTCTATATCGTCCCGTCTGTCTCATAACTTCCGTCTCAGACCGTCTGTCTCAGAACGTCTTTCACAGACCGTCTGTCTCAGACCGTCTGTCTCGGACCGTCTGTCTCGGACCGTCTGTCTCGGACCGTCTGCCTCGGACCGTCTGTCTCGGACCGTCTGTCTCGGACCGTCTGTCTCGGACCGTCTGTCTCGGACCGCCTGTCTCAGACCGTCTGTCACGGACCGTCTGTCTCGGACCGTCTGTCTCGGACCGTCTGTTTCATACCGTCTGTCTCAGACCGTCGGTCTCGGACCGTCTGTCTCGGACCGTCTGTCTCAGACCGTCTGTCTCTGACCGTCTGTCTCAGAACGTCTATCTCGTCCCGTCGGTCTCAGACCGTCTGTCTCAGACCAGCTGCCTCAGACCGTCTGTCTCGGAACGTCGGTCACAGACCGTCTGTCTCAGACCGTCCGTCTCAGACCGTCTGTCTCAGACCGCCTGTCTCAGACCGTCTGTCTCAGGCCGTCTGTTTCATACCGTCTGTCTCAGACTGTCTGTCGCAGACCTTCTGTCTCAGACCGTCTGTCTCAGACCGTCTGTCTCAGACCGTCGGTCTCAGGCCGTCTGTTTCATTCCGTCGGTCTCAGACCGTCTGTATCAGACCTTCTATCTCTGCCCGTCTGTCTCTAACCGTCTGTCTCAGACCGTCTGTTTCATACGGTCTATCTCAGCCCGTCGGCATCAGACCGTCTGTCTCAGTCCGTATGTCTCAGATCCTCTGTCTCGGACCGTCTGTCTCGGACCGTCTGCCTCAGACCGTCCGTCTCAGACCGTCTATATCGTCTCGTCTGTCTCATAACTTCCGTCTCAGACCGTCTGCCTCAGACCGTCTGTCTCAGAACGTCTGTCACAGACCGTCTGTCTCGGACCGTCTGTCTCGGACGGTCTGTCCCGGACCGTCTGTCTCGGACCGTCTGCCTCGGACCGTCTATCTCTGCCCGTCTGTCTCAGACCGTCTGTTTCATACGGTCTATCTCAGCCCGTCGGCATCAGACCGTCTGCCTCAGTCCGTATGTCTCAGATCCTCTGTCTCAGACCGTCTGTCTCAGACCGTCGGTCTCAGGCCGTCTGTTTCATTCCGTCGGTCTCAGGCCGTCTATCTCTGCCCGTCTGTCTCTAACCGTCTGTCTCAGACCGTCTGTTTCATACGGTCTATCTCAGCCCGTCGGCATCAGACCGTCTGTCTCAGTCCGTATGTCTCAGATCCTCTGTCTCGGACCGTCTATCTCGGACCGTCTGGCTCAGACCGTCTGTCTCGGAACGTCGGTCACAGACCGTCTGTCTCAGACCGTCCGTCTCAGACCGTCGGTCTCAGACCGTCTGTCTCAGACCGCCTGTCTCAGACCGTCTGTCTCAGGCCGTCTGTTTCGTACCGTCCGTCTCAGACTGTCTGTCGCAGACCTTCTGTCTCAGACCGCCCGTCTCAGACCGTGTGTCCCAGACCGTCGGTCTCAGGCTGTCTGTTTCATTCCGTCGGTCTCAGACCGTCTGTATCAGACCGTCTATCTCTGCCCGTCTGTCTCTAACCGTCTGTCTCAGACCGTCTGTTTCATACGGTCTATCTCAGCCCGTCGGCATCAGACCGTCTGTCTCAGTCCGTATGTCTCAGATCCTCTGTCTCGGGCCGTCTGTCTCGGACCGTCTGCCTCAGACCGTCTGCCTCAGACCGTCCGTCTCAGACCGTCTATATCGTCTCGTCTGTCTCATAACTTCCGTCTCAGACCGTCTGCCTCAGACCGTCTGTCTCGGACGGTCTGTCCCGGACCGTCTGTCTCAGACCGTCTGTCTCAGACCGTCTGTCTCGTCCCGTCTGTCTCAGACCAGCTATCTCGCACCGTCTGTCTCAGACCGTCTGCCTCAGACCGTCCGTCTCAGACCGACTGTCTCGGACGGTCTGTCCCGGACCGTCTGTCTCGGACCGTCTGTCTCGGACCGTCTGCCTCGGACCGTCTGTCTCGTCCCGTCTGTCTCAGACCAGCTATCTCGCACCGTCTGTCTCAGACCGTCTGCCTCAGACCGTCCGTCTCAGACCGTCTATATCGTCTCGTCTGTCTCATAACTTCCGTCTCAGACAGTCTGCCACAGACCGTCTGTCTCAGAACGTCTGTCACAGACCGTCTGTCTCAGACCGTCTGTCTCGGACCGTCTGTCTCGGACGGTCTGTCCCGGACCGTCTGCTTCATACCGTATGTCTCAGACCATCTATCTCGTCCCGTCGCTCTCAGACCAGCTATCTCACACCGCCTGTCTCAGACCGTCTGCCTCAGACAGTCTGCCTCAGACCGTCCGTCTCAGACCGTCTATATCGTCCCGTCTGTCTCATAACTTCCGTCTCAGACCGTCTGTCTCAGAACGTCTTTCACAGACCGTCTGTCTCAGACCGTCTGTCTCGGACCGTCTGTCTCGGACGGTCTGTCCCGGACCGTCTGTCTCGGACCGTCTGCCTCGGACCGTCTGTCTCGGACCGTCTGTCTCGGACCGTCTGTCTCGGACCGTCTGTCTCGGACCGCCTGTCTCAGACCGTCTGTCACGGACCGTCTGTCTCGGACCGTCTGTCTCGGACCGTCTGTTTCATACCGTCTGTCTCAGACCGTCGGTCTCGGACCGTCTGTCTCGGACCGTCTGTCTCAGACCGTCTGTCTCTGACCGTCTGTCTCAGAACGTCTATCTCGTCCCGTCTGTCTCGGACCAGCTGTCTCAGACCGTCTGTCTCAGACCGTCTGTTTCATACCGTCTGTTTTACACCGTCTGTCTCAGACCGTCTGTCTCAGACCGTCTGTCTCTGCCCGCCTGTCTTTGCCCGTCAGTCTCAGACCGTCTGCTTCAGACCGCCTGTCTCCGTCCAACTGTTTCAGACCATCTGTCTCAGGCCGTCGGTCTTAGCCCGTCTGTCTGAGCCCGCCTGTCTCTGCCCGTCAGTGTCAGACCGTCTGTCTCAGACCGTCCGTCTCTGTCCAACTGTCCCATCCCGCCTGCCTCTGCCCGTCTGTCTCAGACCATCTGTCTCAGCCCGCCTGTCTCAGCCCGCCTGTCTCAGACCGTCTGTCTGAGACCGTCTGTCTCAGGCCATCTGTCTCAGGCCGTCTGTCTTAGCCCGCCTGTCGCAGCCCGCCTGTCTCAGTCCGCCTGTCTCAGTCCGTCTGTCTCAGACCGTCTGTCTCAGACCATCTGTCTCAGGCCGTCTGTCTTAGCCCGCCTGTCGCAGCCCGCCTGTCTCAGTCCGCCTGTCTCAGTCCGTCTGTCTCAGACCGTCTATATCGTCTCGTCTGTCTCATAACTTCCGTCTCAGACCGTCTGCCTCAGACCGTCTGTCTCAGAACGTCTGTCACAGACCGTCTGTCTCGGACCGTCTGTCTCGGACGGTCTGTCCCGGACCGTCTGTCTCAGACCGTCTGTCTCAGACCGTCTGTCTCGTCCCGTCTGTCTCAGACCAGCTATCTCGCACCGTCTGTCTCAGACCGTCTGCCTCAGACCGTCCGTCTCAGACCGACTGTCTCGGACGGTCTGTCCCGGACCGTCTGTCTCGGACCGTCTGCCTCGGACCGTCTGTCTCGTCCCGTCTGTCTCAGACCAGCTATCTCGCACCGTCTGTCTCAGACCGTCTGCCTCAGACCGTCCGTCTCAGACCGTTTATATCGTCTCGTCTGTCTCATAACTTCCGTCTCAGACCGTCTGTCTCGGACCGTCTGTCTCGGACGGTCTGTCCCGGACCGTCTGCTTCATACCGTATGTCTCAGACCATCTATCTCGTCCCGTCGCTCTCAGACCAGCTATCTCACACCGTCTGTCTCAGACCGTCTGCCTCAGACAGTCTGCCTCAGGCCATCCGTCTCAGACCGTCTATATCGTCCCGTCTGTCTCATAACTTCCGTCTCAGACCGTCTGTCTCAGAACGTCTTTCACAGACCGTCTGCCTCAGACCGTCTGTCTCGGACCGTCTGTCTCGGACCGTCTGTCTCGGACCGTCTGCCTCGGACCGTCTGTCTCGGACCGTCTGTCTCGGACCGTCTGTCTCGGACCGTCTGTCTCGGACCGCCTGTCTCAGACCGTCTGTCACGGACCGTCTGTCTCGGACCGTCTGTCTCGGACCGTCTGTTTCATACCGTCTGTCTCAGACCGTCGGTCTCGGACCGTCTGTCTCGGACCGTCTGTCTCAGACCGTCTGTCTCTGACCGTCTGTCTCAGAACGTCTATCTCGTCCCGTCGGTCTCAGACCGTCTGTCTCAGACCAGCTGTCTCAGACCGTCTGTCTCAGACCGTCTGTCTCAGAACGTCTGTTTCATACCGTCTGTTTTACACCGTCTGTCTCAGACCGTCTGTCTCAGACCGTCTGTCTCTGCCCGCCTGTCTTTGCCCGTCAGTCTCAGACCGTCTGCTTCAGACCGCCTGTCTCTGTCCAACTGTTTCAGACCATCTGTCTCAGGCCGTCGGTCTTAGCCCGTCTGTCTGAGCCCGCCTGTCTCTGCCCGTCAGTCTCAGACCGTCTGTCTCAGACCGTCCGTCTCTGTCCAACTGTCCCATCCCGCCTGCCTCTGCCCGTCTGTCTCAGACCATCTGTCTCAGCCCGCCTGTCTCAGCCCGCCTGTCTCAGACCGTCTGTCTGAGACCGTCTGTCTCAGGCCATCTGTCTCAGGCCGTCTGTCTTAGCCCGCCTGTCGCAGCCCGCCTGTCTCAGTCCGCCTGTCTCAGTCCGTCTGTCTCAGACCGTCTGTCTCAGACCAACTGTCTCAGCCCGCCTGTCTCAGCCCGCCTGTCTCAGACCGTCTGCCTGAGACCGTCTGTCTCAGACCATCTGTATCAGACCGTCTGTGTTAGCCCGCCTGTCGCAGCCCGCCTGTCTCAGTCCGTCTGTCTCTGAGCGTCTGTCTGAGACCGTCTGTCTCAGACCATCTGTCTCAGAACGTCTGTCTTAGCCCGCCTGTCGCAGCCCGCCAGTCTCAGTCCGTCTGTCTCAGACCATCTGCCTCAGCCCGCCTGTCTCAGCCCGCCTGTCTCAGCCCGCCTGTCTCAGACCGTCTGTCTTAGCCCGCCTGTCACAGCCCGCCTGTCTCAATCCGTCTGTCTCAGACCATCTGTCTCAGCCCGCCTGTCTCAGCCCGCCTGTCTCAGTCCGCCTGTTTCAGTCCGTCTGTCTCAAGCCGCCTGTCTCAGTCCGTCTGTCTCAGACCGTCTGTCTCAGACCAACTGTCTCAGCCCGCCTGTCTCAGTCCGTTTGCCTCAGACCACCTGTCTCAGCCCGCCTGTCTCAGCCCGCCTGTCTCAGACCGTATGTCTGAGACCGTCTGTCTCAGCCCATCTGTCTCAGCCCATCTGTCTCAGACCGTCTGTCTTAGCCCGCCTGTCGCAGACCGCCTGTCTCAGTCCGTCTGTCTGAGACCGTCTGTCTCAGACCAACTGTCTCAGGCCGCCTGTCTCAGACCGTCTGTCTCAGACCATCTGTCCCACACCATCTATCTCACTCTGTCGGTCTTAGCCCGTCTGTCTCAGACCATCTGTCTCAGACCGCCGGTCTCAGACCGTCTGTCTCATGCCATCAGTCTCAGACCATCTGCCTCCGGCCGTCGGCCTTAGCCCGTCTGTCTGTGCCCGCCTGTCTCTGCCCGTCAGTCTCAGACCGTCTGTCTCAGACCGTCTGTCTCTGTCCAACTGCCTTATCCCGCCTTTCTCTGCCCCTCTGTCTCAGACGGTCTGTCTCAGCCCGCCTGTCTCAGTCCGTCTGTCTGAGACCGTCTGTCTCTGTCCAACTGTCTTATCCCGTCCGTCTCAGACCATCTGTCTCAGCCCGCCCATCTCAGCCCGCCTGTCTCAGTCCGTCTGTCTCAGACCATCTGTCGCAGCCCGCCTGTCTCAGTCCGCCTGTCTCAGTCCGTCTGTCTCAGACCGCCTGTCACAGGCCATCTGTCTCAGACCGTCAGTCTTAGCCCGTCTGTCTCAGCCCGCCTATCTCAGCCCGCCTGTCTCAGTCCGCCTGTCTCAGACCGTCTGTCTCTGCCCGCCTGTCTCAGCCCGCCTGTCACAGACCGTCTTTCTGAGACCGTCTGTCTGAGACCGTCTGTCTCAGACCAACTGTCTCAGGCCGCCTGTCTCAGACCGTCTGTCTCAGACCATCTGTCCCACACCATCTATCTCAGGCTGTCGGTCTTACGCCCGTCTGTCTCAGACCATCTGTCTCAGACCGCCGGTCTCAGACCGTCTGTCTCATGCCATCAGTCTCAGACCATCTGTCTCAGGCCGTCTGTCTTAGCCCGCCTGTCGCAGCCCGCCTGTCTCAGACCGCCGGTCTCAGACCGTCTGTCTCATGCCATGTGTCTCAGACCATCTGTCTCGGGCCGTCGGTCTTAGCCCCTCTGTCTCAGCCCGCCTGTCTCTGTCCATCTGTATCTGTCCGTCTGACACAGACCGTCTGTCTGAGACCGTCTGTCTCAGACCATCTGTCTCAGGCCGTCTGTCTCAGCCCGCCTGTCTCAGCCCGCCTGTCTCAGCCCGCCTGTGTGAGACCGTCTGTCTGGGACGGTCTGTCTCAGACCATCTGTCTCAGACCGTCAGTCTTAGCCCCTCTGTCTCAGCCCGCCTGTCTCTGTCCATCTGTATCTGTCCGTCTGACACAGACCGTCTGTCTGAGACCGTCTGTCTCAGACCATCTGTCTCAGGCCGTCTGTCTTAGCCCGCCTGTCGCAGCCCGCCTGTCTCAGTCCGCCTGTCTCAGACCGTCTGTCTCAGACCAACTGTCTCAGCCCGCCTGTGTGAGACCGCCTGTCTGGGACGGTCTGTCTCAGGCCATCTGTCTCAGACCGTCAGTCTTAGCCCCTCTGTCTCAGCCCGCCTGTCTCTGTCCATCTGTCTCTGTCCGTCTGACTCAGACCGTCTGTCTGAGACCGTCTGTCTCAGACCATCTGTCTCAGGCCGTCTGTCTTAGCCCGCCTGTCGCAGCCCGCCTGTCTCAGTCCGCCTGTCTCAGTCCGTCTGTCTCAGACCGTCTGTCCCAGACCAACTGTCTCAGCCCGCCTGTCTCAGCCCGCCTGTCTCAGACCGTCTGTCTCAGACCAACTGTCTCAGCCTGCCTGTCTCAGTCCGTCTGTCACAGACCACCTGTCTCAGCCCGCCTGTCTCAGCCCGCCTGTCTCAGCCCGCCTGTCACAGACCGTCTGTCTGAGACCGTCTGTCTCTGTCCAACTGTCTTATCCCGTCTTTCTCTGCCCGTCTGTCCGAGACCGTCTGTCTCAGCCCGCCTGTCTCAGTCCGTCTGTCTCAGACCGTCTGTCTCTGCCCGCCTGTCTCAGCCCGCCTGTCTCAGTCCGTCTGTCTCAGACCGTCTGTCTCAGACCATCTGTCTCAGGCCATCTGTCTCAGACCGTCAGTCTTAGCCCGTCTGTCTCAGCCCGCCTGTCTCAGCCCGTCTGTCTCAGTCCGTCAGTCTCAGACCGTCTGCTTCAGATCGTCTGTCTCTGTCCAACTGTCTCATCCCGTCTGTCTCTGTCCGTCTGTCTCAGACCGTCTGTCTCTGCCCGCCTGTCTCAGCCCGCCTGTCACAGTACGTCTGTCTGAGACCGTCTGTCTCAGACCAACTGTCTGAGACCGTCTGTCTCAGCCCATCTGTCTCAGACCGTCTGTCTGAGACCGTCTGTCTCAGACCATCTGTCTCAGGCCATCTGTCTCAGACCGTCAGTCTTAGCCCGTCTGTCTCAGCCCGCCTATCTCAGCCCGCCTGTCTCAGTCCGCCTGTCTCAGACCGTCTGTCTCTGCCCGCCTGTCTCAGCCCGCCTGTCTCAGTACGTCTGTCTGAGACCGTCGGTCTCAGACCAACTGTCTCAGACCGTCTGTCTCAGCCCATCTGTCTCAGACCGTCTGTCTCAGCCCGCCTGTCTCAGCCCGCCTGTCTCAGTCCGTCTGTCTCAGTCCGTCTGTCTCAGACCGTCTGTCTCAGACCAACTGTCTCAGCCCGCCTGTCTCAGCCCGCCTGTCTCAGCCCGCCTGTCTCAGCCCGCCTGTCTGAGACCGTCTGTCTGGGTCCGTCTGTCTCAGACCATTTGTCTCAGACCGTCTGTCTTAGCCCGCCTGTCGCAGCCCGCCTGTCTCAGCCCGTCTGTCTGAGACCATCTGTCTCAGACCGACTGTCTTAGCCCGCCTGTCGCAGCCCGCCTGTCTCAGTCCGCCTGTCTCAGTCCGTCTGTCTCAGACCGCCTGTCACAGTCCGTCTGTCTCAGACCGTCTGTCTCAGACCAACTGTCTCAGCCTGCCTGTCTCAGTCCGTCTGTCTCAGACCACCTGTCTCAGCCCGCCTGTCTCAGCCCGCCTGTCACAGACCGTCTTTCTGAGACCGTCTGTCTGAGACCGTCTGTCTCAGACCAACTGTCTCAGGCCGCCTGTCTCAGACCGTCTGTCTCAGACCATCTGTCCCACACCATCTATCTCAGGCTGTCGGTCTTACGCCCGTCTGTCTCAGACCATCTGTCTCAGACCGCCGGTCTCAGACCGTCTGTCTCATGCCATCAGTCTCAGACCATCTGTCTCAGGCCGTCTGTCTTAGCCCGCCTGTCGCAGCCCGCCTGTCTCAGACCGCCGGTCTCAGACCGTCTGTCTCATGCCATGTGTCTCAGACCATCTGTCTCGGGCCGTCGGTCTTAGCCCCTCTGTCTCAGCCCGCCTGTCTCTGTCCATCTGTATCTGTCCGTCTGACACAGACCGTCTGTCTGAGACCGTCTGTCTCAGACCATCTGTCTCAGGCCGTCTGTCTCAGCCCGCCTGTCTCAGCCCGCCTGTCTCAGCCCGCCTGTGTGAGACCGTCTGTCTGGGACGGTCTGTCTCAGACCATCTGTCTCAGACCGTCAGTCTTAGCCCCTCTGTCTCAGCCCGCCTGTCTCTGTCCATCTGTATCTGTCCGTCTGACACAGACCGTCTGTCTGAGACCGTCTGTCTCAGACCATCTGTCTCAGGCCGTCTGTCTTAGCCCGCCTGTCGCAGCCCGCCTGTCTCAGTCCGCCTGTCTCAGACCGTCTGTCTCAGACCAACTGTCTCAGCCCGCCTGTGTGAGACCGCCTGTCTGGGACGGTCTGTCTCAGGCCATCTGTCTCAGACCGTCAGTCTTAGCCCCTCTGTCTCAGCCCGCCTGTCTCTGTCCATCTGTCTCTGTCCGTCTGACTCAGACCGTCTGTCTGAGACCGTCTGTCTCAGACCATCTGTCTCAGGCCGTCTGTCTTAGCCCGCCTGTCGCAGCCCGCCTGTCTCAGTCCGCCTGTCTCAGTCCGTCTGTCTCAGACCGTCTGTCCCAGACCAACTGTCTCAGCCCGCCTGTCTCAGCCCGCCTGTCTCAGACCGTCTGTCTGAGACCGTCTGTCTCAGAACATCTGTATCAGACCGTCTGTCTCAGTCCGTATGTCTCAGATCCTCTGTCTCGGACCGTCTGTCTCGGACCGTCTGCCTCAGACCGTCTGCCTCAGACCGTCCGTCTCAGACCGTCTATATCGTCTCGTCTGTCTCATAACTTCCGTCTCAGACCGTCTGCCTCAGACCGTCTGTCTCAGATCCTCTGTCTCGGACCGTCTATCTCGGACCGTCTGGCTCAGACCGTCTGTCTCGGAACGTCGGTCACAGACCGTCTGTCTCAGACCGTCCGTCTCAGACCGTCGGTCTCAGACCGTCTGTCTCTGCCCGTCTGTCTCTAACCGTCTGTCTCAGACCGTCTGTTTCATACGGTCTATCTCAGCCCGTCGGCATCAGACCGTCTGTCTCAGTCCGTATGTCTCAGATCCTCTGTCTCAGACCGTCTGTCTCAGACCGTCGGTCTCAGGCCGTCTGTTTCATTCCATCGGTCTCAGACCGTCTATCTCTGCCCGTCTGTCTCTAACCGTCTGTCTCAGACCGTCTGTTTCATACGGTCTATCTCAGCCCGTCGGCATCAGACCGTCTGTCTCAGTCCGTATGTCTCAGATCCTCTGTCTCGGACCGTCTATCTCGGACCGTCTGGCTCAGACCGTCTGTCTCGGAACGTCGGTCACAGACCGTCTGTCTCAGACCGTCCGTCTCAGACCGTCGGTCTCAGACCGTCTGTCTCAGACCGCCTGTCTCAGACCGTCTGTCTCAGGCCGTCTGTCCCAGACCGTCGGTCTCATGCTGTCTGTTTCATTCCGTCGGTCTCAGACCGTCTGTATCAGACCGTCTATCTCTGCCCGTCTGTCTCTAACCGTCTGTCTCAGACCGTCTGTTTCATACGGTCTATCTCAGCCCGTCGGCATCAGACCGTCTGTCTCAGTCCGTATGTCTCAGATCCTCTGTCTCGGGCCGTCTGTCTCGGACCGTCTGCCTCAGACCGTCTGCCTCAGACCGTCCGTCTCAGACCGTCTATATCGTCTCGTCTGTCTCATAACTTCCGTATCAGACCGTCTGCCTCAGACCGTCTGTCTCGGACGGTCTGTCCCGGACCGTCTGTCTCAGACCGTCTGTCTCAGACCGTCTGTCTCGTCCCGTCTGTCTCAGACCAGCTATCTCGCACCGTCTGTCTCAGACCGTCTGCCTCAGACCGTCCGTCTCAGACCGACTGTCTCGGACGGTCTGTCCCGGACCGTCTGTCTCGGACCGTCTGCCTCGGACCGTCTGTCTCGTCCCGTCTGTCTCAGACCAGCTATCTCGCACCGTCTGTCTCAGACCGTCTGCCTCAGACCGTCCATCTCAGACCGTCTATATCGTCTCGTCTGTCTCATAACTTCCGTCTCAGACCGTCTGCCTCAGACCGTCTGTCTCAGAACGTCTGTCACAGACCGTCTGTCTCAGACCGTCTGTCTCGGACCGTCTGTCTCGGACGGTCTGTCCCGGACCGTCTGCTTCATACCGTATGTCTCAGACCATCTATCTCGTCCCGTCGCTCTCAGACCAGCTATCTCACACCGTCTGTCTCAGACCGTCTGCCTCAGACAGTCTGCCTCAGACCGTCCGTCTCAGACCGTCTATATCGTCCCGTCTGTCTCATAACTTCCGTCTCAGACCGTCTGTCTCAGAACGTCTTTCACAGACCGTCTGTCTCAGACCGTCTGTCTCGGACCGTCTGTCTCGGACCGTCTGTCTCAGACCGTCTGTCTCTGACCGTCTGTCTCAGAACGTCTATCTCGTCCCGTCGGTCTCAGACCGTCTGTCTCAGACCAGCTGTCTCAGACCGTCTGTCTCAGACCGTCTGTCACGGACCGTCTGTCTCGGACCGTCTGTCTCGGACCGTCTGTCTCGGACCGTCTGTTTCATACCGTCTGTCTCTGCCCGCCTGTCTTTGCCCGTCAGTCTCAGACCGTCTGCTTCAGACCGCCTGTCGCTGTCCAACTGTTTCAGACCATCTGTCTCAGGCCGTCGGTCTTAGCCCGTCTGTCTGAGCCCGCCTGTCTCTGCCCGTCAGTCTCAGACCATCTGTCTCAGACCGTCCGTCTCTGTCCAACTGTCCCATCCCGCCTGCCTCTGCCCGTCTGTCTCAGACCATCTGTCTCAGCCCGCCTGTCTCAGCCCGCCTGTCTCAGACCGTCTGTCTGAGACCGTCTGTCTCAGGCCATCTGTCTCAGGCCGTCTGTCTTAGCCCGCCTGTCGCATCCCGCCTGTCTCAGTCCGCCTGTCTCAGTCCGTCTGTCTCAGACCGTCTGTCTCAGACCATCTGTCTCAGGCCGTCTGTCTTAGCCCGCCTGTCGCAGCCCGCCTGTCTCAGTCCGCCTGTCTCAGTCCGTCTGTCTCAGACCGTCTGTCTCAGACCAACTGTCTCAGCCCGCCTGTCTCAGCCCGCCTGTCTCAGACCGTCTGCCTGAGACCGTCTGTCTCAGACCATCTGTATCAGACCGTCTGTGTTAGCCCGCCTGTCGCAGCCCGCCTGTCTCAGTCCGTCTGTCTCTGAGCGTCTGTCTGAGACCGTCTGTCTCAGACCATCTGTCTCAGAACGTCTGTCTTAGCCCGCCTGTCGCAGCCCGCCAGTCTCAGTCCGTCTGTCTCAGACCATCTGCCTCAGCCCGCCTGTCTCAGCCCGCCTGTCTCAGACCGTCTGTCTTAGCCCGCCTGTCGCAGCCCGCCTGTCTCAATCCGTCTGTCTCAGACCATCTGTCTCAGCCCGCCTGTCTCAGCCCGCCTGTCTCAGTCCGCCTGTCTCAGTCCGTCTGTCTCAAGCCGCCTGTCTCAGTCCGTCTGTCTCAGACCAACTGTCTCAGCCCGCCTGTCTCAGTCCGTTTGCCTCAGACCACCTGTCTCAGCCCGCCTGTCTCAGCCCGCCTGTCTCAGACCGTATGTCTGAGACCGTCTGTCTCAGCCCATCTGTCTCAGCCCATCTGTCTCAGACCGTCTGTCTTAGCCCGCCTGTCGCAGACCGCCTGTCTCAGTCCGTCTGTCTGAGACCGTCTGTCTCAGACCAACTGTCTCAGGCCGCCTGTCTCAGACCGTCTGTCTCAGACCATCTGTCCCACACCATCTATCTCAGGCTGTCGGTCTTAGCCCGTCTGTCTCAGACCATCTGTCTCAGACCGCCGGTCTCAGACCGTCTGTCTCATGCCATCAGTCTCAGACCATCTGCCTCCGGCCGTCGGCCTTAGCCCGTCTGTCTGTGCCCGCCTGTCTCTGCCCGTCAGTCTCAGACCGTCTGTCTCAGACCGTCTGTCTCTGTCCAACTGCCTTATCCCGCCTTTCTCTGCCCCTCTGTCTCAGACGGTCTGTCTCAGCCCGCCTGCCTCAGTCCGTCTGTCTGAGACCGTCTGTCTCTGTCCAACTGTCTTATCCCGTCCGTCTCAGACCATCTGTCTCAGCCCGCCTGTCTCAGCCCGCCTGTCTCAGACCGTCTGTCTGAGACCGTCTGTCTCAGACCATCTGTCTCAGCCCGCCCATCTCAGCCCGCCTGTCTCAGTCCGCCTGTCTCAGTCCGTCTGTCTCAGACCGCCTGTCACAGTCCGTCTGTCTCAGACCGTCTGTCTCAGACCAACTGTCTCAGCCTGCCTGTCTCAGTCCGTCTGTCTCAGACCACCTGTCTCAGCCCGCCTGTCTCAGCCCGCCTGTCTCAGCCCGCCTGTCACAGACCGTCTGTCTGAGACCGTCTGTCTGAGACCGTCTGTCTCAGACCAACTGTCTCAGGCCGCCTGTCTCAGACCGTCTGTCTCAAACCATCTGTCCCACACCATCTATCTCAGGCTGTCGGTCTTAGCCCGTCTGTCTGAGCCCGCCTGTCTTTCCCGTCTGTCTCAGACCGTCTGCTTCAGACCGTCTGTCTCTGTCCAACTGTTTCAGACCATTTGTCTCAGGCCGTCGGTCTTAGCCCGTCTGTCTGAGCCCGCCAGTCTCTGCCCGTCAGTCTCAGACCGTCTGTCTCAGACCGTCCGTCTCTGCCCAACTGTCCCATCCCGCCTGCCTCTGCCCGTCTGTCTCAGACCATCTGTCTCAGCCCGCCTGTCTCAGCCCGCCTGTCGCAGCCCGCCTGTCTCAGTACGTCTGTCTGAGACCGTCGGTCTCAGACCAACTGTCTCAGACCGTCTGTCTCAGCCCATCTGTGTCAGACCGTCTGTCTCAGCCCGCCTGTCTCAGCCCGCCTGTCTCAGTCCGTCTGTCTCAGTCCGTCTGTCTCAGACCGTCTGTCTCAGACCGTCAGTCTCAGACCATCTGTCTCAGACCGTCAGTCTTAGCCCCTCTGTCTCAGCCCGCCTGTCTCTGTCCATCTGTCTCTGTCCGTCTGACTCAGACCGTCTGTCTGAGACCGTCTGTCTCAGACCATCTGTCTCAGGCCGTCTGTCTTAGCCCGCCTGTCACAGCCCGCCTGTCTCAGTCCGCCTGTCTCAGTCCGTCTGTCTCAGACCGTCTGTCCCAGACCAACTGTCTCAGCCCGCCTGTCTCAGCCCGCCTGTCTCAGACCGTCTGTCTGAGACCGTCTGTCTCAGACCATCTGTATCAGACCGTCTGTGTTAGCCCGCCTGTCGCAGCCCGCCTGTCTCAGTCCGTCTGTCTCAGACCACCTGTCTCAGCCCGCCTGTCTCAGCCCGCCTGTCTCAGAGCGTCTGTCTGAGACCGTCTGTCTCAGACCACCTGTCTCAGAACGTCTGTCTTAGCCCGCCTGTCGCAGCCCGCCAGTCTCAGTCCGTCTGTCTCAGACCATCTGTCTCAGCCCGCCTGTCTCAGCCCGCCTGTCTCAGACTGTCTGTCTTAGCCCGCCTGTCGCAGCCCGCCTGTCTCAATCCGTCTGTCTCAGACCATCTGTCTCAGCCCGCCTGTCTCAGCCCGCCTGTCTCAGACCGTATGTCTGAGACCGTCTGTCTCAGACCATCTGTCTCAGGCCGTCTGTCTTAGCCCGCCTGTCGCAGCCCGCCTGTCTCAGACCGCCGGTCTCAGACCGTCTGTCTCATGCCATGTGTCTCAGACCATCTGTCTCGGGCCGTCGGTCTTAGCACGTCTGTCTGAGCCCGCCTGTCTTTGCCCGTCAGTCTCAGACCGTCTGTCTGTGTCCAACTGTCTCATCCCGCCTGCCTCTGCCCGGCTGTCTCAGACCATCTGTCTCAGCCCGCCTGTCTCAGCCCGCCTGTCTCAGTCCGTCTGTCTCAGACCAACTGTCGCAGCCCGCCTGTCTCAGCCCGCCTCTCTTAGCCCGCCTGTCGCAGCCCGCCTGTCTCAGTCCGTCTATCTCAGACCACCTGTCTCAGACCGCCGGTCTCAGACCGTCTGTCTCATGCCATCAGTCTCAGACCATCTGTCTCAGGCCGTCGGTCTTAGCCCGTCTGTCTGAGCCCGCCAGTCTCTGCCAGTCAGTCTCAGACCGCCTGTCTCAGACCGTCTGTCTCTGTCCAACTGTCTTATCCCGTCTTTCTCTGCCCGTCTGTCTCAGACCGTCTGTCTCAGCCCGCCTGTCTCAGCCCGCCAGGCTCAGTCCGTCTGTCTGAGACCGTCTGTCTCGGACCATCTGTCTCAGACCATCTGTCTCAGACCGTCGGTCTTAGCCCGTCTGTCTCAGCCCGCCTGTCTCTGTCCATCTGTCTCTGTCCGTCTGACTCAGACCGACTGTCTCAGCCCGCCTGTCTCAGCCCGCCTGTCTCAGACCGTCTGTCTCAGACCGTCTGTCTTAGGCCGCCTGTCGCAGCCCGCCTGTCTCAGTCCGCCTGTCTCAGTCCGTCTGTCTGAGACCGTCTGTCTCAGACCAACTATCTCAGCCTGCTTGTCTCAGCCCGCCTGTCTGAGACCGTCTGTCTGGGACCGTCTGTCTCAGACCATCTGTCTCAGACCATCTGTCTCAGACCGTCTGTCTTAGCCCGCCTGTCGCAGCCTGCCTGTCTCAGTCCGTCTGTCTGAGACCGTCTGTCTCGGACCATCTGTCTCAGACCATCTGTCTCAGACCGTCAGTCTTAGCCCGTCTGTCTCAGCCCGCCTGTCTCTGTCCATCTGTCTCTGTCCGTCTGACTCAGACCGACTGTCTCAGCCCGCCTGTCTCAGCCCGCCTGTCTCAGCCCGCCTGTCTCAGCCCGCCTGTCTCAGACCGTCCGTCTCGGACCGTCTGTCTCAGCCCGCCTGTCTCTGCCCGTCTGCCTCAGACGGTCTGTCCCAGGCCGTCTACCTCGGACCGTCTGTCTCGGAACGTCTGTCTCGGACCGTCTGTCTCGGACCGTCTGTCTCAGACCGTCTGTCTTAGCCCGCCTGTCGCAGCCCGCCTGTCTCAGACCGTCTGTCTCAGACCACCTGTCTCAGCCCGCCTGTCTCAGCCCGCCTGTCTCAGACCGTCTGTCTGAGACCGTCTATCTCAGCCCATCGGTCTCAGACCGTCTGCCTTAGCCCGCCTGTCGTATCCCGCCTGTCTCAGTCCGTCTGTCTCAGACCAACTGTCTCCGGCCGCCTGTCGCAGACCGTCTGTCTCAGAGCACCTGTCCCAGTACCATCTATCTCAGGCTGTCGGTATTAGCCCGTCTGACTCAGACCATCTGTCTCAGACCGCCGGTCTCAGACCAACTGTCTCAGACCGTCTGTCTCATGCCATGTGTCTCAGACCATCTGTCTCAGGCCGTCGGTCTTAGCCCGTCTGTCTGAGCCCGCCTGTCTTTGCCCGTCAGTCTCAGACCGTCTGTCTCAGCCCGCCGTCTCAGTCCATCTGTCTCTGTCCGTCTGACTCAGACCGTCTGTCTCAGCCCGCCTGTCTCAGCCCGCCAGTCTCAGTCCGTCTGTCTCAGACCGTCTGCTTCAGACCGTCTGTCTCTGTCGAACTGTCTCATCCCGTCTGTCTCAGGCCATCTGTCTCAGACCGTCAGTCTTAGCCCATCTGTCTCAGCCCGCTTGTCTCAGTCCGCCTGTCTCAGTCCGTCTGTCTCAGACCGTCTGTCTCAGACCAACTGTCTCAGCCCGCCTGTCTCAGCCCGCCTGTCTCAGACGGTCTGTCTGAGACCGTCTGTCTGAGACCGTCTGTCTCAGACTGTCTGTCTTGGCCCGCCTGTCGCAGCCCGCCTGTCTCAGTCCGTCTGTCTCAGACCACCTGTCTCAGCCCGCCTGTCTCAGCCCGCCTGTCTCAGAGCGTCTGTCTGAGACCGTCTGTCTCAGACCATCTGTCTCAGACCGTCTGTCTTAGCCCGCCTGTCGCAGCCCGCCTGTCTCAGTCCGTCTGTCTTAGACCATCTGTCTCAGCCCGCCTGTCTCAGCCCGCCTGCCTCAGACCGTCTGTCTGAGACCGTCTGTCTCAGACCATCTGTCTCAGACCGTCTGTCTTAGCCCGCCTGTCGCAGCCCGCCTGTCTCAGTCCGCCTGTCTCAGTCCCTCTGTCTGAGACCGTCTGTCTCAGACCAACTGTCTCAGCCTGCTTGTCTCAGCCCGCCTGTCTGAGACCGTCTGTCTGGGACCGTCTGTCTCAGACCATCTGTCTCAGACCATCTGTCTCAGACCGTCTTTTTTAGCCCGCCTGTCGCAGCCCGCCTGTCTCAGTCCGTCTGTCTGAGACCGTCTGTCTCAGACCAACTGTCTCAGGCCGCCTGTCGCAGACCGTCTGTCTCAGACCATCTGTTCCACACCATCTATCTCAGGCTGTCGGTCTTAGCCCGTCTGTCTCATTCTGTCTGTCTCAGACCGTCTGTCTCTGCCCGCCTGTCTCAGCCCGCCTGTCTCAGTCCGTCTGTCTCAGTCCGTCTGTCTGAGACCGTCTGTCTCAGAGCATCTGTCCTACACCATCTATCTCAGGCTGTCGGTCTTAGCCCGTCTGTCTCAGACCATCTGTCTCAGACCGTCTGTCTCATGCCATGTGTCTCAGACCATGTGTCTCAGACCATCTGTCTCAGGCCGTCGGTCTTAGCCCGTCTGTCTCAGCCCGCCTGTCTCAGCCCGCCTGTCTTTGCCCGTCAGTCTCAGACCGTCTGCTTCAGACCGTCTGTCTCTGTCCAACTGTCTCAGACCATCTGTCTCAGGCCGTCGGTCTTAGCTCGTCTGTCTGAGCCCGCCTGTCTCTGCCCGTCGGTCTCAGACCGTCTGTCACAGACCGTCCATCTCTGTCCAACTTTCCCATCCCGCCTGCCTCTGCCCGTCTGTCTCAGACCATCTGTCTCAGCCCGCCTGTCTGAGACCGTCTGTCTGGGACCGTCTGTCTCAGGCCATCTGTCTCAGACCGTCAGTCTTAGCCCCTCTGTCTCAGCCCGCCTGTCTCTGTCCATCTGTCTCTGTCCTTCTGACTCAGACCGTCTGTCTGAGACCGTCTGTCTCAGACCATCTGTCTCAGGCCGTCTGTCTTAGCCCGCCTGTCGCAGCCCGCCTGTCTCAGTCCGCCTGTCTCAGTCCGTCTGTCTCAGACCGTCTGTCTCAGACCAACTGTCTCAGCCCGCCTGTCTCAGCCCGCCTGTCTCAGACCGGCTGTCTGAGACCGTCTGTCTCAGACCATCTGTATCAGATCGTCTGTGTTAGCCCGCCTGTCGCAGCCCGCCTGTCTCAGTCCGTCTGTCTCAGACCACCTGTCTCAGCCCGTCTGTCTCAGACCATCTGTCTCAGACCGTCTGTCTCAGCCCGCCTGTCTCAGCCCGCCTATCTCAGACCGTCTGCTTCAGACCGTCTGTCTCTGTCCAACTGTCTCAGACCATCTGTCTCAGGCCGTCGGTCTTAGCCCGTCTGTCTGAGCCCGCCTGTCTCTGCCCGTCAGTCTCAGACCGGCTGTCTGAGACCGTCTGTCTCAGACCATCTGTATCAGACCGTCTGTGTTAGCCCGCCTGTCGCAGCCCGCCTGTCTCAGCCCGCCTGTCTGAGACCGTCTGTCTGGGACCGTCTGTCTCAGACCAACTGTCTCAGCCCGCCTGTCTCAGCCCGCCTGTCTCAGACCGGCTGTCTGAGACCGTCTGTCTCAGACCATCTGTATCAGACCGTCTGTGTTAGCCCGCCTGTCGCAGCCCGCCTGTCTCAGTCCGTCTGTCTCAGACCAACTGTCTCAGGCCGCCTGTCGCAGACCGTCTGTCTCAGGCTGTCGGTCTTATCCCGTCTGTCTCAGACCATCTGTCTCAGACCGCCGGTCTCAGACCGTCTGTCTCATGCCATTTGTCTCAGACCATCTGTCTCAGGCCGTAGGTCTTAGCCCGTCTGTCTGAGCCCGCCTGTCTTTGCCCGTCAGTCTCAGACCGTCTGTCTCTGTCCAACTGTCTCATTCCGCCTGCCTCTGCCCGGCTGTCTCAGACCATCTGTCTCAGCCCGCCTGTCTCAGAGCGTCTGTCTGAGACCGTCTGTCTCAGACCATCTGTCTCAGACCGTCTGTCTTAGCCCGCCTGTCGCATCCCGCCTGTCTCAGTCCGTCTGTCTCAGACCATCTGTCTCAGCCCGCCTGTCTCAGCCCACCTGTCTCAGCCCGCCTGTCTCAGACCATCTGTCTGAGACCGTCTGTCTCAGACCATCTGTCTCAGACCGCCGGTCTCAGACCGTCTGTCTCATGCCATCTGTCTCAGACCATCTGTCTCAGGCCGTCGGTCTTAGCCCGTCTGTCTGAGCCCGCCTGTCTTTGCCCGTCAGTCTCAGACCGTCTGTCTCTGTCCAACTGTCTCAACCCGCCTGCCTCTGCCCGGCTGTCTCAGACCATCTGTCTCAGCCCGCCTGTCTCAGACCGTCTGTCTTAGCCCGCCTGTCGCAGCCCGCCTGTCTCAGTCCGTCTGTCTGAGACCGTCTGTCTCAGACCAACTGTCTCAGGCCGCCTGTCTCTGACCGTCTGTCTCTGTCCAACTGTCTTATCCCGTCTTTCTCTGCCCGTCTGTCTCAGCCCGGCTGTCTCAGAGCGTCTGTCTGAGACCGTCTGTCTCAGACCATCTGTCTCAGACCGTCTGTCTTAGCCCGCCTGTCGCAGCCCGCCTGTCTCAGTCCGTCTGTCTTAGACCATCTGTCTCAGCCCGCCTGTCTCAGCCCGCCTGCCTCAGACCGTCTGTCTGAGACCGTCTGTCTCAGACCATCTGTCTCAGACCGTCTGTCTTAGCCCGCCTGTCGCAGCCCGCCTGTCTCAGTCCGCCTGTCTCAGTCCGTCTGTCTGAGACCGTCTGTCTCAGACCAACTGTCTCAGCCTGCTTGTCTCAGCCCGCCTGTCTGAGACCGTCTGTCTGGGACCGTCTGTCTCAGACCATCTGTCTCAGACCATCTGTCTCAGACCGTCTTTTTTAGCCCGCCTGTCGCAGCCCGCCTGTCTCAGTCCGTCTGTCTGAGACCGTCTGTCTCAGACCAACTGTCTCAGGCCGCCTGTCGCAGACCGTCTGTCTCAGACCATCTGTTCCACACCATCTATCTCAGGCTGTCGGTCTTAGCCCGTCTGTCTCATTCTGTCTGTCTCTGTCCGTCTGTCTCAGACCGTCTGTCTCTGCCCGCCTGTCTCAGCCCGCCTGTCTCAGTCCGTCTGTCTCAGTCCGTCTGTCTGAGACCGTCTGTCTCAGAGCATCTGTCCTACACCATCTATCTCAGGCTGTCGGTCTTAGCCCGTCTGTCTCAGACCATCTGTCTCAGACCGTCTGTCTCATGCCATGTGTCTCAGACCATCTGTCTCAGGCCGTCGGTCTTAGCCCGTCTGTCTCAGCCCGCCTGTCTCAGCCCGCCTGTCTTTGCCCGTCAGTCTCAGACCGTCCATCTCTGTCCAACTTTCCCATCCCGCCTGCCTCTGCCCGTCTGTCTCAGACCATCTGTCTCAGCCCGCCTGTCTCAGCCCGCCTGTCTGAGACCGTCTGTCTGGGACCGTCTGTCTCAGGCCATCTGTCTCAGACCGTCAGTCTTAGCCCCTCTGTCTCAGCCCGCCTGTCTCTGTCCATCTGTCTCTGTCCTTCTGACTCAGACCGTCTGTCTGAGACCGTCTGTCTCAGACCGTCTGTCTCAGACCATCTGTCTCAGACCGTCTGTCTTAGCCCGCCTGTCGCAGCCCGCCTGTCGCAGCCCGCCTGTCTCAGTCCGTCTGTCTGAGACCGTCTGTCTCAGACCAACTGTCTCAGGCCGCCTGTCGCAGACCGTCTGTCTCAGACCATCTGTTCCACACCATCTATCTCAGGCTGTCGGTCTTAGCCCGTCTGTCTCATTCTGTCTGTCTCTGTCCGTCTGTCTCAGACCGTCTGTCTCTGCCCGCCTGTCTCAGCCCGCCTGTCTCAGTCCGTCTGTCTCAGTCCGTCTGTCTGAGACCGTCTGTCTCAGAGCATCTGTCCTACACCATCTATCTCAGGCTGTCGGTCTTAGCCCGTCTGTCTCAGACCATCTGTCTCAGACCGTCTGTCTCATGCCATGTGTCTCAGACCATCTGTCTCAGGCCGTCGGTCTTAGCCCGTCTGTCTCAGCCCGCCTGTCTCAGCCCGCCTGTCTTTGCCCGTCAGTCTCAGACCGTCCATCTCTGTCCAACTTTCCCATCCCGCCTGCCTCTGCCCGTCTGTCTCAGACCATCTGTCTCAGCCCGCCTGTCTCAGCCCGCCTGTCTGAGACCGTCTGTCTGGGACCGTCTGTCTCAGGCCATCTGTCTCAGACCGTCAGTCTTAGCCCCTCTGTCTCAGCCCGCCTGTCTCTGTCCATCTGTCTCTGTCCTTCTGACTCAGACCGTCTGTCTGAGACCGTCTGTCTCAGACCGTCTGTCTCAGACCATCTGTCTCAGGCCGTCTGTCTTAGCCCGCCTGTCGCAGCCCGCCTGTCTCAGTCCGCCTGTCTCAGTCCGTCTGTCTCAGACCGTCTGTCTCTGTCCAACTGTCTCATTCCGCCTGCCTCTGCCCGGCTGTCTCAGACCATCTGTCTCAGCCCGCCTGTCTCAGCCCGCCTGTCTGAGACCGTCTGTCTGGGACCGTCTGTCTCAGGCCATCTGTCTCAGACCGTCAGTCTTAGCCCCTCTGTCTCAGCCCGCCTGTCTCTGTCCATCTGTCTCTGTCCTTCTGACTCAGACCGTCTGTCTGAGACCGTCTGTCTCAGACCATCTGTCTCAGGCCGTCTGTCTTAGCCCGCCTGTCGCAGCCCGCCTGTCTCAGTCCGCCTGTCTCAGTCCGTCTGTCTCAGACCGTCTGTCTCAGACCAACTGTCTCAGCCCGCCTGTCTCAGCCCGCCTGTCTCAGACCGGCTGTCTGAGACCGTCTGTCTCAGACCATCTGTATCAGATCGTCTGTGTTAGCCCGCCTGTCGCAGCCCGCCTGTCTCAGTCCGTCTGTCTCAGACCACCTGTCTCAGCCCGTCTGTCTCAGACCATCTGTCTCAGACCGTCTGTCTCAGCCCGCCTGTCTCAGCCCGCCTATCTCAGACCGTCTGCTTCAGACCGTCTGTCTCTGTCCAACTGTCTCAGACCATCTGTCTCAGGCCGTCGGTCTTAGCCCGTCTGTCTGAGCCCGCCTGTCTCTGCCCGTCAGTCTCAGACCGGCTGTCTGAGACCGTCTGTCTCAGACCATCTGTATCAGACCGTCTGTGTTAGCCCGCCTGTCGCAGCCCGCCTGTCTCAGCCCGCCTGTCTGAGACCGTCTGTCTGGGACCGTCTGTCTCAGACCAACTGTCTCAGCCCGCCTGTCTCAGCCCGCCTGTCTCAGACCGGCTGTCTGAGACCGTCTGTCTCAGACCATCTGTATCAGACCGTCTGTGTTAGCCCGCCTGTCGCAGCCCGCCTGTCTCAGTCCGTCTGTCTCAGACCAACTGTCTCAGGCCGCCTGTCGCAGACCGTCTGTCTCAGGCTGTCGGTCTTATCCCGTCTGTCTCAGACCATCTGTCTCAGACCGCCGGTCTCAGACCGTCTGTCTCATGCCATTTGTCTCAGACCATCTGTCTCAGGCCGTAGGTCTTAGCCCGTCTGTCTGAGCCCGCCTGTCTTTGCCCGTCAGTCTCAGACCGTCTGTCTCTGTCCAACTGTCTCATTCCGCCTGCCTCTGCCCGGCTGTCTCAGACCATCTGTCTCAGCCCGCCTGTCTCAGAGCGTCTGTCTGAGACCGTCTGTCTCAGACCATCTGTATCAGATCGTCTGTGTTAGCCCGCCTGTCGCAGCCCGCCTGTCTCAGTCCGTCTGTCTCAGACCACCTGTCTCAGCCCGTCTGTCTCAGACCATCTGTCTCAGACCGTCAGTCTTAGCCCGTCTGTCTCAGCCCGCCTGTCTCTGTCCATCTGTCTCTGTCCGTCTGACTCAGACCGACTGTCTCAGCCCGCCTGTCTCAGCCCGCCTGTCTCAGCCCGCCTGTCTCAGCCCGCCTGTCTCAGACCGTCCGTCTCGGACCGTCTGTCTCAGCCCGCCTGTCTCTGCCCGTCTGCCTCAGACGGTCTGTCCCAGGCCGTCTACCTCGGACCGTCTGTCTCGGAACGTCTGTCTCGGACCGTCTGTCTCGGACCGTCTGTCTCAGACCGTCTGTCTTAGCCCGCCTGTCGCAGCCCGCCTGTCTCAGACCGTCTGTCTCAGACCACCTGTCTCAGCCCGCCTGTCTCAGCCCGCCTGTCTCAGACCGTCTGTCTGAGACCGTCTATCTCAGCCCATCGGTCTCAGACCGTCTGCCTTAGCCCGCCTGTCGTATCCCGCCTGTCTCAGTCCGTCTGTCTCAGACCAACTGTCTCCGGCCGCCTGTCGCAGACCGTCTGTCTCAGAGCACCTGTCCCAGTACCATCTATCTCAGGCTGTCGGTATTAGCCCGTCTGACTCAGACCATCTGTCTCAGACCGCCGGTCTCAGACCAACTGTCTCAGACCGTCTGTCTCATGCCATGTGTCTCAGACCATCTGTCTCAGGCCGTCGGTCTTAGCCCGTCTGTCTGAGCCCGCCTGTCTTTGCCCGTCAGTCTCAGACCGTCTGTCTCAGCCCGCCGTCTCAGTCCATCTGTCTCTGTCCGTCTGACTCAGACCGTCTGTCTCAGCCCGCCTGTCTCAGCCCGCCAGTCTCAGTCCGTCTGTCTCAGACCGTCTGCTTCAGACCGTCTGTCTCTGTCGAACTGTCTCATCCCGTCTGTCTCAGGCCATCTGTCTCAGACCGTCAGTCTTAGCCCCTCTGTCTCAGCCCGCTTGTCTCAGTCCGCCTGTCTCAGTCCGTCTGTCTCAGACCGTCTGTCTCAGACCAACTGTCTCAGCCCGCCTGTCTCAGCCCGCCTGTCTCAGACGGTCTGTCTGAGACCGTCTGTCTGAGACCGTCTGTCTCAGACTGTCTGTCTTGGCCCGCCTGTCGCAGCCCGCCTGTCTCAGTCCGTCTGTCTCAGACCACCTGTCTCAGCCCGCCTGTCTCAGCCCGCCTGTCTCAGAGCGTCTGTCTGAGACCGTCTGTCTCAGACCATCTGTCTCAGACCGTCTGTCTTAGCCCGCCTGTCGCAGCCCGCCTGTCTCAGTCCGTCTGTCTTAGACCATCTGTCTCAGCCCGCCTGTCTCAGCCCGCCTGCCTCAGACCGTCTGTCTGAGACCGTCTGTCTCAGACCATCTGTCTCAGACCGTCTGTCTTAGCCCGCCTGTCGCAGCCCGCCTGTCTCAGTCCGCCTGTCTCAGTCCCTCTGTCTGAGACCGTCTGTCTCAGACCAACTGTCTCAGCCTGCTTGTCTCAGCCCGCCTGTCTGAGACCGTCTGTCTGGGACCGTCTGTCTCAGACCATCTGTCTCAGACCATCTGTCTCAGACCGTCTTTTTTAGCCCGCCTGTCGCAGCCCGCCTGTCTCAGTCCGTCTGTCTGAGACCGTCTGTCTCAGACCAACTGTCTCAGGCCGCCTGTCGCAGACCGTCTGTCTCAGACCATCTGTTCCACACCATCTATCTCAGGCTGTCGGTCTTAGCCCGTCTGTCTCATTCTGTCTGTCTCAGACCGTCTGTCTCTGCCCGCCTGTCTCAGCCCGCCTGTCTCAGTCCGTCTGTCTCAGTCCGTCTGTCTGAGACCGTCTGTCTCAGAGCATCTGTCCTACACCATCTATCTCAGGCTGTCGGTCTTAGCCCGTCTGTCTCAGACCATCTGTCTCAGACCGTCTGTCTCATGCCATGTGTCTCAGACCATCTGTCTCAGGCCGTCGGTCTTAGCCCGTCTGTCTCAGCCCGCCTGTCTCAGCCCGCCTGTCTTTGCCCGTCAGTCTCAGACCGTCTGCTTCAGACCGTCTGTCTCTGTCCAACTGTCTCAGACCATCTGTCTCAGGCCGTCGGTCTTAGCTCGTCTGTCTGAGCCCGCCTGTCTCTGCCCGTCGGTCTCAGACCGTCTGTCACAGACCGTCCATCTCTGTCCAACTTTCCCATCCCGCCTGCCTCTGCCCGTCTGTCTCAGACCATCTGTCTCAGCCCGCCTGTCTCAGCCCGCCTGTCTGAGACCGTCTGTCTGGGACCGTCTGTCTCAGGCCATCTGTCTCAGACCGTCAGTCTTAGCCCCTCTGTCTCAGCCCGCCTGTCTCTGTCCATCTGTCTCTGTCCTTCTGACTCAGACCGTCTGTCTGAGACCGTCTGTCTCAGACCATCTGTCTCAGGCCGTCTGTCTTAGCCCGCCTGTCGCAGCCCGCCTGTCTCAGTCCGCCTGTCTCAGTCCGTCTGTCTCAGACCGTCTGTCTCAGACCAACTGTCTCAGCCCGCCTGTCTCAGCCCGCCTGTCTCAGACCGGCTGTCTGAGACCGTCTGTCTCAGACCATCTGTATCAGATCGTCTGTGTTAGCCCGCCTGTCGCAGCCCGCCTGTCTCAGTCCGTCTGTCTCAGACCACCTGTCTCAGCCCGTCTGTCTCAGACCATCTGTCTCAGACCGTCTGTCTCAGCCCGCCTGTCTCAGCCCGCCTATCTCAGACCGTCTGCTTCAGACCGTCTGTCTCTGTCCAACTGTCTCAGACCATCTGTCTCAGGCCGTCGGTCTTAGCCCGTCTGTCTGAGCCCGCCTGTCTCTGCCCGTCAGTCTCAGACCGGCTGTCTGAGACCGTCTGTCTCAGACCATCTGTATCAGACCGTCTGTGTTAGCCCGCCTGTCGCAGCCCGCCTGTCTCAGCCCGCCTGTCTGAGACCGTCTGTCTGGGACCGTCTGTCTCAGACCAACTGTCTCAGCCCGCCTGTCTCAGCCCGCCTGTCTCAGACCGGCTGTCTGAGACCGTCTGTCTCAGACCATCTGTATCAGACCGTCTGTGTTAGCCCGCCTGTCGCAGCCCGCCTGTCTCAGTCCGTCTGTCTCAGACCAACTGTCTCAGGCCGCCTGTCGCAGACCGTCTGTCTCAGGCTGTCGGTCTTATCCCGTCTGTCTCAGACCATCTGTCTCAGACCGCCGGTCTCAGACCGTCTGTCTCATGCCATTTGTCTCAGACCATCTGTCTCAGGCCGTAGGTCTTAGCCCGTCTGTCTGAGCCCGCCTGTCTTTGCCCGTCAGTCTCAGACCGTCTGTCTCTGTCCAACTGTCTCATTCCGCCTGCCTCTGCCCGGCTGTCTCAGACCATCTGTCTCAGCCCGCCTGTCTCAGAGCGTCTGTCTGAGACCGTCTGTCTCAGACCATCTGTCTCAGACCGTTTGTCTTAGCCCGCCTGTCGCATCCCGCCTGTCTCAGTCCGTCTGTCTCAGACCATCTGTCTCAGCCCGCCTGTCTCAGCCCACCTGTCTCAGCCCGCCTGTCTCAGACCATCTGTCTGAGACCGTCTGTCTCAGACCATCTGTCTCAGACCGCCGGTCTCAGACCGTCTGTCTCATGCCATCTGTCTCAGACCATCTGTCTCAGGCCGTCGGTCTTAGCCCGTCTGTCTGAGCCCGCCTGTCTTTGCCCGTCAGTCTCAGACCGTCTGTCTCTGTCCAACTGTCTCAACCCGCCTGCCTCTGCCCGGCTGTCTCAGACCATCTGTCTCAGCCCGCCTGTCTCAGACCGTCTGTCTTAGCCCGCCTGTCGCAGCCCGCCTGTCTCAGTCCGTCTGTCTGAGACCGTCTGTCTCAGACCAACTGTCTCAGGCCGCCTGTCTCTGACCGTCTGTCTCTGTCCAACTGTCTTATCCCGTCTTTCTCTGCCCGTCTGTCTCAGCCCGGCTGTCTCAGAGCGTCTGTCTGAGACCGTCTGTCTCAGACCATCTGTCTCAGACCGTCTGTCTTAGCCCGCCTGTCGCAGCCCGCCTGTCTCAGTCCGTCTGTCTTAGACCATCTGTCTCAGCCCGCCTGTCTCAGCCCGCCTGCCTCAGACCGTCTGTCTGAGACCGTCTGTCTCAGACCATCTGTCTCAGACCGTCTGTCTTAGCCCGCCTGTCGCAGCCCGCCTGTCTCAGTCCGCCTGTCTCAGTCCGTCTGTCTGAGACCGTCTGTCTCAGACCAACTGTCTCAGCCTGCTTGTCTCAGCCCGCCTGTCTGAGACCGTCTGTCTGGGACCGTCTGTCTCAGACCATCTGTCTCAGACCATCTGTCTCAGACCGTCTTTTTTAGCCCGCCTGTCGCAGCCCGCCTGTCTCAGTCCGTCTGTCTGAGACCGTCTGTCTCAGACCAACTGTCTCAGGCCGCCTGTCGCAGACCGTCTGTCTCAGACCATCTGTTCCACACCATCTATCTCAGGCTGTCGGTCTTAGCCCGTCTGTCTCATTCTGTCTGTCTCTGTCCGTCTGTCTCAGACCGTCTGTCTCTGCCCGCCTGTCTCAGCCCGCCTGTCTCAGTCCGTCTGTCTCAGTCCGTCTGTCTGAGACCGTCTGTCTCAGAGCATCTGTCCTACACCATCTATCTCAGGCTGTCGGTCTTAGCCCGTCTGTCTCAGACCATCTGTCTCAGACCGTCTGTCTCATGCCATGTGTCTCAGACCATCTGTCTCAGGCCGTCGGTCTTAGCCCGTCTGTCTCAGCCCGCCTGTCTCAGCCCGCCTGTCTTTGCCCGTCAGTCTCAGACCGTCCATCTCTGTCCAACTTTCCCATCCCGCCTGCCTCTGCCCGTCTGTCTCAGACCATCTGTCTCAGCCCGCCTGTCTCAGCCCGCCTGTCTGAGACCGTCTGTCTGGGACCGTCTGTCTCAGGCCATCTGTCTCAGACCGTCAGTCTTAGCCCCTCTGTCTCAGCCCGCCTGTCTCTGTCCATCTGTCTCTGTCCTTCTGACTCAGACCGTCTGTCTGAGACCGTCTGTCTCAGACCGTCTGTCTCAGACCATCTGTCTCAGACCGTCTGTCTTAGCCCGCCTGTCGCAGCCCGCCTGTCGCAGCCCGCCTGTCTCAGTCCGTCTGTCTGAGACCGTCTGTCTCAGACCAACTGTCTCAGGCCGCCTGTCGCAGACCGTCTGTCTCAGACCATCTGTTCCACACCATCTATCTCAGGCTGTCGGTCTTAGCCCGTCTGTCTCATTCTGTCTGTCTCTGTCCGTCTGTCTCAGACCGTCTGTCTCTGCCCGCCTGTCTCAGCCCGCCTGTCTCAGTCCGTCTGTCTCAGTCCGTCTGTCTGAGACCGTCTGTCTCAGAGCATCTGTCCTACACCATCTATCTCAGGCTGTCGGTCTTAGCCCGTCTGTCTCAGACCATCTGTCTCAGACCGTCTGTCTCATGCCATGTGTCTCAGACCATCTGTCTCAGGCCGTCGGTCTTAGCCCGTCTGTCTCAGCCCGCCTGTCTCAGCCCGCCTGTCTTTGCCCGTCAGTCTCAGACCGTCCATCTCTGTCCAACTTTCCCATCCCGCCTGCCTCTGCCCGTCTGTCTCAGACCATCTGTCTCAGCCCGCCTGTCTCAGCCCGCCTGTCTGAGACCGTCTGTCTGGGACCGTCTGTCTCAGGCCATCTGTCTCAGACCGTCAGTCTTAGCCCCTCTGTCTCAGCCCGCCTGTCTCTGTCCATCTGTCTCTGTCCTTCTGACTCAGACCGTCTGTCTGAGACCGTCTGTCTCAGACCGTCTGTCTCAGACCATCTGTCTCAGGCCGTCTGTCTTAGCCCGCCTGTCGCAGCCCGCCTGTCTCAGTCCGCCTGTCTCAGTCCGTCTGTCTCAGACCGTCTGTCTCTGTCCAACTGTCTCATTCCGCCTGCCTCTGCCCGGCTGTCTCAGACCATCTGTCTCAGCCCGCCTGTCTCAGCCCGCCTGTCTGAGACCGTCTGTCTGGGACCGTCTGTCTCAGGCCATCTGTCTCAGACCGTCAGTCTTAGCCCCTCTGTCTCAGCCCGCCTGTCTCTGTCCATCTGTCTCTGTCCTTCTGACTCAGACCGTCTGTCTGAGACCGTCTGTCTCAGACCATCTGTCTCAGGCCGTCTGTCTTAGCCCGCCTGTCGCAGCCCGCCTGTCTCAGTCCGCCTGTCTCAGTCCGTCTGTCTCAGACCGTCTGTCTCAGACCAACTGTCTCAGCCCGCCTGTCTCAGCCCGCCTGTCTCAGACCGGCTGTCTGAGACCGTCTGTCTCAGACCATCTGTATCAGATCGTCTGTGTTAGCCCGCCTGTCGCAGCCCGCCTGTCTCAGTCCGTCTGTCTCAGACCACCTGTCTCAGCCCGTCTGTCTCAGACCATCTGTCTCAGACCGTCTGTCTCAGCCCGCCTGTCTCAGCCCGCCTATCTCAGACCGTCTGCTTCAGACCGTCTGTCTCTGTCCAACTGTCTCAGACCATCTGTCTCAGGCCGTCGGTCTTAGCCCGTCTGTCTGAGCCCGCCTGTCTCTGCCCGTCAGTCTCAGACCGGCTGTCTGAGACCGTCTGTCTCAGACCATCTGTATCAGACCGTCTGTGTTAGCCCGCCTGTCGCAGCCCGCCTGTCTCAGCCCGCCTGTCTGAGACCGTCTGTCTGGGACCGTCTGTCTCAGACCAACTGTCTCAGCCCGCCTGTCTCAGCCCGCCTGTCTCAGACCGGCTGTCTGAGACCGTCTGTCTCAGACCATCTGTATCAGACCGTCTGTGTTAGCCCGCCTGTCGCAGCCCGCCTGTCTCAGTCCGTCTGTCTCAGACCAACTGTCTCAGGCCGCCTGTCGCAGACCGTCTGTCTCAGGCTGTCGGTCTTATCCCGTCTGTCTCAGACCATCTGTCTCAGACCGCCGGTCTCAGACCGTCTGTCTCATGCCATTTGTCTCAGACCATCTGTCTCAGGCCGTAGGTCTTAGCCCGTCTGTCTGAGCCCGCCTGTCTTTGCCCGTCAGTCTCAGACCGTCTGTCTCTGTCCAACTGTCTCATTCCGCCTGCCTCTGCCCGGCTGTCTCAGACCATCTGTCTCAGCCCGCATGTCTCAGAGCGTCTGTCTGAGACCGTCTGTCTCAGACCATCTGTCTCAGACCGTCTGTCTTAGCCCGCCTGTCGCATCCCGCCTGTCTCAGTCCGTCTGTCTCAGACCATCTGTCTCAGCCCGCCTGTCTCAGCCCACCTGTCTCAGCCCGCCTGTCTCAGACCATCTGTCTGAGACCGTCTGTCTCAGACCATCTGTCTCAGACCGCCGGTCTCAGACCGTCTGTCTCATGCCATCTGTCTCAGACCATCTGTCTCAGGCCGTCGGTCTTAGCCCGTCTGTCTGAGCCCGCCTGTCTTTGCCCGTCAGTCTCAGACCGTCTGTCTCTGTCCAACTGTCTCAACCCGCCTGCCTCTGCCCGGCTGTCTCAGACCATCTGTCTCAGCCCGCCTGTCTCAGACCGTCTGTCTTAGCCCGCCTGTCGCAGCCCGCCTGTCTCAGTCCGTCTGTCTGAGACCGTCTGTCTCAGACCAACTGTCTCAGGCCGCCTGTCTCTGACCGTCTGTCTCTGTCCAACTGTCTTATCCCGTCTTTCTCTGCCCGTCTGTCTCAGCCCGGCTGTCTCAGAGCGTCTGTCTGAGACCGTCTGTCTCAGACCATCTGTCTCAGACCGTCTGTCTTAGCCCGCCTGTCGCAGCCCGCCTGTCTCAGTCCGTCTGTCTTAGACCATCTGTCTCAGCCCGCCTGTCTCAGCCCGCCTGCCTCAGACCGTCTGTCTGAGACCGTCTGTCTCAGACCATCTGTCTCAGACCGTCTGTCTTAGCCCGCCTGTCGCAGCCCGCCTGTCTCAGTCCGCCTGTCTCAGTCCGTCTGTCTGAGACCGTCTGTCTCAGACCAACTGTCTCAGCCTGCTTGTCTCAGCCCGCCTGTCTGAGACCGTCTGTCTGGGACCGTCTGTCTCAGACCATCTGTCTCAGACCATCTGTCTCAGACCGTCTTTTTTAGCCCGCCTGTCGCAGCCCGCCTGTCTCAGTCCGTCTGTCTGAGACCGTCTGTCTCAGACCAACTGTCTCAGGCCGCCTGTCGCAGACCGTCTGTCTCAGACCATCTGTTCCACACCATCTATCTCAGGCTGTCGGTCTTAGCCCGTCTGTCTCATTCTGTCTGTCTCTGTCCGTCTGTCTCAGACCGTCTGTCTCTGCCCGCCTGTCTCAGCCCGCCTGTCTCAGTCCGTCTGTCTCAGTCCGTCTGTCTGAGACCGTCTGTCTCAGAGCATCTGTCCTACACCATCTATCTCAGGCTGTCGGTCTTAGCCCGTCTGTCTCAGACCATCTGTCTCAGACCGTCTGTCTCATGCCATGTGTCTCAGACCATCTGTCTCAGGCCGTCGGTCTTAGCCCGTCTGTCTCAGCCCGCCTGTCTCAGCCCGCCTGTCTTTGCCCGTCAGTCTCAGACCGTCCATCTCTGTCCAACTTTCCCATCCCGCCTGCCTCTGCCCGTCTGTCTCAGACCATCTGTCTCAGCCCGCCTGTCTCAGCCCGCCTGTCTGAGACCGTCTGTCTGGGACCGTCTGTCTCAGGCCATCTGTCTCAGACCGTCAGTCTTAGCCCCTCTGTCTCAGCCCGCCTGTCTCTGTCCATCTGTCTCTGTCCTTCTGACTCAGACCGTCTGTCTGAGACCGTCTGTCTCAGACCGTCTGTCTCAGACCATCTGTCTCAGGCCGTCTGTCTTAGCCCGCCTGTCGCAGCCCGCCTGTCTCAGTCCGCCTGTCTCAGTCCGTCTGTCTCAGACCGTCTGTCTCAGACCAACTGTCTCAGCCCGCCTGTCTCAGCCCGCCTGTCTCAGACCGGCTGTCTGAGACCGTCTGTCTCAGACCATCTGTATCAGATCGTCTGTGTTAGCCCGCCTGTCGCAGCCCGCCTGTCTCAGTCCGTCTGTCTCAGACCACCTGTCTCAGCCCGTCTGTCTCAGACCATCTGTCTCAGACCGTCTGTCTCAGCCCGCCTGTCTCAGCCCGCCTATCTCAGTCCGTCTGCTTCAGACCGTCTGTCTCTGTCCAACTGTCTCATTCTGTCGGTCTCTGTCCGTCTGTCTCAGACCGTCTATCTCTGCCCGCCTGTCTCAGCCCGCCTGTCTCAGTCCGTCTTTCTCAGTCCGTCTGTCTGAGACCGTCTGTCTCAGAGCATCTGTCCCACACCATCTATCTCAGGCTGTCGGTCTTAGCCCGTCTGTCTCAGACCATCTGTCTCAGACCGTCTGTCTCATGCCATGTGTCTCAGACCATCTGTCTCAGGCCGTCGGTCTTAGCCCGTCTGTCTGAGCCCGCCTGTCTTTGCCCGTCAGTCTCAGACCGTCTGCTTCAGACCGTCTGTCTCTGTCCAACTGTCTCAGACCATCTGTCTCAGGCCGTCGGTCTTAGCCCGTCTGTCTGAGCCCGCCTGTCTCTGCCCGTCAGTCTCAGACCGGCTGTCTGAGACCGTCTGTCTCAGACCATCTGTATCAGACCGTCTGTGTTAGCCCGCCTGTCGCAGCCCGCCTGTCTCAGCCCGCCTGTCTGAGACCGTCTGTCTGGGACCGTCTGTCTCAGACCAACTGTCTCAGCCCGCCTGTCTCAGCCCGCCTGTCTCAGACCGGCTGTCTGAGACCGTCTGTCTCAGACCATCTGTATCAGACCGTCTGTGTTAGCCCGCCTGTCGCAGCCCGCCTGTCTCAGTCCGTCTGTCTCAGACCAACTGTCTCAGGCCGCCTGTCGCAGACCGTCTGTCTCAGGCTGTCGGTCTTATCCCGTCTGTCTCAGACCATCTGTCTCAGACCGCCGGTCTCAGACCGTCTGTCTCATGCCATTTGTCTCAGACCATCTGTCTCAGGCCGTAGGTCTTAGCCCGTCTGTCTGAGCCCGCCTGTCTTTGCCCGTCAGTCTCAGACCGTCTGTCTCTGTCCAACTGTCTCATTCCGCCTGCCTCTGCCCGGCTGTCTCAGACCATCTGTCTCAGCCCGCCTGTCTCAGAGCGTCTGTCTGAGACCGTCTGTCTCAGACCATCTGTCTCAGACCGTCTGTCTTAGCCCGCCTGTCGCATCCCGCCTGTCTCAGTCCGTCTGTCTCAGACCATCTGTCTCAGCCCGCCTGTCTCAGCCCACCTGTCTCAGCCCGCCTGTCGCAGACCATCTGTCTGAGACCGTCTGTCTCAGACCATCTGTCTCAGACCGCCGGTCTCAGACCGTCTGTCTCATGCCATCTGTCTCAGACCATCTGTCTCAGGCCGTCGGTCTTAGCCCGTCTGTCTGAGCCCGCCTGTCTTTGCCCGTCAGTCTCAGACCGTCTGTCTCTGTCCAACTGTCTCAACCCGCCTGCCTCTGCCCGGCTGTCTCAGACCATCTGTCTCAGCCCGCCTGTCTCAGACCGTCTGTCTTAGCCCGCCTGTCGCAGCCCGCCTGTCTCAGTCCGTCTGTCTGAGACCGTCTGTCTCAGACCAACTGTCTCAGGCCGCCTGTCTCTGACCGTCTGTCTCTGTCCAACTGTCTTATCCCGTCTTTCTCTGCCCGTCTGTCTCAGACCGTCTGTCTCAGCCCGGCTGTCTCAGCCCGCCTGTCTCAGCCCGCCTGTCTCTGTCCGTCTGTCTCAGACCGTCTGCTTCAGACCGTCTGTCTCTGTCCAACTGTCTCATCCAGTCTGTCTCTGTCCGTCTGTCTCAGACCGACTGTCTCAGCCCGCCTGTCTCAGCCCGCCTGTCTCAGAGCGTCTGTCTGTGACCGTCTGTCTCAGACCGTCTGTCTTAGCCCGCCTGTCGCAGCCCGCCTGTTTCAGTCCGTCTGTCTCAGACCATCTGTCTCAGCCCGCCTGTCTCAGCCCGCCTGTCTCAGCCCGCCTGTCTCAGACCATCTGTCTGAGACCGTCTGTCTCAGACCGTCTGTCTTAGACCATCTGTCTCAGACCGTCTGTCTTAGCCCGCCTAGCGCAGAACGCCTGTCTCAGTCCGCCTGTCTCAGTCCGTCTGCCTCAGACCAATTGTCTCAGGCCGCCTGTTTCAGACCGTCTGTCTCAGACCATCTGTCCCACACCATCTATCTCAGGCTGTCGGTCTTAGCCCGTCTGTCTCAGACCATCTGTCTCAGACCGTCTGTCTCATGCCATCAGTCTCAGACCATCTGTCTCAGGCCGTCGGTCTTAGCCCGTCTGTCTGAGCCCGCCTGTCTCTGCCCGTCAGTCTCTAACCGTCTGTCTCAGACCGTCTGTCTCTGTCCAACTGTCTTATCCCGACTTTCTCTGCCCCTCTGTCTCAGACGGTCGGTCTCAGCCCGCCTGTCTCAACCCGCCTGTCTCAGTCCGTCTGTGTGAGACCGTCTGTCACAGACCATCTGTATCAGACCGTCTGTCTTAGCCCGCCTGTCGCAGCCCGCCTGTCTCAGTCCGTCTGTCTGAGACCGTCTGTCTCAGACCAACTGTCTCAGGCCGCCTGTCTCAAACCGTCTGTCTCAGACCATCTGTCCCACACCATCTATCTCAGGCTGTTGGTCTTAGCCCGTCTGTGTGAGACCATCTGTCTCAGAACGCCGGTCTCAGACCGTCTGTCTCGTGCCATCAGTCTCAGACCATCTGTCTCAGGCCGTCGGTCTTAGCCCGTTTGTCTGAGCCCGCCTGTCTCTGCCAGTCAGTCTCAGACCGCCTGTCTCAGACCGTCTGTCTCTGTCCAACTGTCTTATCCCGTCTTTCTCTGCCCGTCTGTCTCAGACCGTCTGTCTCAGCCCGCCTGTCTCAGCCTGCCTGGCTCAGTTCGTCTGTCTGAGACCGTCTGTCTCGGACCATCTGTCTCAGGCCATCTGTCTCAGACCGTCAGTCTTAGCCCGTCTGTCTCAGCCCGCCTGTCTCTGTCCATCTGTCTCTGTCCGTCTGACTCAGACCGACTGTCTCAGCCCGCCTGTCTCAGCCCGCCTGTCTCAGACCGTCCGTCTCGGACCGTCTGTCTCAACCCGCCTGTCTCTGCCCGTCTGCCTCAGACGGTCAGTCCCAGGCCGTCTGTCTCGGACCGTCTGACTCGGAACGTCTGTCTCGGACCGTCTGTCTCGGACCGTCTGTCTCAGACCGTCTGTCTGAGAGCGTCTGTCTCAGACCATCTGTATCAGACCGTCTGTCTTAGCCCGCCTGTCGCAGCCCGCCTGTCTCAGACCGTCTGTCTCAGACCACCTGTCTCAGCCCGCCTGTCTCAGCCCGCCTGTCTCAGACCGTCTGTCGGAGACCGTCTGTCTCAGCCCATCGGTCTCAGACCGTCTGTCTTAGCCCGCCTGTCGTAGCCCGCCTGTCTCCGTCCGTCTGTCTGAGACCGTCTGTCTCAGACCAACTGTCTCAGGCCGCCTGTCTCAGACCGTCTGTCTCAGACCATCTGTCCCACACCATCTATCTCAGGCTGTCGGTCTTAGCCCGTCTGTCTCAGCCCATCTGTCTCAGACCGTCTGTCTTAGCCCGCCTGTCGCAGCTCGCCTGTCTCTGTCCATCTGTCTCTGTCCTTCTGACTCAGACCGCCTGTCTCGGACCATCTGTCTCAGGCCATCTGTCTCAGACCGTCAGTCTTAGCCCGTCTGTCTCAGTCCGCCTGTCTCTGTCCATCTGTCTCTGTCCGTCTGACTCAGACCGACTGTCTCAGCCCGCCTGTCTCAGCCCGCCTGTCTCAGCCCGTCTGTCTCGGAACGTCTGTCTCGGACCGTCTGTCTCGGACCGTCTGTCTCAGACCGTCTGTCTGAGACCGTCTGTCTCAGACCATCTGTATCAGACCGTCTGTCTTAGCCCGCCTGTCGCAGCCCGCCTGTCTCAGACCGTCTGTCTCAGACCACCTGTCTCAGCCCGCCTGTCTCAGCCCGCCTGTCTCAGACCGTCTGTCTGAGACCGTCTGTCTCAGCCCATCGGTCTCAGACCGTCTGTCTTAGCCCGCCTGTCTCAGCCCGCCTGTCTCAGCCCGCCTGTCTCAGACCGTCTGTCTGAGACCGTCTGTCTCAGACCAACTGTCTCAGGCCGCCTGTCTCAGACCATCTTTCCCACACCATCTATCTCAGGCTGTCGGTCTTAGCCCGTCTGTCTCAGACCATCTGTCTCAGACCGCCGGTCTCGGACCGTCTGTCCCAGCCCGCCTGAATCAGTACGTGTGTCTGAGACCGTCTGTCTCATACCAACTGTCTGAGACCGTCTGTCTCAGCCCATCTGTCTCAGACCGTCTGTCTCAGCCCGCCTGTCTCAGCCCGCCTGTCTCAGTCCGTCTGTCTCAGACCGTCTGTCTCACACCGTCTGTCTCAGACCAACTGTCTCAGCCCGCCTGTCTCAGCCGGCCTGTCTCAGACCGTCTATCTGAGACCGTCTGTCTGAGACCATCTGTATCAGACCGTCTGTCTTAGCCCGCCTGTCGCAGCCCGCCTGTCTCAGTCCGTCTGTCTGAGACCGTCTGTCTCAGACCAACTGTCTCAGGCCGCCTGTCGCAGACCGTCTGTCTCAGAGCACCTGTCCCACACCATCTATCTCAGGCTGTCGGTCTTAGCCCGTCTGTCTCAGACCATCTGTCTCAGACCGCCGGTCTCGGACCGTCTGTCCCAGCCCGCCTGTCTCAGTCCGTCTGTCTGAGACCGCCTGTCTCAGACCATCTGTCTCAGCCCGCCTGTCTCAGCCCGCCTGTCTCAGCCCGCCTGTCTGAGACCGTCTGTCTGGGACCGTCTGTCTCAGACCATCTGTCTCAGACTGTCTGTCTTAGCCCGCCTGTCGCAGCCCGCCTGTCTCAGTCCGTCCGTCTGAGACCATCTGTCTCAGACCAACTGTCTCAGGCCGCCTGTCTCAGACCATCTGTCTCAGACCATCTGTCCCACACCATCTATCTCAGGCTGTCGGTCTTAGCCCGTCTGTCTCAGACTATCTGTCTCTGACCGCCGGTCTCAGACCGTCTGTCTCATGCCATCTGTCTCAGACCATCTGTCTCAGGCCGTCGGTCTTTGCCCGTCTGTCTGAGCCCGCCTGTCTCTGCCCGTCAGTCTCAGACCGTCTGTCTCAGACCGTCCGTCTCTGTCCAACTGTCTCATCCCGCCTGCCTCTGCCCGTCTGTCTCAGACCATCTGTCTCAGCCCGCCTGTCTCATCCCGCCTGTCTCAGTCCGTCTGTCTGAGACCGTCTGTCTCAGACCATCTGTCTCAGTCCATCTGTCTCAGGCCGTCAGTCTTAGCCCCTCTGTCTCAGTCCGCCTGTCCCTATCCATCTGTCTCTGTCCGTCTGACTCAGACCGTCTGTCTGAGACCGTCTGTCTCAGACCGTCTGTATCAGACCGTCTGTCTTAGCCCGCCTGTCTCAGCCCGCCTGTCTCTGACCGTCTGTCTGAGGCCGTCTGTATCAGACCATCTGTCTCAGGCCATCTGTCTCAGACCGTCAGTCTTAGCCCCTCTGTCTCAGCCCGCCTGTCTCTGTCCATCTGTCTCTGTCCGTCTGACTCAGACCGTCTGTCTGAGACCATCTGTCTCAGCCCGCCTGTCTCAGCCCGCCTGTCTCAGTCCGTCTGTCTCAGACCGTCTGCTTCAGACCGTCTGTCTCTGTCCAACTGTCTTATCCCGTCTTTCTCTGCCCGCCTGTCTCAGACCGTCTGTCTCAGTCCGCCTGTCCCTATCCATCTGTCTCTGTCCGTCTGACTCAGACCGTCTGTCTGAGACCGTCTGTCTCAGACCGTCTGTATCAGACCGTCTGTCTTAGCCCGCCTGTCTCAGCCCGCCTGTCTCTGACCGTCTGTCTGAGGCCGTCTGTATCAGACCATCTGTCTCAGGCCATCTGTCTCAGACCGTCAGTCTTAGCCCCTCTGTCTCAGCCCGCCTGTCTCTGTCCATCTGTCTCTGTCCGTCTGACTCAGACCGTCTGTCTGAGACCATCTGTCTCAGCCCGCCTGTCTCAGCCCGCCTGTCTCAGTCCGTCTGTCTCAGACCGTCTGCTTCAGACCGTCTGTCTCTGTCCAACTGTCTTATCCCGTCTTTCTCTGCCCGCCTGTCTCAGACCGTCTGTCTCAGCCCGCCTGTCTCAGCCCGCCTGTCTCAGTCCGTCTGTCTCAGGCCGTCGGTCTTAGCCCGTCTGTCTGAGCCCGCCTGTCTCTGCCCGTCAGTCTCAGACCGTCTGTCTCAGACCGTCTGTCTCTGTCCAACTGTCATATCCCGTCTTTCTCTGCCCGTCTGTCTCAGACCGTCTGTCTCAGCCCGCCTGTCTCAGCCCGCCTGTCTCAGTCCGTCTGTCTCAGGCCGTCGGTCTTAGCCCGTCTGTCTGAGCCCGCCTGTCTCAGCCCGCCTGTCTCAGACCGTCTGTCCCAGCCCGCCTGTCTCAGTACGTGTGTCTGAGACCGTCTGTCTCAGACCAACTGTCTCAGGCCGCCTGTCTGAGACCGTCTGTCTCAGCCCATCGGTCTCAGACCGTCTGTCTTAGCCCGCCTGTCTCAGCCCGCCTGTCTCAGCCCGCCTGTCTCAGACCGTCTGTCTGAGACCGTCTGTCTCAGACCAACTGTCTCAGCCCGCCTGTCTCTGTCCGTCTGTCTCAGACCGTCTGCTTCAGACCGTCTGTCTCTGTCCAACTGTCTCATCCAGTCTGTCTCTGTCCGTCTGTCTCAGACCGACTGTCTCAGCCCGCCTGTCTCAGCCCGCCTGTCTCAGAGCGTCTGTCTGTGACCGTCTGTCTCAGACCATCTGTCTCAGACCGTCTGTCTTAGCCCGCCTGTCGCAGCCCGCCTGTTTCAGTCCGTCTGTCTCAGACCATCTGTCTCAGCCCGCCTGTCTCAGCCCGCCTGTCTCAGCCCGCCTGTCTCAGACCATCTGTCTGAGACCGTCTGTCTCAGACCGTCTGTCTCAGACCATCTGTCTCAGACCGTCTGTCTCTGTCCAACTGTCTTATCCCGTCTTTCTCTGCCCCTCTGTCTCAGACGGTTGGTCTCAGCCCGCCTGTCTCAGCCCGCCTGTCTCAGTCCGTCTGTGTCAGACCGTCTGTCACAGACCATCTGTATCAGACCGTCTGTCTTAGCCCGCCTGTCGCAGCCCGCCTGTCTCAGTCCGTCTGTCTGAGACCGTCTGTCTCAGACCAACTGTCTCAGGCCGCCTGTCTCAAACCGTCTGTCTCAGACCATCTGCCCTACACCATCTATCTCAGGCTGTTGGTCTTAGCCCGTCTGTCTGAGACCATCTGTCACAGAACGCCGGTCTCAGACCGTCTGTCTCGTGCCATCAGTCTCAGACCATCTGTCTCAGGCCGTCGGTATTAGCCCGTTTGTCTGAGCCCGCCTGTCTCTGCCAGTCAGTCTCAGACCGCCTGTCTCAGACCGTCTGTCTCTGTCCAACTGTCTTATCCCGTCTTTCTCTGCCCGTCTGTCTCAGACCGTCTGTCTCAGCCCGCCTGTCTCAGCCCGCCTGGTTCAGTCCGTCTGTCTGAGACCGTCTGTCTCGGACCATCTGTCTCAGGCCATCTGTCTCAGACCGTCAGTCTTAGCCCGTCTGTCTCAGCCCGCCTGTCTCTGTCCATCTGTCTCTGTCCGTCTGACTCAGACCGACTGTCTCAGCCCGCCTGTCTCAGCCCGCCTGTCTCAGACCGTCCGTCTCGGACCGTCTGTCTCAACCCGCCTGTCTCTGCCCGTCTGCCTCAGACGGTCAGTCCCAGGCCGTCTGTCTCGGACCGTCTGACTCGGAACGTCTGTCTCGGACCGTCTGTCTCGGACCGTCTGTCTCAGACCGTCTGTCTGAGAGCGTCTGTCTCAGACCATCTGTATCAGACCGTCTGTCTTAGCCCGCCTGTCGCAGCCCGCCTGTCTCAGACCGTCTGTCTCAGACCACCTGTCTCAGCCCGCCTGTCTCAGCCCGCCTGTCTCAGACCGTCTGTCGGAGACCGTCTGTCTCAGCCCATCGGTCTCAGACCGTCTGTCTTAGCCCGCCTGTCGTAGCCCGCCTGTCTCCGTCCGTCTGTCTGAGACCGTTTGTCTCAGACCAACTGTCTCAGGCCGCCTGTCTGAGACCGTCTGTCTCAGCCCATCGGTCTCAGACCGTCTGTCTTAGCCCGCCTGTCTCAGCCCGCCTGTCTCAGACCGTCTGTCTGAGACCGTCTGTCTCAGACCAACTGTCTCAGGCCGCCTGTCTCAGACCATCTGTCCCACACCATCTATCTCAGGCTGTCGGTCTTAGCCCGTCTGTCTCAGACCATCTGTCTCAGACCGCCGGTCTCGGACCGTATGTCCCAGCCCGCCTGTCTCAGTACGTGTGTCTGAGACCGTCTGTCTCATACCAACTGTCTGAGATCGTCTGTCTCAGCCCATCTGTATCAGACCGTCTGTCTCAGCCCGCCTGTCTCAGCCCGCCTGTCTCAGTCCGTCTGTCTCAGACCGTCTGTCTCACACCGTCTGTCTCAGACCAACTGTCTCAGCCCGCCTGTCTCAGCCGGCCTGTCTCAGACCGTCTATCTGAGACCGTCTGTCTGAGACCATCTGTATCAGACCGTCTGTCTTAGCCCGCCTGTCGCAGCCCGCCTGTCTCAGTCCGTCTGTCTCAGACCAACTGTCTCAGGCCGCCTGTCGCAGACCGTCTGTCTCAGAGCATCTGTCCCACACCATCTATCTCAGGCTGTCGGTCTTAGCCCGTCTGTCTCAGACCATCTGTCTCAGACCGCCGGTCTCGGACCGTCTGTCCCAGCCCGCCTGTCTCAGTCCGTCTGTCTGAGACCGTCTGTCTCAGACCAACTGTCTCAGGCCGCCTGTCGCAGACCGTCTGTCTCAGAGCATCTGTCCCACAACATCTATCTCAGGCTGTCGGTCTTAGCCCGCCTGTCGCAGACCGTCTGTCTCAGACCATCTGTCTCAGACCGTCTGTCTTAGCCCGCCTGTCTCAGTCCGTCTGTCTGAGACCGTCTGTCTCTGTCGAACTGTCTGAGACCGTCTGTCTCAGACCATCTGTCTCAGACCGTCTGTCTTAGCCCGCCCGTCGCAGCCCGCCTGTCTCAGTCCGCCTGTCTCAGACCATCTGTCTCAGCCAGCCTGTCTCAGCCCGCCTGTCTCAGCCCGCCTGTCTGAGACCGTCTGTCTGGGACCGTCTGTCTCAGACCATCTGTCTCAGACTGTCTGTCTTAGCCCGCCTGTCGCAGCCCGCCTGTCTCAGTCCGTCCGTCTGAGACCATCTGTCTCAGACCAACTGTCTCAGGCCGCCTGTCTCAGACCGTCTGTCTCAGACCATCTGTCCCACACCATCTATCTCAGGCTGTCGGTCTTAGCCCGTCTGTCTCAGACTATCTGTCTCTGACCGCCGGTCTCAGACCGTCTGTCTCATGCCATCTGTCTCAGACCATCTGTCTCAGGCCGTCGGTCTTTGCCCGTCTGTCTGAGCCCGCCTGTCTCTGCCCGTCAGACTCAGACCGTCTGTCTCAGACCGTCCGTCTCTGTCCAACTGTCTCATCCCGCCTGCCTCTGCCCGTCTGTCTCAGACCATCTGTCTCAGCCCGCCTGTCTCATCCCGCCTGTCTCAGTCCGTCTGTCTGAGACCGTCTGTCTCAGACCATCTATCTCAGTCCATCTGTCTCAGACCGTCAGTCTTAGCCCCTCTGTCTCAGCCCGCCTGTCTCTATCCATCTGTCTCTGTCCGTCTGACTCAGACCGTCTGTCTGAGACCGTCTGTCTCAGACCGTCTGTATCAGACCGTCTGTCTTAGCCCGCCTGTCTCAGCCCGCCTGTCTCTGACCGTCTGTCTGAGGCCGTCTGTATCAGACCATCTGTCTCAGGCCATCTGTCTCAGACCGTCAGTCTTAGCCCCTCTGTCTCAGCCCGCCTGTCTCTGTCCATCTGTCTCTGTTCGTCTGACTCAGACCGTCTGTCTGAGACCATCTGTCTCAGCCCGCCTGTCTCAGCCCGCCTGTCGCAGTCCGTCTGTCTCAGACCGTCTGTCTCTGTCCAACTGTCTTATCCCGTCTTTCTCTGCCCGCCTGTCTCAGACCGTCTGTCTCAGCCCGCCTGTCTCAGCCCGCCTGTCTCAGCCCGCCTGTCTCAGTCCGTCTGTCTCAGGCCGTCGGTCTTAGCCCGTCTGTCTGAGCCCGCCTGTCTCTGCCCGTCAGTCTCAGACCGTCTGTCTCAGACCGTCTGTCTCTGTCCAACTGTCTTATCCCGTCTTTCTCTGCCCGTCTGTCTCAGCCCGCCTGTCTCAGCCAGCCTGTCTCAGCCCGCCTGTCTCTGTCCGTCTGTCTCAGACCGTCTGCTTCAGACCGTCTGTCTCTGTCCAACTGTCTCATCCAGTCTGTCTCTGTCCGTCTGTCTCAGACCGACTGTCTCAGCCCGCCTGTCTCAGAGCGTCTGTCTGTGACCGTCTGTCTCAGACCATCTGTCTCAGACCGTCTGTCTTAGCCCGCCTGTCGCAGCCCGCCTGTTTCAGTCCGTCTGTCTCAGACCATCTGTCTCAGCCCGCCTGTCTCAGCCCGCCTGTCTCAGCCCGCCTGTCTCAGACCATCTGTCTGAGACCGTCTGTCTCAGACCGTCAGTCTCAGACCGTCTGCTTCAGACCGCCTGTCTCTGTCCAACTGTCTCATCCCGTCTGTCTCTGTCCGTCTGTCTCAGACCGTCTGTCTTAGCCCGCCTGTCGCAGCCCGCCTGTTTCAGTCCGTCTGTCTCTGTCCGTCTGTCTCAACCCGCCTGTCTCTGCCCGTCTGCCTCAGACGGTCAGTCCCAGGCCGTCTGTCTCGGACCGTCTGACTCGGAACGTCTGTCTCGGACCGTCTGTCTCGGACCGTCTGTCTCAGACCGTCTGTCTGAGAGCGTCTGTCTCAGACCATCTGTATCAGACCGTCTGTCTTAGCCCGCCTGTCGCAGCCCGCCTGTCTCAGACCGTCTGTCTCAGACCACCTGTCTCAGCCCGCCTGTCTCAGCCCGCCTGTCTCAGACCGTCTGTCGGAGACCGTCTGTCTCAGCCCATCGGTCTCAGACCGTCTGTCTTAGCCCGCCTGTCGTAGCCCGCCTGTCTCCGTCCGTCTGTCTGAGACCGTCTGTCTCAGACCAACTGTCTCAGGCCGCCTGTCTGAGACCGTCTGTCTCAGCCCATCGGTCTCAGACCGTCTGTCTTAGCCCGCCTGTCTCAGCCCGCCTGTCTCAGACCGTCTGTCTGAGACCGTCTGTCTCAGACCAACTGTCTCAGGCCGCCTGTCTCAGACCATCTGTCCCACACCATCTATCTCAGGCTGTCGGTCTTAGCCCGTCTGTCTCAGACCATCTGTCTCAGACCGCCGGTCTCGGACCGTATGTCCCAGCCCGCCTGTCTCAGTACGTGTGTCTGAGACCGTCTGTCTCATACCAACTGTCTGAGATCGTCTGTCTCAGCCCATCTGTATCAGACCGTCTGTCTCAGCCCGCCTGTCTCAGCCCGCCTGTCTCAGTCCGTCTGTCTCAGACCGTCTGTCTCACACCGTCTGTCTCAGACCAACTGTCTCAGCCCGCCTGTCTCAGCCGGCCTGTCTCAGACCGTCTATCTGAGACCGTCTGTCTGAGACCATCTGTATCAGACCGTCTGTCTTAGCCCGCCTGTCGCAGCCCGCCTGTCTCAGTCCGTCTGTCTCAGACCAACTGTCTCAGGCCGCCTGTCGCAGACCGTCTGTCTCAGAGCATCTGTCCCACACCATCTATCTCAGGCTGTCGGTCTTAGCCCGTCTGTCTCAGACCATCTGTCTCAGACCGCCGGTCTCGGACCGTCTGTCCCAGCCCGCCTGTCTCAGTCCGTCTGTCTGAGACCGTCTGTCTCAGACCAACTGTCTCAGGCCGCCTGTCGCAGACCGTCTGTCTCAGAGCATCTGTCCCACAACATCTATCTCAGGCTGTCGGTCTTAGCCCGCCTGTCGCAGACCGTCTGTCTCAGACCATCTGTCTCAGACCGTCTGTCTTAGCCCGCCTGTCTCAGTCCGTCTGTCTGAGACCGTCTGTCTCTGTCGAACTGTCTGAGACCGTCTGTCTCAGACCATCTGTCTCAGACCGTCTGTCTTAGCCCGCCCGTCGCAGCCCGCCTGTCTCAGTCCGCCTGTCTCAGACCATCTGTCTCAGCCAGCCTGTCTCAGCCCGCCTGTCTCAGCCCGCCTGTCTGAGACCGTCTGTCTGGGACCGTCTGTCTCAGAACATCTGTCTCAGACTGTCTGTCTTAGCCCGCCTGTCGCAGCCCGCCTGTCTCAGTCCGTCCGTCTGAGACCATCTGTCTCAGACCAACTGTCTCAGGCCGCCTGTCTCAGACCGTCTGTCTCAGACCATCTGTCCCACACCATCTATCTCAGGCTGTCGGTCTTAGCCCGTCTGTCTCAGACTATCTGTCTCTGACCGCCGGTCTCAGACCGTCTGTCTCATGCCATCTGTCTCAGACCATCTGTCTCAGGCCGTCGGTCTTTGCCCGTCTGTCTGAGCCCGCCTGTCTCTGCCCGTCAGTCTCAGACCGTCTGTCTCAGACCGTCTGTCTCTGTCCAACTGTCTTATCCCGTCTTTCTCTGCCCGTCTGTCTCAGCCCGCCTGTCTCAGCCAGCCTGTCTCAGCCCGCCTGTCTCTGTCCGTCTGTCTCAGACCGTCTGCTTCAGACCGTCTGTCTCTGTCCAACTGTCTCATCCAGTCTGTCTCTGTCCGTCTGTCTCAGACCGACTGTCTCAGCCCGCCTGTCTCAGAGCGTCTGTCTGTGACCGTCTGTCTCAGACCATCTGTCTCAGACCGTCTGTCTTAGCCCGCCTGTCGCAGCCCGCCTGTTTCAGTCCGTCTGTCTCAGACCATCTGTCTCAGCCCGCCTGTCTCAGCCCGCCTGTCTCAGCCCGCCTGTCTCAGACCATCTGTCTGAGACCGTCTGTCTCAGACCGTCAGTCTCAGACCGTCTGCTTCAGACCGCCTGTCTCTGTCCAACTGTCTCATCCCGTCTGTCTCTGTCCGTCTGTCTCAGACCGTCTGTCTTAGCCCGCCTGTCGCAGCCCGCCTGTTTCAGTCCGTCTGTCTCTGTCCGTCTGTCTCAACCCGCCTGTCTCTGCCCGTCTGCCTCAGACGGTCAGTCCCAGGCCGTCTGTCTCGGACCGTCTGACTCGGAACGTCTGTCTCGGACCGTCTGTCTCGGACCGTCTGTCTCAGACCGTCTGTCTGAGAGCGTCTGTCTCAGACCATCTGTATCAGACCGTCTGTCTTAGCCCGCCTGTCGCAGCCCGCCTGTCTCAGACCGTCTGTCTCAGACCACCTGTCTCAGCCCGCCTGTCTCAGCCCGCCTGTCTCAGACCGTCTGTCGGAGACCGTCTGTCTCAGCCCATCGGTCTCAGACCGTCTGTCTTAGCCCGCCTGTCGTAGCCCGCCTGTCTCCGTCCGTCTGTCTGAGACCGTCTGTCTCAGACCAACTGTCTCAGGCCGCCTGTCTGAGACCGTCTGTCTCAGCCCATCGGTCTCAGACCGTCTGTCTTAGCCCGCCTGTCTCAGCCCGCCTGTCTCAGACCGTCTGTCTGAGACCGTCTGTCTCAGACCAACTGTCTCAGGCCGCCTGTCTCAGACCATCTGTCCCACACCATCTATCTCAGGCTGTCGGTCTTAGCCCGTCTGTCTCAGACCATCTGTCTCAGACCGCCGGTCTCGGACCGTATGTCCCAGCCCGCCTGTCTCAGTACGTGTGTCTGAGACCGTCTGTCTCATACCAACTGTCTGAGATCGTCTGTCTCAGCCCATCTGTATCAGACCGTCTGTCTCAGCCCGCCTGTCTCAGCCCGCCTGTCTCAGTCCGTCTGTCTCAGACCGTCTGTCTCACACCGTCTGTCTCAGACCAACTGTCTCAGCCCGCCTGTCTCAGCCGGCCTGTCTCAGACCGTCTATCTGAGACCGTCTGTCTGAGACCATCTGTATCAGACCGTCTGTCTTAGCCCGCCTGTCGCAGCCCGCCTGTCTCAGTCCGTCTGTCTCAGACCAACTGTCTCAGGCCGCCTGTCGCAGACCGTCTGTCTCAGAGCATCTGTCCCACACCATCTATCTCAGGCTGTCGGTCTTAGCCCGTCTGTCTCAGACCATCTGTCTCAGACCGCCGGTCTCGGACCGTCTGTCCCAGCCCGCCTGTCTCAGTCCGTCTGTCTGAGACCGTCTGTCTCAGACCAACTGTCTCAGGCCGCCTGTCGCAGACCGTCTGTCTCAGAGCATCTGTCCCACAACATCTATCTCAGGCTGTCGGTCTTAGCCCGCCTGTCGCAGACCGTCTGTCTCAGACCATCTGTCTCAGACCGTCTGTCTTAGCCCGCCTGTCTCAGTCCGTCTGTCTGAGACCGTCTGTCTCTGTCGAACTGTCTGAGACCGTCTGTCTCAGACCATCTGTCTCAGACCGTCTGTCTTAGCCCGCCCGTCGCAGCCCGCCTGTCTCAGTCCGCCTGTCTCAGACCATCTGTCTCAGCCAGCCTGTCTCAGCCCGCCTGTCTCAGCCCGCCTGTCTGAGACCGTCTGTCTGGGACCGTCTGTCTCAGAACATCTGTCTCAGACTGTCTGTCTTAGCCCGCCTGTCGCAGCCCGCCTGTCTCAGTCCGTCCGTCTGAGACCATCTGTCTCAGACCAACTGTCTCAGGCCGCCTGTCTCAGACCGTCTGTCTCAGACCATCTGTCCCACACCATCTATCTCAGGCTGTCGGTCTTAGCCCGTCTGTCTCAGACTATCTGTCTCTGACCGCCGGTCTCAGACCGTCTGTCTCATGCCATCTGTCTCAGACCATCTGTCTCAGGCCGTCGGTCTTTGCCCGTCTGTCTGAGCCCGCCTGTCTCTGCCCGTCAGACTCAGACCGTCTGTCTCAGACCGTCCGTCTCTGTCCAACTGTCTCATCCCGCCTGCCTCTGCCCGTCTGTCTCAGACCATCTGTCTCAGCCCGCCTGTCTCATCCCGCCTGTCTCAGTCCGTCTGTCTGAGACCGTCTGTCTCAGACCATCTATCTCAGTCCATCTGTCTCAGACCGTCAGTCTTAGCCCCTCTGTCTCTGCCCGCCTGTCTCTATCCATCTGTCTCTGTCCGTCTGACTCAGACCGTCTGTCTGAGATCGTCTGTCTCAGACCGTCTGTATCAGACCGTCTGTCTTAGCCCGCCTGTCTCAGCCCGCCTGTCTCTGACCGTCTGTCTGAGGCCGTCTGTATCAGACCATCTGTCTCAGGCCATCTGTCTCAGACCGTCAGTCTTAGCCCCTCTGTCTCAGCCCGCCTGTCTCTGTCCATCTGTCTCTGTTCGTCTGACTCAGACCGTCTGTCTGAGACCATCTGTCTCAGCCCGCCTGTCTCAGCCCGCCTGTCGCAGTCCGTCTGTCTCAGACCGTCTGTCTCTGTCCAACTGTCTTATCCCGTCTTTCTCTGCCCGCCTGTCTCAGACCGTCTGTCTCAGCCCGCCTGTCTCAGCCCGCCTGTCTCAGCCCGCCTGTCTCAGTCCGTCTGTCTCAGGCCGTCGGTCTTAGCCCGTCTGTCTGAGCCCGCCTGTCTCTGCCCGTCAGTCTCAGACCGTCTGTCTCAGACCGTCTGTCTCTGTCCAACTGTCTTATCCCGTCTTTCTCTGCCCGTCTGTCTCAGCCCGCCTGTCTCAGCCAGCCTGTCTCAGCCCGCCTGTCTCTGTCCGTCTGTCTCAGACCGTCTGCTTCAGACCGTCTGTCTCTGTCCAACTGTCTCATCCAGTCTGTCTCTGTCCGTCTGTCTCAGACCGACTGTCTCAGCCCGCCTGTCTCAGAGCGTCTGTCTGTGACCGTCTGTCTCAGACCATCTGTCTCAGACCGTCTGTCTTAGCCCGCCTGTCGCAGCCCGCCTGTTTCAGTCCGTCTGTCTCAGACCATCTGTCTCAGCCCGCCTGTCTCAGCCCGCCTGTCTCAGCCCGCCTGTCTCAGACCATCTGTCTGAGACCGTCTGTCTCAGACCGTCAGTCTCAGACCGTCTGCTTCAGACCGCCTGTCTCTGTCCAACTGTCTCATCCCGTCTGTCTCTGTCCGTCTGTCTCAGACCGTCTGTCTTAGCCCGCCTGTCGCAGCCCGCCTGTTTCAGTCCGTCTGTCTCTGTCCGTCTGTCTCAACCCGCCTGTCTCTGCCCGTCTGCCTCAGACGGTCAGTCCCAGGCCGTCTGTCTCGGACCGTCTGACTCGGAACGTCTGTCTCGGACCGTCTGTCTCGGACCGTCTGTCTCAGACCGTCTGTCTGAGAGCGTCTGTCTCAGACCATCTGTATCAGACCGTCTGTCTTAGCCCGCCTGTCGCAGCCCGCCTGTCTCAGACCGTCTGTCTCAGACCACCTGTCTCAGCCCGCCTGTCTCAGCCCGCCTGTCTCAGACCGTCTGTCGGAGACCGTCTGTCTCAGCCCATCGGTCTCAGACCGTCTGTCTTAGCCCGCCTGTCGTAGCCCGCCTGTCTCCGTCCGTCTGTCTGAGACCGTCTGTCTCAGACCAACTGTCTCAGGCCGCCTGTCTGAGACCGTCTGTCTCAGCCCATCGGTCTCAGACCGTCTGTCTTAGCCCGCCTGTCTCAGCCCGCCTGTCTCAGACCGTCTGTCTGAGACCGTCTGTCTCAGACCAACTGTCTGAGACCGTCTGTCTCAGCCCATCTGTATCAGACCGTCTGTCTTAGCCCGCCTGTCGCAGCCCGCCTGTCTCAGTCCGTCTGTCTGAGACCGTCTGTCTCAGACCAACTGTCTCAGGCCGCCTGTCGCAGACCGTCTGTCTCAGAGCACCTGTCCCACACCATCTATCTCAGGCTGTCGGTCTTAGCCCGTCTGTCTCAGACCATCTGTCTCAGACCGCCGGTCTCGGACCGTCTGTCCCAGCCCGCCTGTCTCAGTCCGTCTGTCTGAGACCGTCTGTCTCAGACCAACTGTCTCAGGCCGCCTGTCGCAGACCGTCTGTCTCAGAGCATCTGTCCCACAACATCTATCTCAGGCTGTCGGTCTTAGCCCGCCCGTCGCAGCCCGCCTGTCTCAGGCCGCCTGTCTCAGACCGTCTGTCTCAGACCATCTGTCCCACACCATCTATCTCAGGCTGTCGGTCTTAGCCCGTCTGTCTCAGACTATCTGTCTCTGACCGCCGGTCTCAGACCGTCTGTCTCATGCCATCTGTCTCAGACCATCTGTCTCAGGCCGTCGGTCTTTGCCCGTCTGTCTGAGCCCGCCTGTCTCTGCCCGTCAGTCTCAGACCGTCTGTCTCAGACCGTCCGTCTCTGTCCAACTGTCTCATCCCGCCTGCCTCTGCCCGTCTGTATCAGACCATCTGTCTCAGGCCATCTGTCTCAGACCGTCAGTCTTAGCCCCTCTGTCTCAGCCCGCCTGTCTCTGTCCATCTGTCTCTGTTCGTCTGACTCAGACCGTCTGTCTGAGACCATCTGTCTCAGCCCGCCTGTCTCAGCCCGCCTGTCTCAGTCCGTCTGTCTCAGACCGTCTGCTTCAGACCGTCTGTCTCTGTCCAACTGTCTTATCCCGTCTTTCTCTGCCCGCCTGTCTCAGCCCGCCTGTCTCAGCCCGCCTGTCTCAGCCCGCCTGTCTCAGACCATCTGTCTGAGACCGTCTGTCTCAGACCGTCAGTCTCAGACCGTCTGCTTCAGACCGTCTGTCTCTGTCCAACTGTCTGATCCCGTCTGTCTCTGTCCGTCTGTCTCAGACCGTCTGCCTCTGCCCGCCTGTCTCAGCCCGCCTGTCTCAGTCCGTCTGTCTCAGTACGTCTGTCTGAGACCGTCTGTCTCAGACCAACTGTCTGAGACCGTCTGTCTCAGCCCATCTGTCTCAGACCGTCTGTCTCAGCCCGCCTGTCTCAGCCCGCCTGCCTCAGTCCGCCTGACTCAGTCCGTCGGTCTCAGACCGTCTGTCTCAGACCAACTGTCTCAGCCCGCCTGTCTCAGCCCGCCTTCTCAGACCGTCTGTCTGAGACCGTCTGTATCAGACCATCTGTATCAGACCGTCCGTCTCTGTCCAACTGTCCCATCCCGCCTGCCACTGCCCGTCTGTCACAGACCATCTGTCTCAGCCCGCCTGTCTGAGACCGTCTGTCTGGGACCGTCTGTCTCAGGCCATCTGTCTCAGACCGTCTGTATCAGACCGTCTGTCTTAGCCCGCTTGTCGCAGCCCGCCTGTCTCAGGCCGCCTGTCGCAGACCGTCTGTCTCAGAGCATCTGTCCCACACCATCTATCTCAGGCTGTCGGTCTTAGCCCGTCTGTCTCAGACCATCTGTCTCAGACCGCCGGTCTCAGACCGTCTGTCTCATGCCATGTGTCTCAGACCATCTGTCTCGTACCGTCCGTCTCTGTCCAACTGTCCCATCCCGCCTGCCACTGCCCGTCTGTCTCAGACCAACTGTCTCAGGCCGCCTGTCTCAGACCGTCTGTCTCAGACCAACTGTCCCACACCATCTATCTCAGGCTGTCGGTCTTAGCCCGTCTGTCTGAGACCATCTGTCTCAGACCGCCGGTCTCAGACCGTCTGTCTCATGCCATCAGTCTCAGACCATCTGTCTCAGGCCGTCGGTCTTAGCCCGCCTGTCTGAGCCCGCCTGTCTCTGCCAGTCAGTCTCAGACCGTCTGTCCCTGTCCAACTGTCTTATCCCGTCTTTCTCTGCCCGTCTGTCTCAGACCGTCTGTCTCAGCCCGCCTGTCTCAGCCCGCCTGTCTCAGTCCGTCTGCCTGAGACCGTCTGTCACGCACCATCTGTCTCAGGCCATCTGTCTCAGACCGTCAGTCTTAGCCCGTCTGTCTCAGCCCGCCTGTCTCAGTCCGCCTGTCGCAGACCGTCTGTCTCAGACCAACTGTCTCAGCCCGCCTGTCTCAGACCATCTGTCTCAGACCGCCGGTCTCAGACCGTCTGTCTCATGCCATGTGTCTCAGACCATCTGTCTCAGACCGTCCGTATCTGTCCAACTGTCCCATCCCGCCTACCACTGCCCGTCTGTCTCAGACCATCTGTCTCAGCCCGCCTGTCTCAGCCCGCCTGTCTGAGACCGTCTGTCTGGGACCGTCTGTCTCAGGCCATCTGCCTCAGACCGTCAGTCTTAGTCCCTCTGTCTCAGCCCGCCTGTCTCTGTCCATCTGTCTCTGTCCGTCTGACTCAGACCGTCTGTCTGAGACCGTCTGTCTCAGACCATCTGTCTCAAGCCGTCTGTCTTAGCCCGTCTGTCTTAGCCCGCCTGTCTCAGCCCGCCTGTCTCAGTCCGTCTGTCTGAGACCGTCTGTCTCAGACCATCTGTCTCAGGCCATCTGTCTCAGACCGTCTGTCTCAGCCCGCCTGTCTCAGCCCGCCTGTCTCAGTCCGTCTGTCTGAGACCGTCTGTCTCAGACCATCTGTCTCAGGCCATCTGTCTCAGACCGTCTGTCTTAGCCTGCCTGTCGCAGCCCGCCTGTCTCAGTCCGTCTGTCTCAGACCACCTGTCTCAGTCCGTCTGTCTCAGACCAACTGTCTCAGCCCGCCTGTCTCAGCCCGCCTGTCTCAGTCCGTCTGTCTCAGACCGTCTGTCTCAGACCAACTGTCTCAGCCCGCCTGTCTCAGCCCGCCTGTCACAGTACGTCTGTCTGAGACCGTCTGTCTCAGACCATCTGTCTCAGGCCATCTTTCTCAGACCGTCAGTCTTAGCCCCTCTGTCTCAGCCCGCCTGTCACTGTCCATCTGTCTCTGTTCGTCTGACTCAGACCGTCTGTCTGCGACCGTCTGTCTCAGCCCGCCTGTCTCAGTCCGTCTGTCTCAGACCGTCTGCTTCAGACCGCCTGTCTCAGTCCGTCTGTCTCAGACCGTCTGCTTCAGACCGTCTGTCTCTGTCCAACTGTCTTATCCCGTCTTTCTCTGCCCGCCTGTCTCAGTCCGCCTGACTCAGTCCGTCGGTCTCAGACCAACTGTCTCAGCCCGCCTGTCTCAGCCCGCCTTCTCAGACCGTCTGTCTGAGACCGTCTGTATCAGACCATCTGTATCAGACCATCTGTCTTAGCCCGCCTGTCGCAGCCCGCCTGTCTCAGTCCGTCTGTCTGAGAGCGTCTGTCTCAGACCAACTGTCTCAGACCGTCTGTCTTAGCCCGCCTGTCGCAGCCCGCCTGTCTCAGTCCGTCTGTCGCAGACCGTCTGTCTCAGACCAACTGTCTCAGCCCGCCTGTCTCAGACCATCTGTCTCAGACCGCCGGTCTCAGACCGTCTGTCTCATGCCATGTGTCTCAGACCATCTGTCTCAGACCGTCCGTATCTGTCCAACTGTCCCATCCCGCCTACCACTGCCCGTCTGTCTCAGACCATCTGTCTCAGCCCGCCTGTCTCAGCCCGCCTGTCTGAGACCGTCTGTCTGGGACCGTCTGTCTCAGGCCATCTGCCTCAGACCGTCAGTCTTAGTCCCTCTGTCTCAGCCCGCCTGTCTCTGTCCATCTGTCTCTGTCCGTCTGACTCAGACCGTCTGTCTGAGACCGTCTGTCTCAGACCATCTGTCTCAAGCCGTCTGTCTTAGCCCGTCTGTCTTAGCCCGCCTGTCTCAGCCCGCCTGTCTCAGTCCGTCTGTCTGAGACCGTCTGTCTCAGACCATCTGTCTCAGGCCATCTGTCTCAGACCGTCTGTCTCAGCCCGCCTGTCTCAGCCCGCCTGTCTCAGTCCGTCTGTCTGAGACCGTCTGTCTCAGACCATCTGTCTCAGGCCATCTGTCTCAGACCGTCTGTCTTAGCCTGCCTGTCGCAGCCCGCCTGTCTCAGTCCGTCTGTCTCAGACCACCTGTCTCAGTCCGTCTGTCTCAGACCAACTGTCTCAGCCCGCCTGTCTCAGCCCGCCTGTCTCAGTCCGTCTGTCTCAGACCGTCTGTCTCAGACCAACTGTCTCAGCCCGCCTGTCTCAGCCCGCCTGTCACAGTACGTCTGTCTGAGACCGTCTGTCTCAGACCATCTGTCTCAGGCCATCTTTCTCAGACCGTCAGTCTTAGCCCCTCTGTCTCAGCCCGCCTGTCACTGTCCATCTGTCTCTGTTCGTCTGACTCAGACCGTCTGTCTGCGACCGTCTGTCTCAGCCCGCCTGTCTCAGTCCGTCTGTCTCAGACCGTCTGCTTCAGACCGCCTGTCTCAGTCCGTCTGTCTCAGACCGTCTGCTTCAGACCGTCTGTCTCTGTCCAACTGTCTTATCCCGTCTTTCTCTGCCCGCCTGTCTCAGTCCGCCTGACTCAGTCCGTCGGTCTCAGACCAACTGTCTCAGCCCGCCTGTCTCAGCCCGCCTTCTCAGACCGTCTGTCTGAGACCGTCTGTATCAGACCATCTGTATCAGACCATCTGTCTTAGCCCGCCTGTCGCAGCCCGCCTGTCTCAGTCCGTCTGTCTGAGAGCGTCTGTCTCAGACCAACTGTCTCAGACCGTCTGTCTTAGCCCGCCTGTCGCAGCCCGCCTGTCTCAGTCCGTCTGTCTGAGACCGTCTGTCTCAGACCAACTGTCTCAGCCCGCCTGTCTCAGACCGTCTGTCTCAGACCGTCTGTCTCAGACCGTCTGTCTCAGACCGTCTGTCTCAGACCATCTGTCCCACACCATCTATCTCAGGCTGTCGGTCTTAGTCCGTCTGTCTCAGTTCGCCTGTCTCAGCCCGCCTGTCTCAGCCCGCCTGTCTCAGTGCGCCTGTCGCAGACCGTCTGTCTCAGACCAACTGTCCCAGCCCGCCTGTCTCAGACCATCTGTCTCAGACCGCCGGTCTCAGACCGTCTGTCTCATGCCATGTGTCTCAGACCATCTGTCTCAGACCGTCCGTCTCTATCCAACTGTCCCATCCCGCCTACCACTGCCCGTCTGTCTCAGACCATCTGTCTCAGCCCGCCTGTCTCAGCCCGCCTGTCTGAGACCGTCTGTCTGGGACCGTCTGTCTCAGGCCATCTGTCTCAGACCGTCAGTCTTAGTCCCTCTGTCTCAGCCCGCCTGTCTCTGTCCATCTGTCTCTGTCCGTCTGACTCAGACCGTCTGTCTGAGACCGTCTGTCTCAGACCGTCAGTCTTAGCCCCTCTGTCTCAGCCCGCCTGTCTCTGTCCATCTGTCTCTGTCCGTCTGACTCAGACCGTCTGTCTGAGACCATCTGTCTCAGCCCGCCTGTCTCAGCCCGCCTGTCTCAGTCCGTCTGCTTCAGACCGTCTGTCTCTGTCCAACTGTCTTATCCCGTCTTTCTCTGCCCGCCTGTCTCAGTCCGCCTGACTCAGTCCGTCGGTCTCAGACCGTCTGTCTCAGACCATCTGTCTCAGCCCGCCTGTCTGAGACCGTCTGTCTGGGACCGTCTGTCTCAGGCCATCTGTCTCAGACCGTCTGTATCAGACCGTCTGTCTTAGCCCGCTTGTCGCAGCCCGCCTGTCTCAGGCCGCCTGTCGCAGACCGTCTGTCTCAGAGCATCTGTCCCACACCATCTATCTCAGGCTGTCGGTCTTAGCCCGTCTGTCTCAGACCATCTGTCTCAGACCGCCGGTCTCAGACCGTCTGTCTCATGCCATGTGTCTCAGACCATCTGTCTCGTACCGTCCGTCTCTGTCCAACTGTCCCATCCCGCCTGCCACTGCCCGTCTGTCTCAGACCAACTGTCTCAGGCCGCCTGTCTCAGACCGTCTGTCTCAGACCATCTGTCCCACACCATCTATCTCAGGCTGTCGGTCTTAGCCCGTCTGTCTGAGACCATCTGTCTCAGACCGCCGGTCTCAGACCGTCTGTCCCTGTCCAACTGTCTTATCCCGTCTTTCTCTGCCCGTCTGTCTCAGACCGTCTGTCTCAGCCCGCCTGTCTCAGCCCGCCTGTCTCAGTCCGTCTGCCTGAGACCGTCTGTCACGGACCATCTGTCTCAGGCCATCTGCCTCAGACCGTCAGTCTTAGCCCGTCTGTCTCAGACCATCTGTCTCAGCCCGCCTGTCTCAGCCCGCCTGTCTGAGACCGTCTGTCTGGGACCGTCTGTCTCAGGCCATCTGTCTCAGACCGTCAGTCTTAGTCCCTCTGTCTCAGCCCGCCTGTCTCTGTCCATCTGTCTCTGTCCGTCTGACTCAGACCGTCTGTCTGAGACCGTCTGTCTCAGACCGTCAGTCTTAGCCCCTCTGTCTCAGCCCGCCTGTCTCTGTCCATCTGTCTCTGTCCGTCTGACTCAGACCGTCTGTCTGAGACCATCTGTCTCAGCCCGCCTGTCTCAGCCCGCCTGTCTCAGTCCGTCTGCTTCAGACCGTCTGTCTCTGTCCAACTGTCTTATCCCGTCTTTCTCTGCCCGCCTGTCTCAGTCCGCCTGACTCAGTCCGTCGGTCTCAGACCGTCTGTCTCAGACCAGCTGTCTCAGCCCGCCTGTCTCAGCCCGCCTTCTCAGACCGTCTGTCTGAGACCGTCTGTATCAGACCATCTGTATCAGACCATCTGTCTTAGCCCGCCTGTCGCAGCCCGCCTGTCTCAGTCCGTCTGTCTGAGACCGTCTGTCTCAGACCAACTGTCTCAGACCGTCTGTCTTAGCCCGCCTGTCGCAGCCCGCCTGTCTCAGTCCGTCTGTCTGAGACCGTCTGTCTCAGACCAACTGTCTCAGGCCGCCTGTCTCAGACCGTCTGTCTCAGACCGTCTGTCTCAGACCGTCTGTCTCAGACCGTCTGTCTCAGACCATCTGTCCCACACCATCTATCTCAGGCTGTCGGTCTTAGTCCGTCTGTCTCAGTTCGCCTGTCTCAGCTCGCCTGTCTCAGCCCGCCTGTCTCAGTCCGCCTGTCGCAGACCGTCTGTCTCAGACCAACTGTCTCAGCCCGCCTGTCTCAGACCATCTGTCTCAGACCGCCGGTCTCAGACCGTCTGTCTCATGCCATGTGTCTCAGACCATCTGTCTCAGACCGTCCGTCTCTGTCCAACTGTCCCATCCCGCCTACCACTGCCCGTCTGTCTCAGACCATCTGTCTCAGCCCGCCTGTCTCAGCCCGCCTGTCTGAGACCGTCTGTCTGGGACCGTCTGTCTCAGGCCATCTGTCTCAGACCGTCAGTCTTAGTCCCTCTGTCTCAGCCCGCCTGTCTCTGTCCATCTGTCTCTGTCCGTCTGACTCAGACCGTCTGTCTGAGACCGTCTGTCTCAGACCATCTGTCTCAAGCCGTCTGTCTTAGCCCGTCTGTCTTAGCCCGCCTGTCTCAGCCTGCCTGTCTCAGTCCGTCTGTCTGAGACCGTCTGTCTCAGACCATCTGTCTCAGGCCATCTGTCTCAGACCGTCAGTCTTAGCCCCTCTGTCTCAGCCCGCCTGTCTCTGTCCATCTGTCTCTGTCCGTCTGACTCAGACCGTCTGTCTGAGACCATCTGTCTCAGCCCGCCTGTCTCAGCCCGCCTGTCTCAGCCCGCCTGTCTCAGTCCGTCTCCTTCAGACCGTCTGTCTCTGTCCAACTGTCTTATCCCGTCTTTCTGTGCCCGCCTGTCTCAGTCCGCCTGACTCAGTCCGTCGGTCTCAGACCGTCTGTCTCAGACCAACTGTCTCAGCCCGCCTGTCTCAGCCCGCCCTCTCAGACCGTCTGTCTGAGACCGTCTGTATCAGACCATCTGTATCAGACCATCTGTCTTAGGCCGCCTGTCGCAGCCCGCCTGTCTCAGTCCGTCTGTCTGAGACCGTCTGTCTCAGACCAACTGTCTCAGACCGTCTGTCTCAGCCCGCGTGTCTCAGCCCGCCTGTCTCAGTCCGTCTGTCTCAGCCCGCCTGTCTCAGCCCGCCTGTCTCTGACCGTCTGTCTGAGGCCGTCTGTATCAGACCATCTGTATCAGACCATCTGTATCAGACCGTCTGTCTTACCCCGCCTGTCGCAGCCCGCCTGTCGCAGGCCGCCTGTCGCAGACCGTCTGTCTCAGAGCATCTGTCCCACACCATCTATCTCAGGCTGTCGGTCTTAGCCCGTCTGTCTCAGACCATCTGTCTCAGACCGCCGGTCTCAGACCGTCTGTCTCATGCCATGTGTCTCAGACCATCTGTCTCAGACCGTCCGTCTCTGTCCAACTGTCCCATCCCGCCTGCCACTGCCCGTCTGTCACAGACCATCTGTCTCAGCCCGCCTGTCTGAGACCGTCTGTCTGGGACCGTCTGTCTCAGGCCATCTGTCTCAGACCGTCTGTATCAGACCGTCTGTCTTAGCCCGCTTGTCGCAGCCCGCCTGTCTCAGGCCGCCTGTCGCAGACCGTCTGTCTCAGACCGCCGGTCTCAGACCGTCTGTCTCATGCCATGTGTCTCAGACCATCTGTCTCAGACCGTCCGTCTCTGTCCAACTGTCCCATCCCGCCTGCCACTGCCCGTCTGTCTCAGACCAACTGTCTGTGGCCGCCTGTCTCAGACCGTCTGTCTCAGACCATCTGTCCCACACCATCTATATCAGGCTGTCGGTCTTAGCCCGTCTGTCTGAGACCATCTGTCTCAGACCGCCGGTCTCAGACCGTCTGTCTCATGCCATCAGTCTCAGACCATCTGTCTCAGGCCGTCGGTCTTAGCCCGTCTGTCTGAGCCCGCCTGTCTCTGCCAGTCAGTCTCAGACCGTCTGTCTCAGACCGTCTGTCCCTGTCCAACTGTCTTATCCCGTCTTTCTCTGCCCATCTGTCTCAGACCGTCTGTCTCAGCCCGCCTGTCTCAGCCCGCCTGTCTCAGTCCGTCTGCCTGAGACCGTCTGTCTCGGACCATCTGTCTCAGGCCATCTGTCTCAGACCGTCAGTCTTAGCCCGTCTGTCTCAGCCCGCCTGTCCCTGTCCATCTGTCTCTGTCCGTCTGACTCAGACCGTCTGTCTGAGACCGTCTGTCTCAGCCCGCCTGTCTCAGCCCACGTGTCTCAGTCCGTCTGTCTCAGACCGTCTGCTTCAGACCGTCTGTCTCTGTCCAACTGTCTCATCCCGTCTGTCTCTGTCCGTCTGTCTCAGACCGTCTGTCTCTGCCCGCCTGTCTCAGCCCGCCTGTCTCAGTCCGTCTGTCGCAGTCCGTCTGTCTCAGACCGTCTGTCTCAGACCAACTGTCTCAGCCCGCCTGTCTCAGCCCGCCTGTCTCAGACCGTCTGGCTGAGACCGTCTGTCTCAGACCATCTGTATCAGATCGTCTGTCTTAGCCTGCCTGTCATAGCCCGCCTGTCTCAGTCCGTCTGTCTCAGACCACCTGTCTCAGTCCGTCTGTCTCAGACCGTCTGTCTCAGACCAACTGTCTCAGCCCGCCTGTCTCAGCCCGCCTGTCACAGTACGTCTGTCTGAGACCGTCTGTCTCAGACCATCTGTCTCAGGCCATCTTTCTCAGACCGTCAGTCTTAGCCCCTCTGTCTCAGCCCGCCTGTCTCTGTCCATCTGTCTCTGTCCGTCTGACTCAGACCGTCTGTCTGAGACCATCTGTCTCAGCCCGCCTGTCTCAGCCCGCCTGTCTCAGTCCGTCTGTCTCAGACCGTCTGTCTCTGTCCAACTGTCTTATCCCGTCTTTCTCTGCCCGCCTGTTTCAGTCCGCCTGACTCAGTCCGTCGGTCTCAGACCGTCTGTCTCAGACCAACTGTCTCAGCCCGCCTGTCTCAGCCCGCCTTCTCAGACCGTCTGTCTGAGACCGTCTGTATCAGACCATCTGTATCAGACCATCTGTCTTAGCCCGCCTGTCGCAGCCCGTCTGTCTCAGACCATCTGTCTCAAGCCGTCTGTCTTAGCCCGTCTGTCTTAGCCCGCCTGTCTCAGCCCGCCTGTCTCAGTCCGTCTGTCTGAGACCGTCTGTCTCAGACCATCTGTCTCAGGCCATCTGTCTCAGACCGTCAGTCTTAGCCCCTCTGTCTCAGCCCGCCTGTCTCTGTCCATCTGTCTCTGTCCGTCTGACTCAGACCGTCTGTCTGAGACCATCTGTCTCAGCCCGCCTGTCTCAGCCCGCCTGTCTCAGTCCGTCTGTCTCAGACCGTCTGCTTCAGACCGTCTGTCTCTGTCCAACTGTCTTATCCCGTCTTTCTCTGCCCGCCTGTCTCAGACCGTCTGTCTCAGCCCGCCTGTCTTAGCCCGCGTGTCATAGCCCGCTTGTCTCAGTCCGTCTGTCTCAGCCCGCCTGTCTCAGCCCGCCTGTCTCAGACCGCCGGTCTCAGACCGTCTGTCTCATGCCATGTGTCTCAGTCCATCTGTCTCAGACCGTCCGTCTCTGTCCAACTGTCCCATCCCGCCTGCCACTGCCCGTCTGTCACAGACCATCTGTCTCAGCCCGCCTGTCTGAGACCGTCTGTCTGGGACCGTCTGTCTCAGGCCATCTGTCTCAGACCGTCTGTATCAGGCCGTCTGTCTTAGCCCGCTTGTCGCAGCCCGCCTGTCTCAGGCCGCCTGTCGCAGACCGTCTGTCTCAGAGCATCTGTCCCACACCATCTATCTCAGACTGTCGGTCTTAGCCCGTCTGTCTCGGACTATCTGTCTCAGACCCCCGGTCTCAGACCGTCTGTCTCATGCCATGTGTCTCAGACCATCTGTCTCAGACCGTCCGTCTCTGTCCAACTGTCCCATCCCGCCTGCCACTGCCCGTCTGTCTCAGACCAACTGTCTCAGGCCGCCTGTCTCAGACCGTCTGTCTCAGACCATCTGTCCCACACCATCTATCTCAGGCTGTCGGTCTTAGCCCGTCTGTCTGAGACCATCTGTCTCAGACCGCCGGTCTCAGACCGTCTGTCTCATGCCATCAGTCTCAGACCAACTGTCTCAGCCCGCCTGTCTCAGACCGTCTGTCTCAGACCATCTGTCCCACACCATCTATCTCAGGCTGTCGGTCTTAGCCCGTCTGTCTGAGACCATCTGTCTCAGACCGCCGGTCTCAGACCGTCTGTCTCATGCCATCAGTCTCAGACCAACTGTCTCAGCCCGCCTGTCTCAGCCCGCCTGTCACAGTACGTCTGTCTGAGACCGTCTGTCTCAGACCATCTGTCTCAGGCCATCTTTCTCAGACCGTCAGTCTTAGCCCCTCTGTCTCAGCCCGCCTGTCACTGTCCATCTGTCTCTGTTCGTCTGACTCAGACCGTCTGTCTGAGACCGTCTGTCTCAGCCCGCCTGTCTCAGTCCGTCTGTCTCAGACCGTCTGCTTCAGACCGTCTGTCTCTGTCCAACTGTCTCATCCCGTCTGTCTCTGTCCCTCTGTCTCAGACCGTCTGTCTCAGACCATCTGTCTCAGACCAACTGTCTCAGACCGTCAGTCTTAGCCCCTCTGTCTCAGCCCGCCTGTCTCTGTCCATCTGTCTCTGTCCGTCTGACTCAGACCGTCTGTCTGAGACCATCTGTCTCAGCCCGCCTGTCTCAGCCCGCCTGTCTCAGTCCGTCTGTCTCAGACCGTCTGCTTCAGACCGTCTGTCTCTGTCCAACTGTCTTATCCCGTCTTTCTCTGCCCGCCTGTCTCAGTCCGCCTGACTCAGTCCGTCGGTCTCAGACCGTCTGTCTCAGACCAACTGTCTCAGCCCGCCTGTCTCAGCCCGCCTTCTCAGACCGTCTGTCTGAGACCGTCTGTATCAGACCATCTGTATCAGACCATCTGTCTTAGCCCGCCTGTCGCAGCCCGCCTGTCTCAGTCCGTCTGTCTGAGACCGTCTGTCTCAGACCAACTGTCTCAGACCGTCTGTCTTAGCCCGCCTGTCGCAGCCCGCCTGTCTCAGTCCGTCTGTCTGAGACCGTCTGTCTCAGACCAACTGTCTCAGGCCGCCTGTCTCAGACCGTCTGTTTCAGACCGTCTGTCTCAGACCATCTGTCCCACACCATCTATCTCAGGCTGTCGGTCTTAGTCCGTCTGTCTCAGTTCGCCTGTCTCAGCCCGCCTGTCTCAGCCCGCCTGTCTCAGTCCGCCTGTCGCAGACCGTCTGTCTCAGACCAACTGTCTCAGCCCGCCTGTCTCAGACCATCTGTCTCAGACCGCCGGTCTCAGACCGTCTGTCTCATGCCATGTGTCTCAGACCATCTGTCTCAGACGGTCCGTCTCTGTCCAACTGTCCCATCCCGCCTACCACTGCCCGTCTGTCTCAGACCATCTGTCTCAGCCCGCCTGTCTCAGCCCGCCTGTCTGAGACCGTCTGTCTGGGACCGTCTGTCTCAGGCCATCTGTCTCAGACCGTCAGTCTTAGTCCCTCTGTCTCAGCCCGCCTGTCTCTGTCCATCTGTCTCTGTCCGTCTGACTCAGACCGTCTGTCTGAGACCGTCTGTCTCAGACCATCTGTCTCAAGCCGTCTGTCTTAGCCCGTCTGTCTTAGCCCGCCTGTCTCAGCCCGCCTGTCTCAGTCCGTCTGTCTGAGACCGTCTGTCTCAGACCATCTGTTTCAGGCCATCTGTCTCAGACCGTCAGTCTTAGCCCCTCTGTCTCAGCCCGCCTGTCTCTGTCCATCTGTCTCTGTCCGTCTGACTCAGACCGTCTGTCTGAGACCATCTGTCTCAGCCCGCCTGTCTCAGCCCGCCTGTCTCAGTCCGTCTGTCTCAGACCGTCTGTCTCAGACCGTCTGCTTCAGACCGTCTGTCTCTGTCCAACTGTCTTATCCCGTCTTTCTCTGCCCGCCTGTCTCAGACCGCCTGTCTCAGCCCGCCTGTCTCAGCCCGCGTGTCTCAGCCCGCCTGTCTCAGTCCGTCTGTCTCAGCCCGCCTGTCTCAGCCCGCCTGTCTCAGACCGCCGGTCTCAGACCGTCTGTCTCATGCCATGTGTCTCAGACCATCTGTCTCAGACCGTCCGTCTCTGTCCAACTGTCCCATCCCGCCTGCCACTGCCCGTCTGTCTCAGACCAACTGTCTCAGGCCGCCTGTCTCAGACCGTCTGTCTCAGACCATCTGTCCCACACCATCTATCTCAGGCTGTCGGTCTTAGCCCGTCTGTCTGAGACCATCTGTCTCAGACCGCCGGTCTCAGACCGTCTGTCTCATGCCATCAGTCTCAGACCAACTGTCTCAGCCCGCCTGTCTCAGCCCGCCTGTCTCAGTCCGTCTGTCTCAGACCGTCTGTCTCAGACCAACTGTCTCAGCCCGCCTGTCTCAGCCCGCCTGTCACAGTACGTCTGTCTGAGACCGTCTGTCTCAGACCATCTGTCTCAGGCCATCTTTCTCAGACCGTCAGTCTTAGCCCCTCTGTCTCAGCCCGCCTGTCACTGTCCATCTGTCTCTGTTCGTCTGACTCAGACCGTCTGTGTGAGACCGTCTGTCTCAGCCCGCCTGTCTCAGTCCGTCTGTCTCAGACCGTCTGCTTCAGACCGTCTGTCTCTGTCCAACTGTCTCATCCCGTCTGTCTCTGTCCCTCTGTCTCAGACCGTCTGTCTCAGACCATCTGTCTCAGACCAACTGTCTCAGACCGTCAGTCTTAGCCCCTCTGTCTCAGCCCGCCTGTCTCTGTCCATCTGTCTCTGTCCGTCTGACTCAGACCGTCTGTCTGAGACCATCTGTCTCAGCCCGCCTGTCTCAGCCCGCCTGTCTCAGTCCGTCTGTCTCAGACCGTCTGCTTCAGACCGTCTGTCTCTGTCCAACTGTCTTATCCCGTCTTTCTCTGCCCGCCTGTCTCAGTCCGCCTGACTCAGTCCGTCGGTCTCAGACCGTCTGTCTCAGACCAACTGTCTCAGCCCGCCTGTCTCAGCCCGCCTTCTCAGACCGTCTGTCTGAGACCGTCTGTATCAGACCATCTGTATCAGACCATCTGTCTTAGCCCGCCTGTCGCAGCCCGCCTGTCTCAGTCCGTCTGTCTCAGACCGTCTGTCTCAGACCATCTGTCCCACACCATCTATCTCAGGCTGTCGGTCTTAGTCCGTCTGTCTCAGACCGTCTGTCTCAGCCCGCCTGTCTCAGCCCGCCTGTCTCAGTCCGCCTGTCGCAGACCGTCTGTCTCAGACCAACTGTCTCAGGCCGCCTGTCTCAGACCGTCTGTCTCAGACCGTCTGTCTCAGACCGTCTGTCTCAGACCATCTGTCCCACACCATCTATCTCAGGCTGTCGGTCTTAGTCCGTCTGTCTCAGTTCGCCTGTCTCAGCCCGCCTGTCTCAGCCCGCCTGTCTCAGTCCGCCTGTCTGAGACCGTCTGTCTGGGACCGTCTGTCTCAGGCCATCTGTCTCAGACCGTCAGTCTTAGTCCCTCTGTCTCAGCCCGCCTGTCTCTGTCCATCTGTCTCTGTCCGTCTGACTCAGACCGTCTGTCTCATGCCATGTGTCTCAGACCATCTGTCTCAGACCGTCCGTCTCTGTCCAACTGTCCCATCTGTGGTCTGTCACAGACCATCTGTCTCAGCCCGCCTGTCTGAGACCGTCTGTCTGGGACCGTCTGTCTCAGGCCATCTGTCTCAGACCGTCTGTATCAGACCGTCTGTCTTAGCCCGCTTGTCGCAGCCCGCCTGTCTCAGGCCGCCTGTCGCAGACCGTCTGTCTCAGAGCATCTGTCCCACACCATCTATCTCAGGCTGTCGGTCTTAGCCCGTCTGTCTCAGACCATCTGTCTCAGACCGTCTGTCTCATGCCATGTGTCTCAGACCATCTGTCTCAGACCGTCCGTCTCTGTCCAACTGTCCCATCCCGCCTGCCACTGCCCGTCTGTCTCAGACCAACTGTCTCAGGCCGCCTGTCTCAGACCGTCTGTCTCAGACCATCTGACCCACACCATCTATCTCAGACTGTCGGTCTTAGCCCGTCTGTCTGAGACCATCTGTCTCAGACCGCCGGTCTCAGACCGTCTGTCTCATGCCATCAGTCTCAGACCATCTGTCTCAGGCCGTCTGTCCCTGTCCAACTGTCTTATCCCGTCTTTCTCTGCCCGTCTGTCTCAGACCGTCTGTCTCAGCCCGCCTGTCTCAGCCCGCCTGTCTCAGTCCGTCTGCCTGAGACCGTCTGTCTCGGACCATCTGTCTCAGGCCATCTGTCTCAGACCGTCAGTCTTAGCCCGTCTGTCTCAGCCCGCCTGTCTCTGTCCATCTGTCTCTGTCCGTCTGACTCAGACCGTCTGTCTGAGACCGTCTGTCTCAGACCGTCTGCTTCAGACCGTCTGTCTCTGTCCAACTGTCTCATCCCGTCTGTCTCAGTCCGTCTGTCTCAGCCCGCCTGTCTCAGCCCGCCTGTCTCAGACCGCCGGTCTCAGACCGTCTGTCTCATGCCATGTGTCTCAGACCATCTGTCTCAGACCGTCCGTCTCTGTCCAACTGTCCCATCCCGCCTGCCACTGCCCGTCTGTCACAGACCATCTGTCTCAGCCCGCCTGTCTGAGACCGTCTGTCTGGGACCGTCTGTCTCAGGCCATCTGTCTCAGACCGTCTGTATCAGACCGTCTGTCTTAGCCCGCCTGTCTCAGCCCGCCTGTCTCAGTCCGTCTGTCTGAGACCGTCTGTCTCAGACCATCTGTCTCAGGCCATCTGTCTCAGACCGTCAGTCTTAGCCCCTCTGTCTCATCCCGCCTGTCTCTGTCCATCTGTCTCTGTTCGTCTGACTCAGACCGTCTGTCTGAGACCATCTGTCTCAGCCCGCCTGTCTCAGCCCGCCTGTCTCTGTCCGTCTGTCTCAGACCGTCTGCTTCAGACCGTCTGTCTCTGTCCAACTGTCTTATCCCGTCTTTCTCTGCCCGCCTGTCTCAGACCGTCTGTCTCAGCCCGCCTGTCTCAGCCCGCGTGTCACAGCCCGCCTGTCTCAGTCCGTCTGTCTCAGCCCGCCTGTCTCAGCCCGCCTGTCTCAGACCGCCGGTCTCAGACCGTCTGTCTCATGCCATGTGTCTCAGACCATCTGTCTCAGACCGTCCGTCTCTGTCCAACTGTCCCATCCCGCCTGCCACTGCCCGTCTGTCACAGACCATCTGTCTCAGCCCGCCTGTCTGAGACCGTCTGTCTGGGACCGTCTGTCTCAGGCCATCTGTCCTAGACCGTCTGTATCAGACCGTCTGTCTTAGCCCGCTTGTCGCAGCCCGCCTGTCTCAGGCCGCCTGTCGCAGACCGTCTGTCTCAGAGCATCTGTGCCACACCATCTATCTCAGGCTGTCGGTCTTAGCCCGTCTGTCTCAGACCATCTGTCTCAGACCGCCGGTCTCAGACCGTCTGTCTCATGCCATGTGTCTCAGACCATCTGTCTCAGACCGTCCGTCTCTGTCCAACTGTCCCATCCCGCCTGCCACTGCCCGTCTGTCTCAGACCAACTGTCTCAGGCCGCCTGTCTCAGACCGTCTGTCTCAGACCATCTGACCCACACCATCTATCTCAGGCTGTCGGTCTTAGCCCGTCTGTCTGAGACCATCTGTCTCAGACCGCCGGTCTCAGACCGTCTGTCTCATGCCATCAGTCTCAGACCATCTGTCTCAGGCCGTCTGTCCCTGTCCAACTGTCTTATCCCGTCTTTCTCTGCCCGTCTGTCTCAGACCGTCTGTCTCAGCCCGCCTGTCTCAGCCCGCCTGTCTCAGTCCGTCTGCCTGAGACCGTCTGTCTCGGACCATCTGTCTCAGGCCATCTGTCTCAGACCGTCAGTCTTAGCCCGTCTGTCTCAGCCCGCCTGTCTCTGTCCATCTGTCTCTGTCCGTCTGACTCAGACCGTCTGTCTGAGACCGTCTGTCTCAGACCGTCTGCTTCAGACCGTCTGTCTCTGTCCAACTGTCCCATCCCGCCTGCCACTGCCCGTCTGTCACAGACCATCTGTCTCAGCCCGCCTGTCTGAGACCGTCTGTCTGGGACCGTCTGTCTCAGGCCATCTGTCTCAGACCGTCTGTCTTAGCCCGCCTGTCTCAGCCCGCCTGTCTCAGTCCGTCTGTCTGAGACCGTCTGTCTCAGACCATCTGTCTCAGGCCATCTGTCTCATCCCGTCTGTCTCAGTCCGTCAGTCTCAGCCCGCCTGTCTCAGCCCGCCTGTCTCAGACCGCCGGTCTCAGACCGTCTGTCTCATGCCATGTGTCTCAGACCATCTGTCTCAGACCGTCCGTCTCTGTCCAACTGTCCCATCCCGCCTGCCACTGCCCGTCTGTCACAGACCATCTGTCTCAGCCCGCCTGTCTGAGACCGTCTGTCTGGGACCGTCTGTCTCAGGCCATCTGTCTCAGACCGTCTGTCTTAGCCCGCCTGTCTCAGCCCGCCTGTCTCAGTCCGTCTGTCTGAGACCGTCTGTCTCAGACCATCTGTCTCAGACCGTCAGTCTTAGCCCCTCTGTCTCATCCCGCCTGTCTCTGTCCATCTGTCTCTGTCCGTCTGACTCAGACCGTCTGTCTGAGACCATCTGTCTCAGCCCGCCTGTCTCAGCCCGCCTGTCTCTGTCCGTCTGTCTCAGACCGTCTGCTTCAGACCGTCTGTCTCTGTCCAACTGTCTTATCCCGTCTTTCTCTGCCCGCCTGTCTCAGACCGTCTGTCTCAGCCCGCCTGTCTCAGCCCGCGTGTCTCAGCCCGCCTGTCTCAGTCCGTCTGTCTCAGCCCGCCTGTCTCAGCCCGCCTGTCTCAGACCGCCGGTCTCAGACCGTCTGTCTCATGCCATGTGTCTCAGACCATCTGTCTCAGACCGTCCGTCTCTGTCCAACTGTCCCATCCCGCCTGCCACTGCCCGTCTGTCACAGACCATCTGTCTCAGCCCGCCTGTCTGAGACCGTCTGTCTGGGACCGTCTGTCTCAGGCCATCTGTCTCAGACCGTCTGTATCAGACCGTCTGTCTTAGCCCGCTTGTCGCAGCCCGCCTGTCTCAGGCCGCCTGTCGCAGACCGTCTGTCTCAGAGCATCTGTCCCACACCATCTATCTCAGGCTGTCGGTCTTAGCCCGTCTGTCTCAGACCATCTGTCTCAGACCGCCGGTCTCTGTCCAACTGTCCCATCCCGCCTGCCACTGCCCGTCTGTCTCAGACCAACTGTCTCAGGCCGCCTGTCTCAGACCGTCTGTCTCAGACCATCTGACCCACACCATCTATCTCAGGCTGTCGGTCTTAGCCCGTCTGTCTGAGACCATCTGTCTCAGACCGCCGGTCTCAGACCGTCTGTCTCATGCCATCAGTCTCAGACCATCTGTCTCAGGCCGTCTGTCCCTGTCCAACTGTCTTATCCCGTCTTTCTCTGCCCGTCTGTCTCAGACCGTCTGTCTCAGCCCGCCTGTCTCAGCCCGCCTGTCTCAGTCCGTCTGCCTGAGACCGTCTGTCTCGGACCATCTGTCTCAGGCCATCTGTCTCAGACCGTCAGTCTTAGCCCGTCTGTCTCAGCCCGCCTGTCTCTGTCCATCTGTCTCTGTCCGTCTGACTCAGACAGTCTGTCTGAGACCGTCTGTCTCAGACCGTCTGCTTCAGACCGTCTGTCTCTGTCCAACTGTCTCATCCCGTCTGTCTCTGTCCGTCTGTCTCAGTTCGCCTGTCTCAGCCCGCCTGTCTCAGCCCGCCTGTCTCAGTCCGCCTGTCACAGACCGTCTGTCTCAGACCAACTGTCTCAGCCCGCCTGTCTCAGCCCGCCTGTCTCAGACCGTCTGTCTGAGACCGTCTGTCTGAGACCGTCTGTCTCAGACCAGCTGTATCAGACCGTCTGTCTTAGCCCCCCTGTCGCAGCCCGCCTGTCTCAGACCGTCTGCTTCAGACCGTCTGTCTCTGTCCAACTGTCTCATCCCGTCTGTCTCTCTCCGTCTGTCTCAGACCGTCTGTCTCTGCCCGCCTGTCTCAGCCCGCCTGTCTCAGTCCGTCTGTCTCAGACCGTCTGTCTCTGCCCGCCTGTCTCAGCCCGCCTGTCTCAGTCCGTCTGTCTCAGTCCGTCTGTCTCAGACCGTCTGTCTCTGCCCGCCTGTCTCAGCCCGCCTGTCTCAGTCCGTCTGTCTCAGTCCGTCTGTCTCAGACCGTCTGTCTCAGACCAACTGTCTCACCCCGCCTGTCTCTGCCCGTCAGTCTCAGACCGTCTGTCTCAGACCGTCTGTCTCAGACCGTCTGTCCCTGTCCAACTGTCTTTTCCCGTCTTTCTCTGCCCGTCTGTCTCAGACCGCCTGTCTCAGCACGCCTGTCTCAGTCCGTCTGTCTGAGACCGCCTGTCTCAGACCATCTGTCTCAGACCGTCTGTCTCATGCCATCAGTCTCAGACCATCTGTCTCAGGCCGTCGGTCTTAGCCCGTCAGTCTCAGACCGTCTGTCTCAGACCGTCTGTCTCAGACCGTCTGTCTCAGACCGTCTGTCTCTGTCCAACCGTCTTATCCCGTCTTTCTCTGCCCGTCTGTCTCAGACCGTCTGTCTCAGCCCGCCTGTCTCAGCCCGCCTGTCTCTGCCCGCCTGTCTCAGTCAGTCTGTCTCAGACCGTCTGCTTCAGACCGTCTGTCTCTGTCCAACTGTCTCATCCCGTCTGTCTCTGTCCGTCTGTCTCAGACCGTCTGTCTCAGCCCGCCTGTCTCAGCCCGCCTGTCTCAGTCCGCCTGACTCAGTCCGCCTGTCACAGACCGTCTGTCTCAGACCAACTGTCTCACCCCGCCTGTCTCTGCCCGTCAGTCTCAGACCGTCTGTCTCAGACCGTCTGTCTCAGACCGTCTGTCTCAGACCGTCTGTCCCTGTCCAACTGTCTTTTCCCGTCTTTCTCTGCCCGCCTGTCTCAGCCCGCCTGTCACAGTACGTCTGTCTCAGACCGTCTGTCTCAGACCAACTGTCTGAGACCGTCTGTCTCAGCCCATCTGTCTCAGACCGTCTGTCTCAGCCCGCCTGTCTCAGCCCGCCTGTCTCAGTCCGCCTGACTCAGTCCGTCGGTCTCAGACCGTCTGTCTCAGACCAACTGTCTCAGCCCGCCTGTCTCAGCCCGCCTTCTCAGACCGTCTGTCTGAGACCGTCTGTATCAGACCATCTGTATCAGACCATCTGTCTTAGCCCGCCTGTCGCAGCCCGCCTGTCTCAGTCCGTCTGTCTGAGACCGTCTGTCTCAGACCAACTGTCTCAGACCGTCTGTCTTAGCCCGCCTGTCGCAGCCCGCCTGTCTCAGTCCGTCTGTCTGAGACCGTCTGTCTCAGACCAACTGTCTCAGGCCGCCTGTCTCAGACCGTCTGTCTCAGACCGTCTGTCCCATGCCATGTGTCTCAGACCATCTGTCTCAGACCGTCCGTCTCTGTCCAACTGTCCCATCCCGCCTACCACTGCCCGTCTGTCTCAGACCATCTGTCTCAGCCCGCCTGTCTCAGCCCGCCTGTCTGAGACCGTCTGTCTGGGACCGTCTGTCTCAGGCCATCTGTCTCAGACCGTCAGTCTTAGTCCCTCTGTCTCAGCCCGCCTGTCTCTGTCCATCTGTCTCTGTCCGTCTGACTCAGACCGTCTGTCTGAGACCGTCTGTCTCAGACCATCTGTCTCAAGCCGTCTGTCTTAGCCCGTCTGTCTTAGCCCGCCTGTCTCAGCCCGCCTGTCTCAGTCCGTCTGTCTGAGACCGTCTGTCTCAGACCATCTGTCTCAGGCCATCTGTCTCAGACCGTCAGTCTTAGCCCCTCTGTCTCAGCCCGCCTGTCTCTGTCCATCTGTCTCTGTCCGTCTGACTCAGACCGTCTGTCTGAGACCATCTGTCTCAGCCCGCCTGTCTCAGCCCGCCTGTCTCAGTCCGTCTGTCTCAGACCGTCTGCTTCAGACCGTCTGTCTCTGTCCAACTGTCTTATCCCGTCTTTCTCTGCCCGCCTGTCTCAGACCGTCTGTCTCAGCCCGCCTGTCTCAGCCCGCGTGTCTCAGCCCGCCTGTCTCAGTCCGTCTGTCTCAGCCCGCCTGTCTCAGCCCGCCTGTCTCTGACCGTCTGTCTGAGGCCGTCTGTATCAGACCATCTGTATCAGACCATCTGTATCAGACCGTCTGTCTTACCCCGCCTGTCGCAGCCCGCCTGTCGCAGGCCGCCTGTCGCAGGCCGCCTGTCGCCGACCGTCTGTCTCAGAGCATCTGTCTCACACCATCTATCTCAGGCTGTCGGTCTTAGCCCGTCTGTCTCAGACCATCTGTCTCAGACCGCCGGTCTCAGACCGTCTGTCTCATGCCATGTGTCTCAGACCATCTGTCTCAGACCGTCCGTCTCTGTCCAACTGTCCCATCCCGCCTGCCACTGCCCGTCTGTCACAGACCATCTGTCTCAGCCCGCCTGTCTGAGACCGTCTGTCTGGGACCGTCTGTCTCAGGCCATCTGTCTCAGACCGTCTGTATCAGACCGTCTGTCTTAGCCCGCTTGTCGCAGCCCGCCTGTCTCAGGCCGCCTGTCGCAGACCGTCTGTCTCAGAGCATCTGTCCCACACCATCTATCTCAGGCTGTCGGTCTTAGCCCGTCTGTCTCAGACCATCTGTCTCAGACCGCCGGTCTCAGACCGTCTGTCTCATGCCATGTGTCTCAGACCATCTGTCTCAGACCGTCCGTCTCTGTCCAACTGTCCCATCCCGCCTGCCACTGCCCGTCTGTCTCAGACCAACTGTCTCAGGCCGCCTGTATCAGACCGTCTGTCTCAGACCATCTGTCCCACACCATCTATCTCAGGCTGTCGGTCTTAGCCCGTCTGTCTGAGACCATCTGTCTCAGACCGCCGGTCTCAGACCGTCTGTCTCATGCCATCAGTCTCAGACCATCTGTCTCAGGCCGTCGGTCTTAGCCCGTCTGTCTGAGCCCGCATGTCTCTGCCAGTCAGTCTCAGACCGTCTGTCTCAGACCGTCTGTCTCAGACCAACTGTCTCAGCCCGCCTGTCTCAGCCCGCCTGTCTCAGTCCGTCAGTCTCAGACCGTCTGTCTCAGACCATCTGTATCAGACCGTCTGTCTTAGCCCGCCTGGCGCAGCCCGCCTGTCTCAGTCCGTCTGTCTCTGTCCGTCTGTCTCAGACCAACTGTCTCACCCCGCCTGTCTCTGCCCGTCAGTCTCAGACGGTCTGTCTCAGACCGTCTGTCTCAGACCGTCTGTGTCTGTCCAACTGTCTTTTCCCGTCTTTCTCTGCCCGTCTGTCTCAGACCGCCTGTCTCAGCCCGCCTGTCTCAGTCCGTCTGTCTGAGACCGCCTGTCTCAGACCATCTGTCTCAGACCGTCTGTCTCATGCCATCAGTCTCAGACCATCTGTCTCAGGCCGTCGGTCTTAGCCCGTCTGTCTGAGCCCGCCTGTCTCTGCCCGTCAGTCTCAGACCGTCTGTCTCAGACCGTCTGTCTCAGACCGTCTGTCTCTGTCCAACCGTCTTATCCCGTCTTTCTCTGCCCGTCTGTCTCAGACCGTCTGTCTCAGCCCGCCTGTCTCAGCCCGCCTGTCTCTGCCCGCCTGTCTCAGTCAGTCTGTCTCAGACCGTCTGCTTCAGACCGTCTGTCTCTGTCCAACTGTCTCATCCCGTCTGTCTCTGTCCGTCTGTCTCAGACCGTCTGTCTCAGCCCATCTGTCTCAGACCGTCTGTCTCAGCCCGCCTGTCTCAGCCCGTCTGTCTCAGTCCGCCTGACTCAGTCCGTCGGTCTCAGACCGTCTGTCTCAGACCAACTGTCTCAGCCCGCCTGTCTCAGCCCGCCTTCTCAGACCGTCTGTCTGAGACCGTCTGTATCAGACCATCTGTATCAGACCATCTGTCTTAGCCCGCCTGTCGCAGCCCGCCTGTCTCAGTCCGTCTGTCTGAGACCGTCTGTCTCAGACCAACTGTCTCAGACCGTCTGTCTTAGCCCGCCTGTCGCAGCCCGCCTGTCTCAGTCCGTCTGTCTGAGACCGTCTGTCTCAGACCAACTGTCTCAGGCCGCCTGTCTCAGACCGTCTGTCTCAGACCGTCTGTCTCATGCCATGTGTCTCAGACCATCTGTCTCAGACCGTCCGTCTCTGTCCAACTGTCCCATCCCGCCTACCACTGCCCGCCTGTCTCAGACCATCTGTCTCAGCCCGCCTGTCTCAGCCCGCCTGTCTGAGACCGTCTGTCTGGGACCGTCTGTCTCAGGCCATCTGTCTCAGACCGTCAGTCTTAGTCCCTCTGTCTCAGCCCGCCTGTCTCTGTCCATCTGTCTCTGTCCGTCTGACTCAGACCGTCTGTCTGAGACCGTCTATCTCAGACCATCTGTCTCAAGCCGTCTGTCTTAGCCCGTCTGTCTTAGCCCGCCTGTCTCAGCCCGCCTGTCTCAGTCCGTCTGTCTGAGACCGTCTGTCTCAGACCATCTGTCTCAGGCCATCAGTCTCAGACCGTCAGTCTTAGCCCCTCTGTCTCAGCCCGCCTGTCTCTGTCCATCTGTCTCTGTCCGTCTGACTCAGACCGTCTGTCTGAGACTATCTGTCTCAGCCCGCCTGTCTCAGCCCGCCTGTCTCAGTCCGTCTGTCTCAGTCCGTCTGTCTGAGACCGCCTGTCTCAGACCATCTGTCTCAGACCGTCTGTCTCATGCCATGTGTCTCAGACCATCTGTCTCAGACCGTCCGTCTCTGTCCAACTGTCCCATCCCGCCTGCCACTGCCCGTCTGTCACAGACCATCTGTCTCAGCCCGCCTGTCTGAGACCGTCTGTCTGGGACCGTCTGTCTCAGGCCATCTGTCTCAGACCGTCTGTATCAGACCGTCTGTCTTAGCCCGGTTGTCGCAGCCCGCCTGTCTCAGGCCGCCTGTCGCAGACCGTCTGTCTCAGAGCATCTGTCCCACACCATCTATCTCAGGCTGTCGGTCTTAGCCCGTCTGTCTCAGACCATCTGTCTCAGACCGCCGGTCTCAGACCGTCTGTCTCATGCCATGTGTCTCAGACCATCTGTCTCAGACCGTCCGTCTCTGTCCAACTGTCCCATCCCGCCTGCCACTGCCCGTCTGTCTCAGACCAACTGTCTCAGGCCGCCTGTCTCAGACCGTCTGTCTCAGACCATCTGTCCCACACCATCTATCTCAGGCTGTCGGTCTTAGCCCGTCTGTCTGAGACCATCTGTCTCAGACCGCCGGTCTCAGACCGTCTGTCTCATGCCATCAGTCTCAGACCATCTGTCTCAGGCCGTCGGTCTTAGCCCGTCTGTCTGAGCCCGCATGTCTCTGCCAGTCAGTCTCAGACCGTCTGTCTCAGACCGTCTGTCTCAGACCAACTGTCTCAGCCCGCCTGTCTCAGCCCGCCTGTCTCAGTCCGTCAGTCTCAGACCGTCTGTCTCAGACCGTCTGTCTCAGACCATCTGTATCAGACCGTCTGTCTTAGCCCGCCTGGCGCAGCCCGCCTGTCTCAGTCCGTCTGTCTCTGTCCGTCTGTCTCAGACCAACTGTCTCACCCCGCCTGTCTCTGCCCGTCAGTCTCAGACCGTCTGTCTCAGACCGTCTGTCTCAGACCGTCTGTCTCAGACCGTCTGTCTCTGTCCAACTGTCTTTTCCCGTCTTTCTCTGCCCGTCTGTCTCAGACCGCCTGTCTCAGCCCGCCTGTCTCAGTCCGTCTGTCTGAGACCGCCTGTCTCAGACCATCTGTCTCAGACCGTCTGTCTCATGCCATCAGTCTCAGACCATCTGTCTCAGGCCGTCGGTCTTAGCCCGTCTGTCTGAGCCCGCCTGTCTCTGCCCGTCAGTCTCAGACCGTCTGTCTCAGACCGTCTGTCTCTGTCCAACCGTCTTATCCCGTCTTTCTCTGCCCGTCTGTCTCAGACCGTCTGTCTCAGCCCGCCTCTCTCAGCCCGCCTGTCTCTGCCCGCCTGTCTCAGTCAGTCTGTCTCAGACCGTCTGCTTCAGACCGTCTGTCTCTGTCCAACTGTCTCATCCCGTCTGTCTCTGTCCGTCTGTCTCAGACCGTCTGTCTCAGCCCATCTGTCACAGACCGTCTGTCTCAGCCCGCCTGTCTCAGCCCGTCTGTCTCAGTCCGCCTGACTCAGTCCGTCGGTCTCAGACCGTCTGTCTCAGACCAACTGTCTCAGCCCGCCTGTCTCAGCCCGCCTTCTCAGACCGTCTGTCTGAGACCGTCTGTATCAGACCATCTGTATCAGACCATCTGTCTTAGCCCGCCTGTCGCAGCCCGCCTGTCTCAGTCCGTCTGTCTGAGACCGTCTGTCTCAGACCAACTGTCTCAGACCGTCTGTCTTAGCCCGCCTGTCGCAGCCCGCCTGTCTCAGTCCGTCTGTCTGAGACCGTCTGTCTCAGACCAACTGTCTCAGGCCGCCTGTCTCAGACCGTCTGTCTCAGACCGTCTGTCTCATGCCATGTGTCTCAGACCATCTGTCTCAGACCGTCCGTCTCTGTCCAACTGTCCCATCCCGCCTACCACTGCCCGTCTGTCTCAGACCATCTGTCTCAGCCCGCCTGTCTCAGCCCGCCTGTCTGAGACCGTCTGTCTGGGACCGTCTGTCTCAGGCCATCTGTCTCAGACCGTCAGTCTTAGTCCCTCTGTCTCAGCCCGCCTGTCTCTGTCCATCTGTCTCTGTCCGTCTGACTCAGACCGTCTGTCTGAGACCGTCTGTCTCAGACCATCTGTCTCAAGCCGTCTGTCTTAGCCCGTCTGTCTTAGCCCGCCTGTCTCAGCCCGCCTGTCTCAGTCCGTCTGTCTGAGACCGTCTGTCTCAGACCATCTGTCTCAGGCCATCTGTCTCAGACCGTCAGTCTTAGCCCCTCTGTCTCAGCCCGCCTGTCTCTGTCCATCTGTCTCTGTCCGTCTGACTCAGACCGTCTGTCTGAGACCATCTGTCTCAACCCGCCTGTCTCAGCCCGCCTGTCTCAGTCCGTCTGTCTCAGACCGTCTGTCTCAGACCAACTGTCTCACCCCGCCTGTCTCTGCCCGTCAGTCTCAGACCGTCTGTCTCAGACCGTCTGTCTCAGACCGTCTGTCTCTGTCCAACCGTCTTATCCCGTCTTTCTCTGCCCGTCTGTCTCAGACCGTCTGTCTCAGCCCGCCTGTCTCAGCCCGCCTGTCTCTGCCCGCCTGTCTCAGTCAGTCTGTCTCAGACCGTCTGCTTCAGACCGTCTGTCTCTGTCCAACTGTCTCATCCCGTCTGTCTCTGTCCGTCTGTCTCAGACCGTCTGTCTCTGCCCGCCTGTCTCAGCCCGCCTGTCACAGTACGTCTGTCTCAGACCGTCTGTCTCAGACCAACTGTCTGAGACCGTCTGTCTCAGCCCATCTGTCTCAGACCGTCTGTCTCAGCCCGCCTGTCTCAGCCCGCCTGTCTCAGTCCGCCTGACTCAGTCCGTCGGTCTCAGACCGTCTGTCTCAGACCAACTGTCTCAGCCCGCCTGTCTCAGCCCGCCTGTCTCAGTCCGTCTGTCTGAGACCGTCTGTCTCAGACCAACTGTCTCAGACCGTCTGTCTTAGCCCGCCTGTCGCAGCCCGCCTGTCTCAGTCCGTCTGTCTGAGACCGTCTGTCTCAGACCAACTGTCTCAGGCCGCCTGTCTCAGACCGTCTGTCTCAGACCGTCTGTCTCATGCCATGTGTCTCAGACCATCTGTCTCAGACCGTCCGTCTCCGTCCAACTGTCCCATCCCGCCTACCACTGCCCGTCTGTCTCAGACCATCTGTCTCAGCCCGCCTGTCTCAGCCCGCCTGTCTGAGACCGTCTGTCTGGGACCGTCTGTCTCAGGCCATCTGTCTCAGACCGTCAGTCTTAGTCCCTCTGTCTCAGCCCGCCTGTCTCTGTCCATCTGTCTCTGTCCGTCTGACTCAGACCGTCTGTCTGAGACCGTCTGTCTCAGACCATCTGTCTCAAGCCGTCTGTCTTAGCCCGTCTGTCTTAGCCCGCCTGTCTCAGCCCGCCTGTCTCAGTCCGTCTGTCTGAGACCGTCTGTCTCAGACCATCTGTCTCAGGCCATCTGTCTCAGACCGTCAGTCTTAGCCCCTCTGTCTCAGCCCGCCTGTCTCTGTCCATCTGTCTCTGTCCGTCTGACTCAGACCGTCTGTCTGAGACCATCTGTCTCAGCCCGCCTGTCTCAGCCCGCCTGTCTCAGTCCGTCTGTCTCAGACCGTCTGCTTCAGACCGTCTGTCTCTGTCCAACTGTCTTATCCCGTCTTTCTCTGCCCGCCTGTCTCAGACCGTCTGTCTCAGCCCGCCTGTCTCAGCCCGCGTGTCTCAGCCCGCCTGTCTCAGTCCGTCTGTCTCAGCCCGCCTGTCTCAGCCCGCCTGTCTCTGACCGTCTGTCTGAGGCCGTCTGTATCAGACCATCTGTATCAGACCATCTGTATCAGACCGTCTGTCTTACCCCGCCTGTCGCAGCCCGCCTGTCGCAGGCCGCCTGTCGCAGACCGTCTGTCTCAGAGCATCTGTCTCACACCATCTATCTCAGGCTGTCGGTCTTAGCCCGTCTGTCTCAGACCATCTGTCTCAGACCGCCGGTCTCAGACCGTCTGTCTCATGCCATGTGTCTCAGACCATCTGTCTCAGACCGTCCGTCTCTGTCCAACTGTCCCATCCCGCCTGCCACTGCCCGTCTGTCACAGACCATCTGTCTCAGCCCGCGTGTCTGAGACCGTCTGTCTGGGACCGTCTGTCTCAGGCCATCTGTCTCAGACCGTCTGTATCAGACCGTCTGTCTTAGCCCGCTTGTCGCAGCCCGCCTGTCTCCGGCCGCCTGTCGCAGACCGTCTGTCTCAGAGCATCTGTCCCACACCATCTATCTCAGGCTGTCGGTCATAGCCCGTCTGTCTCAGACCATCTGTCTCAGACCGCCGGTCTCAGACCGTCTGTCTCATGCCATGTGTCTCAGACCATCTGTCTCAGACCGTCCGTCTCTGTCCAACTGTCCCATCCCGCCTGCCACTGCCCGTCTGTCTCAGACCAACTGTCTGTGGCCGCCTGTCTCAGACCGTCTGTCTCAGACCATCTGTCCCACACCATCTATCTCAGGCTGTCGGTCTTAGCCCGTCTGTCTCATGCCATCAGTCTCAGACCATCTGTCTCAGGCCGTCGGTCTTAGCCCGTCTGTCTGAGCCCGCCTGTCTCTGCCAGTCAGTCTCAGACCGTCTGTCTCAGACCGTCTGTCCCTGTCCAACTGTCTTATCCCGTCTTTCTCTGCCCATCTGTCTCAGACCGTCTGTCTCAGCCCGCCTGTCTCAGCCCGCCTGTCTCAGTCCGTCTGCCTGAGACCGTCTGTCTCGGACCATCTGTCTCAGGCCATCTGTCTCAGACCGTCAGTCTTAGCCCGTCTGTCTCAGCCCGCCTGTCTCTGTCCATCTGTCTCTGTCCGTCTGACTCAGACCGTCTGTCTGAGACCGTCTGTCTCAGCCCGCCTGTCTCAGCCCACGTGTCTCAGTCCGTCTGTCTCAGACCGTCTGCTTCAGACCGTCTGTCTCTGTCCAACTGTCTCATCCCGTCTGTCTCTGTCCGTCTGTCTCAGACCGTCTGTCTCTGCCCGCCTGTCTCAGCCCGCCTGTCTCAGTCCGTCTGTCGCAGTCCGTCTGTCTCAGACCGTCTGTCTCAGACCAACTGTCTCAGCCCGCCTGTCTCAGCCCGCCTGTCTCAGACCGTCTGGCTGAGACCATCTGTCTCAGACCATCTGTATCAGATCGTCTGTCTTAGCCTGCCTGTCATAGCCCGCCTGTCTCAGTCCGTCTGTCTCAGACCACCTGTCTCAGTCCGTCTGTCTCAGACCAACTGTCTCAGCCCGCCTGTCTCAGCCCGCCTGTCTCAGACCGTCTGTCTCAGACCAACTGTCTCAGCCCGCCTGTCTCAGCCCGCCTGTCACAGTACGTCTGTCTGAGACCGTCTGTCTCAGACCATCTGTCTCAGGCCATATTTCTCAGACCGTCAGTCTTAGCCCCTCTGTCTCAGCCCGCCTGTCACTGTCCATCTGTCTCTGTTCGTCTGACTCAGACCGTCTGTCTGAGACCGTCTGTCTCAGCCCGCCTGTCTCAGTCCGTCTGTCTCAGACCGTCTGCTTCAGACCGTCTGTCTCTGTCCAACTGTCTCATCCCGTCTGTCTCTGTCCCTCTGTCTCAGACCGTCTGTCTCAGACCATCTGTCTCAGACCAACTGTCTCAGACCGTCAGTCTTAGCCCCTCTGTCTCAGCCCGCCTGTCTCGGTCCATCTGTCTCTGTCCGTCTGACTCAGACCGTCTGTCCGAGACCATCTGTCTCAGCCCGCCTGTCTCAGCCCGCCTGTCTCAGTCCGTCTGTCTCAGACCGTCTGCTTCAGACCGTCTGTCTCTGTCCAACTGTCTTATCCCGTCTTTCTCTGCCCGCCTGTTTCAGTCCGCCTGACTCAGTCCGTCGGTCTCAGACCGTCTGTCTCAGACCAACTGTCTCAGCCCGCCTGTCTCAGCCCGCCTTCTCAGACCGTCTGTCTGAGACCGTCTGTATCAGACCATCTGTATCAGACCATCTGTCTTAGCCCGCCTGTCGCAGCCCGTCTGTCTCAGACCATCTGTCTCAAGCCGTCTGTCTTAGCCCGTCTGTCTTAGCCCGCCTGTCTCAGCCCGCCTGTCTCAGTCCGTCTGTCTGAGACCGTCTGTCTCAGACCATCTGTCTCAGGCCATCTGTCTCAGACCGTCAGTCTCAGCCCCTCTGTCTCAGCCCGCCTGTCTCTGTCCATCAGTCTCTGTCCGTCTGACTCAGACCGTCTGTCTGAGACCATCTGTCTCAGCCCGCCTGTCTCAGTCCGTCTGTCTCAGACCGTCTGCTTCAGACCGTCTGTCTCTGTCCAACCGTCTTATCCCGTCTTTCTCTGCCCGCCTGTCTCAGACCGTCTGTCTCAGCCCGCCTGTCTCAGCCCGCGTGTCTCAGCCCGCTTGTCTCAGTCCGTCTGTCTCAGCCCGCCTGTCTCAGCCCGCCTGTCTCAGACCGCCGGTCTCAGACCGTCTGTCTCATGCCATGTGTCTCAGTCCATCTGTCTCAGACCGTCCGTCTCTGTCCAACTGTCCCATCCCGCCTGCCACTGCCCGTCTGTCACAGACCATCTGTCTCAGCCCGCCTGTCTGAGACCGTCTGTCTGGGACCGTCTGTCTCAGGCCATCTGTCTCAGACCGTCTGTATCAGACCGTCTGTCTTAGCCCGCTTGTCGCAGCCCGCCTGTCTCAGGCCGCCTGTCGCAGACCGTCTGTCTCAGAGCATCTGTCCCACACCATCTATCTCAGACTGTCGGTCTTAGCCCGTCTGTCTCAGACCATCTGTCTCAGACCGCCGGTCTCAGACCGTCTGTCTCATGCCATGTGTCTCAGACCATCTGTCTCAGACCGTCCGTCTCTGTCCAACTGTCCCATCCCGCCTGCCACTGCCCGTCTGTCTCAGACCAACTGTCTCAGGCCGCCTGTCTCAGACCGTCTGTCTCAGACCATCTGTCCCACACCATCTATCTCAGGCTGTCGGTCTTAGCCCGTCTGTCTGAGACCATCTGTCTCAGACCGCCGGTCTCAGACCGTCTGTCTCATGCCATCAGTCTCAGACCAACTGTCTCGGCCCGCCTGTCTCAGCCCGCCTGTCTCAGTCCGTCTGTCTCAGACCGTCTGTCTCAGACCAACTGTCTCAGCCCGCCTGTCTCAGCCCGCCTGTCACAGTACGTCTGTCTGAGACCGTCTGTCTCAGACCATCTGTCTCAGGCCATCTTTCTCAGACCGTCAGTCTTAGCCCCTCTGTCTCAGCCCGCCTGTCACTGTCCATCTGTCTCTGTTCGTCTGACTCAGACCGTCTGTCTGAGACCGTCTGTCTCAGCCCGCCTGTCTCAGTCCGTCTGTCTCAGACCGTCTGCTTCAGACCGTCTGTCTCTGTCCAACTGTCTCATCCCGTCTGTCTCTGTCCCTCTGTCTCAGACCGTCTGTCTCAGACCATCTGTCTCAGACCAACTGTCTCAGACCGTCAGTCTTAGCCCCTCTGTCTCAGCCCGCCTGTATCTGTCCATCTGTCTCTGTCCGTCTGACTCAGACCGTCTGTCTGAGACCATCTGTCTCAGCCCGCCTGTCTCAGCCCGCCTGTCTCAGTCCGTCTGTCTCAGACCGTCTGCTTCAGACCGTCTGTCTCTGTCCAACTGTCTTATCCCGTCTTTCTCTGCCCGCCTGTCTCAGTCCGCCTGACTCAGTCCGTCTGTCTCAGACCAACTGTCTCAGCCCGCCAGTCTCAGCCCGCCTTCTCAGACCGTCTGTCTGAGACCGTCTGTATCAGACCATCTGTATCAGACCATCTGTCTTAGCCCGCCTGTCGCAGCCCGCCTGTCTCAGTCCGTCTGTCTGAGACCGTCTGTCTCAGACCAACTGTCTCAGACCGTCTGTCTTAGCCCGCCTGTCGCAGCCCGCCTGTCTCAGTCCGTCTGTCTGAGACCGTCTGTCTCAGACCAACTGTCTCAGGCCGCCTGTCTCAGACCGTCTGTCTCAGACCGTCTGTCTCAGACCATCTGTCCCACACCATCTATCTCAGGCTGTCGGTCTTAGTCCGTCTGTCTCAGTTCGCCTGTCTCAGCCCGCCTGTCTCAGCCCGCCTGTCTCAGTCCGCCTGTCGCAGACCGTCTGTCTCAGACCAACTGTCTCAGCCCGCCTGTCTCAGACCATCTGTCTCAGACCGCCGGTCTCAGACCGTCTGTCTCATGCCATGTGTCTCAGACCATCTGTCTCAGACCGTCCGTCTCTGTCCAACTGTCCCATCCCGCCTACCACTGCCCGTCTGTAGCAGACCATCTGTATCAGACCATCTGTCTTAGCCCGCCTGTCGCAGCCCGTCTGTCTCAGACCATCTGTCTCAAGCCGTCTGTCTTAGCCCGTCTGTCTTAGCCCGCCTGTCTCAGCCCGCCTGTCTCAGTCCGTCTGTCTGAGACCGTCTGTCTCAGACCATCTGTCTCAGGCCATCTGTCTCAGACCGTCAGTCTCAGCCCCTCTGTCTCAGCCCGCCTGTCTCTGTCCATCTGTCTCTGTCCGTCTGACTCAGATCGTCTGTCTGAGACCATCTGTCTCAGCCCGCCTGTCTCAGTCCGCCTGACTCAGTCCGTCTGTCTCAGACCAACTGTCTCAGCCCGCCTGTCTCAGCCCGCCTTCTCAGACCGTCTGTTTGAGACCGTCTGTATCAGACCATCTGTATCAGACCATCTGTCTTAGCCCGCCTGTCGCAGCCCGCCTGTCTCAGTCCGTCTGTCTGAGACCGTCTGTCTCAGACCAACTGTCTCAGACCGTCTGTCTTAGCCCGCCTGTCGCAGCCCGCCTGTCTCAGTCCGTCTGTCTGAGACCGTCTGTCTCAGACCAACTGTCTCAGGCCGCCTGTCTCAGGCCGTCTGTCTCAGACCGTCTGTCTCAGACCATCTGTCCCACACCATCTATCTCAGGCTGTCGGTCTTAGTCCGTCTGTCTCAGTTCGCCTGTCTCAGCCCGCCTGTCTCAGCCCGCCTGTCTCAGTCCGCCTGTCGCAGACCGTCTGTCTCAGACCAACTGTCTCAGCCCGCCTGTCTCAGACCATCTGTCTCAGACCGCCGGTCTCAGACCGTCTGTCTCATGCCATGTGTCTCAGACCATCTGTCTCAGACCGTCCGTCTCTGTCCAACTGTCCCATCCCGCCTACCACTGCCCGTCTGTAGCAGACCATCTGTATCAGACCATCTGTCTTAGCCCGCCTGTCGCAGCCCGTCTGTCTCAGACCATCTGTCTCAAGCCGTCTGTCTTAGCCCGTCTGTCTTAGCCCGCCTGTCTCAGCCCGCCTGTCTCAGTCCGTCTGTCTGAGACCGTCTGTCTCAGACCATCTGTCTCAGGCCATCTGTCTCAGACCGTCAGTCTCAGCCCCTCTGTCTCAGCCCGCCTGTCTCTGTCCATCTGTCTCTGTCCGTCTGACTCAGACCGTCTGTCTGAGACCATCTGTCTCAGCCCGCCTGTCTCAGCCCGCCTGTCTCAGTCCGTCTGTCTCAGACCGTCTGCTTCAGACCGTCTGTCTCTGTCCAACTGTCTTATCCCGTCTTTCTCTGCCCGCCTGTCTCAGACCGTCTGTCTCAGCCCGCCTGTCTCAGCCCGCGTGTCTCAGCCCGCTGGTCTCAGTCCGTCTGTCTCAGCCCGCCTGTCTCAGCCCGCCTGTCTCAGACCGCCGGTCTCAGACCGTCTGTCTCATGCCATGTGTCTCAGTCCATCTGTCTCAGACCGTCCGTCTCTGTCCAACTGTCCCATCCCGCCTGCCACTGCCCGTCTGTCACAGACCATCTGTCTCAGCCCGCCTGTCTGAGACCGTCTGTCTGGGACCGTCTGTCTCAGGCCATCTGTCTCAGACCGTCTGTATCAGACCGTCTGTCTTAGCCCGCTTGTCGCAGCCCGCCTGTCTCAGGCCGCCTGTCGCAGACCGTCTGTCTCAGAGCATCTGTCCCACACCATCTATCTCAGACTGTCGGTCTTAGCCCGTCTGTCTGAGACCATCTGTCTCAGACCGCCGGTCTCAGACCGTCTGTCTCATGCCATCAGTCTCAGACCAACTGTCTCAGCCCGCCTGTCTCAGCCCGCCTGTCTCAGTCCGTCTGTCTCAGACCGTCTGTCTCAGACCAACTGTCTCAGCCCGCCTGTCTCAGCCCGCCTGTCACAGTACGTCTGTCTGAGACCGTCTGTCTCAGACCATCTGTCTCAGGCCATCTTTCTCAGACCGTCAGTCTTAGCCCCTCTGTCTCAGCCCGCCTGTCACTGTCCATCTGTCTCTGTTCGTCTGACTCAGACCGTCTGTCTGAGACCGTCTGTCTCAGCCCGCCTGTCTCAGTCCGTCTGTCTCAGACCGTCTGCTTCAGACCGTCTGTCTCTGTCCAACTGTCTCATCCCGTCTGTCTCTGTCCCTCTGTCTCAGACCGTCTGTCTCAGACCATCTGTCTCAGACCAACTGTCTCAGACCGTCAGTCTTAGCCCCTCTGTCTCAGCCCGCCTGTATCTGTCCATCTGTCTCTGTCCGTCTGACTCAGACCGTCTGTCTGAGACCATCTGTCTCAGCCCGCCTGTCTCAGCCCGCCTGTCTCAGTCCGTCTGTCTCAGACCGTCTGCTTCAGACCGTCTGTCTCTGTCCAACTGTCTTATCCCGTCTTTCTCTGCCCGCCTGTCTCAGTCCGCCTGACTCAGTCCGTCTGTCTCAGACCAACTGTCTCAGCCCGCCAGTCTCAGCCCGCCTTCTCAGACCGTCTGTCTGAGACCGTCTGTATCAGACCATCTGTATCAGACCATCTGTCTTAGCCCGCCTGTCGCAGCCCGCCTGTCTCAGTCCGTCTGTCTGAGACCGTCTGTCTCAGACCAACTGTCTCAGACCGTCTGTCTTAGCCCGCCTGTCGCAGCCCGCCTGTCTCAGTCCGTCTGTCTGAGACCGTCTGTCTCAGACCAACTGTCTCAGGCCGCCTGTCTCAGACCGTCTGTCTCAGACCATCTGTCCCACACCATCTATCTCAGGCTGTCGGTCTTAGTCCGTCTGTCTCAGTTCGCCTGTCTCAGCCCGCCTGTCTCAGCCCGCCTGTCTCAGTCCGCCTGTCGCAGACCGTCTGTCTCAGACCAACTGTCTCAGCCCGCCTGTCTCAGACCATCTGTCTCAGACCGCCGGTCTCAGACCGTCTGTCTCATGCCATGTGTCTCAGACCATCTGTCTCAGACCGTCCGTCTCTGTCCAACTGTCCCATCCCGCCTACCACTGCCCGTCTGTAGCAGACCATCTGTATCAGACCATCTGTCTTAGCCCGCCTGTCGCAGCCCGTCTGTCTCAGACCATCTGTCTCAAGCCGTCTGTCTTAGCCCGTCTGTCTTAGCCCGCCTGTCTCAGCCCGCCTGTCTCAGTCCGTCTGTCTGAGACCGTCTGTCTCAGACCATCTGTCTCAGGCCATCTGTCTCAGACCGTCAGTCTCAGCCCCTCTGTCTCAGCCCGCCTGTCTCTGTCCATCTGTCTCTGTCCGTCTGACTCAGATCGTCTGTCTGAGACCATCTGTCTCAGCCCGCCTGTCTCAGTCCGCCTGACTCAGTCCGTCTGTCTCAGACCAACTGTCTCAGCCCGCCTGTCTCAGCCCGCCTTCTCAGACCGTCTGTTTGAGACCGTCTGTATCAGACCATCTGTATCAGACCATCTGTCTTAGCCCGCCTGTCGCAGCCCGCCTGTCTCAGTCCGTCTGTCTGAGACCGTCTGTCTCAGACCAACTGTCTCAGACCGTCTGTCTTAGCCCGCCTGTCGCAGCCCGCCTGTCTCAGTCCGTCTGTCTGAGACCGTCTGTCTCAGACCAACTGTCTCAGGCCGCCTGTCTCAGGCCGTCTGTCTCAGACCGTCTGTCTCAGACCATCTGTCCCACACCATCTATCTCAGGCTGTCGGTCTTAGTCCGTCTGTCTCAGTTCGCCTGTCTCAGCCCGCCTGTCTCAGCCCGCCTGTCTCAGTCCGCCTGTCGCAGACCGTCTGTCTCAGACCAACTGTCTCAGCCCGCCTGTCTCAGACCATCTGTCTCAGACCGCCGGTCTCAGACCGTCTGTCTCATGCCATGTGTCTCAGACCATCTGTCTCAGACCGTCCGTCTCTGTCCAACTGTCCCATCCCGCCTACCACTGCCCGTCTGTAGCAGACCATCTGTATCAGACCATCTGTCTTAGCCCGCCTGTCGCAGCCCGTCTGTCTCAGACCATCTGTCTCAAGCCGTCTGTCTTAGCCCGTCTGTCTTAGCCCGCCTGTCTCAGCCCGCCTGTCTCAGTCCGTCTGTCTGAGACCGTCTGTCTCAGACCATCTGTCTCAGGCCATCTGTCTCAGACCGTCAGTCTCAGCCCCTCTGTCTCAGCCCGCCTGTCTCTGTCCATCTGTCTCTGTCCGTCTGACTCAGACCGTCTGTCTGAGACCATCTGTCTCAGCCCGCCTGTCTCAGCCCGCCTGTCTCAGTCCGTCTGTCTCAGACCGTCTGCTTCAGACCGTCTGTCTCTGTCCAACTGTCTTATCCCGTCTTTCTCTGCCCGCCTGTCTCAGACCGTCTGTCTCAGCCCGCCTGTCTCAGCCCGCGTGTCTCAGCCCGCTTGTCTCAGTCCGTCTGTCTCAGCCCGCCTGTCTCAGCCCGCCTGTCTCAGACCGCCGGTCTCAGACCGTCTGTCTCATGCCATGTGTCTCAGTCCATCTGTCTCAGACCGTCCGTCTCTGTCCAACTGTCCCATCCCGCCTGCCACTGCCCGTCTGTCACAGACCATCTGTCTCAGCCCGCCTGTCTGAGACCGTCTGTCTGGGACCGTCTGTCTCAGGCCATCTGTCTCAGACCGTCTGTATCAGACCGTCTGTCTTAGCCCGCTTGTCGCAGCCCGCCTGTCTCAGGCCGCCTGTCGCAGACCGTCTGTCTCAGAGCATCTGTCCCACACCATCTATCTCAGACTGTCGGTCTTAGCCCGTCTGTCTCAGACCATCTGTCTCAGACCGCCGGTCTCAGACCGTCTGTCTCATGCCATGTGTCTCAGACCATCTGTCTCAGATCGTCCGTCTCTGTCCAACTGTCCCATCCCGCCTGCCACTGCCCGTCTGTCTCAGACCAACTGTCTCAGGCCGCCTGTCTCAGACCGTCTGTCTCAGACCATCTGTCCCACACCATCTATCTCAGGCTGTCGGTCTTAGCCCGTCTGTCTGAGACCATCTGTCTCAGACCGCCGGTCTCAGACCGTCTGTCTCATGCCATCAGTCTCAGACCAACTGTCTCAGCCCGCCTGTCTCAGCCCGCCTGTCTCAGTCCGTCTGTCTCAGACCGTCTGTCTCAGACCAACTGTCTCAGCCCGCCTGTCTCAGCCCGCCTGTCACAGTACGCCTGTCTGAGACCGTCTGTCTCAGACCATCTGTCTCAGGCCATCTTTCTCAGACCGTCAGTCTTAGCCCCTCTGTCTCAGCCCGCCTGTCACTGTCCATCTGTCTCTGTTCGTCTGACTCAGACCGTCTGTCTGAGACCGTCTGTCTCAGCCCGCCTGTCTCAGTCCGTCTGTCTCAGACCGTCTGCTTCAGACCGTCTGTCTCTGTCCAACTGTCTCATCCCGTCTGTCTCTGTCCCTCTGTCTCAGACCGTCTGTCTCAGACCATCTGTCTCAGACCAACTGTCTCAGACCGTCAGTCTTAGCCCCTCTGTCTCAGCCCGCCTGTATCTGTCCATCTGTCTCTGTCCGTCTGACTCAGACCGTCTGTCTGAGACCATCTGTCTCAGCCCGCCTGTCTCAGCCCGCCTGTCTCAGTCCGTCTGTCTCAGACCGTCTGCTTCAGACCGTCTGTCTCTGTCCAACTGTCTTATCCCGTCTTTCTCTGCCCGCCTGTCTCAGTCCGCCTGACTCAGTCCGTCTGTCTCAGACCAACTGTCTCAGCCCGCCTGTCTCAGCCCGCCTTCTCAGACCGTCTGTCTGAGACCGTCTGTATCAGACCATCTGTATCAGACCATCTGTCTTAGCCCGCCTGTCGCAGCCCGCCTGTCTCAGTCCGTCTGTCTGAGACCGTCTGTCTCAGACCAACTGTCTCAGACCGTCTGTCTTAGCCCGCCTGTCGCAGCCCGCCTGTCTCAGTCCGTCTGTCTGAGACCGTCTGTCTCAGACCAACTGTCTCAGGCCGCCTGTCTCAGACCGTCTGTCTCAGACCGTCTGTCTCAGACCATCTGTCCCACACCATCTATCTCAGGCTGTCGGTCTTAGTCCGTCTGTCTCAGTTCGCCTGTCTCAGCCCGCCTGTCTCAGTCCGCCTGTCGCAGACCGTCTGTCTCAGACCAACTGTCTCAGCCCGCCTGTCTCAGACCATCTGTCTCAGACCGCCGGTCTCAGACCGTCTGTCTCATGCCATGTGTCTCAGACCATCTGTCTCAGACCGTCCGTCTCTGTCCAACTGTCCCATCCCGCCTACCACTGCCCGTCTGTAGCAGACCATCTGTATCAGACCATCTGTCTTAGCCCGCCTGTCGCAGCCCGTCTGTCTCAGACCATCTGTCTCAAGCCGTCTGTCTTAGCCCGTCTGTCTTAGCCCGCCTGTCTCAGCCCGCCTGTCTCAGTCCGTCTGTCTGAGACCGTCTGTCTCAGACCATCTGTCTCAGGCCATCTGTCTCAGACCGTCAGTCTCAGCCCCTCTGTCTCAGCCCGCCTGTCTCTGTCCATCTGTCTCTGTCCGTCTGACTCAGATCGTCTGTCTGAGACCATCTGTCTCAGCCCGCCTGTCTCAGTCCGCCTGACTCAGTCCGTCTGTCTCAGACCAACTGTCTCAGCCCGCCTGTCTCAGCCCGCCTTCTCAGACCGTCTGTTTGAGACCGTCTGTATCAGACCATCTGTATCAGACCATCTGTCTTAGCCCGCCTGTCGCAGCCCGCCTGTCTCAGTCCGTCTGTCTGAGACCGTCTGTCTCAGACCAACTGTCTCAGACCGTCTGTCTTAGCCCGCCTGTCGCAGCCCGCCTGTCTCAGTCCGTCTGTCTGAGACCGTCTGTCTCAGACCAACTGTCTCAGGCCGCCTGTCTCAGGCCGTCTGTCTCAGACCGTCTGTCTCAGACCATCTGTCCCACACCATCTATCTCAGGCTGTCGGTCTTAGTCCGTCTGTCTCAGTTCGCCTGTCTCAGCCCGCCTGTCTCAGCCCGCCTGTCTCAGTCCGCCTGTCGCAGACCGTCTGTCTCAGACCAACTGTCTCAGCCCGCCTGTCTCAGACCATCTGTCTCAGACCGCCGGTCTCAGACCGTCTGTCTCATGCCATGTGTCTCAGACCATCTGTCTCAGACCGTCCGTCTCTGTCCAACTGTCCCATCCCGCCTACCACTGCCCGTCTGTAGCAGACCATCTGTATCAGACCATCTGTCTTAGCCCGCCTGTCGCAGCCCGTCTGTCTCAGACCATCTGTCTCAAGCCGTCTGTCTTAGCCCGTCTGTCTTAGCCCGCCTGTCTCAGCCCGCCTGTCTCAGTCCGTCTGTCTGAGACCGTCTGTCTCAGACCAGCTGTCTCAGGCCATCTGTCTCAGACCGTCAGTCTCAGCCCCTCTGTCTCAGCCCGCCTGTCTCTGTCCATCTGTCTCTGTCCGTCTGACTCAGACCGTCTGTCTGAGACCATCTGTCTCAGCCCGCCTGTCTCAGCCCGCCTGTCTCAGTCCGTCTGTCTCAGACCGTCTGCTTCAGACCGTCTGTCTCTGTCCAACTGTCTTATCCCGTCTTTCTCTGCCCGCCTGTCTCAGACCGTCTGTCTCAGCCCGCCTGTCTCAGCCCGCGTGTCTCAGCCCGCTTGTCTCAGTCCGTCTGTCTCAGCCCGCCTGTCTCAGCCCGCCTGTCTCAGACCGCCGGTCTCAGACCGTCTGTCTCATGCCATGTGTCTCAGTCCATCTGTCTCAGACCGTCCGTCTCTGTCCAACTGTCCCATCCCGCCTGCCACTGCCCGTCTGTCACAGACCATCTGTCTCAGCCCGCCTGTCTGAGACCGTCTGTCTGGGACCGTCTGTCTCAGGCCATCTGTCTCAGACCGTCTGTATCAGACCGTCTGTCTTAGCTCGCTTGTCGCAGCCCGCCTGTCTCAGGCCGCCTGTCGCAGACCGTCTGTCTCAGAGCATCTGTCCCACACCATCTATCTCAGACTGTCGGTCTTAGCCCGTCTGTCTGAGACCATCTGTCTCAGACCGCCGGTCTCAGACCGTCTGTCTCATGCCATCAGTCTCAGACCAACTGTCTCAGCCCGCCTGTCTCAGCCCGCCTGTCTCAGTCCGTCTGTCTCAGACCGTCTGTCTCAGACCAACTGTCTCAGCCCGCCTGTCTCAGCCCGCCTGTCACAGTACGTCTGTCTGAGACCGTCTGTCTCAGACCATCTGTCTCAGGCCATCTTTCTCAGACCGTCAGTCTTAGCCCCTCTGTCTCAGCCCGCCTGTCACTGTCCATCTGTCTCTGTTCGTCTGACTCAGACCGTCTGTCTGAGACCGTCTGTCTCAGCCCGCCTGTCTCAGTCCGTCTGTCTCAGACCGTCTGCTTCAGACCGTCTGTCTCTGTCCAACTGTCTCATCCCGTCTGTCTCTGTCCCTCTGTCTCAGACCGTCTGTCTCAGACCATCTGTCTCAGACCAACTGTCTCAGACCGTCAGTCTTAGCCCCTCTGTCTCAGCCCGCCTGTATCTGTCCATCTGTCTCTGTCCGTCTGACTCAGACCGTCTGTCTGAGACCATCTGTCTCAGCCCGCCTGTCTCAGCCCGCCTGTCTCAGTCCGTCTGTCTCAGACCGTCTGCTTCAGACCGTCTGTCTCTGTCCAACTGTCTTATCCCGTCTTTCTCTGCCCGCCTGTCTCAGTCCGCCTGACTCAGTCCGTCTGTCTCAGACCAACTGTCTCAGCCCGCCAGTCTCAGCCCGCCTTCTCAGACCGTCTGTCTGAGACCGTCTGTATCAGACCATCTGTATCAGACCATCTGTCTTAGCCCGCCTGTCTCAGTCCGTCTGTCTGAGACCGTCTGTCTCAGACCAACTGTCTCAGACCGTCTGTCTTAGCCCGCCTGTCGCAGCCCGCCTGTCTCAGTCCGTCTGTCTGAGACCGTCTGTCTCAGACCAACTGTCTCAGGCCGCCTGTCTCAGACCGTCTGTCTCAGACCGTCTGTCTCAGACCATCTGTCCCACACCATCTATCTCAGGCTGTCGGTCTTAGTCCGTCTGTCTCAGTTCGCCTGTCTCAGCCCGCCTGTCTCAGCCCGCCTGTCTCAGTCCGCCTGTCGCAGACCGTCTGTCTCAGACCAACTGTCTCAGCCCGCCTGTCTCAGACCATCTGTCTCAGACCGCCGGTCTCAGACCGTCTGTCTCATGCCATGTGTCTCAGACCATCTGTCTCAGACCGTCCGTCTCTGTCCAACTGTCCCATCCCGCCTACCACTGCCCGTCTGTAGCAGACCATCTGTATCAGACCATCTGTCTTAGCCCGCCTGTCGCAGCCCGTCTGTCTCAGACCATCTGTCTCAAGCCGTCTGTCTTAGCCCGTCTGTCTTAGCCCGCCTGTCTCAGCCCGCCTGTCTCAGTCCGTCTGTCTGAGACCGTCTGTCTCAGACCATCTGTCTCAGGCCATCTGTCTCAGACCGTCAGTCTCAGCCCCTCTGTCTCAGCCCGCCTGTCTCTGTCCATCTGTCTCTGTCCGTCTGACTCAGATCGTCTGTCTGAGACCATCTGTCTCAGCCCGCCTGTCTCAGTCCGCCTGACTCAGTCCGTCTGTCTCAGACCAACTGTCTCAGCCCGCCTGTCTCAGCCCGCCTTCTCAGACCGTCTGTTTGAGACCGTCTGTATCAGACCATCTGTATCAGACCATCTGTCTTAGCCCGCCTGTCGCAGCCCGCCTGTCTCAGTCCGTCTGTCTGAGACCGTCTGTCTCAGACCAACTGTCTCAGACCGTCTGTCTTAGCCCGCCTGTCGCAGCCCGCCTGTCTCAGTCCGTCTGTCTGAGACCGTCTGTCTCAGACCAACTGTCTCAGGCCGCCTGTCTCAGGCCGTCTGTCTCAGACCGTCTGTCTCAGACCATCTGTCCCACACCATCTATCTCAGGCTGTCGGTCTTAGTCCGTCTGTCTCAGTTCGCCTGTCTCAGCCCGCCTGTCTCAGCCCGCCTGTCTCAGTCCGCCTGTCGCAGACCGTCTGTCTCAGACCAACTGTCTCAGCCCGCCTGTCTCAGACCATCTGTCTCAGACCGCCGGTCTCAGACCGTCTGTCTCATGCCATGTGTCTCAGACCATCTGTCTCAGACCGTCCGTCTCTGTCCAACTGTCCCATCCCGCCTACCACTGCCCGTCTGTAGCAGACCATCTGTATCAGACCATCTGTCTTAGCCCGCCTGTCGCAGCCCGTCTGTCTCAGACCATCTGTCTCAAGCCGTCTGTCTTAGCCCGTCTGTCTTAGCCCGCCTGTCTCAGCCCGCCTGTCTCAGTCCGTCTGTCTGAGACCGTCTGTCTCAGACCATCTGTCTCAGGCCATCTGTCTCAGACCGTCAGTCTCAGCCCCTCTGTCTCAGCCCGCCTGTCTCTGTCCATCTGTCTCTGTCCGTCTGACTCAGACCGTCTGTCTGAGACCATCTGTCTCAGCCCGCCTGTCTCAGCCCGCCTGTCTCAGTCCGTCTGTCTCAGACCGTCTGCTTCAGACCGTCTGTCTCTGTCCAACTGTCTTATCCCGTCTTTCTCTGCCCGCCTGTCTCAGACCGTCTGTCTCAGCCCGCCTGTCTCAGCCCGCGTGTCTCAGCCCGCTTGTCTCAGTCCGTCTGTCTCAGCCCGCCTGTCTCAGCCCGCCTGTCTCAGACCGCCGGTCTCAGACCGTCTGTCTCATGCCATGTGTCTCAGTCCATCTGTCTCAGACCGTCCGTCTCTGTCCAACTGTCCCATCCCGCCTGCCACTGCCCGTCTGTCACAGACCATCTGTCTCAGCCCGCCTGTCTGAGACCGTCTGTCTGGGACCGTCTGTCTCAGGCCATCTGTCTCAGACCGTCTGTATCAGACCGTCTGTCTTAGCCCGCTTGTCGCAGCCCGCCTGTCTCAGGCCGCCTGTCGCAGACCGTCTGTCTCAGAGCATCTGTCCCACACCATCTATCTCAGACTGTCGGTCTTAGCCCGTCTGTCTCAGACCATCTGTCTCAGACCGCCGGTCTCAGACCGTCTGTCTCATGCCATGTGTCTCAGACCATCTGTCTCAGATCGTCCGTCTCTGTCCAACTGTCCCATCCCGCCTGCCACTGCCCGTCTGTCTCAGACCAACTGTCTCAGGCCGCCTGTCTCAGACCGTCTGTCTCAGACCATCTGTCCCACACCATCTATCTCAGGCTGTCGGTCTTAGCCCGTCTGTCTGAGACCATCTGTCTCAGACCGCCGGTCTCAGACCGTCTGTCTCATGCCATCAGTCTCAGACCAACTGTCTCAGCCCGCCTGTCTCAGCCCGCCTGTCTCAGTCCGTCTGTCTCAGACCGTCTGTCTCAGACCAACTGTCTCAGCCCGCCTGTCTCAGCCCGCCTGTCACAGTACGTCTGTCTGAGACCGTCTGTCTCAGACCATCTGTCTCAGGCCATCTTTCTCAGACCGTCAGTCTTAGCCCCTCTGTCTCAGCCCGCCTGTCACTGTCCATCTGTCTCTGTTCGTCTGACTCAGACCGTCTGTCTGAGACCGTCTGTCTCAGCCCGCCTGTCTCAGTCCGTCTGTCTCAGACCGTCTGCTTCAGACCGTCTGTCTCTGTCCAACTGTCTCATCCCGTCTGTCTCTGTCCCTCTGTCTCAGACCGTCTGTCTCAGACCATCTGTCTCAGACCAACTGTCTCAGACCGTCAGTCTTAGCCCCTCTGTCTCAGCCCGCCTGTCTCTGTCCATCTGTCTCTGTCCGTCTGACTCAGACCGTCTGTCTGAGACCATCTGTCTCAGCCCGCCTGTCTCAGCCCGCCTGTCTCAGTCCGTCTGTCTCAGACCGTCTGCTTCAGACCGTCTGTCTCTGTCCAACTGTCTTATCCCGTCTTTCTCTGCCCGCCTGTCTCAGTCCGCCTGACTCAGTCCGTCGGTCTCAGACCAACTGTCTCAGCCCGCCTGTCTCAGCCCGCCTTCTCTGACCGTCTGTCTGAGACCGTCTGTATCAGACCATCTGTATCAGACCATCTGTCTTAGCCCGCCTGTCGCAGCCCGCCTGTCTCAGTCCGTCTGTCTGAGACCGTCTGTCTCAGACCAACTGTCTCAGACCGTCTGTCTTAGCCCGCCTGTCGCAGCCCGCCTGTCTCAGTCCGTCTGTCTGAGACCGTCTGTCTCAGACCAACTGTCTCAGGCCGCCTGTCTCAGACCGTCTGTCTCAGACCGTCTGTCTCAGACCATCTGTCCCACACCATCTATCTCAGGCTGTCGGTCTTAGTCCGTCTGTCTCAGTTCGCCTGTCTCAGCCCGCCTGTCTCAGCCCGCCTGTCTCAGTCCGCCTGTCGCAGACCGTCTGTCTCAGACCAACTGTCTCAGCCCGCCTGTCTCAGACCATCTGTCTCAGACCGCCGGTCTCAGACCGTCTGTCTCATGCCATGTGTCTCAGACCATCTGTCTCAGACCGTCCGTCTCTGTCCAACTGTCCCATCCCGCCTACCACTGCCCGTCTGTAGCAGACCATCTGTATCAGACCATCTGTCTTAGCCCGCCTGTCGCAGCCCGTCTGTCTCAGACCATCTGTCTCAAGCCGTCTGTCTTAGCCCGTCTGTCTTAGCCCGCCTGTCTCAGCCCGCCTGTCTCAGTCCGTCTGTCTGAGACCGTCTGTCTCAGACCATCTGTCTCAGGCCATCTGTCTCAGACCGTCAGTCTCAGCCCCTCTGTCTCAGCCCGCCTGTCTCTGTCCATCTGTCTCTGTCCGTCTGACTCAGATCGTCTGTCTGAGACCATCTGTCTTATCCCGTCTTTCTCTGCCCGCCTGTCTCAGACCGTCTGTCTCAGCCCGCCTGTCGCAGCCCGCCTGTCTCAGGCCGCCTGTCGCAGACCGTCTGTCTCAGAGCATCTGTCCCACACCATCTATCTCAGACTGTCGGTCTTAGCCCGTCTGTCTCAGACCATCTGTCTCAGACCGCCGGTCTCAGACCGTCTGTCTCATGCCATGTGTCTCAGACCATCTGTCTCAGACCGTCCGTCTCTGTCCAACTGTCCCATCCCGCCTGCCACTGCCCGTCTGTCTCAGACCAACTGTCTCAGGCCGCCTGTCTCAGACCGTCTGTCTCAGACCATCTGTCCCACACCATCTATCTCAGGCTGTCGGTCTTAGCCCGTCTGTCTGAGACCATCTGTCTCAGACCGCCGGTCTCAGACCGTCTGTCTCATGCCATCAGTCTCAGACCAACTGTCTCAGCCCGCCTGTCTCAGCCCGCCTGTCTCAGTCCGTCTGTCTCAGACCGTCTGTCTCAGACCAACTGTCTCAGCCCGCCTGTCTCAGCCCGCCTGTCACAGTACGTCTGTCTGAGACCGTCTGTCTCAGACCATCTGTCTCAGGCCATCTTTCTCAGACCGTCAGTCTTAGCCCCTCTGTCTCAGCCCGCCTGTCACTGTCCATCTGTCTCTGTTCGTCTGACTCAGACCGTCTGTCTGAGACCGTCTGTCTCAGCCCGCCTGTCTCAGTCCGTCTGTCTCAGACCGTCTGCTTCAGACCGTCTGTCTCTGTCCAACTGTCTCATCCCGTCTGTCTCTGTCCCTCTGTCTCAGACCGTCTGTCTCAGACCATCTGTCTCAGACCAACTGTCTCAGACCGTCAGTCTTAGCCCCTCTGTCTCAGCCCGCCTGTCTCTGTCCATCTGTCTCTGTCCGTCTGACTCAGACCGTCTGTCTGAGACCATCTGTCTCAGCCCGCCTGTCTCAGCCCGCCTGTCTCAGTCCGTCTGTCTCAGACCGTCTGCTTCAGACCGTCTGTCTCTGTCCAACTGTCTTATCCCGTCTTTCTCTGCCCGCCTGTCTCAGTCCGCCTGACTCAGTCCGTCGGTCTCAGACCGTCTGTCTCAGACCAACTGTCTCAGCCCGCCTGTCTCAGCCCGCCTTCTCAGACCGTCTGTCTGAGACCGTCTGTATCAGACCATCTGTATCAGACCATCTGTCTTAGCCCGCCTGTCGCAGCCCGCCTGTCTCAGTCCGTCTGTCTGAGACCGTCTGTCTCAGACCAACTGTCTCAGACCGTCTGTCTTAGCCCGCCTGTCGCAGCCCGCCTGTCTCAGTCCGTCTGTCTGAGACCGTCTGTCTCAGACCAACTGTCTCAGGCCGCCTGTCTCAGACCGTCTGTCTCAGACCGTCTGTCTCAGACCATCTGTCCCACACCATCTATCTCAGGCTGTCGGTCTTAGTCCGTCTGTCTCAGTTCGCCTGTCTCAGCCCGCCTGTCTCAGCCCGCCTGTCTCAGTCCGCCTGTCGCAGACCGTCTGTCTCAGACCAACTGTCTCAGCCCGCCTGTCTCAGACCATCTGTCTCAGACCGCCGGTCTCAGACCGTCTGTCTCATGCCATGTGTCTCAGACCATCTGTCTCAGACCGTCCGTCTCTGTCCAACTGTCCCATCCCGCCTACCACTGCCCGTCTGTATCAGACCATCTGTATCAGACCATCTGTCTTAGCCCGCCTGTCGCAGCCCGTCTGTCTCAGACCATCTGTCTCAAGCCGTCTGTCTTAGCCCGTCTGTCTTAACCCGCCTGTCTCAGCCCGCCTGTCTCAGTCCGTCTGTCTGAGACCGTCTGTATCAGACCATCTGTCTCAGGCCATCTGTCTCAGACCGTCAGTCTCAGCCCCTCTGTCTCAGCCCGCCTGTCTCTGTCCATCTGTCTCTGTCCGTCTGACTCAGACCGTCTGTCTGAGACCATCTGTCTCAGCCTGCCTGTCTCAGCCCGCCTGTCTCAGTCCGTCTGTCTCAGACCGTCTGCTTCAGACCGTCTGTCTCTGTCCAACTGTCTTATCCCGTCTTTCTCTGCCCGCCTGTCTCAGACCGTCTGTCTCAGCCCGCCTGTCTCAGCCCGCGTGTCTCAGCCCGCTTCTCTCAGTCCGTCTGTCTCAGCCCGCCTGTCTCAGCCCGCCTGTCTCAGACCGCCGGTCTCAGACCGTCTGTCTCATGCCATGTGTCTCAGTCCATCTGTCTCAGACCGTCCGTCTCTGTCCAACTGTCCCATCCCGCCTGCCACTGCCCGTCTGTCACAGACCATCTGTCTCAGCCCGCCTGTCTGAGACCGTCTGTCTGGGACCGTCTGTCTCAGGCCATCTGTCTCAGACCGTCTGTCTTAGCCCGCTTGTCGCAGCCCGCCTGTCTCAGGCCGCCTGTCGCAGACCGTCTGTCTCAGAGCATCTGTCCCACACCATCTATCTCAGACTGTCGGTCTTAGCCCGTCTGTCTCAGACCATCTGTCTCAGACCGCCGGTCTCAGACCGTCTGTCTCATGCCATGTGTCTCAGACCATCTGTCTCAGACCGTCCGTCTCTGTCCAACTGTCCCATCCCGCCTGCCACTGCCCGTCTGTCTCAGACCAACTGTCTCAGGCCGCCTGTCTCAGACCGTCTGTCTCAGACCATCTGTCCCACACCATCTATCTCAGGCTGTCGGTCTTAGCCCGTCTGTCTGAGACCATCTGTCTCAGACCGTCTGTCTCATGCCATCAGTCTCAGACCAACTGTCTCAGCCCGCCTGTCTCAGCCCGCCTGTCTCAGTCCGTCTGTCTCAGACCGTCTGTCTCAGACCAACTGTCTCAGCCCGCCTGTCTCAGCCCGCCTGTCACAGTACGTCTGTCTGAGACCGTCTGTCTCAGACCATCTGTCTCAGGCCATCTTTCTCAGACCGTCAGTCTTAGCCCCTCTGTCTCAGCCCGCCTGTCACTGTCCATCTGTCTCTGTCCGTCTGACTCAGACCGTCTGTCTGAGACCGTCTGTCTCAGCCCGCCTGTCTCAGTCCGTCTGTCTCAGACCGTCTGCTTCAGACCGTCTGTCTCTGTCCAACTGTCTCATCCCGTCTGTCTCTGTCCCTGTGTCTCAGACCGTCTGTCTCAGACCATCTGTCTCAGATCAACTGTCTCAGACCGTCAGTCTTAGCCCCTCTGTCTCAGCCCGCCTGTCTCTGTCCATCTGTCTCTGCCCGTCTGACTCAGACCGTCTGTCTGAGACCATCTGTCTCAGCCCGCCTGTCTCAGCCCGCCTGTCTCAGTCCGTCTGTCTCAGACCGTCTGCTTCAGACCGTCTGTCTCTGTCCAACTGTCTTATCCCGTCTTTCTCTGCCCGCCTGTCTCAGTCCGCCTGACTCAGTCCGTCGGTCTCAGACCGTCTGTCTCAGACCAACTGTCTCAGCCCGCCTGTCTCAGCCCGCCTTCTCAGACCGTCTGTCTGAGATCGTCTGTATCAGACCATCTGTATCAGACCATCTGTCTTAGCCCGCCTGTCGCAGCCCGCCTGTCTCAGTCCGTCTGTCTGAGACCGTCTGTCTCAGACCAACTGTCTCAGACCGTCTGTCTTAGCCCGCCTGTCGCAGCCCGCCTGTCTCAGTCCGTCTGTCTGAGACCGTCTGTCTCAGACCAACTGTCTCAGGCCGCCTGTCTCAGACCGTCTGTCTCAGACCGTCTGTCTCAGACCATCTGTCCCACACCATCTATCTCAGGCTGTCGGTCTTAGTCCGTCTGTCTCAGTTCGCCTGTCTCAGCCCGCCTGTCTCAGCCCGCCTGTCTCAGCCCGCCTGTCTCAGTCCGCCTGTCGCAGACCGTCTGTCTCAGACCAACTGTCTCAGCCCGCCTGTCTCAGACCATCTGTCTCAGACCGCCGGTCTCAGACCGTCTGTCTCATGCCATGTGTCTCAGACCATCTGTCTCAGACCGTCCGTCTCTGTCCAACTGTCCCATCCCGCCTACCACTGCCCGTCTGTCTCAGACCATCTGTCTCAGCCCGCCTGTCTCAGCCCGCCTGTCTGAGACCGTCTGTCTGGGACCGTCTGTCTCAGGCCATCTGTCTCAGCCCGTCAGTCTTAGTCCCTCTGTCTCAGCCCGCCTGTCTCTGTCCATCTGTCTCTGTCCGTCTGACTCAGACCGTCTGTCTGAGACCGTCTGTCTCAGACCATCTGTCTCAAGCCGTCTGTCTTAGCCCGTCTGTCTTAGCCCGCCTGTCTCAGCCCGCCTGTCTCAGTCCGTCTGTCTGAGACCGTCTGTCTCAGACCATCTGTCTCAGGCCATCTGTCTCAGACCGTCAGTCTTAGCCCCTCTGTCTCAGCCCGCCTGTCTCTGTCCATCTGTCTCTGTCCGTCTGACTCAGACCGTCTGTCTGAGACCATCTGTCTCAGCCCGCCTGTCTCAGCCCGCCTGTCTCAGTCCGTCTGTCTCAGACCGTCTGTCTCAGACCGTCTGCTTCAGACCGTCTGTCTCTGTCCAACTGTCTTATCCCGTCTTTCTCTGCCCGCCTGTCTCAGACCGCCTGTCTCAGCCCGCCTGTCTCAGCCCGCGTGTCTCAGCCCGCCTGTCTCAGTCCGTCTGTCTCAGCCCGCCTGTCTCAGCCCGCCTGTCTCAGACCGCCGGTCTCAGACCGTCTGTCTCATGCCATGTGTCTCAGACCATCTGTCTCAGACCGTCCGTCTCTGTCCAACTGTCCCATCCCGCCTGCCACTGCCCGTCTGTCTCAGACCAACTGTCTCAGGCCGCCTGTCTCAGACCGTCTGTCTCAGACCATCTGTCCCACACCATCTATCTCAGGCTGTCGGTCTTAGCCCGTCTGTCTGAGACCATCTGTCTCAGACCGCCGGTCTCAGACCGTCTGTCTCACGCCATCAGTCTCAGACCAACTGTCTCAGCCCGCCTGTCTCAGCCCGCCTGTCTCAGTCCGTCTGTCTCAGACCGTCTGTCTCAGACCAACTGTCTCAGCCCGCCTGTCTCAGCCCGCCTGTCACAGTACGTCTGTCTGAGACCGTCTGTCTCAGACCATCTGTCTCAGGCCATCTTTCTCAGACCGTCAGTCTTAGCCCCTCTGTCTCAGCCCGCCTGTCACTGTCCATCTGTCTCTGTTCGTCTGACTCAGACCGTCTGTGTGAGACCGTCTGTCTGAGCCCGCCTGTCTCAGTCCGTCTGTCTCAGACCGTCTGCTTCAGACCGTCTGTCTCTGTCCAACTGTCTCATCCCGTCTGTCTCTGTCCCTCTGTCTCAGACCGTCTGTCTCAGACCATCTGTCTCAGACCAACTGTCTCAGACCGTCAGTCTTAGCCCCTCTGTCTCAGCCCGCCTGTCTCTGTCCATCTGTCTCTGTCCGTCTGACTCAGACCGTCTGTCTGAGACCACCTGTCTCAGCCCGCCTGTCTCAGCCCGCCTGTCTCAGTCCGTCTGTCTCAGACCGTCTGCTTCAGACCGTCTGTCTCTGTCCAACTGTCTTATCCCGTCTTTCTCAGCCCGCCTGTCTCAGTCCGCCTGACTCAGTCCGTCGGTCTCAGACCGTCTGTCTCAGACCAACTGTCTCAGCCCGCCTGTCTCAGCCCGCCTTCTCAGACCGTCTGTCTGAGACCGTCTGTATCAGACCATCTGTATCAGACCATCTGTCTTAGCCCGCCTGTCGCAGCCCGCCTGTCTCAGTCCGTCTGTCTGAGACCGTCTGTCTCAGACCAACTGTCTCAGACCGTCTGTCTTAGCCCGCCTGTCGCAGCCCGCCTGTCTCAGTCCGTCTGTCTGAGACCGTCTGTCTCAGACCAACTGTCTCAGGCCGCCTGTCTCAGACCGTCTGTCTCAGACCGTCTGTCTCAGACCATCTGTCCCACACCATCTATCTCAGGCTGTCGGTCTTAGTCCGTCTGTCTCAGTTCGCCTGTCTCAGCCCGCCTGTCTCAGCCCGCCTGTCTCAGCCCGCCTGTCTCAGTCCGCCTGTCGCAGACCGTCTGTCTCAGACCAACTGTCTCAGCCCGCCTGTCTCAGACCATCTGTCTCAGACCGCCGGTCTCAGACCGTCTGTCTCATGCCATGTGTCTCAGACCATCTGTCTCAGACCGTCCGTCTCTGTCCAACTGTCCCATCCCGCCTACCACTGCCCGTCTGTCTCAGACCATCTGTCTCAGCCCGCCTGTCTCAGCCCGCCTGTCTGAGACCGTCTGTCTGGGACCGTCTGTCTCAGGCCATCTGTCTCAGCCCGTCAGTCTTAGTCCCTCTGTCTCAGCCCGCCTGTCTCTGTCCATCTGTCTCTGTCCGTCTGACTCAGACCGTCTGTCTGAGACCGTCTGTCTCAGACCATCTGTCTCAAGCCGTCTGTCTTAGCCCGTCTGTCTTAGCCCGCCTGTCTCAGCCCGCCTGTCTCAGTCCGTCTGTCTGAGACCGTCTGTCTCAGACCATCTGTCTCAGGCCATCTGTCTCAGACCGTCAGTCTTAGCCCCTCTGTCTCAGCCCGCCTGTCTCTGTCCATCTGTCTCTGTCCGTCTGACTCAGACCGTCTGTCTGAGACCATCTGTCTCAGCCCGTCTGTCTCTGTCCCTCTGTCTCAGACCGTCTGTCTCAGACCATCTGTCTCAGACCAACTGTCTCAGACCGTCAGTCTTAGCCCCTCTGTCTCAGCCCGCCTGTCTCAGCCCGCCTGTCTCAGCCCGCCTGTCTCAGTCCGTCTGTCTGAGACCGTCTGTCTCAGACCATCTGTCTCAGGCCATCTGTCTCAGACCGTCAGTCTTAGCCCCTCTGTCTCAGCCCGCCTGTCTCTGTCCATCTGTCTCTGTCCGTCTGACTCAGACCGTCTGTCTGAGACCACCTGTCTCAGCCCGCCTGTCTCAGCCCGCCTGTCTCAGTCCGTCTGTCTCAGACCGTCTGCTTCAGACCGTCTGTCTCTGTCCAACTGTCTTATCCCGTCTTTCTCTGCCCGCCTGTCTCAGTCCGCCTGACTCAGTCCGTCGGTCTCAGACCGTCTGTCTCAGACCAACTGTCTCAGCCCGCCTGTCTCAGCCCGCCTTCTCACACCGTCTGTCTGAGACCGTCTGTATCAGACCATCTGTATCAGACCATCTGTCTTAGCCCGCCTGTCGCAGCCCGCCTGTCTCAGTCCGTCTGTCTGAGACCGTCTGTCTCAGACCAACTGTCTCAGGCCGCCTGTCTCAGACCGTCTGTCTCAGACCGTCTGTCTCAGACCATCTGTCCCACACCATCTATCTCAGGCTGTCGGTCTTAGTCCGTCTGTCTCAGTTCGCCTGTCTCAGTCCGCCTGTCTCAGCCCGCCTGTCTCAGTCCGCCTGTCGCAGACCGTCTGTCTCAGACCAACTGTCTCAGCCCGCCTGTCTCAGACCATCTGTCTCAGACCGTCTGTCTCATGCCATGTGTCTCAGACCATCTGTCTCAGACCGTCCGTCTCTGTCCAACTTTCCCATCCCGCCTACCACTGCCCGTCTGTCTCAGACCATCTGTCTCAGCCCGCCTGTCTCATCCCGCCTGTCTGAGACCGTCTGTCTGGGACCGTCTGTCTCAGGCCATCTGTCTCAGACCGTCAGTCTTAGTCCCTCTGTCTCAGCCCGCCTGTCTCTGTCCATCTGTCTCAGCCCGCCTGTCTCAGTCCGTCTGTCTGAGACCGTCTGTCTCAGACCATCTGTCTCAGGCCATCTGTCTCAGACCGTCAGTCTTAGCCCCTCTGTCTCAGCCCGCCTGTCACTGTCCATCTGTCTCTGTTCGTCTGACTCAGACCGTCTGTCTGAGACCGTCTATCTCAGCCCGCCTGTCTCAGTCCGTCTGTCTCAGACCGTCTGCTTCAGACCGTCTGTCTCTGTCCAACTGTCTCATCCCGTCTGTCTCTGTCCCTCTGTCTCAGACCGTCTGTCTCAGCCCGCCTGTCTCAGCCCGCCTTCTCACACCGTCTGTCTGAGACCGTCTGTATCAGACCATCTGTATCAGACCATCTGTCTTAGCCCGCCTGTCGCAGCCCGCCTGTCTCAGTCCCTCTGTCTCAGACCGTCTGTCTCAGCCCGCCTGTCTCAGCCCGCCTGTCTCAGACCATCTGTCTCAGGCCATCTGTCTCAGACCGTCAGTCTTAGCCCCTCTGTCTCAGCCCGCCTGTCACTGTCCATCTGTCTCTGTCCGTCTGACTCAGACCGTCTGTCTGAGACCGTCTGTCTCAGCCCGCCTGTCTCAGCCCGCCTGTCTCAGTCCGTCTGTCTCAGACCGTCTGCTTCAGACCATCTGTCCCACACCATCTATCTCAGGCTGTCGGTCTTAGCCCGTCTGTCTGAGACCATCTGTCTCAGACCGCCGGTCTCAGACCGTCTGTCTCATGCCATCAGTCTCAGACCATCTGTCTCAGGCCGTCGGTCTTAGCCCGTCTGTCTGAGCCCGCCTGTCTCTGCCAGTCAGTCTCAGACCGTCTGTCTCAGACCGTCTGTCCCTGTCCAACTGTCTTATCCCGTCTTTCTCTGCCCGTCTGTCTCAGACCGTCTGTCTCAGCCCGCCTGTCTCAGCCCGCCTGTCTCAGTCCGTCTGCCTGAGACCGTCTGTCTCGGACCATCTGTCTCAGGCCATCTGTCTCAGACCGTCAGTCTTAGCCCCTCTGTCTCAGCCCGCCTGTCACTGTCCATCTGTCTCTGTCCGTCTGACTCAGACCGTCTGTCTGAGCCCGCCTGTCTCTGCCAGTCAGTCTCAGACCGTCTGTCTCAGACCGTCTGTCCCTGTCCAACTGTCTTATCCCGTCTTTCTCTGCCCGTCTGTCTCAGACCGTCTGTCTCAGCCCGCCTGTCTCAGCCCGCCTGTCTCAGCCCGCCTGTCTCAGTCCGTCTGCCTGAGACCGTCTGTCTCAGACCATCTGTATCAGACCGTCTGGCTTAGCCTGCCTGTCGCAGCCCGCCTGTCTCAGTCCGTCTGTCTCAGACCACCTGTCTCAGTCCGTCTGTCTCAGACCAACTGTCTCAGCCCGTCTGTCTCAGACCAACTGTCTCAGGCCGCCTGTCTCAGACCGTCTGTCTCAGACCATCTGACCCACACCATCTATCTCAGGCTGTCGGTCTTAGCCCGTCTGTCTGAGACCATCTGTGTCAGACCGCCGGTCTCAGACCGTCTGTCTCATGCCATCAGTCTCAGACCATCTGTCTCAGGCCGTCTGTCCCTGTCCAACTGTCTTATCCCGTCTTTCTCTGCCCGTCTGTCTCAGACCGTCTGTCTCAGCCCGCCTGTCTCAGCCCGCCTGTCTCAGTCCGTCTGCCTGAGACCGTCTGTCTCGGACCATCTGTCTCAGGCCATCTGTCTCAGACCGTCAGTCTTAGCCCGTCTGTCTCAGCCCGCCTGTCTCTGTCCATCTGTCTCTGTCCGTCTGACTCAGACCGTCTGTCTGAGACCGTCTGTCTCAGACCGTCTGCTTCAGACCGTCTGTCTCTGTCCAACTGTCTCATCCCGTCTGTCTCTGTCCGTCTGTCTCAGACCGTCTGTCTCTGCCCGCCTGTCTCAGCCCGCCTGTCTCTGTCCGTCTGTCGCAGTCCGTCTGTCTCAGACCGTCTGTCTCAGACCAACTGTCTCAGCCCGCCTGTCTCAGCCCGCCTGTCTCAGACCGTCTGGCTGAGACCGTCTGTCTCAGACCATCTGTATCAGACCGTCTGTCTTAGCCTGCCTGCCTCAGCCCGCCTGTCTCAGTCCGTCTGTCTCAGACCGTCTGTCTCTGCCCGCCTGTCTCAGCCCGCCTGTCTCAGTCCGTCTGTCTCAGTCCGTCTGTCTCAGACCGACTGTCTCTGCCCGCCTGTCTCAGCCCGCCTGTCTCAGTCCGTCTGTCTCAGACCGTCTGTCTCAGACCAACTGTCTCACCCCGCCTGTCTCTGCCCGTCAGTCTCAGACCGTCTGTCTCTGTCCAACTGTCTTTTCCCGTCTTTCTCTGCCCGTCTGTCTCAGACCGCATGTCTCAGCCCGCCTGTCTCAGTCCGTCTGTCTGAGACCGCCTGTCTCAGACCATCTGTCTCAGACCGTCTGTCTCATGCCATCAGTCTCAGACCATCTGTCTCAGGCCGTCGGTCTTAGCCCGTCTGTCTGAGCCCGCCTGTCTCTGCCCGTCAGTCTCAGACCGTCTGTCTCAGACCGTCTGTCTCAGACCGTCTGTCTCAGACCGTCTGTCTCTGTCCAACCGTCTTATCCCGTCTTTCTCTGCCCGTCTGTCTCAGACCGTCTGTCTCAGCCCGCCTGTCTCAGCCCGCCTGTCTCTGCCCGCCTGTCTCAGTCAGTCTGTCTCAGACCGTCTGCTTCAGACCGTCTGTCTCTGTCCAACTGTCTCATCCCGTCTGTCTCTGTCCGTCTGTCTCAGACCGTCTGTCACTGCCCGCCTGTCTCAGCCCGCCTGTCACAGTACGTCTGTCTGAGACCGTCTGTCTCAGCCCATCTGTCTCAGACCGTCTGTCTCAGCCCGCCTGTCTCAGCCCGCCTGTCTCAGTCCGCCTGACTCAGTCCGTCGGTCTCAGACCGTCTGTCTCAGACCAACTGTCTCAGCCCGCCTGTCTCAGCCCGCCTTCTCAGACCGTCTGTCTGCGACCGTCTGTATCAGACCATCTGTATCAGACCATCTGTCTTAGCCCGCCTGTCGCAGCCCGCCTGTCTCAGTCCGTCTGTCTGAGACCGTCTGTCTCAGACCAACTGTCTCAGGCCGCCTGTCGCACACCGTCTGTCTCAGAGCATCTGTCCCACACCATCTATCTCAGGCTGTCGGTCTTAGCCCGTCTGTCTCAGACCATCTGTCTCAGGCCAACTGTCTCAGCCCGCCTGTCTCAGCCCGCCTGTCTCAGTCCGCCTGACTCAGTCCGTCGGTCTCAGACCGTCTGTCTCAGACCAACTGTCTCAGCCCGCCTGTCTCAGCCCGCCTGTCTCAGCCCGCCTGTCTCAGACCGTCTGGCTGAGACCGTCTGTCTCAGACCATCTGTATCAGACCGTCTGTCTTAGCCTGCCTGTCGCAGCCCGCCTGTCTCAGTCCGTCTGTCTCAGACCACCTGTCTCAGTCCGTCTGTCTCATCCCGTCTGTCTCTGTCCGTCTGTCTCAGACCGTCTGTCTCTGCCCGCCTGTCTCAGCCCGCCTGTCACAGTACGTCTGTCTGAGACCGTCTGTCTCAGCCCATCTGTCTCAGACCGTCTGTCTCAGCCCGCCTGTCTCAGCCCGCCTGCCTCAGTCCGCCTGACTCAGTCCGTCGGTCTCAGACCGTCTGTCTCAGACCAACTGTCTGAGCCCGCCTGTCTCAGCCCGCCTGTCTCAGCCCGCCTGTCTCAGACCGTCTGGCTGAGACCGTCTGTCTCAGACCATCTGTATCAGACCGTCTGTCTTAGCCTGCCTGTCGCAGCCCGCCTGTCTCAGTCCGTCTGTCTCAGACCACCTGTCTCAGTCCGTCTGTCTCAGACCAACTGTCTCAGCCCGCCTGTCTCAGTCCGTCTGTCTCAGACCGTCTGTCTGAGACCGTCTGTCTCAGCCCGCCTGTCTCAGTCCGTCTGTCTCAGACCGTCTGCTTCAGACCGTCTGTCTCTGTCCAACTGTCTCATCCCGTCTGTCTCTGTCCCTCTGTCTCAGACCGTCTGTCTCAGACCATCTGTCTCAGACCAACTGTCTCAGCCCGCCTGTCTCAGCCCGCCTGTCACAGTACGTCTGTCTGAGACCGTCTGTCTCAGACTATCTGTCTCAGGCCATCTGTCTCAGACCGTCAGTCTTAGCCCCTCTGTCTCAGCCGGCCTGTCACTGTCCATCTGTCTCTGTCCGTCTGACTCAGACCGTCTGTCTGAGACCGTCTGTCTCAGCCCGCCTGTCTCAGTCCGTCTGTCTCAGACCGTCTGCTTCAGACCGTCCGTCTCTGTCCAACTGTCTCATCCCGCCTGCCTCTGCCCGTCTGTCTCAGACCAACTGTCTCAGCCCGCCTGTCTCAGCCCGCCTGTCACAGTACGTCTGCCTGAGACCGTCTGTCTCAGACCATCTGTCTCAGGCCATCTGTCTCAGACCGTCAGTCTTAGCCCCTCTGTCTCAGCCCGCCTGTCACTGTCCATCTGTCTCTGTCCGTCTGACTCAGAGCGTCTGTCTGAGACCGTCTGTCTCAGCCCGCCTGTCTCAGCCCGCCTGTCTCAGTCCGTCTGTCTCAGACCGTCTGCTTCAGACCGTCTGTCTCTGTCCAACTTTCTCATCCCGTCTGTCTCTGTCCGTCTGTCTCAGACCGTCTGTCTCAGACCATCTGTCTCAGACCGTCTGTCTTAGCCCGCCTGTCGCAGAACGCCTGTCTCAGTCCGCCTGTCTCAGTCCGTCTGTCTCAGACCGTCTGTCTCAGACCATCTGTATCAGACCGTCTGTCTTAGCCCGCCTGGCGCAGCCCGCCTGTCTCGGTCCGTCTGTCTCTGTCCGTCTGACTCAGACCGCCTGTCTCAGTCCGTCTGTCTGAGACCGTCTGTCTCAGACCATCTGTATCACACCGTCTGTCTTAGCCCGCCTGTCGCAGGCCGCCTGTCTCAGTCCGTCTGTCTCAGACCACCTGTCTCAGCCCGCCTGTCTCAGCCCGCCTGTCTCAGACCGTCTGTCTGAGACCGTCTGTCTCAGACCAACTGTCTCAGCCCGCCTGTCTCAGCCCGCCTTCTCAGACCGTCTGTCTGCGACCGTCTGTATCAGACCATCTGTATCAGACCATCTGTCTTAGCCCGCCTGTCGCAGCCCGCCTGTCTCAGTCCGTCTGTCTGAGACCGTCTGTCTCAGACCAACTGTCTCAGGCCGCCTGTCGCACACCGTCTGTCTCAGAGCATCTGTCCCACACCATCTATCTCAGGCTGTCGGTCTTAGCCCGTCTGTCTCAGACCATCCGTATCAGACCGCCGGTCTCAGACCATCTGTCTCAGGCCATCTGTCTCAGACCGTCAGTCTTAGCCCGTCTGTCTCAGCCCGCCTGTCTCAGCCCGCCTGTCTCAGTCCGTCTGTCTCAGACCGTCTGCTTCAGATCGTCTGTCTCTGTCCAACTGTCTCTTCCCGCCTGCCTCTGCCCGTCTGTCTCATACCATCTGTCTCAGCCCGCCTGTCTCAGCCCGCCTGTCTCAGCCCGCCTGTCTCAGACCGTCTGTCTGAGACCGTCTGTCTCAGACCATCTGTATCAGACCGTCTGTCTTAGCCCCTCTGTCTCAGCCCGCCTGTCTCAGCCCGCCTGTCTCAGTCCGTCTGTCTGAGACCGGCTGTCTCAGCCCATCTGTCTCAGACCGTCTGTCTCAGTGCGCCTCTCTCAGCCCGCATGTCTCAGCCCGCCTGTCTCAGCCCGCATGTCTCAGCCCGCCTGTCTCAGCCCGCCTGTCTCAGTCCGTCTGTCTCAGCCCGCCTGTCTCAGCCCGCCTGTCTCAGACCGCCGGTCTCAGACCGTCTGTCTCATGCCATGTGTCTCAGACCATCTGTCTCAGACCGTCCGTCTCTGTCCAACTGTCCCATCCCGCCTGCCACTGCCCGTCTGTCTCAGACCAACTGTCTCAGGCCGCCTGTCTCAGACCGTCTGTCTCAGACCATCTGTCCCACACCATCTATCTCAGGCTGTCGGTCTTAGCCGGTCTGTCTGAGACCATCTGTCTCAGACCGCCGGTCTCAGACCGTCTGTCTCATGCCATCAGTCTCAGACCAACTGTCTCAGCCCGCCTGTCTCAGCCCGCCTGTCTCAGTCCGTCTGTCTCAGACCGTCTGTCTCAGACCAACTGTCTCAGCCCGCCTGTCTCAGCCCGCCTGTCACAGTACGTCTGTCTGAGACCGTCTGTCTCAGACCATCTGTCTCAGGCCATCTTTCTCAGACCGTCAGTCTTAGCCCCTCTGTCTCAGCCCGCCTGTCACTGTCCATCTGTCTCTGTTCGTCTGACTCAGACCGTCTGTCTGAGACCATCTGTCTTAGCCCGTCTGTCTTAGCCCGCCTGTCTCAGCCCGCCTGTCTCAGTCCGTCTGTCTGAGACCGTCTGTCTCAGCCCGCCTGTCTCAGTCCGTCTGTCTCAGACCGTCTGCTTCAGACCGTCTGTCTCTGTCCAACTGTCTCATCCCGTCTGTCTCTGTCCCTCTGTCTCAGACCGTCTGTCTCAGACCATCTGTCTCAGACCAACTGTCTCAGACCGTCAGTCTTAGCCCCTCTGTCTCAGCCCGCCTGTCTCTGTCCATCTGTCTCTGTCCGCCTGACTCAGACCGTCTGTCTGAGACCATCTGTCTCAGCCCGCCTGTCTCAGCCCGCCTGTCTCAGTCCGTCTGTCTCAGACCGTCTGCTTCAGACCGTCTGTCTCTGTCCAACTGTCTTATCCCGTCTTTCTCTGCCCGCCTGTCTCAGACCGTCTGTCTCAGCCCGCCTGTCTCAGCCCGCGTGTCTCAGCCCGCCTGTCTCAGTCCGTCTGTCTCAGCCCGCCTGTCTCAGCCCGCCTGTCTCAGACCGCCGGTCTCAGACCGTCTGTCTCATGCCATGTGTCTCAGACCATCTGTCTCAGACCGTCCGTCTCTGTCCAACTGTCCCATCCCGCCTGCCACTGCCCGTCTGTCACAGACCATCTGTCTCAGCCCGCCTGTCTGAGACCGTCTGTCTGGGACCGTCTGTCTCAGGCCATCTGTCTCAGACCGTCTGTATCAGACCGTCTGTCTTAGCCCGCTTGACGCAGCCCGCCTGTCGCAGACCGTCTGTCTCAGAGCATCTGTCCCACACCATCTATCTCAGGCTGTCGGTCTTAGCCCGTCTGTCTCAGACCATCTGTCTCAGACCGCCGGTCTCAGACCGTCTGTCTCATGCCATGTGTCTCAGACCATCTGTCTCAGACCGTCCGTCTCTGTCCAACTGTCCCATCCCGCCTGCCACTGCCCGTCTGTCTCAGACCAACCGTCACAGGCCGCCTGTCTCAGACCGTCTGTCTCAGACCATCTGACCCACACCATCTATCTCAGGCTGTCGGTCTTAGCCCGTCTGTCTGAGACCATCTGTCTCAGACCGCCGTTCTCAGACCGTCTGTCTCATGCCATCAGTCTCAGACCATCTGTCTCAGGCCGTCGGTCTTAGCCCGTCTGTCTGAGCCCGCCTGTCTCTGCTAGTCAGTCTCAGACCGTCTGTCCCTGTCCAACTGTCTTATCCCGTCTTTCTCTGCCCGTCTGTCTCAGACCGTCTGTCTCAGCCCGCCTGTCTCAGCCCGCCTGTCTCAGTCCGTCTGCCTGAGACCGTCTGTCTCTGCCCGCCTGTCTCAGCCCGCCTGTCTCTGTCCATTTGTCTCTGTCCGTCTGACTCAGACCGTCTGTCTGAGACCGTCTGTCTCAGACCGTCTGCTTCAGACCGTCTGTCTCTGTCCAACTGTCTCATCCCGTCTGTCTCTGTCCGTCTGTCTGAGACCGTCTGCCTGAGACCATCTGTCTCAGCCCGCCTGTCTCAGCCCGCCTGTCTCAGTCCGTCTGTCTCAGACCGTCTGCTTCAGACCGTCTGTCTCTGTCCAACTGTCTTATCCCGTCTTTCTCTGCCCGCCTGTCTCAGCCCGCCTGTCTCAGCCCGCGTGTCTCAGCCCGCCTGTCTCAGTCCGTCTGTCTCAGCCCGCCTGTCTCAGCCCGCCTGTCTCAGACCGTCTGTCTCATGCCATGTGTCTCAGACCATCTGTCTCAGACCGTCCGTCTCTGTCCAACTGTCCCATCCCGCCTGCCACTGCCCGTCTGTCTCAGACCAACTGTCTCAGGCCGCCTGTCTCAGACCGTCTGTCTCAGACCATCTGTCCCACACCATCTATCTCAGGCTGTCGGTCTTAGCCGGTCTGTCTGAGACCATCTGTCTCAGACCGCCGGTCTCAGACCGTCTGTCTCATGCCATCAGTCTCAGACCAACTGTCTCAGCCCGCCTGTCTCAGCCCGCCTGTCTCAGTCCGTCTGTCTCAGACCGTCTGTCTCAGACCAACTGTCTCAGCCCGCCTGTCTCAGCCCGCCTGTCACAGTACGTCTGTCTGAGACCGTCTGTCTCAGACCATCTGTCTCAGGCCATCTTTCTCAGACCGTCAGTCTTAGCCCCTCTGTCTCAGCCCGCCTGTCACTGTCCATCTGTCTCTGTTCGTCTGACTCAGACCGTCTGTCTGAGACCATCTGTCTTAGCCCGTCTGTCTTAGCCCGCCTGTCTCAGCCCGCCTGTCTCAGTCCGTCTGTCTGAGACCGTCTGTCTCAGCCCGCCTGTCTCAGTCCGTCTGTCTCAGACCGTCTGCTTCAGACCGTCTGTCTCTGTCCAACTGTCTCATCCCGTCTGTCTCTGTCCCTCTGTCTCAGACCGTCTGTCTCAGACCATCTGTCTCAGACCAACTGTCTCAGACCGTCAGTCTTAGCCCCTCTGTCTCAGCCCGCCTGTCTCTGTCCATCTGTCTCTGTCCGTCTGACTCAGACCGTCTGTCTGAGACCATCTGTCTCAGCCCGCCTGTCTCAGCCCGCCTGTCTCAGTCCGTCTGTCTCAGACCGTCTGCTTCAGACCGTCAGTCTCTGTCCAACTGTCTTATCCCGTCTTTCTCTGCCCGCCTGTCTCAGTCCGCCTGACTCAGTCCGTCGGTATCAGACCGTCTGTCTCAGACCAACTGTCTCAGCCCGCCTGTCTCAGCCCGCCTTCTCAGACCGTCTGTCTGAGACCGTCTGTATCAGACCATCTGTATCAGACCATCTGTCTTAGCCCGCCTGTCGCAGCCCGCCTGTCTCAGTCCGTCTGTCTGAGACCGTCTGTCTCAGACCAACTGTCTCAGCCCGCCTGTCTCAGCCCGCCTTCTCAGACCGTCTGTCTCAGACCGTCTGTCTCAGACCATCTGTCCCACACCATCTATCTCAGGCTGTCGGTCTTAGTCCGTCTGTCTCAGTTCGCCTGTCTCATCCCGCCTGTCTCAGTCCGCCTGTCGCAGACCGTCTGTCTCAGACCAACTGTCTCAGCCCGCCTGTCTCAGACCATCTGTCTCTGTCCGTCTGACTCAGACCGTCTGTCTGAGACCGTCTGTCTCAGACCATCTGTCTCAAGCCGTCTGTCTTAGCCCGTCTGTCTTAGCCCGCCTGTCTCAGCCCGCCTGTCTCAGTCCGTCTGTCTGAGACCGTCTGTCTCAGACCATCTGTCTCAGGCCATCTGTCTCAGACCGTCAGTCTTAGCCCCTCTGTCTCAGCCCGCCTGTCTCTGTCCATCTGTCTCTGTCCGTCTGACTCAGACCGTCTGTCTGAGACCATCTGTCTCAGCCCGCCTGTCTCAGCCCGCCTGTCTCAGTCCGTCTGTCTCAGACCGTCTGCTTCAGACCGTCTGTCTCTGTCCAACTGTCTTATCCCGTCTTTCTCTGCCCGCCTGTCTCAGACCGTCTGTCTCAGCCCGCCTGTCTCAGCCCGCGTGTCTCAGCCCGCCTGTCTCGGTCCGTCTGTCTCAGCCCGCCTGTCTCAGCCCGCCTGTCTCAGACCGCCGGTCTCAGACCGTCTGTCTCATGCCATGTGTCTCAGACCATCTGTCTCAGACCGTCCGTCTCTGTCCAACTGTCCCATCCCGCCTGCCACTGCCCGTCTGCCACAGACCATCTGTCTCAGCCCGCCTGTCTGAGACCGTCTGTCTGGGACCGTCTGTCTCAGGCCATCTGTCTCAGACCGTCTGTATCAGACCGTCTGTCTTAGCCCGCTTGACGCAGCCCGCCTGTCTCAGGCCGCCTGTCGCAGACCGTCTGTCTCAGAGCATCTGTCCCACACCATCTATCTCAGGCTGTCGGTCTTAGCCCGTCTGTCTCAGACCATCTGTCTCAGACCGCCGGTCTCAGACCGTCTGTCTCATGCCATGTGTCTCAGACCATCTGTCTCAGACCGTCCGTCTCTGTCCAACTGTCCCATCCCGCCTGCCACTGCCCGTCTGTCTCAGACCAACTGTCACAGGCCGCCTGTCTCAGACCGTCTGTCTCAGACCATCTGACCCACACCATCTATCTCAGGCTGTCGGTCTTAGCCCGTCTGTCTGAGACCATCTGTCTCAGACCGCCGGTCTCAGACCGTCTGTCTCATGCCATCAGTCTCAGACCATCTGTCTCAGGCCGTCGGTCTTAGCCCGTCTGTCTGAGCCCGCCTGTCTCTGCCAGTCAGTCTCAGACCGTCTGTCTCAGACCGTCTGTCTCAGACCGTCTGTCCCTGTCCAACTGTCTTATCCCGTCTTTCTCTGCCCGTCTGTCTCAGACCGTCTGTCTCAGCCCGCCTGTCTCAGCCCGCCTGTCTCAGTCCGTCTGCCTGAGACCGTCTGTCTCTGCCCGCCTGTCTCAGACCGTCTGTCTCTGCCCGCCTGTCTCAGCCCGCCTGTCTCAGTCCGTCTGTCGCAGTCCGTCTGTCTCAGACCGTCTGTCTCAGACCAACTGTCTCAGCCCGCCTGTCTCAGCCCGCCTGTCTCAGACCGTCTGGCTGAGACCGTCTGTCTCAGACCATCTGTATCAGACCGTCTGTCTTAGCCTGAATGTCGCAGCCCGCCTGTCTCAGTCCGTCTGTCTCAGACCACCTGTCTCAGTCCGTCTGTCTCAGACCAACTGTCTCAGCCCGCCTGTCTCAGTCCGTCTGTCTCAGACCGTCTGTCTCTGTCCAACTGTCTCATCCCGTCTGTCTCTGTCCCTCTGTCTCAGACCGTCTGTCTCAGACCATCTGTCTCAGACCAACTGTCTCAGCCCGCCTGTCTCAGCCCGCCTGTCACAGTACGTCTGTCTGAGACCGTCTGTCTCAGACCATCTGTCTCAGGCCATCTGTCTCAGACCGTCAGTCTTAGCCCCTCTGTCTCAGCCGGCCTGTCACTGTCCATCTGTCTCTGTTCGTCTGACTCAGACCGTCTGTCTGAGACCATCTGTCTTAGCCCGTCTGTCTTAGCCCGCCTGTCTCAGCCCGCCTGTCTCAGTCCGTCTGTCTGAGACCGTCTGTCTCAGCCCGCCTGTCTCAGTCCGTCTGTCTCAGACCGTCTGCTTCAGACCGTCTGTCTCTGTCCAACTGTCTCATCCCGTCTGTCTCTGTCCCTCTGTCTCAGACCGTCTGTCTCAGACCATCTGTCTCAGACCAACTGTCTCAGACCGTCAGTCTTAGCCCCTCTGTCTCAGCCCGCCTGTCTCTGTCCATCTGTCTCTGTCCGCCTGACTCAGACCGTCTGTCTGAGACCATCTGTCTCAGCCCGCCTGTCTCAGCCCGCCTGTCTCAGTCCGTCTGTCTCAGACCGTCTGCTTCAGACCGTCTGTCTCTGTCCAACTGTCTTATCCCGTCTTTCTCTGCCCGCCTGTCTCAGACCGTCTGTCTCAGCCCGCCTGTCTCAGCCCGCGTGTCTCAGCCCGCCTGTCTCAGTCCGTCTGTCTCAGCCCGCCTGTCTCAGCCCGCCTGTCTCAGACCGCCGGTCTCAGACCGTCTGTCTCATGCCATGTGTCTCAGACCATCTGTCTCAGACCGTCCGTCTCTGTCCAACTGTCCCATCCCGCCTGCCACTGCCCGTCTGTCACAGACCATCTGTCTCAGCCCGCCTGTCTGAGACCGTCTGTCTGGGACCGTCTGTCTCAGGCCATCTGTCTCAGACCGTCTGTATCAGACCGTCTGTCTTAGCCCGCTTGACGCAGCCCGCCTGTCGCAGACCGTCTGTCTCAGAGCATCTGTCCCACACCATCTATCTCAGGCTGTCGGTCTTAGCCCGTCTGTCTCAGACCATCTGTCTCAGACCGCCGGTCTCAGACCGTCTGTCTCATGCCATGTGTCTCAGACCATCTGTCTCAGACCGTCCGTCTCTGTCCAACTGTCCCATCCCGCCTGCCACTGCCCGTCTGTCTCAGACCAACCGTCACAGGCCGCCTGTCTCAGACCGTCTGTCTCAGACCATCTGACCCACACCATCTATCTCAGGCTGTCGGTCTTAGCCCGTCTGTCTGAGACCATCTGTCTCAGACCGCCGTTCTCAGACCGTCTGTCTCATGCCATCAGTCTCAGACCATCTGTCTCAGGCCGTCGGTCTTAGCCCGTCTGTCTGAGCCCGCCTGTCTCTGCTAGTCAGTCTCAGACCGTCTGTCCCTGTCCAACTGTCTTATCCCGTCTTTCTCTGCCCGTCTGTCTCAGACCGTCTGTCTCAGCCCGCCTGTCTCAGCCCGCCTGTCTCAGTCCGTCTGCCTGAGACCGTCTGTCTCTGCCCGCCTGTCTCAGCCCGCCTGTCTCTGTCCATTTGTCTCTGTCCGTCTGACTCAGACCGTCTGTCTGAGACCGTCTGTCTCAGACCGTCTGCTTCAGACCGTCTGTCTCTGTCCAACTGTCTCATCCCGTCTGTCTCTGTCCGTCTGTCTGAGACCGTCTGCCTGAGACCATCTGTCTCAGCCCGCCTGTCTCAGCCCGCCTGTCTCAGTCCGTCTGTCTCAGACCGTCTGCTTCAGACCGTCTGTCTCTGTCCAACTGTCTTATCCCGTCTTTCTCTGCCCGCCTGTCTCAGCCCGCCTGTCTCAGCCCGCGTGTCTCAGCCCGCCTGTCTCAGTCCGTCTGTCTCAGCCCGCCTGTCTCAGCCCGCCTGTCTCAGACCGTCTGTCTCATGCCATGTGTCTCAGACCATCTGTCTCAGACCGTCCGTCTCTGTCCAACTGTCCCATCCCGCCTGCCACTGCCCGTCTGTCTCAGACCAACTGTCTCAGGCCGCCTGTCTCAGACCGTCTGTCTCAGACCATCTGTCCCACACCATCTATCTCAGGCTGTCGGTCTTAGCCGGTCTGTCTGAGACCATCTGTCTCAGACCGCCGGTCTCAGACCGTCTGTCTCATGCCATCAGTCTCAGACCAACTGTCTCAGCCCGCCTGTCTCAGCCCGCCTGTCTCAGTCCGTCTGTCTCAGACCGTCTGTCTCAGACCAACTGTCTCAGCCCGCCTGTCTCAGCCCGCCTGTCACAGTACGTCTGTCTGAGACCGTCTGTCTCAGACCATCTGTCTCAGGCCATCTTTCTCAGACCGTCAGTCTTAGCCCCTCTGTCTCAGCCCGCCTGTCACTGTCCATCTGTCTCTGTTCGTCTGACTCAGACCGTCTGTCTGAGACCATCTGTCTTAGCCCGTCTGTCTTAGCCCGCCTGTCTCAGCCCGCCTGTCTCAGTCCGTCTGTCTGAGACCGTCTGTCTCAGCCCGCCTGTCTCAGTCCGTCTGTCTCAGACCGTCTGCTTCAGACCGTCTGTCTCTGTCCAACTGTCTCATCCCGTCTGTCTCTGTCCCTCTGTCTCAGACCGTCTGTCTCAGACCATCTGTCTCAGACCAACTGTCTCAGACCGTCAGTCTTAGCCCCTCTGTCTCAGCCCGCCTGTCTCTGTCCATCTGTCTCTGTCCGTCTGACTCAGACCGTCTGTCTGAGACCATCTGTCTCAGCCCGCCTGTCTCAGCCCGCCTGTCTCAGTCCGTCTGTCTCAGACCGTCTGCTTCAGACCGTCAGTCTCTGTCCAACTGTCTTATCCCGTCTTTCTCTGCCCGCCTGTCTCAGTCCGCCTGACTCAGTCCGTCGGTATCAGACCGTCTGTCTCAGACCAACTGTCTCAGCCCGCCTGTCTCAGCCCGCCTTCTCAGACCGTCTGTCTGAGACCGTCTGTATCAGACCATCTGTATCAGACCATCTGTCTTAGCCCGCCTGTCGCAGCCCGCCTGTCTCAGTCCGTCTGTCTGAGACCGTCTGTCTCAGACCAACTGTCTCAGCCCGCCTGTCTCAGCCCGCCTTCTCAGACCGTCTGTCTCAGACCGTCTGTCTCAGACCATCTGTCCCACACCATCTATCTCAGGCTGTCGGTCTTAGTCCGTCTGTCTCAGTTCGCCTGTCTCATCCCGCCTGTCTCAGTCCGCCTGTCGCAGACCGTCTGTCTCAGACCAACTGTCTCAGCCCGCCTGTCTCAGACCATCTGTCTCTGTCCGTCTGACTCAGACCGTCTGTCTGAGACCGTCTGTCTCAGACCATCTGTCTCAAGCCGTCTGTCTTAGCCCGTCTGTCTTAGCCCGCCTGTCTCAGCCCGCCTGTCTCAGTCCGTCTGTCTGAGACCGTCTGTCTCAGACCATCTGTCTCAGGCCATCTGTCTCAGACCGTCAGTCTTAGCCCCTCTGTCTCAGCCCGCCTGTCTCTGTCCATCTGTCTCTGTCCGTCTGACTCAGACCGTCTGTCTGAGACCATCTGTCTCAGCCCGCCTGTCTCAGCCCGCCTGTCTCAGTCCGTCTGTCTCAGACCGTCTGCTTCAGACCGTCTGTCTCTGTCCAACTGTCTTATCCCGTCTTTCTCTGCCCGCCTGTCTCAGACCGTCTGTCTCAGCCCGCCTGTCTCAGCCCGCGTGTCTCAGCCCGCCTGTCTCGGTCCGTCTGTCTCAGCCCGCCTGTCTCAGCCCGCCTGTCTCAGACCGCCGGTCTCAGACCGTCTGTCTCATGCCATGTGTCTCAGACCATCTGTCTCAGACCGTCCGTCTCTGTCCAACTGTCCCATCCCGCCTGCCACTGCCCGTCTGCCACAGACCATCTGTCTCAGCCCGCCTGTCTGAGACCGTCTGTCTGGGACCGTCTGTCTCAGGCCATCTGTCTCAGACCGTCTGTATCAGACCGTCTGTCTTAGCCCGCTTGACGCAGCCCGCCTGTCTCAGGCCGCCTGTCGCAGACCGTCTGTCTCAGAGCATCTGTCCCACACCATCTATCTCAGGCTGTCGGTCTTAGCCCGTCTGTCTCAGACCATCTGTCTCAGACCGCCGGTCTCAGACCGTCTGTCTCATGCCATGTGTCTCAGACCATCTGTCTCAGACCGTCCGTCTCTGTCCAACTGTCCCATCCCGCCTGCCACTGCCCGTCTGTCTCAGACCAACTGTCACAGGCCGCCTGTCTCAGACCGTCTGTCTCAGACCATCTGACCCACACCATCTATCTCAGGCTGTCGGTCTTAGCCCGTCTGTCTGAGACCATCTGTCTCAGACCGCCGGTCTCAGACCGTCTGTCTCATGCCATCAGTCTCAGACCATCTGTCTCAGGCCGTCGGTCTTAGCCCGTCTGTCTGAGCCCGCCTGTCTCTGCCAGTCAGTCTCAGACCGTCTGTCTCAGACCGTCTGTCTCAGACCGTCTGTCCCTGTCCAACTGTCTTATCCCGTCTTTCTCTGCCCGTCTGTCTCAGACCGTCTGTCTCAGCCCGCCTGTCTCAGCCCGCCTGTCTCAGTCCGTCTGCCTGAGACCGTCTGTCTCTGCCCGCCTGTCTCAGACCGTCTGTCTCTGCCCGCCTGTCTCAGCCCGCCTGTCTCAGTCCGTCTGTCGCAGTCCGTCTGTCTCAGACCGTCTGTCTCAGACCAACTGTCTCAGCCCGCCTGTCTCAGCCCGCCTGTCTCAGACCGTCTGGCTGAGACCGTCTGTCTCAGACCATCTGTATCAGACCGTCTGTCTTAGCCTGAATGTCGCAGCCCGCCTGTCTCAGTCCGTCTGTCTCAGACCACCTGTCTCAGTCCGTCTGTCTCAGACCAACTGTCTCAGCCCGCCTGTCTCAGTCCGTCTGTCTCAGACCGTCTGTCTCTGTCCAACTGTCTCATCCCGTCTGTCTCTGTCCCTCTGTCTCAGACCGTCTGTCTCAGACCATCTGTCTCAGACCAACTGTCTCAGCCCGCCTGTCTCAGCCCGCCTGTCACAGTACGTCTGTCTGAGACCGTCTGTCTCAGACCATCTGTCTCAGGCCATCTGTCTCAGACCGTCAGTCTTAGCCCCTCTGTCTCAGCCGGCCTGTCACTGTCCATCTGTCTCTGTCCGTCTGACTCAGACCGTCTGTCTGAGACCGTCTGTCTCAGCCCGCCTGTCTCAGTCCGTCTGTCTCAGACCGTCTGCTTCAGACCGTCCGTCTCTGTCCAACTGTCTCATCCCGCCTGCCTCTGCCCGTCTGTCTCAGACCAACTGTCTCAGCCCGCCTGTCTCAGCCCGCCTGTCACAGTACGTCTGCCTGAGACCGTCTGTCTCAGACCATCTGTCTCAGGCCATCTGTCTCAGACCGTCAGTCTTAGCCCCTCTGTCTCAGCCCGCCTGTCACTGTCCATCTGTCTCTGTCCGTCTGACTCAGACCGTCTGTCCGAGACCGTCTGTCTCAGCCCGCTTGTCTCAGCCCGCCTGTCTCAGTCCGTCTGTCTCAGACCGTCTGCTTCAGACCGTCTGTCTCAGACCAACTGTCTCAGACCGCCGGTCTCAGACCGTCTGTCTCATGCCATCAGTCTCAGACCATCTGTCTCAGGCCGTCGGTCTTAGCCCGTCTGTCTGAGCCCGCCTGTCTCTGCCAGTCAGTCTCAGACCGTCTGTCTCAGACCGTCTGTCCCTGTCCAACTGTCTTATCCCGTCTTTCTCTGCCCGTCTGTCTCAGACCGTCTGTCTCAGCCCGCCTGTCTCAGCCCGCCTGTCTCAGTCCGTCTGCCTGAGACCGTCTGTCTCGGACCATCTGTCTCAGGCCATCTGTCTCAGACCGTCAGTCTTAGCCCGTCTGTCTCAGCCGGCCTGTCACTGTCCATCTGTCTCTGTCCGTCTGACTCAGACCGTCTGTCTGAGACCGTCTGTCTCAGCCCGCCTGTCTCAGTCCGTCTGTCTCAGACCGTCTGCTTCAGACCGTCCGTCTCTGTCCAACTGTCTCATCCCGCCTGCCTCTGCCCGTCTGTCTCAGACCAACTGTCTCAGCCCGCCTGTCTCAGCCCGCCTGTCACAGTACGTCTGCCTGAGACCGTCTGTCTCAGACCATCTGTCTCAGGCCATCTGTCTCAGACCGTCAGTCTTAGCCCCTCTGTCTCAGCCCGCCTGTCACTGTCCATCTGTCTCTGTCCGTCTGACTCAGACCGTCTGTCCGAGACCGTCTGTCTCAGCCCGCTTGTCTCAGCCCGCCTGTCTCAGTCCGTCTGTCTCAGACCGTCTGCTTCAGACCGTCTGTCTCAGACCAACTGTCTCAGACCGTCTGTCTCATGCCATCAGTCTCAGACCATCTGTCTCAGGCCGTCGGTCTTAGCCCGTCTGTCTGAGCCCGCCTGTCTCTGCCAGTCAGTCTCAGACCGTCTGTCTCAGACCGTCTGTCCCTGTCCAACTGTCTTATCCCGTCTTTCTCTGCCCGTCTGTCTCAGACCGTCTGTCTCAGCCCGCCTGTCTCAGCCCGCCTGTCTCAGTCCGTCTGACTGAGACCGTCTGTCTCGGACCATCTGTCTCAGGCCATCTGTCTCAGACCGTCAGTCTTAGCCCGTCTGTCTCAGCCCGCCTGTCTCTGTCCATCTGTCTCTGTCCGTCTGACTCAGACCGTCTGTCTGAGACCGTCTGTCTCAGACCGTCTGTCTCAGACCGTCTGCTTCAGACCGTCTGTCTCTGTCCAACTGTCTCATCCCGTCTGTCTCTGTCTGTCTGTCTCAGACCGTCTGTCTCTGCCCGCCTGTCTCAGCCCGCCTGTCTCAGTCCGTCTGTCGCAGTCCGTCTGTCTCAGACCGTCTGTCTCAGACCAACTGTCTCAGCCCGCCTGTCTCGGCCCGCCTGTCTCAGACCGTCTGGCTGAGACCGTCTGTCTCAGACCATCTGTATCAGACCGTCTGTCTTAGCCTGCCTGTCGCAGCCCGCCTGTCTCAGTCAGTCTGTCTCAGACCACCTGTCTCAGTCCGTCTGTCTCAGACCAACTGTCTCAGCCCGCCTGTCTCAGTCCGTCTGTCTCAGACCGTCTGTCTCAGACCGTCTGTCTCAGACCAACTGTCTCAGCCCGCCTGTCTCAGCCCGCCTGTCACAGTACGTCTGTCTGAGACCGTCTGTCTCAGACCATCTGTCTCAGGCCATCTGTCTCAGACCGTCAGTCTTAGACCCTCTGTCTCAGCCGGCCAGTCACTGTCCATCTGTCTCTGTCCGTCTGACTCAGACCGTCTGTCTGTGACCGTCTGTCTCAGCCCGCCTGTGTCAGTCCGTCTGTCTCAGACCGTCTGCTTCAGACCGTCCGTCTCTGTCCAACTGTCTCATCCCGCCTGCCTCTGCCCGTCTGTCTCAGACCAACTGTCTCAGCCCGCCTGTCTCAGCCCGCCTGTCACAGTACGTCTGCCTGAGACCGTCTGTCTCAGACCATCTGTCTCAGGCCATCTGTCTCAGACCGTCAGTCTTAGCCCCTCTGTCTCAGCCCGCCTGTCACTGTCCATCTGTCTCTGTCCGTCTGACTCAGACCGTCTGTCTGAGACCGTCTGTCTCAGCCCGCTTGTCTCAGCCCGCCTGTCTCAGTCCGTATGTCTCAGACCGTCTGCTTCAGACCATCTGTCCCACACCATCTATCTCAGGCTGTCGGTCTTAGTCCGTCTGTCTCAGTTCGCCTGTCTCAGCCCGCCTGTCTCAGCCCGCCTGTCTCAGTCCGCCTGTCGCAGACCGTCTGTCTCAGACCAACTGTCTCAGCCCGCCTGTCTCAGCCCGCCTGTCTCAGACCGTCTGTCTCAGACCATCTGTCCCACACCATCTATCTCAGGCTGTCGGTCTTAGCCCGTCTGTCTCAGACCATCTGTCTCAGACCGCCGGTCTCAGACCGTCTGTCTCATGCCATGTGTCTCAGACCATCTGTCTCAGACCGTCCGTCTCTGTCCAACTGTCCCATCCCGCCTGCCACTGCCCGTCTGTCTCAGACCAACCGTCACAGGCCGCCTGTCTCAGACCGTCTGTCTCAGACCATCTGACCCACACCATCTATCTCAGGCTGTCGGTCTTAGCCCGTCTGTCTGAGACCATCTGTCTCAGACCGCCGTTCTCAGACCGTCTGTCTCATGCCATCAGTCTCAGACCATCTGTCTCAGGCCGTCGGTCTTAGCCCGTCTGTCTGAGCCCGCCTGTCTCTGCTAGTCAGTCTCAGACCGTCTGTCCCTGTCCAACTGTCTTATCCCGTCTTTCTCTGCCCGTCTGTCTCAGACCGTCTGTCTCAGCCCGCCTGTCTCAGCCCGCCTGTCTCAGTCCGTCTGCCTGAGACCGTCTGTCTCTGCCCGCCTGTCTCAGCCCGCCTGTCTCTGTCCATTTGTCTCTGTCCGTCTGACTCAGACCGTCTGTCTGAGACCGTCTGTCTCAGACCGTCTGCTTCAGACCGTCTGTCTCTGTCCAACTGTCTCATCCCGTCTGTCTCTGTCCGTCTGTCTGAGACCGTCTGCCTGAGACCATCTGTCTCAGCCCGCCTGTCTCAGCCCGCCTGTCTCAGTCCGTCTGTCTCAGACCGTCTGCTTCAGACCGTCTGTCTCTGTCCAACTGTCTTATCCCGTCTTTCTCTGCCCGCCTGTCTCAGCCCGCCTGTCTCAGCCCGCGTGTCTCAGCCCGCCTGTCTCAGTCCGTCTGTCTCAGCCCGCCTGTCTCAGCCCGCCTGTCTCAGACCGTCTGTCTCATGCCATGTGTCTCAGACCATCTGTCTCAGACCGTCCGTCTCTGTCCAACTGTCCCATCCCGCCTGCCACTGCCCGTCTGTCTCAGACCAACTGTCTCAGGCCGCCTGTCTCAGACCGTCTGTCTCAGACCATCTGTCCCACACCATCTATCTCAGGCTGTCGGTCTTAGCCGGTCTGTCTGAGACCATCTGTCTCAGACCGCCGGTCTCAGACCGTCTGTCTCATGCCATCAGTCTCAGACCAACTGTCTCAGCCCGCCTGTCTCAGCCCGCCTGTCTCAGTCCGTCTGTCTCAGACCGTCTGTCTCAGACCAACTGTCTCAGCCCGCCTGTCTCAGCCCGCCTGTCACAGTACGTCTGTCTGAGACCGTCTGTCTCAGACCATCTGTCTCAGGCCATCTTTCTCAGACCGTCAGTCTTAGCCCCTCTGTCTCAGCCCGCCTGTCACTGTCCATCTGTCTCTGTTCGTCTGACTCAGACCGTCTGTCTGAGACCATCTGTCTTAGCCCGTCTGTCTTAGCCCGCCTGTCTCAGCCCGCCTGTCTCAGTCCGTCTGTCTGAGACCGTCTGTCTCAGCCCGCCTGTCTCAGTCCGTCTGTCTCAGACCGTCTGCTTCAGACCGTCTGTCTCTGTCCAACTGTCTCATCCCGTCTGTCTCTGTCCCTCTGTCTCAGACCGTCTGTCTCAGACCATCTGTCTCAGACCAACTGTCTCAGACCGTCAGTCTTAGCCCCTCTGTCTCAGCCCGCCTGTCTCTGTCCATCTGTCTCTGTCCGTCTGACTCAGACCGTCTGTCTGAGACCATCTGTCTCAGCCCGCCTGTCTCAGCCCGCCTGTCTCAGTCCGTCTGTCTCAGACCGTCTGCTTCAGACCGTCAGTCTCTGTCCAACTGTCTTATCCCGTCTTTCTCTGCCCGCCTGTCTCAGTCCGCCTGACTCAGTCCGTCGGTATCAGACCGTCTGTCTCAGACCAACTGTCTCAGCCCGCCTGTCTCAGCCCGCCTTCTCAGACCGTCTGTCTGAGACCGTCTGTATCAGACCATCTGTATCAGACCATCTGTCTTAGCCCGCCTGTCGCAGCCCGCCTGTCTCAGTCCGTCTGTCTGAGACCGTCTGTCTCAGACCAACTGTCTCAGCCCGCCTGTCTCAGCCCGCCTTCTCAGACCGTCTGTCTCAGACCGTCTGTCTCAGACCATCTGTCCCACACCATCTATCTCAGGCTGTCGGTCTTAGTCCGTCTGTCTCAGTTCGCCTGTCTCATCCCGCCTGTCTCAGTCCGCCTGTCGCAGACCGTCTGTCTCAGACCAACTGTCTCAGCCCGCCTGTCTCAGACCATCTGTCTCTGTCCGTCTGACTCAGACCGTCTGTCTGAGACCGTCTGTCTCAGACCATCTGTCTCAAGCCGTCTGTCTTAGCCCGTCTGTCTTAGCCCGCCTGTCTCAGCCCGCCTGTCTCAGTCCGTCTGTCTGAGACCGTCTGTCTCAGACCATCTGTCTCAGGCCATCTGTCTCAGACCGTCAGTCTTAGCCCCTCTGTCTCAGCCCGCCTGTCTCTGTCCATCTGTCTCTGTCCGTCTGACTCAGACCGTCTGTCTGAGACCATCTGTCTCAGCCCGCCTGTCTCAGCCCGCCTGTCTCAGTCCGTCTGTCTCAGACCGTCTGCTTCAGACCGTCTGTCTCTGTCCAACTGTCTTATCCCGTCTTTCTCTGCCCGCCTGTCTCAGACCGTCTGTCTCAGCCCGCCTGTCTCAGCCCGCGTGTCTCAGCCCGCCTGTCTCGGTCCGTCTGTCTCAGCCCGCCTGTCTCAGCCCGCCTGTCTCAGACCGCCGGTCTCAGACCGTCTGTCTCATGCCATGTGTCTCAGACCATCTGTCTCAGACCGTCCGTCTCTGTCCAACTGTCCCATCCCGCCTGCCACTGCCCGTCTGCCACAGACCATCTGTCTCAGCCCGCCTGTCTGAGACCGTCTGTCTGGGACCGTCTGTCTCAGGCCATCTGTCTCAGACCGTCTGTATCAGACCGTCTGTCTTAGCCCGCTTGACGCAGCCCGCCTGTCTCAGGCCGCCTGTCGCAGACCGTCTGTCTCAGAGCATCTGTCCCACACCATCTATCTCAGGCTGTCGGTCTTAGCCCGTCTGTCTCAGACCATCTGTCTCAGACCGCCGGTCTCAGACCGTCTGTCTCATGCCATGTGTCTCAGACCATCTGTCTCAGACCGTCCGTCTCTGTCCAACTGTCCCATCCCGCCTGCCACTGCCCGTCTGTCTCAGACCAACTGTCACAGGCCGCCTGTCTCAGACCGTCTGTCTCAGACCATCTGACCCACACCATCTATCTCAGGCTGTCGGTCTTAGCCCGTCTGTCTGAGACCATCTGTCTCAGACCGCCGGTCTCAGACCGTCTGTCTCATGCCATCAGTCTCAGACCATCTGTCTCAGGCCGTCGGTCTTAGCCCGTCTGTCTGAGCCCGCCTGTCTCTGCCAGTCAGTCTCAGACCGTCTGTCTCAGACCGTCTGTCTCAGACCGTCTGTCCCTGTCCAACTGTCTTATCCCGTCTTTCTCTGCCCGTCTGTCTCAGACCGTCTGTCTCAGCCCGCCTGTCTCAGCCCGCCTGTCTCAGTCCGTCTGCCTGAGACCGTCTGTCTCTGCCCGCCTGTCTCAGACCGTCTGTCTCTGCCCGCCTGTCTCAGCCCGCCTGTCTCAGTCCGTCTGTCGCAGTCCGTCTGTCTCAGACCGTCTGTCTCAGACCAACTGTCTCAGCCCGCCTGTCTCAGCCCGCCTGTCTCAGACCGTCTGGCTGAGACCGTCTGTCTCAGACCATCTGTATCAGACCGTCTGTCTTAGCCTGAATGTCGCAGCCCGCCTGTCTCAGTCCGTCTGTCTCAGACCACCTGTCTCAGTCCGTCTGTCTCAGACCAACTGTCTCAGCCCGCCTGTCTCAGTCCGTCTGTCTCAGACCGTCTGTCTCTGTCCAACTGTCTCATCCCGTCTGTCTCTGTCCCTCTGTCTCAGACCGTCTGTCTCAGACCATCTGTCTCAGACCAACTGTCTCAGCCCGCCTGTCTCAGCCCGCCTGTCACAGTACGTCTGTCTGAGACCGTCTGTCTCAGACCATCTGTCTCAGGCCATCTGTCTCAGACCGTCAGTCTTAGCCCCTCTGTCTCAGCCGGCCTGTCACTGTCCATCTGTCTCTGTCCGTCTGACTCAGACCGTCTGTCTGAGACCGTCTGTCTCAGCCCGCCTGTCTCAGTCCGTCTGTCTCAGACCGTCTGCTTCAGACCGTCCGTCTCTGTCCAACTGTCTCATCCCGCCTGCCTCTGCCCGTCTGTCTCAGACCAACTGTCTCAGCCCGCCTGTCTCAGCCCGCCTGTCACAGTACGTCTGCCTGAGACCGTCTGTCTCAGACCATCTGTCTCAGGCCATCTGTCTCAGACCGTCAGTCTTAGCCCCTCTGTCTCAGCCCGCCTGTCACTGTCCATCTGTCTCTGTCCGTCTGACTCAGACCGTCTGTCCGAGACCGTCTGTCTCAGCCCGCTTGTCTCAGCCCGCCTGTCTCAGTCCGTCTGTCTCAGACCGTCTGCTTCAGACCGTCTGTCTCAGACCAACTGTCTCAGACCGCCGGTCTCAGACCGTCTGTCTCATGCCATCAGTCTCAGACCATCTGTCTCAGGCCGTCGGTCTTAGCCCGTCTGTCTGAGCCCGCCTGTCTCTGCCAGTCAGTCTCAGACCGTCTGTCTCAGACCGTCTGTCCCTGTCCAACTGTCTTATCCCGTCTTTCTCTGCCCGTCTGTCTCAGACCGTCTGTCTCAGCCCGCCTGTCTCAGCCCGCCTGTCTCAGTCCGTCTGCCTGAGACCGTCTGTCTCGGACCATCTGTCTCAGGCCATCTGTCTCAGACCGTCAGTCTTAGCCCGTCTGTCTCAGCCGGCCTGTCACTGTCCATCTGTCTCTGTCCGTCTGACTCAGACCGTCTGTCTGAGACCGTCTGTCTCAGCCCGCCTGTCTCAGTCCGTCTGTCTCAGACCGTCTGCTTCAGACCGTCCGTCTCTGTCCAACTGTCTCATCCCGCCTGCCTCTGCCCGTCTGTCTCAGACCAACTGTCTCAGCCCGCCTGTCTCAGCCCGCCTGTCACAGTACGTCTGCCTGAGACCGTCTGTCTCAGACCATCTGTCTCAGGCCATCTGTCTCAGATCGTCAGTCTTAGCCCCTCTGTCTCAGCCCGCCTGTCACTGTCCATCTGTCTCTGTCCGTCTGACTCAGACCGTCTGTCCGAGACCGTCTGTCTCAGCCCGCTTGTCTCAGCCCGCCTGTCTCAGTCCGTCTGTCTCAGACCGTCTGCTTCAGACCGTCTGTCTCAGACCAACTGTCTCAGACCGTCTGTCTCATGCCATCAGTCTCAGACCATCTGTCTCAGGCCGTCGGTCTTAGCCCGTCTGTCTGAGCCCGCCTGTCTCTGCCAGTCAGTCTCAGACCGTCTGTCTCAGACCGTCTGTCCCTGTCCAACTGTCTTATCCCGTCTTTCTCTGCCCGTCTGTCTCAGACCGTCTGTCTCAGCCCGCCTGTCTCAGCCCGCCTGTCTCAGTCCGTCTGACTGAGACCGTCTGTCTCGGACCATCTGTCTCAGGCCATCTGTCTCAGACCGTCAGTCTTAGCCCGTCTGTCTCAGCCCGCCTGTCTCTGTCCATCTGTCTCTGTCCGTCTGACTCAGACCGTCTGTCTGAGACCGTCTGTCTCAGACCGTCTGTCTCAGACCGTCTGCTTCAGACCGTCTGTCTCTGTCCAACTGTCTCATCCCGTCTGTCTCTGTCTGTCTGTCTCAGACCGTCTGTCTCTGCCCGCCTGTCTCAGCCCGCCTGTCTCAGTCCGTCTGTCGCAGTCCGTCTGTCTCAGACCGTCTGTCTCAGACCAACTGTCTCAGCCCGCCTGTCTCGGCCCGCCTGTCTCAGACCGTCTGGCTGAGACCGTCTGTCTCAGACCATCTGTATCAGACCGTCTGTCTTAGCCTGCCTGTCGCAGCCCGCCTGTCTCAGTCCGTCTGTCTCAGACCACCTGTCTCAGTCCGTCTGTCTCAGACCAACTGTCTCAGCCCGCCTGTCTCAGTCCGTCTGTCTCAGACCGTCTGTCTCAGACCGTCTGTCTCAGACCAACTGTCTCAGCCCGCCTGTCTCAGCCCGCCTGTCACAGTACGTCTGTCTGAGACCGTCTGTCTCAGACCATCTGTCTCAGGCCATCTGTCTCAGACCGTCAGTCTTAGACCCTCTGTCTCAGCCGGCCAGTCACTGTCCATCTGTCTCTGTCCGTCTGACTCAGACCGTCTGTCTGTGACCGTCTGTCTCAGCCCGCCTGTGTCAGTCCGTCTGTCTCAGACCGTCTGCTTCAGACCGTCCGTCTCTGTCCAACTGTCTCATCCCGCCTGCCTCTGCCCGTCTGTCTCAGACCAACTGTCTCAGCCCGCCTGTCTCAGCCCGCCTGTCACAGTACGTCTGCCTGAGACCGTCTGTCTCAGACCATCTGTCTCAGGCCATCTGTCTCAGACCGTCAGTCTTAGCCCCTCTGTCTCAGCCCGCCTGTCACTGTCCATCTGTCTCTGTCCGTCTGACTCAGACCGTCTGTCTGAGACCGTCTGTCTCAGCCCGCTTGTCTCAGCCCGCCTGTCTCAGTCCGTATGTCTCAGACCGTCTGCTTCAGACCATCTGTCCCACACCATCTATCTCAGGCTGTCGGTCTTAGTCCGTCTGTCTCAGTTCGCCTGTCTCAGCCCGCCTGTCTCAGCCCGCCTGTCTCAGTCCGCCTGTCGCAGACCGTCTGTCTCAGACCAACTGTCTCAGCCCGCCTGTCTCAGCCCGCCTGTCTCAGACCGTCTGTCTCAGACCATCTGTCCCACACCATCTATCTCAGGCTGTCGGTCTTAGTCCGTCTGTCTCAGTTCGCCTGTCTCAGCCCGCCTGTCTCAGCCCGCCTGTCTCAGTCCGCCTGTCGCAGACCGTCTGTCTCAGACCAACTGTCTCAGCCCGCCTGTCTCAGCCCGCCTGTCTCAGACCGTCTGTCTGAGACCGTCTCTCTGAGACCGTCTGTATCAGACCAGCTGTATCAGACCGTCTGTCTTAGCCCCCCTGTCGCAGCCCGCCTGTCTCTGTCCGTCTGCATCAGACCGTCTGTCTCTGCCCGCCTGCCTCAGCCCGCCTGTCTCAGTCCGTCTGTCTCAGACCGTCTGTCTCTGCCCGCCTGTCTCAGCCCGCCTGTCTCAGTCCGTCTGTCTCAGTCCGTCTGTCTCAGACCGACTGTCTCTGCCCGCCTGTCTCAGCCCGCCTGTCTCAGTCCGTCTGTCTCAGTCCGTTTGTCTCAGACCGTCTGTCTCAGACCAACTGTCTCACCCCGCATGTCTCTGCCCGTCAGTCTCAGACCGTCTGTCTCAGACCGTCTGTCTCTGTCCAACTGTCTTTTCCCGTCTTTCTCTGCCCGTCTGTCTCAGACCGCCTGTCTCAGCCCGCCTGTCGCAGTCCGTCTGTCTGAGACCGCCTGTCTCAGACCATCTGTCTCAGACCGTCTGTCTCATGCCATCAGTCTCAGACCATCTGTCTCAGGCCGTCGGTCTTAGCCCGTCTGTCTGAGCCCGCCTGTCTCTGCCCGTCAGTCTCAGACCGTCTGTCTCAGACCGTCTGTCTCTGACCGTCTGTCTCTGTCCAACCGTCTTATCCCGTCTTTCTCTGCCCGTCTGTCTCAGACCGTCTGTCTCAGCCCGCCTGTCTCAGCCCGCCTGTCTCTGCCCGCCTGTCTCAGTCAGTCTGTCTCAGACCGTCTGCTTCAGACCGTCTGTCTCTGTCCAACTGTCTCATCCCGTCTGTCTCTGTCCGTCTGTCTCAGACCGTCTGTCTCTGCCCGCCTGTCTCAGCCCGCCTGTCACAGTACGTCTGTCTGAGACCGTCTGTCTCAGCCCATCTGTCTCAGACCGTCTGTCTCAGCCCGTCTGTCTCAGCCGGCCTGTCTCAGCCCGCCTGTCTCAGTCCGCCTGACTCAGTCCGTCGGTCTCAGACCGTCTGTCTCAGACCAACTGTCTCAGCCCGCCTGTCTCAGCCCGCCTTCTCAGACCGTCTGTCTGAGACCGTCTGTATCAGACCATCTGTATCAGACCATCTGTCTTAGCCCGCCTGTCGCAGCCCGCCTGTCTCAGTCCGTCTGTCTGAGACCGTCTGTCTCAGACCAACTGTCTCAGGCCGCCTGTCGCACACCGTCTGTCTCAGAGCATCTGTCCCACACCATCTATCTCAGGCTGTCGGTCTTAGCCCGTCTGTCTCAGACCATCCGTATCAGACCGCCGGTCTCAGACCATCTGTCTCAGGCCATCTGTCTCAGACCGTCAGTCTTAGCCCGTCTGTCTCAGCCCGCCTGTCTCAGCCCGCCTGTCTCAGTCCGTCTGTCTCAGACCGTCTGCTTCAGATCGTCTGTCTCTGTCCAACTGTCTCTTCCCGCCAGCCTCTGCCCGTCTGTCTCAGACCATCTGTCTCAGCCCGCCTGTCTCAGCCCGCCTGTCTCAGTCCGTCTGTCTGAGACCGTCTGTGTCAGACCATCTGTCTCAGGCCATCTGTCTCAGACCGTCAGTCTTAGCCCCTCTGTCTCAGCCCGCCTGTCTCAGCCCGCCTGTCTCAGTCCGTCTGTCTGAGACCGGCTGTCTCAGCCCATCTGTCTCAGACCGTCTGTCTCAGTTCGCCTGTCTCAGCCCGCCTGTCTCAGCCCGCCTGTCTCAGCCCGCCTGTCTCAGCCCGCCTGTCTCAGCCCGCCTGTCTCAGTCCGTCTGTCTGAGACCGCCTGTCTCAGACCATCTGTCTCAGACCGCCGGTCTCAGACCGTCTGTCTCATGCCATCAGTCTCAGACCATCTGTCTCAGGCCGTCGGTCTTAGCCCGTCTGTCTGAGCCCGCCTGTCTCTGCCCGTCAGTCTCAGACCGTCTGTCTCAGACCGTCTGTCTCTGTCCAACTATCTTTTCCCGTCTTTCTCTGCCCGTCTGTCTCAGACCGTCTGTCTCTGCCCGCCTGTCTCAGCCCGCCTGTCTCAGCCCGTCCGTCTCTGTCCAACTGTCTCATCCCGCCTGCCTCTGCCCGCCTGTCTCTGCCCGTCAGTCTCAGACCGTCTGTCTCAGACCGTCCGTATCTGTCCAACTGTCTCATCCCGCCTGCCTCTGCCCGTCTGTCTCAGTCCGTCTGTCTCAGACCGTCTGTCTCAGACCGTCCGTCTCTGTCCAACTGTCTCATCCCGCCTGGCTCTGCCCGCCTGTCTAGCCCGCCTGTCTCTGTCCGTCTGTCTGAGACCGTCTGTCTGAGACCATCTGTCTCAGTCCATCTGTCTCAGACCGTCAGCCTTAGCCCCTCTTTCTCAGCCCGCCTGTCTGAGACCGTCTGTCTTAGCCTGCCTGTCGCAGCCCGCCTGTCTCAGTCCGTCTGTCTCAGACCACCTGTCTCAGCCCGCCTGTCTCAGACCGACTGTCTGAGACCGTCTGCCTCAGACCATCTGTCTCAGACCGTCTGTCTTAGCCCGCCTCTCGCAGCCCGCCTGTCTCAGTCCGTCTGTCTCAGACCGTCCGTCTCTGTCCAACTGTCTCATCCCGCCTGCCTCTGCCCGCCTGTCTCTGTCCGTCTGTCTGAGACCGTCTGTCTGAGACCATCTGTCTCAGTCCATCTGTCTCAGACCGTCAGCCTTAGCCCCTCTTTCTCAGCCCGCCTGTCTTAGCCGCCTGTCTCAGTCCGTCTGTCTGAGACCGTCTGTCTCAGACCACCTGTCTCAGCCCGCCTGTCTCAGCCCGCCTGTCTCAGCACGCCTGTCTCAGTCCGTCTGTCTCAGACCGTCTGTCTCAGACCGTCTGTCTCAGACCGTCTGTCTCAGACCAACTGTCACAGCCCGCCTGTCTCAGCCCGCCTGTCTCAGACCGTCTGGCTGAGACCGTCTGTCTCCGACCAACTGTCTCTGGCCGCCTGTCGCAGACCGTCTGTCTCAGTCCGTCTGTCTTAGCCCGCCTGTCGCAGCCCGCCTGTCTCAGTCCGTCTGTCTGAAACCGTCTGTCTCAGACCAACTGTCTCAGGCCGCCTGTCGCAGACCGTCTGTCTCAGAGCATCTGTCCCACACTATCTATCTCAGGCTGTCGGTCTTAGCCCGTCTGTCTCAGACCATCTGTCTCAGACCGCCGGTCTCAGACCGTCTGTCTCATGCCATGTGTCTCAGACCATCTGTCTCAGGCCGTCGGTGTTAGCCCGTCTGTCTGAGCCCGCCTGTCTCTGCCCGTCAGTCTCAGACCGTCTGTCTCAGACCGTCCGTCTTTGTCCAACTGTCCCATCCCGCCTGCCTCTGCCCGTCTGTCTCAGACCATCTGTCTCTGTCCATCTGTCTCTGTCCGTCTGACTCAGACCGTCTGTCTGAGACCGTCTGTCTCAGACCATCTGTCTCAGGCCGTCTGTCTTAGCCCGCCTGTCGCAGCCCGCCTGTCTCAGTCCGCCTGTCTCAGTCCGTCTGTCTCAGACCGTCTGTCTCAGACCAACTGTCTCAGCCCGCCTGTCTCAGCCCGCCTGTCTCAGCACGCCTGTCTCAGTCCGTCTGTCTCAGACCGTCTGTCTCAGACCGTCTGTCTCAGACCGTCTGTCTCAGACCAACTGTCACAGCCCGCCTGTCTCAGCCCGCCTGTCTCAGACCGTCTGGCTGAGACCGTCTGTCTCAGACCAACTGTCTCTGGCCGCCTGTCGCAGACCGTCTGTCTCAGTCCGTCTGTCTTAGCCCGCCTGTCGCAGCCCGCCTGTCTCAGTCCGTCTGTCTGAAACCGTCTGTCTCAGACCAACTGTCTCAGGCCGCCTGTCGCAGACCGTCTGTCTCAGAGCATCTGTCCCACACCATCTATCTCAGGCTGTCGGTCTTAGCCCGTCTGTCTCAGACCATCTGTCTCAGACCGCCGGTCTCAGACCGTCTGTCTCATGCCATGTGTCTCAGACCATCTGTCTCAGGCCGTCGGTGTTAGCCCGTCTGTCTGAGCCCGCCTGTCTCTGCCCGTCAGTCTCAGACCGTCTGTCTCAGACCGTCCGTCTTTGTCCAACTGTCCCATCCCGCCTGCCTCTGCCCGTCTGTCTCAGACCATCTGTCTCTGTCCATCTGTCTCTGACCGCCGGTCTCAGACCGTCTGTCTCATGCCATCTGTCTCAGACCATCTGTCTCAGGCCTTCCGTCTTAGCCCGTCTGTCTGAGCCCGCCTGTCTCTGCCCGTCAGTCTCAGACCGTCTGTCTCAGACCGTCCGTCTCTGTCCAACTGTCTCATCCCGCCTGCCTCTGCCCGTCTGTCTCAGTCCGTCTGTCTCAGACCGTCTGTCTCAGACCGTCCGTCTCTGTCCAACTGTCTCATCCCGCCTGCCTCTGCCCGCCTGTCTCAGCCCGCCTGTCTCTGTCCGTCTGTCTGAGACCGTCTGTCTGAGACCATCTGTCTCAGTCCATCTGTCTCAGACCGTCAGCCTTAGCCCCTCTTTCTCAGCCCGCCTGTCTGAGACCGTCTGTCTTAGCCTGCCTGTCGCAGCCCGCCTGTCTCAGTCCGTCTGTCTCAGACCACCTGTCTCAGCCCGCCTGTCTCAGACCGACTGTCTGAGACCGTCTGTCTCAGACCATCTGTCTCAGACCGTCTGTCTTAGCCCGCCTCTCGCAGCCCGCCTGTCTCAGTCCGTCTGTCTCAGACCGTCCGTCTCTGTCCAACTGTCTCATCCCGCCTGCCTCTGCCCGCCTGTCTCTGTCCGTCTGTCTGAGACAGTCTGTCTGAGACCATCTGTCTCAGTCCATCTGTCTCAGACCGTCAGCCTTAGCCCCTCTTTCTCAGCCCGCCTGTCTTAGCCCGCCTGTCTCAGACCGTCTGTCTGAGACCGTCTGTCTGAGACCGTCTGTCTCAGACCATCTGTATCAGACCGTCTGTCCTAGCCCGCCTGTCGCAGCCCGCCTGTCTCAGTCCGTCTGTCTGAGACCGTCTGTCTCAGACCAACTGTCTCAGCCCGCCTGTCTCAGCCCGCCTGTCTCAGTCCGTCTGTCTGAGACCGTCGGTCTCAGACCATCTGTATCAGAGCGTCTGTCTTAGCCTGCCTGTCGCAGCCCGCCTGTCTCAGCCCGCCTGTCTCAGTCCGCCTGTCTCAGTCCGTCTGTCTCTGACCGCCGGTCTCAGACCGTCTGTCTCATGCCATCTGTCTCAGACCATCTGTCTCAGGCCTTCCGTCTTAGCCCGTCTGTCTGAGCCCGCCTGTCTCTGCCCGTCAGTCTCAGACCGTCTGTCTCAGACCGTCCGTCTCTGTCCAACTGTCTCATCCCGCCTGCCTCTGCCCGTCTGTCTCAGTCCGTCTGTCTCAGACCGTCTGTCTCAGATCGTCCGTCTCTGTCCAACTGTCTCATCCCGCCTGCCTCTGCCCGCCTGTCTCAGCCCGCCTGTCTCTGTCCGTCTGTCTGAGACCGTCTGTCTGAGACCATCTGTCTCAGTCCATCTGTCTCAGACCGTCAGCCTTAGCCCCTCTTTCTCAGCCCGCCTGTCTGAGACCGTCTGTCTTAGCCTGCCTGTCGCAGCCCGCCTGTCTCAGTCCGTCTGTCTCAGACCACCTGTCTCAGCCCGCCTGTCTCAGACGGACTGTCTGAGACCGTCTGTCTCAGACCATCTGTCTCAGACCGTCTGTCTTAGCCCGCCTCTCGCAGCCCGCCTGTCTCAGTCCGTCTGTCTCAGACCGTCCGTCTCTGTCCAACTGTCTCATCCCGCCTGCTTCTGCCCGCCTGTCTCAGCCCGCCTGTATCTGTCCGTCTGTCTGAGACCGTCTGTCTGAGACCATCTGTCTCAGTCCATCTGTCTCAGACCGTCAGCCTTAGCCCCTCTTTCTCAGCCCGCCTGTCTTAGCCGCCTGTCTCAGTCCGTCTGTCTGAGACCGTCTGTCTCAGACCACCTGTCTCAGCCCGCCTGTCTCAGCCCGCCTGTCTCAGCACGCCTGTCTCAGTCCGTCTGTCTCAGACCGTCTGTCTCAGACCGTCTGTCTCAGACCGTCTGTCTCAGACCAACTGTCACAGCCCGCCTGTCTCAGCCCGCCTGTCTCAGACCGTCTGGCTGAGACCGTCTGTCTCAGACCAACTGTCTCTGGCCGCCTGTCGCAGACCGTCTGTCTCAGTCCGTCTGTCTTAGCCCGCCTGTCGCAGCCCGCCTGTCTCAGTCCGTCTGTCTGAAACCGTCTGTCTCAGACCAACTGTCTCAGGCCGCCTGTCGCAGACCGTCTGTCTCAGAGCATCTGTCCCACACCATCTATCTCAGGCTGTCGGTCTTAGCCCGTCTGTCTCAGACCATCTGTCTCAGACCGCCGGTCTCAGACCGTCTGTCTCATGCCATGTGTCTCAGACCATCTGTCTCAGGCCGTCGGTGTTAGCCCGTCTGTCTGAGCCCGCCTGTCTCTGCCCGTCAGTCTCAGACCGTCTGTCTCAGACCGTCTGTCTTTGTCCAACTGTCCCATCCCGCCTGCCTCTGCCCGTCTGTCTCAGACCATCTGTCTCTGTCCATCTGTCTCTGTCCGTCTGACTCAGACCGTCTGTCTGAGACCGTCTGTCTCAGACCATCTGTCTCAGGCCGTCTGTCTTAGCCCGCCTGTCGCAGCCCGCCTGTCTCAGTCCGCCTGTCTCAGTCCGTCTGTCTCAGACCGTCTGTCTCAGACCAACTGTCTCAGCCCGCCTGTCTCAGCCCGCCTGTCTCAGCACGCCTGTCTCAGTCCGTCTGTCTCAGACCGTCTGTCTCAGACCGTCTGTCTCAGACCGTCTGTCTCAGACCAACTGTCACAGCCCGCCTGTCTCAGCCCGCCTGTCTCAGACCGTCTGGCTGAGACCGTCTGTCTCAGACCAACTGTCTCTGGCCGCCTGTCGCAGACCGTCTGTCTCAGTCCGTCTGTCTTAGCCCGCCTGTCGCAGCCCGCCTGTCTCAGTCCGTCTGTCTGAAACCGTCTGTCTCAGACCAACTGTCTCAGGCCGCCTGTCGCAGACCGTCTGTCTCAGAGCATCTGTCCCACACCATCTATCTCAGGCTGTCGGTCTTAGCCCGTCTGTCTCAGACCATCTGTCTCAGACCGCCGGTCTCAGACCGTCTGTCTCATGCCATGTGTCTCAGACCATCTGTCTCAGGCCGTCGGTGTTAGCCCGTCTGTCTGAGCCCGCCTGTCTCTGCCCGTCAGTCTCAGACCGTCTGTCTCAGACCGTCCGTCTTTGTCCAACTGTCCCATCCCGCCTGCCTCTGCCCGTCTGTCTCAGACCATCTGTCTCTGTCCATCTGTCTCTGTCCGTCTGACTCAGACCGTCTGTCTGAGACCGTCTGTCTCAGACCGTCTGTCTCTGTCCAACTGTCTTTTCCCGTCTTTCTCTGCCCGTCTGTCTCAGACCGTCTGTCTCAGCCCGCCTGTCTCAGCCCGCTTGTTTCTGCCCGCCTGTCTCAGTCCGTCTGTCTCAGACCGTCTGCTTCAGACCGTCTGTCTCTGTCCAACTGTCTCATCCCGTCTGTCTCTGTCCGTCTGTCTCAGACCGTCTGTCTCTGCCCGCCTGTCTCAGCCCGCCTGTCTCAGTCCGTCCGTCTCAGTCCGTCTGTCTCAGACCGTCTGTCTCAGACCATCAGTCTCAGGCTGTCGGTCTTAGCCCGTCTGTCTGAGCACGCCTGTCTTTGCCCGTCAGTCTCAGACCGTCTGTCTCTGTCCAACTGTCTCATCCCGCCTGTCTCTGCCCGGCTGTCTCAGACCGTCTGCTTCAGATCGTCTGTCTCTGTCCAACTGTCTCTTCCCGCCTGCCTCTGCCCGTCTGTCTCAGACCATCTGTCTCAGCCCGCCTGTCTCAGCCCGCCTGTCTCAGTCCGTCTGTCTGAGACCGTCTGTGTCAGACCATCTGTCTCAGGCCATCTGTCTCAGACCGTCAGTCTAAGCCCCTCTGTCTCAGCCCGCCTGTCTCAGCCCGTCCGTCTCTGTCCAACTGTCTCATCCCGCCTGCCTCTGCCCGCCTGTCTCAGCCCGCCTGTCTCTGCCCGTCAGTCTCAGACCGTCTGTCTCAGACCGTCCGTATCTGTCCAACTGTCTCATCCCGCCTGCCTCTGCCCGTCTGTCTCAGTCCGTCTGTCTCAGACCGTCTGTCTCAGACCGTCCGTCTCTGTCCAACTATCTCATCCCGCCTGCCTCTGCCCGCCTGTCTCAGCCCGCCTGTCTCTGTCCGTCTGTCTGAGACCGTCTGTCTGAGACCATCTGTCTCAGTCCATCTGTCTCAGACCGTCAGCCTTAGCCCCTCTTTCTCAGCCCGCCTGTCTGAGACCGTCTGTCTTAGCCTGCCTGTCGCAGCCCGCCTGTCTCAGTCCGTCTGTCTCAGACCACCTGTCTCAGCCCGCCTGTCTCAGTCCGTGTGTCTCAGACCGTCTGCTTCAGATCGTCTGTCTCTGTCCAACTGTCTCTTCCCGCCTGCCTCTGCCCGTCTGTCTCAGACCATCTGTCTCAGCCCGCCTGTCTCAGCCCGCCTGTCTCAGTCCGTCTGTCTGAGACCGTCTGTGTCAGACCATCTGTCTCAGGCCATCTGTCTCAGACCATCAGTCTTAGCCCCTCTGTCTCAGCCCGCCTGTCTCAGCCCGCCTGTCTCAGTCCGTGTGTCTCAGACCGTCTGCTTCAGATCGTCTGTCTCTGTCCAACTGTCTCTTCCCGCCTGCCTCTGCCCGTCTGTCTCAGACCATCTGTCTCAGCCCGCCTGTCTCAGCCCGCCTGTCTCAGTCCGTCTGTCTGAGACCGTCTGTGTCAGACCATCTGTCTCAGGCCATCTGTCTCAGACCGTCAGTCTTAGCCCCTCTGTCTCAGCCCGCCTGTCTCAGCCCGCCTCTCTCAGCCCGCCTGTCTCAGCCCGCCTGTCTCAGCCCGCCTGTCTCAGCCCGCCTGTCTCAGCCCGCCTGTCTCAGTCCGTCTGTCTGAGACCGCCTGTCTCAGACCATCTGTCTCAGACCGCCGGTCTCAGACCGTCTGTCTCATGCCATCAGTCTCAGACCATCTGTCTCAGGCCGTCGGTCTTAGCCCGTCTGTCTGAGCCCGCCTGTCTCTGCCCGTCAGTCTCAGACCGTCTGTCTCAGACCGTCTGTCTCTGTCCAACTGTCTTTTCCCGTCTTTCTCTGCCCGTCTGTCTCAGACCGTCTGTCTCAGCCCGCCTGTCTCAGCCCGCTTGTTTCTGCCCGCCTGTCTCAGTCCGTCTGTCTCAGACCGTCTGCTTCAGACCGTCTGTCTCTGTCCAACTGTCTCATCCCGTCTGTCTCTGTCCGTCTGTCTCAGACCGTCTGTCTCTGCCCGCCTGTCTCAGCCCGCCTGTCTCAGTCCGTCCGTCTCAGTCCGTCTGTCTCAGACCGTCTGTCTCAGACCATCAGTCTCAGGCTGTCGGTCTTAGCCCGTCTGTCTGAGCACGCCTGTCTTTGCCCGTCAGTCTCAGACCGTCTGTCTCTGTCCAACTGTCTCATCCCGCCTGTCTCTGCCCGGCTGTCTCAGACCGTCTGCTTCAGATCGTCTGTCTCTGTCCAACTGTCTCTTCCCGCCTGCCTCTGCCCGTCTGTCTCAGACCATCTGTCTCAGCCCGCCTGTCTCAGCCCGCCTGTCTCAGTCCGTCTGTCTGAGACCGTCTGTGTCAGACCATCTGTCTCAGGCCATCTGTCTCAGACCGTCAGTCTAAGCCCCTCTGTCTCAGCCCGCCTGTCTCAGCCCGTCCGTCTCTGTCCAACTGTCTCATCCCGCCTGCCTCTGCCCGCCTGTCTCAGCCCGCCTGTCTCTGCCCGTCAGTCTCAGACCGTCTGTCTCAGACCGTCCGTATCTGTCCAACTGTCTCATCCCGCCTGCCTCTGCCCGTCTGTCTCAGTCCGTCTGTCTCAGACCGTCTGTCTCAGACCGTCCGTCTCTGTCCAACTATCTCATCCCGCCTGCCTCTGCCCGCCTGTCTCAGCCCGCCTGTCTCTGTCCGTCTGTCTGAGACCGTCTGTCTGAGACCATCTGTCTCAGTCCATCTGTCTCAGACCGTCAGCCTTAGCCCCTCTTTCTCAGCCCGCCTGTCTGAGACCGTCTGTCTTAGCCTGCCTGTCGCAGCCCGCCTGTCTCAGTCCGTCTGTCTCAGACCACCTGTCTCAGCCCGCCTGTCTCAGACCGACTGTCTGAGACCGTCTGCCTCAGACCATCTGTCTCAGACCGTCTTTCTTAGCCCGCCTCTCGCAGCCCGCCTGTCTCAGTCCGTCTGTCTCAGACCGTCCGTCTCTGTCCAACTGTCTCATCCCGCCTGCCTCTGCCCGCCTGTCTCAGCCCGCCTGTCTCTGTCCGTCTGTCTGAGACCGTCTGTCTGAGACCATCTGTCTCAGTCCATCTGTCTCAGACCGTCAGCCTTAGCCCCTCTTTCTCAGCCCGCCTGTCTTAGCCCGCCTGTCTCAGACCGTCTGTCTGAGACCGGCTGTCTGAGACCGTCTGTCTCAGACCATCTGTATCAGACCGTCTGTCCTAGCCCGCCTGTCGCAGCCCGCCTGTCTCAGTCCGTCTGTCTGAGACCGTCTGTCTCAGACCAACTGTCTCAGCCCGCCTGTCTCAGCCCGCCTGTCTCAGTCCGTCTGTCTGAGACCGTCGGTCTCAGACCATCTGTATCAGAGCGTCTGTCTTAGCCTGCCTGTCGCAGCCCGCCTGTCTCAGTCCGTCTGTCTCAGACCACCTGTCTCAGCCCGCCTGTCTCAGCCCGCCTGTCTCAGCACGCCTGTCTCAGTCCGTCTGTCTCAGACCGTCTGTCTCAGACCGTCTGTCTCAGACCGTCTGTCTCAGACCGTCTGTCTCAGACCAACTGTCACAGCCCGCCTGTCTCAGCCCGCCTGTCTCAGACCGTCTGGCTGAGACCGTCTGTCTCAGACCAACTGTCTCAGGCCGCCTGTCGCAGACCGTCTGTCTCAGTCCGTCTGTCTTAGCCCGCCTGTCGCAGCCCGCCTGTCTCAGTCCGTCTGTCTGAAACCGTCTGTCTCAGACCAACTGTCTCAGGCCGCCTGTCGCAGACCGTCTGTCTCAGAGCATCTGTCCCACACCATCTATCTCAGGCTGTCGGTCTTAGCCCGTCTGTCTCAGACCATCTGTCTCAGCCCGCCTGTCTCAGACCGCCTGTCTCTGTCCGTCTGTCTGAGACCGTCTGCCTCAGACCATCGGTCTCAGGCCATCTGTCTCAGACCGTCAGTCTTAGCCCCTCTGTCTCAGCCCGCCAGTCTCTGTCCATCTGTCTCTGTCCGTCTGACTCAGACCGTCTGTCTGAGACCGTCTGTCTCAGAACATCTGTCTCAGGCCGTCTGTCTTAGCCCGCCTGTCGCAGCCCGCCTGTCTCAGTCCGCCTGTCTCAGTCCGTCTGTCTCAGACCGTCTGTCTCAGACCAACTGTCTCAGCCCGCCTGTCTCAGCCCGCCTGTCTCAGACCGTCTGTCTGAGACCGTCTGTCTCAGACCATCTGTATCAGACCGTCTGTGTTAGCCCGCCTGTCGCAGCCCGCCTGTCTCATTCCGTCTGTCTCAGACCACCTGTCTCAGCCCGCCTGTCTCAGACCGCCTGTCTCAGAGCGTCTGTCTGAGACCGTCTGTCTCCGACCATCTGTCTCAGACCGTCTGTCTTAGCCCGCCTGTCGCAGCCCGCCTGTCTCAGTCCGTCTGTCTCAGACCATCTGTCTCAGCCCGCCAGTCTCAGCCCGCCTGTCTCAGACCGTTTGTCTGAGACCGTCTGTCTCAGACCGTCTGTCTCAGACCGTCTGTCTTAGCCCGCCTGTCGCAGCCCGCCTGTCTCAGTCCGCCTGTCTCAGTCCGTCTGTCTGAGACCGTCTGTCTCAGACCAACTGTCTCAGTCCGCTTGTCTCAGCCCGCCTGTCTGAGACCGACTGTCTGAGACCGTCTGTCTCAGACCATCTGTCTCAGACCGTCTGTCTGAGACCGTCTGTCTCAGCCCGCCTGTCTCAGCCCGCCTGTCTCAGTCCGTCTGTCTCAGACCGTCTGCTTCAGACCGTCTGTCTCTGTCCAACTGTCTCATCCCGTCTGTCTCAGACCGTCTGTCTCTGCCCGCCTGTCTCAGCCCGCCTGTCACAGTCCGTCTGTCTGAGACCGTCTGTCTCAGACCAAATGTCTCAGCCCGCCTGTCTCCGTCCGTCTGTCTGAGACCGTCTGTCTCAGGCCAACTGTCTCAGGCCGCCTGTCGCAGACCGTCTGTCTCAGACCACCTGTCCCACACCATCTATCTCAGGCGGTCGGTCTTAGCCCGTCTGTCTCAGACCATCTGTCTCTGACCGCCGGTCTCAGACCGTCTGTCTCATGCCATCTGTCTCAGACCATCTGTCTCAGGCCTTCCGTCTTAGCCCGTCTGTCTGAGCCCGCCTGTCTCTGCCCGTCAGTCTCAGACCGTCTGTCTCAGACCGTCCGTCTCTGTCCAACTGTCTCATCCCGCCTGCCTCTGCCCGTCTGTCTCAGTCCGTCTGTCTCAGACCGTCTGTCTCAGACCGTCCGTCTCTGTCCAACTGTCTCATCCCGCCTGCCTCTGCCCGCCTGTCTCAGCCCGCCTGTCTCTGTCCGTCTGTCTGAGACCGTCTGTCTGAGACCATCTGTCTCAGTCCATCTGTCTCAGACCGTCAGCCTTAGCCCCTCTTTCTCAGCCCGCCTGTCTGAGACCGTCTGTCTTAGCCTGCCTGTCGCAGCCCGCCTGTCTCAGTCCGTCTGTCTCAGACCACCTGTCTCAGCCCGCCTGTCTCAGACCGACTGTCTGAGACCGTCTGTCTCAGACCATCTGTCTCAGACCGTCTGTCTTAGCCCGCCTCTCGCAGCCCGCCTGTCTCAGTCCGTCTGTCTCAGACCGTCCGTCTCTGTCCAACTGTCTCATCCCGCCTGCCTCTGCCCGCCTGTCTCAGCCCGCCTGTATCTGTCCGTCTGTCTGAGACCGTCTGTCTGAGACCATCTGTCTCAGTCCATCTGTCTCAGACCGTCAGCCTTAGCCCCTCTTTCTCAGCCCGCCTGTCTTAGCCGCCTGTCTCAGACCGTCTGTCTGAGACCGTCTGTCTGAGACCGTCTGTCTCAGACCATCTGTATCAGACCGTCTGTCCTAGCCCGCCTGTCGCAGCCCGCCTGTCTCAGTCCGTCTGTCTGAGACGTCTGTCTCAGACCACCTGTCTCAGCCCGCCTGTCTCAGCCCGCCTGTCTCAGCACGCTTGTCTCAGTCCGTCTGTCTCAGACCGTCTGTCTCAGACCGTCTGTCTCAGACCGTCTGTCTCAGACCAACTGTCACAGCCCGCCTGTCTCAGCCCGCCTGTCTCAGACCGTCTGGCTGAGACCGTCTGTCTCAGACCAACTGTCTCTGGCCGCCTGTCGCAGACCGTCTGTCTCAGTCCGTCTGTCTTAGCCCGCCTGTCGCAGCCCGCCTGTCTCAATCCGTCTGTCTGAAACCGTCTGTCTCAGACCAACTGTCTCAGGCCGCCTGTCGCAGACCGTCTGTCTCAGAGCATCTGTCCCACACCATCTATCTCAGGCTGTCGGTCTTAGCCCGTCTGTCTCAGACCAACTGTCTCAGACCGCCGGTCTCAGACCGTCTGTCTCATGCCATGTGTCTCAGACCATCTGTCTCAGGCCGTCGGTGTTAGCCCGTCTGTCTGAGCCCGCCTGTCTCTGCCCGTCAGTCTCAGACCGTCTGTCTCAGACCGTCCGTCTCTGTCCAACTGTCCCATCCCGCCTGCCTCTGCCCGTCTGTCTCAGACCATCTGTCTCTGTCCATCTGTCTCTGTCCGTCTGACTCAGACCGTCTGTCTGAGACCGTCTGTCTCAGACCATCTGTCTCAGGCCGTCTGTCTTAGCCCGCCTGTCGCAGCCCGCCTGTCTCAGTCCGCCTGTCTCAGTCCGTCTGTCTCAGACCGTCTGTCTCAGACCAACTGTCTCAGCCCGCCTGTCTCAGCCCGCCTGTCTCAGACCGTCTGTCTGAGACCGTCTGTCTCAGACCATCTGTATCAGACCGTCTGTGTTAGCCCGCCTGTCGCAGCCCGCCTGTCTCAGTCCGTCTGTCTCAGACCACCTGTCTCAGCCCGCCTGTCTCAGACCGCCTGTCTCAGAGCGTCTGTCTGAGACCGTCTGTCTCCGACCATCTGTCTCAGACCGTCTGTCTTAGCCCGCCTGTCGCAGCCCGCCTGTCTCAGTCCGGCTGTCTCAGACCATCTGTCTCAGCCCGCCAGTCTCAGCCCGCCTGTCTCAGACCGTTTGTCTGAGACCGTCTGTCTCAGACCATCTGTCTCAGACCGTCTGTCTTAGCCCGCCTGTCGCAGCCCGCCTGTCTCAGTCCGCCTGTCTCAGTCCGTCTGTCTGAGACCGTCTGTCTCAGACCAACTGTCTCAGTCCGCTTGTCTCAGCCCGCCTGTCTGAGACCGTCTGTCTGGGACCGTCTGTCTCAGACCATCTGTCTCAGACCGTCTTTCTTAGCCCGCCTGTCGCAGCCCGCCTGTCTCAGTCCGTCTGTCTGAGACCGTCTGTCTCAGACCAACTGTCTCAGGCCGCCTGTCGCAGACCGTCTGTCTCAGACCATCTGTCCCACACCATCTATCTCAGGCTGTCGGTCTTAGCCCGTCTGTCTCAGACCATCTGTCTCAGACCGCCGGTCTCAGACCGCCGGTCTCAGACCGTCTGTCTCATGCCATCTGTCTCAGACCATGTGTCTCAGGCTGTCGGTCTTAGCCCGTCTTTCTGAGCACGCCTGTCTTTGCCCGTCAGTCTCAGACCGTCTGTCTCTGTCCAACTGTCTCATCCCGCCTGCCTCTGCCCGGGTGTCTCAGACCATCTGTCTCAGCCCGCCTGTCTCAGTCCGTCTGTCTCAGACCGTCTGCTTCAGACCGTCCGTCTCTGCCCAACTGTCTCATCCCGTCTGTCTCTGTCCGTCTGTCTCAGACCGTCTGTCTCTGCCCGCCTGTCTCAGCCCGCCTGTCGCAGTCCGTCTGTCTCAGTCAGTCTGTCTCAGACCGTCTGTCTCAGACCATGTGTCTCGGGCCATCTGTCTCAGACCGTCAGTCTTAGCCCGCCTGTCTCAGCCCGCGTGTCTCAGTCCGTCTGTCTCAGACCGTCTGCTTCAGATCGTCTGTCTCTGTCCAACTGTCTCATCCCGTCTGTCTCTGTCCGTCTGTCTCAGACCGTCTGTCTCTGCCCGCCTGTCTCAGCCCGCCTGTCACAGTACGTCTGTCTGAGACCGTCTGTCTCCGACCAATTGTCTGAGACCGTCTGTCTCAGCCCATCTGTATCAGACCGTCTGTGTTAGCCCGCCTGTCGCAGCCCGCCTGTCTCAGTCCGTCTGTCTCAGACCACCTGTCTCAGCCCGCCTGTCTCAGACCGCCTGTCTCAGAGCGTCTGTCTGAGACCGTCTGTCTCCGACCATCTGTCTCAGACCGTCTGTCTTAGCCCGCCTGTCGCAGCCCGCCTGTCTCAGTCCGTCTGTCTCAGACCATCTGTCTCAGCCCGCCAGTCTCAGCCCGCCTGTCTCAGACCGTTTGTCTGAGACCGTCTGTCTCAGACCATCTGTCTCAGACCGTCTGTCTTAGCCCGCCTGTCGCAGCCCGCCTGTCTCAGTCCGCCTGTCTCAGTCCGTCTGTCTGAGACCGTCTGTCTCAGACCAACTGTCTCAGTCCGCTTGTCTCAGCCCGCCTGTCTGAGACCGTCTGTCTGGGACCGTCTGTCTCAGACCATCTGTCTCAGACCGTCTTTCTTAGCCCGCCTGTCGCAGCCCGCCTGTCTCAGTCCGTCTGTCTGAGACCGTCTGTCTCAGACCAACTGTCTCAGGCCGCCTGTCGCAGACCGTCTGTCTCAGACCATCTGTCCCACACCATCTATCTCAGGCTGTCGGTCTTAGCCCGTCTGTCTCAGACCATCTGTCTCAGACCGCCGGTCTCAGACCGTCTGTCTCATGCCATCTGTCTCAGACCATCTGTCTCAGGCTGTCGGTCTTAGCCCGTCTTTCTGAGCACGCCTGTCTTTGCCCGTCAGTCTCAGACCGTCTGTCTCTGTCCAACTGTCTCATCCCGCCTGCCTCTGCCCGGCTGTCTCAGACCATCTGTCTCAGCCCGCCTGTCTCAGTCCGTCTGTCTCAGACCGTCTGCTTCAGACCGTCCGTCTCTGCCCAACTGTCTCAGTCAGTCTGTCTCAGACCGTCTGTCTCAGACCATGTGTCTCAGCCCGCCTGTCTCAGCCCGCCTGTCTGAGACCGTCTGTCTCAGCCCGCCTGTCTCAGCCCGCCTGTCTCAGTCCGTCTGTCTCAGACCGTCTGCTTCAGATCGTCTGTCTCTGTCCAACTGTCTCATCCCGTCTGTCTCTGTCCGTCTGTCTCAGACCGTCTGTCTCTGCCCGCCTGTCTCAGCCCGCCTGTCACAGTACGTCTGTCTGAGACCGTCTGTCTCCGACCAATTGTCTGAGACCGTCTGTCTCAGCCCATCTGTCTCAGACCGTCTGCCTCAGACCAACTGTCTCAGCCCGCCTGTCTCAGCCCGCCTTCTCAGACCGTCTGTCTGAGACCGTCTGTATCAGACCATCTGTATCAGACCGTCTGTCTTAGCCCGCCTGTCGCAGCCCGCCTGTCTCAGTCCGTCTGTCTGAGACCGTCTGTCTCAGACCAACTGTCTCAGGCCGTCTGTCTCTGTCCATCTGTCTCAGACCGTCTGTCTCTGTCCATGTGTCTCTGTCCGTCTTACTCAGACCGTCTGTCTGAGACCGTCTGTCTCAGCCCGCCTGTCTCAGCCCGCCTGTCTCAGTCCGTCTGTCTCAGACCAAATGTCTCAGCCCGCCTGTCTCAGACCGTCTGCTTCAGACCGTCCGTCTCTGCCCAACTGTCTCATCCCGTCTGTCTCTGTCCGTCTGTCTCAGACCGTCTGTCTCTGCCCGCCTGTCTCAGCCCGTCTGCTTCAGATCGTCTGTCTCTGTCCAACTGTCTCATCCCGTCAGTCTCTGTCCGTCTGTCTTAGCCCGCCGGTCGCAGCCCGCCTGTCTCAGTCCGTCTGTCTGAGACCGTCTGTCTCAGACCAACTGTCTCAGGCCGTCTGTCTCTGTCCGTCTATCTCAGACCGTCTGTCTCTGTCCAACTGTCTTATCCCGTCTTTCTCTGCCCGTCTGTCTCAGACCGTCTGTCTCAGACCAACTGTCTCAGACCGTCAGTCTTAGCCCCTCTTTCTCAGCCCGCCTGTCTGAGACCGTCTGTCTTAGCCAGCCTGTCGCAGCCCGCCTGTCTCAGCCCGCCTGTCTCAGTCCGTCTGTCTCAGACCACCTGTCTCAGCCCGCCTGTCTCAGCCCATCTGTATCAGACCGTCTGTGTTAGCCCGCCTGTCGCAGCCCGCCTGTCTCAGTCCGTCTGTCTCAGACCACCTGTCTCAGCCCGCCTGTCTCAGACCGCCTGTCTCAGAGCGTCTGTCTGAGACCGTCTGTCTCCGACCATCTGTCTCAGACCGTCTGTCTTAGCCCGCCTGTCGCAGCCCGCCTGTCTCAGTCCGTCTGTCTCAGACCATCTGTCTCAGCCCGCCAGTCTCAGCCCGCCTGTCTCAGACCGTTTGTCTGAGACCGTCTGTCTCAGACCATCTGTCTCAGACCGTCTGTCTTAGCCCGCCTGTCGCAGCCCGCCTGTCTCAGTCCGCCTGTCTCAGTCCGTCTGTCTGAGACCGTCTGTCTCAGACCAACTGTCTCAGTCCGCTTGTCTCAGCCCGCCTGTCTGAGACCGTCTGTCTGGGACCGTCTGTCTCAGACCATCTGTCTCAGACCGTCTTTCTTAGCCCGCCTGTCGCAGCCCGCCTGTCTCAGTCCGTCTGTCTGAGACCGTCTGTCTCAGACCAACTGTCTCAGGCCGCCTGTCGCAGACCGTCTGTCTGAGACCATCTGTCCCACACCATCTATCTCAGGCTGTCGGTCTTAGCCCGTCTGTCTCAGACCATCTGTCTCAGACCGCCGGTCTCAGACCGTCTGTCTCATGCCATCTGTCTCAGACCATCTGTCTCAGGCTGTCGGTCTTAGCCCGTCTTTCTGAGCACGCCTGTCTTTGCCCGTCAGTCTCAGACCGTCTGTCTCTGTCCAACTGTCTCATCCCGCCTGCCTCTGCCCGGCTGTCTCAGACCATCTGTCTCAGCCCGCCTGTCTCAGTCCGTCTGTCTCAGACCGTCTGCTTCAGACCGTCCGTCTCTGCCCAACTGTCTCAGTCAGTCTGTCTCAGACCGTCTGTCTCAGACCATGTGTCTCAGCCCGCCTGTCTCAGCCCGCCTGTCTGAGACCGTCTGTCTCAGCCCGCCTGTCTCAGCCCGCCTGTCTCAGTCCGTCTGTCTCAGACCGTCTGCTTCAGATCGTCTGTCTCAGACCGTCTGTCTCTGCCCGCCTGTCTCAGCCCGCCTGTCACAGTACGTCTGTCTGAGACCGTCTGTCTCCGACCAATTGTCTGAGACCGTCTGTCTCAGCCCATCTGTCTCAGACCGTCTGCCTCAGACCAACTGTCTCAGCCCGCCTGTCTCAGCCCGCCTTCTCAGACCGTCTGTCTGAGACCGTCTGTATCAGACCATCTGTATCAGACCGTCTGTCTCAGCCCGCCTGTCGCAGCCCGCCTGTCTCAGTCCGTCTGTCTGAGACCGTCTGTCTCAGACCAACTGTCTCAGGCCGTCTGTCTCTGTCCATCTGTCTCAGACCGTCTGTCTCTGTCCATGTGTCTCTGTCCGTCTTACTCAGACCGCCTGTCTGAGACCGTCTGTCTCAGCCCGCCTGTCTCAGCCCGCCTGTCTCAGTCCGTCTGTCTCAGACCAAATGTCTCAGCCCGCCTGTCTCAGACCGTCTGCTTCAGACCGTCCGTCTCTGCCCAACTGTCTCATCCCGTCTGTCTCTGTCCGTCTGTCTCAGACCGTCTGTCTCTGCCCGCCTGTCTCAGCCCGTCTGCTTCAGATCGTCTGTCTCTGTCCAACTGTCTCATCCCGTCAGTCTCTGTCCGTCTGTCTTAGCCCGCCGGTCGCAGCCCGCCTGTCTCAGTCCGTCTGTCTGAGACCGTCTGTCTCAGACCAACTGTCTCAGGCCGTCTGTCTCTGTCCGTCTATCTCAGACCGTCTGTCTCTGTCCAACTGTCTTATCCCGTCTTTCTCTGCCCGTCTGTCTCAGACCGTCTGTCTCAGACCAACTGTCTCAGACCGTCAGTCTTAGCCCCTCTTTCTCAGCCCGCCTGTCTGAGACCGTCTGTCTTAGCCAGCCTGTCGCAGCCCGCCTGTCTCAGCCCGCCTGTCTCAGTCCGTCTGTCTCAGACCACCTGTCTCAGCCCGCCTGTCTCAGACCATCTGTATCAGACCGTCTGTCCTAGCCCGCCTGTCGCAGCCCGCCTGTCTCAGTCCGTCTGTCTGAGTCCGTCTGTCTCAGACCATCTGTCTCAGACCGCCTGTCTCAGAGCGTCTGTCTGAGACCGTCTGTCTCCGACCATCTGTCTCAGACCGTCTGTCTTAGCCCGCCTGTCGCAGCCCGCCTGTCTCAGTCCGTCTGTCTCAGACCATCTGTCTCAGCCCGCCAGTCTCAGCCCGCCTGTCTCAGACCGTTTGTCTTAGACCGTCTGTCTCAAACCATCTGTCTCAGACCGTCTGTCTTAGCCCGCCTGTCGCAGCCCGCCTGTCTCAGTCCGCCTGTCTCAGTCCGTCTGTCTGAGACCGTCTGTCTCAGACCAACTGTCTCAGTCCGCTTGTCTCAGCCCGCCTGTCTGAGACCGTCTGTCTGGGACCGTCTGTCTCAGACCATCTGTCTCAGACCGTCTTTCTTAGCCCGCCTGTCGCAGCCCGCCTGTCTCAGTCCGTCTGTCTGAGACCGTCTGTCTCAGACCAACTGTCTCAGGCCGCCTGTCGCAGACCGTCTGTCTCAGACCATCTGTCCCACACCATCTATCTCAGGCTGTCGGTCTTAGCCCGTCTGTCTCAGACCATCTGTCTCAGACCGCCGGTCTCAGACCGTCTGTCTCATGCCATCTGTCTCAGACCATCTGTCTCAGGCTGTCGGTCTTAGCCCGTCTTTCTGAGCACGCCTGTCTTTGCCCGTCAGTCTCAGACCGTCTGTCTCTGTCCAACTGTCTCATCCCGCCTGCCTCTGCCCGGCTGTCTCAGACCATCTGTCTCAGCCCGCCTGTCTCAGTCCGTCTGTCTCAGACCGTCTGCTTCAGACCGTCCGTCTCTGCCCAACTGTCTCATCCCGTCTGTCTCTGTCCGTCTGTCTCAGACCGTCTGTCTCTGCCCGCCTGTCTCAGCCCGCCTGTCTCAGTCCGTCTGTCTCAGACCATGTGTCTCGGGCCATCTGTCTCAGACCGTCAGTCTTAGCCCGCCTGTCTCAGCCCGCGTGTCTCAGTCCGTCTGTCTCAGACCGTCTGCTTCAGATCGTCTGTCTCTGTCCAACTGTCTCATCCCGTCTGTCTCTGTCCGTCTGTCTCAGACCGTCTGTCTCTGCCCGCCTGTCTCAGCCCGCCTGTCACAGTACGTCTGTCTGAGACCGTCTGTCTCCGACCAATTGTCTGAGACCGTCTGTCTCAGCCCATCTGTATCAGACCGTCTGTGTTAGCCCGCCTGTCGCAGCCCGCCTGTCTCAGTCCGTCTGTCTCAGACCACCTGTCTCAGCCCGCCTGTCTCAGACCGCCTGTCTCAGAGCGTCTGTCTGAGACCGTCTGTCTCCGACCATCTGTCTCAGACCGTCTGTCTTAGCCCGCCTGTCGCAGCCCGCCTGTCTCAGTCCGTCTGTCTCAGACCATCTGTCTCAGCCCGCCAGTCTCAGCCCGCCTGTCTCAGACCGTTTGTCTGAGACCGTCTGTCTCAGACCATCTGTCTCAGACCGTCTGTCTTAGCCCGCCTGTCGCAGCCCGCCTGTCTCAGTCCGCCTGTCTCAGTCCGTCTGTCTGAGACCGTCTGTCTCAGACCAACTGTCTCAGTCCGCTTGTCTCAGCCCGCCTGTCTGAGACCGTCTGTCTGGGACCGTCTGTCTCAGACCATCTGTCTCAGACCGTCTTTCTTAGCCCGCCTGTCGCAGCCCGCCTGTCTCAGTCCGTCTGTCTGAGACCGTCTGTCTCAGACCAACTGTCTCAGGCCGCCTGTCGCAGACCGTCTGTCTCAGACCATCTGTCCCACACCATCTATCTCAGGCTGTCGGTCTTAGCCCGTCTGTCTCAGACCATCTGTCTCAGACCGCCGGTCTCAGACCGTCTGTCTCATGCCATCTGTCTCAGACCATCTGTCTCAGGCTGTCGGTCTTAGCCCGTCTTTCTGAGCACGCCTGTCTTTGCCCGTCAGTCTCAGACCGTCTGTCTCTGTCCAACTGTCTCATCCCGCCTGCCTCTGCCCGGCTGTCTCAGACCATCTGTCTCAGCCCGCCTGTCTCAGTCCGTCTGTCTCAGACTGTCTGCTTCAGACCGTCCGTCTCTGCCCAACTGTCTCAGTCAGTCTGTCTCAGACCGTCTGTCTCAGACCATGTGTCTCAGCCCGCCTGTCTCAGCCCGCCTGTCTGAGACCGTCTGTCTCAGCCCGCCTGTCTCAGCCCGCCTGTCTCAGTCCGTCTGTCTCAGACCGTCTGCTTCAGATCGTCTGTCTCTGTCCAACTGTCTCATCCCGTCTGTCTCTGTCCGTCTGTCTCAGACCGTCTGTCTCTGCCCGCCTGTCTCAGCCCGCCTGTCACAGTACGTCTGTCTGAGACCGTCTGTCTCCGACCAATTGTCTGAGACCGTCTGTCTCAGCCCATCTGTCTCAGACCGTCTGCCTCAGACCAACTGTCTCAGCCCGCCTGTCTCAGCCCGCCTTCTCAGACCGTCTGTCTGAGACCGTCTGTATCAGACCATCTGTATCAGACCGTCTGTCTTAGCCCGCCTGTCGCAGCCCGCCTGTCTCAGTCCGTCTGTCTGAGACCGTCTGTCTCAGACCAACTGTCTCAGGCCGTCTGTCTCTGTCCATCTGTCTCAGACCGTCTGTCTCTGTCCATCTGTCTCTGTCCGTCTTACTCAGACCGTCTGTCTGAGACCGTCTGTCTCAGCCCGCCTGTCTCAGCCCGCCTGTCTCAGTCCGTCTGTCTCAGACCAAATGTCTCAGCCCGCCTGTCTCAGACCGTCTGCTTCAGACCGTCCGTCTCTGCCCAACTGTCTCATCCCGTCTGTCTCTGTCCGTCTGTCTCAGACCGTCTGTCTCTGCCCGCCTGTCTCAGCCCGTCTGCTTCAGATCGTCTGTCTCTGTCCAACTGTCTCATCCCGTCAGTCTCTGTCCGTCTGTCTTAGCCCGCCGGTCGCAGCCCGCCTGTCTCAGTCCGTCTGTCTGAGACCGTCTGTCTCAGACCAACTGTCTCAGGCCGTCTGTCTCTGTCCGTCTATCTCAGACCGTCTGTCTCTGTCCAACTGTCTTATCCCGTCTTTCTCTGCCCGTCTGTCTCAGACCGTCTGTCTCAGACCAACTGTCTCAGACCGTCAGTCTTAGCCCCTCTTCCTCAGCCCGCCTGTCTGAGACCGTCTGTCTTAGCCAGCCTGTCGCAGCCCGCCTGTCTCAGCCCGCCTGTCTCAGTCCGTCTGTCTCAGACCACCTGTCTCAGCCCGCCTGTCTCAGACCATCTGTATCAGACCGTCTGTCCTAGCCCGCCTGTCGCAGCCCGCCTGTCTCAGTCCGTCTGTCTGAGTCCGTCTGTCTCAGACCATCTGTCTCAGACCGCCTGTCTCAGAGCGTCTGTCTGAGACCGTCTGTCTCTGACCATCTGTCTCAGACCGTCTGTCTTAGCCCGCCTGTCGCAGCCCGCCTGTCTCAGTCCGTCTGTCTCAGACCATCTGTCTCAGCCCGCCAGTCTCAGCCCGCCTGTCTCAGACCGTTTGTCTGAGACCGTCTGTCTCAGACCATCTGTCTCAGACCGTCTGTCTTAGCCCGCCTGTCGCAGCCCGCCTGTCTCAGTCCGCCTGTCTCAGTCCGTCTGTCTGAGACCGTCTGTCTCAGACCAACTGTCTCAGTCCGCTTGTCTCAGCCCGCCTGTCTGAGACCGTCTGTCTGGGACCGTCTGTCTCAGACCATCTGTCTCAGACCGTCTTTCTTAGCCCGCCTGTCGCAGCCCGCCTGTCTCAGTCCGTCTGTCTGAGACCGTCTGTCTCAGACCAACTGTCTCAGGCCGCCTGTCGCAGACCGTCTGCTTCAGATCGTCTGTCTCTGTCCAACTGTCTCATCCCGTCTGTCGCAGCCCGCCTGTCTCAGACCATCTGTCTCAGACCGCCGGTCTCAGACCGTCTGTCTCATGCCATCTGTCTCAGACCATCTGTCTCAGGCTGTCGGTCTTAGCCCGTCTTTCTGAGCACGCCTGTCTTTGCCCGTCAGTCTCAGACCGTCTGTCTCTGTCCAACTGTCTCATCCCGCCTGCCTCTGCCCGGCTGTCTCAGACCATCTGTCTCAGCCCGCCTGTCTCAGTCCGTCTGTCTCAGACCGTCTGCTTCAGACCGTCCGTCTCTGCCCAACTGTCTCAGTCAGTCTGTCTCAGACCGTCTGTCTCAGACCATGTGTCTCAGCCCGCCTGTCTCAGCCCGCCTGTCTGAGACCGTCTGTCTCAGCCCGCCTGTCTCAGCCCGCCTGTCTCAGTCCGTCTGTCTCAGACCGTCTGCTTCAGATCGTCTGTCTCTGTCCAACTGTCTCATCCCGTCTGTCTCTGTCCGTCTGTCTCAGACCGTCTGTCTCTGCCCGCCTGTCTCAGCCCGCCTGTCACAGTACGTCTGTCTGAGACCGTCTGTCTCCGACCAATTGTCTGAGACCGTCTGTCTCAGCCCATCTGTCTCAGACCGTCTGCCTCAGACCAACTGTCTCAGCCCGCCTGTCTCAGCCCGCCTTCTCAGACCGTCTGTCTGAGACCGTCTGTATCAGACCATCTGTATCAGACCGTCTGTCTTAGCCCGCCTGTCGCAGCCCGCCTGTCTCAGTCCGTCTGTCTGAGACCGTCTGTCTCAGACCAACTGTCTCAGGCCGTCTGTCTCTGTCCATCTGTCTCAGACCGTCTGTCTCTGTCCATCTGTCTCTGTCCGTCTTACTCAGACCGTCTGTCTGAGACCGTCTGTCTCAGCCCGCCTGTCTCAGCCCGCCTGTCTCAGTCCGTCTGTCTCAGACCAAATGTCTCAGCCCGCCTGTCTCAGACCGTCTGCTTCAGACCGTCCGTCTCTGCCCAACTGTCTCATCCCGTCTGTCTCTGTCCGTCTGTCTCAGACCGTCTGTCTCTGCCCGCCTGTCTCAGCCCGTCTGCTTCAGATCGTCTGTCTCTGTCCAACTGTCTCATCCCGTCAGTCTCTGTCCGTCTGTCTTAGCCCGCCGGTCGCAGCCCGCCTGTCTCAGTTCGTCTGTCTGAGACCGTCTGTCTCAGACCAACTGTCTCAGGCCGTCTGTCTCTGTCCGTCTATCTCAGACCGTCTGTCTCTGTCCAACTGTCTTATCCCGTCTTTCTCTGCCCGTCTGTCTCAGACCGTCTGTCTCAGACCAACTGTCTCAGACCGTCAGTCTTAGCCCCTCTTTCTCAGCCCGCCTGTCTGAGACCGTCTGTCTTAGCCAGCCTGTCGCAGCCCGCCTGTCTCAGCCCGCCTGTCTCAGTCCGTCTGTCTCAGACCACCTGTCTCAGCCCGCCTGTCTCAGACCATCTGTATCAGACCGTCTGTCCTAGCCCGCCTGTCGCAGCCCGCCTGTCTCAGTCCGTCTGTCTGAGTCCGTCTGTCTCAGACCATCTGTCTCAGCCCGCCTGTCTCAGACCGTCTGTCTGAGACCGTCTGTCTCAAACCAACTGTCTCAGGCCGCCTGTCGCAGACCATCTGTCCCACACCATCTATCTCAGGCTGTCGGTCTTACTCCGTCTGTGTCAGACCATCTGTCTCTGACCGCCGGTCTCAGACCGTCTGTCTGAGCCCGCCTGTCTCTGCCCGTCAGTCTCACACCATCTGTCTCAGACAGTCCGTCTCTGTCCAACTGTCTCATCCCGCCTGCCTCTGCCCGTATGTCTCAGACCATCTGTCTCTGCCCGCCTCTCTCAGCCCGCTTTTCTCAGTCCGTCTGTCTCAGACCGTCTGTCTCTGACCATCTGTCTCAGGCCATCTGTCTCAGACCGTCAGTCTTAGCCACTTTGTCTCAGCCCGCGTGTCTCTGTCCATCTGTCTCTGTCCGTCTGACTCAGACCGTCTGTCTCAGCCCGCATGTCTCAGCCCGCCTGTCTCAGTCCGTCTGTCTTAGACCGTCTGCTTCAGACCGTCTGTCTCTGTCCAACTGTCTCACCCCGCCTATCTCAGCCCGCGAGTCTCAGTCCGTCGGTCTCAGACCGTCTGTCTCAGACCGTCTGTCTCTGCCCGTCAGTCTCAGACCGTCTGTTTCTGCCCGCCTGTCTCAGCCCGCCTGTCTCTGCCCGCCTGTCTGAGACCGTCTGTCTCAGACCATCTGTCTCAGACCAACTGTCTCAGACCGCGTGTCTCAGACCATCTGTCTCAGGCCGTCGGTCCTTGCCCGTCTGTCTCAGCCCGCCTGTCTCTGCCCGTCTGTCTCAGGTCGTCTGTCTGAGACCGTCTGTCTCAGACCAACTGTCTCAGGCCGCCTGTCGCAGGCCGTCTGTCTCAGACCATCTGTCCCACACCATCTTTCTCAGGCTGTCGGTCTTAGCCCGTCTGTGTCAGACCATCTGTCTCTGACCGCCGGTCTCAGACCGTCTGTCTGAGCCCGGCTGTCTCTGCCCGCCTGTCTGAGACCATCTGTCTCAGACCATCTGTCTCAGACCATCTGTCTCAGGCTGTCGGCCTTAGCCCGTCTGTCTCAGAACATCTGTCTCAGACCGTCTGTCTCAAACCATCTGTCTCAGACCATCTGTCTCAGGCCGTCGGTCTCTGCCCGTCTGTCTCAGACGGTCTGTCCCAGGCCGTCTGCCTCGGACCGTCTGTCTCAGCCCGCCTGTCTCAGCCCGCGAGTCTCAGTCCGTCGGTCTCAGACCGTCTGTCTCAGACCGTGTGTCTCGGACCGTCTGTCTGAGACCGTCTGTCTCAGACCAACTGTCTCAGGCCGCCTGTCTCAGACCGTCTGTCTCAGACCATCTGTCCCACACCATCTATCTCAGGCTGTCGGTCTTAGCCCGTCTGTCTCAGACCATCTGTCTCAGACCGCCGGGCTCAGACCGTCTGTCTCATGCCATCAGTCTCAGACCATCTGTCTCAGACCGTCTGTCTCAGCCCGCCTGTCTCAGCCCGCCTGTCTCAGTACGTCTGTCTCAGACCGTCCGTCTCGCACCGTCTATCTCAGCCCGCCTGTCTCTGTCCGTCTGTCTCAGACGGTCTGTCCCAGGCCGTCTGTCTCGGATCGTCTGTCTGAGACCATCTGTCTCAGACGAACTGTCTCAGCCCGCCTGTCTCAGCCCGTCTGTCTCAGCCCGCCTGTCTCAGACCGTCCGTCTCGGACCGTCTGTCTCAGCCCGGCTGTCTTTGCCCGCCTGTCTGAGACCGTCTGTCTCAGACCATCTGTCTCAGACCAACTGTCTCAGACCGCGTGTCTCAGACCATCTGCCTCAGGCCGTCGGTCTTTGCCCGTCTGTCTCAGACCACCTGTCTCAGCCCGCCTGTCTCAGACCGACTGTCTGAGACCGTCTGTCTCAGACCATCTGTCTCAGACCGTCTGTCTTAGCCCGCCTCTCGCAGACCGTCTGTCTGAGACCGTCTGTCTCAGCCCGCCTGTCTCAGCCCGCCTGTCTCAGTCCGTCTGTCTCAGACCGTCTGTCTCAGACCAACTGTCTCAGCCCGCCTGTCTCAGCCCGCCTGTCTCAGAGCGTCTGTCTGAGACCGTCTGTCTCAGACCATCTGTCTCAGACCGTCTGTCTTAGACCGCCTGTCGCAGCCCGCCTGTCTCAGTCCGTCTGTCTCAGACCATCTGTCTCAGCCCGCCTGTCTCAGCCCGCCTGTCTCAGCCCGCCTGTCTCAGACCATCTGTCCCACACCATCTATCTCAGGCTGTCGGTCTTAGCCCGTCTGTCTCAGACCATCTGTCTCTGACCGCCGGTCTCAGACCGTCTGTCTCATGCCATCTGTCTCAGCCCGCCTGTCTCAGTCCGTCTGTCTGAGACCGTCTGTCTCAGACCAACTGTCTCAGCCCGCCTGTCTCAGCCCGCCTGTATCAGTCCGTCTGTCTGAGACCGTCTGTCTCAGACCATCTGTATCAGACCGTCTCTCTCATCCCGCCTGCCTCTGCCCGTCTGTCTCAGTCCGTCTGTCTCAGACCGTCTGTCTCAGACCAACTGTCTCAGCCCGCCTGTCTCAGTCCGTCTGTCTCAGACCGTCTGTCTCAGACCAACTGTCTCAGACCGTCAGTCTTAGCCCCTCTTTCTCAGCCCGCCTGTCTGAGACCGTCTGTCTTAGCCCGCCTGTCGCAGCCCGCCTGTCTCAGCCCGCCTGTCTCAGTCCGTCTGTCTGAGACCGTCTGTCTCAGAGCATCTGTCTCAGTCCATCTGTCTCAGACCGTCAGCCTTAGCCCCTCTTTCTCAGCCCGCCTGTCTCTGTCCATCTGTCTCTGTCCGTCAGACTCAGACCGTCTGTCTGAGACCGTCTGTCTCAGCTCGCCTGTCTCAGCCCGCCTGTCTCAGTCCGTCTGTCTCAGACCGTCCGTCTCAGACCAACTGTCTCAGCCCGCCTGTCTCAGCCCGCCTGTCTCAGACCGTCTGTCTGAGACCGTCTGTCTCAGACCATCTGTATCAGACCGTCTGACCTAGCCCGCCTGTCGCAGCCCGCCTGTCTCAGTCCGTCTGTCTGAGACCGTCTGTCTCAGACCAACTGTCACAGCCCGCCTGTCTCACCCCGCCTGTCTCAGACCGTCTGGCTGAGACCGTCTGTCGCAGCCCGCCTGTCTCAGCCGTCTGTCTGAGACCGTCTGTCTCAGACCAACTGTCTCAGCCCGCGTCTCGCAGTCCGCCTGTCCCAGTCCGTCTATCTGAGACCGTCTGTCTCTGTCCAACTGTCTCATCACGGCTGCCTCTGCCCGTCTGTCTCAGACCATCTGTCTCAGCCCGCCTGTCTCAGCCCGCCTGTCACAGAGCGTCTGTCTGAGACCGTCTGTCTCAGACCATCTGTCTCAGCCCGCCTGTCTAAGCCCGCCTGTCTCAGACCGTGTGTCTGAGACCGTCTGTCTCAGACCATTTTTCTCAGACCGTCTGTCTTAGCCCGCCTGTCGCAGCCCGCCTGTATCAGTCCGCCTGTCTCAGTCCGTCTGTCTGAGACCGTTTGTCTCGTACCAACTGTCTCAGGCCGCCTGTCGCAGACCGTCTGTCTCAGACCATCTGTCCCACACCATCTATCTCAGGCTGTCGGCCTTACTCCGTCTGTGTCAGACCATCTGTCTCTGACCGCCGGCCTCAGACCGTCTGTCTCAGACAGTCCGTCTCTGTCCAACTGTCTCATCCCGCCTGCCTCTGCGCGTCTGTCTCAGACCATCTGTCTCAGCCCGCCTGTCTCAGCCCGCCTGTCTCAGTCCGTCTGTCTGAGACCGTCTGTCTCAGACCGTCTGTCTTAGCCCGTCTGTCGCAGCCCGCGTGTCGCAGCCCGCCTGTCTCAGTCCGTCTGTCTCAGACCATCTGTCTCAGCCCGCCTGTCTCAGCCCGCCTGTCTCAGACCGTCTGTCTGAGACCGTCTGTCTCAGACCATTTTTCTCAGACCGTCTGTCTTAGCCCGCCTATCGCAGCCCGCCTGTATCAGTCCTCCTGTCTCAGTCCGTCTGTCTGAGTCCGTCTGTCTCAAACCAACTGTCTCAGGCCGCCTGTCGCAGACCGTCTGTCTCAGACCATCTGTCCCACACCATCTATCTCAGGCTGTCGGTCTTACTCCGTCTGTGTCGGACCATCTGTCACTGACCGCCGGTCTCAGACCGTCTGTCTGAGCCCGGCTGTCTCTGCCCGCCTGTCTGAGACCATCTGTCTCAGACCATCTGTCTCAGGCTGTCGGCCTTAGCCCGTCTGTCTCAGAACATCTGTCTCAGACCGTCTGTCTCAAACCATCTGTCTCAGACCATCTGTCTCAGGCGGTCGGTCTTTGCCCGTCTGCCTCAGCCCGCCTGTCTCTGCTCCTCTGTCTCAGGTCGTCTGTCTCGGACCGTCTCTCTCGGACCATATGTCTCAGACCATCTGTCTCAAACCGCCTGTCTCTGCCCGTCTGTCTGAGACCGTCTGTCTCAGACCAACTGTCTCACACCGCCTATCTCAGCCCGCCTGTCTCAGACCGTCCGTCTCGGACCGTCTGTCTCAGCCCGCCTGTCTCAGCCCGCGAGTCTCTGTCCGTCGGTCTCAGACCGTCTGTCTCAGACCGTCTGTCTCGGACCGTCTGTCTGAGACCGTCTGTCTCTGTCCAACTGTCTCATCACGGCTGCCTCTGCCCGTCTGTCTCAGACCATCTGTCTCAGCCCGCCTGTCTCAGCCCGCCTGTCACAGAGCGTCTGTCTGAGACCGTCTGTCTCAGACCATCTGTCTCAGCCCGCCTGTCTCAGCCCGCCTGTCTCAGACCGTGTGTCTGAGACCGTCTGTCTCAGACCATTTTTCTCAGACCGTCTGTCTTAGCCCGCCTGTCGCAGCCCGCCTGTATCAGTCCGCCTGTCTCAGTCCGTCTGTCTGAGACCGTTTGTCTCGTACCAACTGTCTCAGGCCGCCTGTCGCAGACCGTCTGTCTCAGACCATCTGTCCCACACCATCTATCTCAGGCTGTCGGCCTTACTCCGTCTGTGTCAGACCATCTGTCTCTGACCGCCGGCCTCAGACCGTCTGTCTCAGACAGTCCGTCTCTGTCCAACTGTCTCATCCCGCCTGCCTCTGCGCGTCTGTCTCAGACCATCTGTCTCAGCCCGCCTGTCTCAGCCCGCCTGTCTCAGTCCGTCTGTCTGAGACCGTCTGTCTCAGACCGTCTGTCTTAGCCCGTCTGTCGCAGCCCGCGTGTCGCAGCCCGCCTGTCTCAGTCCGTCTGTCTCAGACCATCTGTCTCAGCCCGCCTGTCTCAGCCCGCCTGTCTCAGACCGTCTGTCTGAGACCGTCTGTCTCAGACCATTTTTCTCAGACCGTCTGTCTTAGCCCGCCTATCGCAGCCCGCCTGTATCAGTCCTCCTGTCTCAGTCCGTCTGTCTGAGTCCGTCTGTCTCAAACCAACTGTCTCAGGCCGCCTGTCGCAGACCGTCTGTCTCAGACCATCTGTCCCACACCATCTATCTCAGGCTGTCGGTCTTACTCCGTCTGTGTCGGACCATCTGTCACTGACCGCCGGTCTCAGACCGTCTGTCTGAGCCCGGCTGTCTCTGCCCGCCTGTCTGAGACCATCTGTCTCAGACCATCTGTCTCAGGCTGTCGGCCTTAGCCCGTCTGTCTCAGAACATCTGTCTCAGACCGTCTGTCTCAAACCATCTGTCTCAGACCATCTGTCTCAGGCGGTCGGTCTTTGCCCGTCTGCCTCAGCCCGCCTGTCTCTGCTCCTCTGTCTCAGGTCGTCTGTCTCGGACCGTCTCTCTCGGACCATATGTCTCAGACCATCTGTCTCAAACCGCCTGTCTCTGCCCGTCTGTCTGAGACCGTCTGTCTCAGACCAACTGTCTCACACCGCCTATCTCAGCCCGCCTGTCTCAGACCGTCCGTCTCGGACCGTCTGTCTCAGCCCGCCTGTCTCAGCCCGCGAGTCTCTGTCCGTCGGTCTCAGACCGTCTGTCTCAGACCGTCTGTCTCGGACCGTCTGTCTGAGACCGTCTGTCTCTGTCCAACTGTCTCATCACGGCTGCCTCTGCCCGTCTGTCTCAGACCATCTGTCTCAGCCCGCCTGTCTCAGCCCGCCTGTCACAGAGCGTCTGTCTGAGACCGTCTGTCTCAGACCATCTGTCTCAGCCCGCCTGTCTCAGCCCGCCTGTCTCAGACCGTGTGTCTGAGACCGTCTGTCTCAGACCATTTTTCTCAGACCGTCTGTCTTAGCCCGCCTGTCGCAGCCCGCCTGTATCAGTCCGCCTGTCTCAGTCCGTCTGTCTGAGACCGTTTGTCTCGTACCAACTGTCTCAGGCCGCCTGTCGCAGACCGTCTGTCTCAGACCATCTGTCCCACACCATCTATCTCAGGCTGTCGGCCTTACTCCGTCTGTGTCAGACCATCTGTCTCTGACCGCCGGCCTCAGACCGTCTGTCTCAGACAGTCCGTCTCTGTCCAACTGTCTCATCCCGCCTGCCTCTGCGCGTCTGTCTCAGACCATCTGTCTCAGCCCGCCTGTCTCAGCCCGCCTGTCTCAGTCCGTCTGTCTGAGACCGTCTGTCTCAGACCGTCTGTCTTAGCCCGTCTGTCGCAGCCCGCGTGTCGCAGCCCGCCTGTCTCAGTCCGTCTGTCTCAGACCATCTGTCTCAGCCCGCCTGTCTCAGCCCGCCTGTCTCAGACCGTCTGTCTGAGACCGTCTGTCTCAGACCATTTTTCTCAGACCGTCTGTCTTAGCCCGCCTATCGCAGCCCGCCTGTATCAGTCCTCCTGTCTCAGTCCGTCTGTCTGAGTCCGTCTGTCTCAAACCAACTGTCTCAGGCCGCCTGTCGCAGACCGTCTGTCTCAGACCATCTGTCCCACACCATCTATCTCAGGCTGTCGGTCTTACTCCGTCTGTGTCGGACCATCTGTCACTGACCGCCGGTCTCAGACCGTCTGTCTGAGCCCGGCTGTCTCTGCCCGCCTGTCTGAGACCATCTGTCTCAGACCATCTGTCTCAGGCTGTCGGCCTTAGCCCGTCTGTCTCAGAACATCTGTCTCAGACCGTCTGTCTCAAACCATCTGTCTCAGACCATCTGTCTCAGGCGGTCGGTCTTTGCCCGTCTGCCTCAGCCCGCCTGTCTCTGCTCCTCTGTCTCAGGTCGTCTGTCTCGGACCGTCTCTCTCGGACCATATGTCTCAGACCATCTGTCTCAAACCGCCTGTCTCTGCCCGTCTGTCTGAGACCGTCTGTCTCAGACCAACTGTCTCACACCGCCTATCTCAGCCCGCCTGTCTCAGACCGTCCGTCTCGGACCGTCTGTCTCAGCCCGCCTGTCTCAGCCCGCGAGTCTCTGTCCGTCGGTCTCAGACCGTCTGTCTCAGACCGTCTGTCTCGGACCGTCTGTCTAAGACCGTCTGTCTCAGACCAACTGTCTCAGGCCGCCTGTCTCAGACCGTCTGTCTCAGACCATCTGTCCCACACCATCTATCTCAGGCTGTCGGTCTTAGCCCGTCTGTCTCAGACCATCTGTCTCAGACCGCCGGTCTCAGACCGTCTGTCTCATGCCATCAGTCTCAGACCATCTGTCTCAGACCGTCTGTCTCAGCCCGCCTGTCTCAGCCCGCCTGTCTCAGTACGTCTGTCTCAGACCGTCCGTCTCGCACCGTCTATCTCAGCCCGCCTGTCTCTGTCCGTCTGTCTCAGACGGTTTGTCCCAGGCCGTCTGTCTCGGACCGTCTGTCTGAGACCATCTGTCTCAGACGAACTGTCTCAGCCCGCCTGTCTCAGCCCGTCTGTCTCAGCCCGCCTGTCTCAGACCGTCCGTCTCGGACCGTCTGTCTCAGCCCGGCTGTCTCTGCCCGCCTGTCTGAGACCGTCTGTCTCAGACCATCTGTCTCAGACCAACTGTCTCAGACCGCGTGTCTCAGACCATCTGTCTCAGGCCGTCGGTCTTTGCCCGTCTGTCTCAGACCACCTGTCTCAGCCCGCCTGTCTCAGACCGACTGTCTGAGACCGTCTGTCTCAGACCATCTGTCTCAGACCGTCTGTCTTAGCCCGCCTCTCGCAGACCGTCTGTCTGAGACCGTCTGTCTCAGCCCGCCTGTCTCAGCCCGCCTGTCTCAGTTCGTCTGTCTCAGACCGTCTGTCTCAGACCAACTGTCTCAGCCCGCCTGTCTCAGCCCGCCTGTCTCAGAGCGTCTGTCTGAGACCGTCTGTCTCAGACCATCTGTCTCAGACCGTCTGTCTTAGACCGCCTGTCGCAGCCCGCCTGTCTCAGTCCGTCTGTCTCAGACCATCTGTCTCAGCCCGCCTGTCTCAGCCCGCCTGTCTCAGCCCGCCTGTCTCAGACCATCTGTCCCACACCATCTATCTCAGGCTGTCGGTCTTAGCCCGTCTGTCTCAGACCATCTGTCTCTGACCGCCGGTCTCAGCCCGCCTGTCTCAGCCCGCCTGTCTCAGAGCGTCTGTCGCAGCCCGCCTGTCTCAGTCCGTCTGTCTCAGACCATCTGTCTCAGCCCGCCTGTCTCAGCCCGCCTGTCTCAGCCCGCCTGTCTCAGACCATCTGTCCCACACCATCTATCTCAGGCTGTCGGTCTTAGCCCGTCTGTCTCATGCCATCTGTCTCAGACCATCTGTCTCAGCCCGTCCGTCTTAGCCCGTCTGTCTGAGCCCGCCTGTCTCTGCCCGTCAGTCTCAGACCGTCTGTCTCAGACCGTCCGTCTCTGTCCAACTGTCTCATCCCGCCTGCCTCTGCCCGTCTGTCTCAGCCCGTCTGTCTCAGACCGTCTGTCTCAGACCAACTGGCTCAGACCGTCAGTCTTAGCCCCTCTTTCTCAGCCCGCCTGTCTGAGACCGTCTGTCTTAGCCCGCCTGTCGCAGCCCGCCTGTCTCAGCCCGCCTGTCTCAGTCCGTCTGTCTGAGACCGTCTGTCTCAGACCATCTGTCTCAGTCCATCTGTCTCAGACCGTCAGCCTTAGCCCCTCTTTCTCAGCCCGCCTGTCTCTGTCCATTTGTCTCTGTCCGTCTGACTCAGACCGTCTGTCTGAGACCGTCTGTCTCAGCCCGCCTGTCTCAGCCCGCCTGTCTCAGTCCGTCTGTCTCAGACCGTCTGTCTCAGACCGTCTGTCTCAGACCAACTAACTCAGCCCGCCTGTCTCAGCCCGCCTGTCTCAGGCCATCTGTATCAGACCGTCTCTCTCATCCCGCCTGTCTCTGCCCGTCTGTCTCAGTCCGTCTGTCTCAGACCGTCTGTCTCAGACCAACTGTCTCAGCCCGCCTGTCTCAGTCCGTCTGTCTGAGACCGTCTGTCTCAGACCAACTGTCTCAGCCCGCCTGTCTCAGCCCGCCTGTATCAGTCCGTCTGTCTGAGACCGTCTGTCTCAGACCATCTGTATCAGACCGTCTCTCTCATCCCGCCTGCCTCTGCCCGTCTGTCTCAGTCCGTCTGTCTCAGACCGTCTGTCACAGACCAACTGTCTCAGCCCGCCTGTCTCAGTCCGTCTGTCTCAGACCGTCTGTCTCAGACCAACTGTCTCAGACCGTCAGTCTTAGCCCCTCTTTCTCAGCCCGCCTGTCTGAGACCGTCTGTCTTAGCCCGCCTGTCGCAGCCCGCCTGTCTCAGCCCGCCTGTCTCAGTCCGTCTGTCTGAGACCGTCTGTCTCAGAGCATCTGTCTCAGTCCATCTGCCTCAGACCGTCAGCCTTAGCCCCTCTTTCTCAGCCCGCCTGTCTCTGTCCATCTGTCTCTGTCCGTCTGACTCAGACCGTCTGTCTGAGACCGTCTGTCTCAGCCCGCCTGTCTCAGCCCGCCTGTCTCAGTCCGTCTGTCTGAGACCGTCTGTCTCAGAGCATCTGTCTCAGTCCATCTGCCTCAGACCGTCAGCCTTAGCCCCTCTTTCTCAGCCCGCCTGTCTCTGTCCATCTGTCTCTGTCCGTCTGACTCAGACCGTCTGTCTGAGACCGTCTGTCTCAGCCCGCCTGTCTCAGCCCGCCTGTCTCAGTCCGTCTGTCTCAGACCGTCTGTCTCAGACCAACTGACTCAGCCCGCCTGTCTCAGCCCGCCTGTCTCAGGCCATCTGTATCAGACCGTCTCTCTCATCCCGCCTGTCTCTGCCCGTCTGTCTCAGTCCGTCTGTCTCAGACCGTCTGTCTCAGACCAACTGTCTCAGCCCGCCTGTCTCAGTCCGTCTGTCTGAGACCGTCTGTCTCAGACAAACTGTCTCAGCCCGCCTGTCTCAGCCCGCCTGTATCAGTCCGTCTGTCTGAGACCGTCTGTCTCAGACCATCTGTATCAGACCGTCTCTCTCATCCCGCCTGCCTCTGCCCGTCTGTCTCAGTCCGTCTGTCTCAGACCGTCTGTCACAGACCAACTGTCTCAGCCCGCCTGTCTCAGTCCGTCTGTCTCAGACCATCTGTCCCACACCATCTATCTCAGGCTGTCGGTCTTAGCCCGTCTGTCTCAGACCATCTGTCTCAGACCGCCGGTCTCAGACCATCTGTCTCAGACCGCCGGTCTCAGACCGTCTGTCTCATGCCATCAGTCTCAGACCATCTGTCTCAGACCGTCTGTCTCAGCCCGCCTGTCTCAGCCCGCCTGTCTCTGCCCGTCTGTCTCAGACCGTCTGTCCCAGGCCGTCTGCCTCGGACCGTCTGTCTCAGCCCGCCTGTCTCAGCCCGCGAGTCTCAGTCCGTCGGTCTCAGACCGTCTGTCTCAGACCGTCTGTCTCGGACCGTCTGTCTGAGACCGTCTGTCTCATACCAACTGTCTCAGGCCGCCTGTCTCAGACCGTCTGTCTCAGACCATCTGTCCCACACCATCTATCTCAGGCTGTCGGTCTTAGCCCGTCTGTCTCAGACCATCTGTCTCAGACCGCCGGTCTCAGACCGTCTGTCTCATGCCATCAGTCTCAGACCATCTGTCTCAGACCGTCTGTCTCAGCCCGCCTGTCTCAGCCCGCCTGTCTCAGTACGTCTGTCTCAGACCGTCCGTCTCGCACCGTCTATCTCAGCCCGCCTGTCTCTGTCCGTCTGTCTCAGACGGTCTGTCCCAGGCCGTCTGTCTCGGACCGTCTGTCTGAGACCATCTGTCTCAGACGAACTGTCTCAGCCCGCCTGTCTCAGCCCGTCTGTCTCAGCCCGCCTGTCTCAGACCGTCCGTCTCGGACCGTCTGTCTCAGCCCGGCTGTCTCTGCCCGCCTGTCTCATCCCGCCTGCCTCTGCCCGTCTGTCTCAGTCCGTCTGTCTCAGACCAACTGTCTCAACCCGCCTGTTTCAGTCCGTCTGTCTCAGACCGTCTGTCTCAGACCAACTGGCTCAGACCGTCAGTCTTAGCCCCTCTTTCTCAGCCCGCCTGTCTGAGACCGTCTGTCTTAGCCCGCCTGTCGCAGCCCGCCTGTCTCAGCCCGCCTGTCTCAGTCCGTCTGTCTGAGACCGTCTGTCTCAGACCATCTGTCTCAGTCCATCTGTCTCAGACCGTCAGCCTTAGCCCCTCTTTCTCAGCCCGCCTGTCTCTGTCCATCTGTCTCTGTCCGTCTGACTCAGACCGTCTGTCTGAGACCGTCTGTCTCAGCCCGCCTGTCTCAGCCCGCCTGTCTCAGTCCGTCTGTCTCAGACCGTCTGTCTCAGACCAACTGACTCAGCCCGCCTGTCTCAGCCCGCCTGTCTCAGGCCATCTGTATCAGACCGTCTCTCTCATCCCGCCTGTCTCTGCCCGTCTGTCTCAGTCCGTCTGTCTCAGACCGTCTGTCTCAGACCAACTGTCTCAGCCCGCCTGTCTCAGTCCGTCTGTCTGAGACCGTCTGTCTCAGACCAACTGTCTCAGCCCGCCTGTCTCAGCCCGCCTGTATCAGTCCGTCTGTCTGAGACCGTCTGTCTCAGACCATCTGTATCAGACCGTCTCTCTCATCGCGCCTGCCTCTGCCCGTCTGTCTCAGTCCGTCTGTCTCAGACCGTCTGTCACAGACCAACTGTCTCAGCCCGCCTGTCTCAGTCCGTCTGTCTCAGACCAACTGTCACAGCCCGCCTGTCTCACCCCGTCTGTCTCAGCCGTCTGTCTGAGACCGTCTGTCTCAGACCAACTGTCTCAGGCCGCCTGTCGCAGACCGTCTGTCTCAGAGCATCTGTCCCTCACCATCTATCTCAGGCTGTCGGTCTTAGCCCGTCTGACTCAGACCGTCTGTCTGAGACCGTCTGTCTCAGACCAACTGTCTCAGCCCGCGTCTCGCAGTCCGCCTGTCCCAGTCCGTCTATCTGAGACCGTCTGTCTCTGTCCAAATGTCTCATCACGGCTGCCTCTGCCCGTCTGTCTCAGACCATCTGTCTCAGCCCGCCTGTCTCAGCCCGCCTGTCACAGAGCGTCTGTCTGAGACCGTCTGTCTCAGACCATCTGTCTCAGCCCGCCTGTCTCAGCCCGCCTGTCTCAGACCGTGTGTCTGAGACCGTCTGTCTCAGACCATTTTTCTCAGACCGTCTGTCTTAGCCCGCCTGTCGCAGCCCGCCTGTATCAGTCCGCCTGTCTCAGTCCGTCTGTCTGAGACCGTCTGTCTCGCACCAACTGTCTCAGGCCGCCTGTCGCAGACCGTCTGTCTCAGACCATCTGTCCCACACCATCTATCTCAGGCTGTCGGCCTTACTCCGTCTGTGTCAGACCATCTGTCTCTGACCGCCGGCCTCAGACCGTCTGTCTCAGACAGTCCGTCTCTGTCCAACTGTCTCATCCCGCCTGCCTCTGCGCGTCTGTCTCAGACCATCTGTCTCAGCCCGCCTGTCTCAGCCCGCCTGTCTCAGTCCGTCTGTCTGAGACCGTCTGTCTCAGACCGTCTGTCTTAGCCCGTCTGTCGCAGCCCGCGTGTCGCAGCCCGCCTGTCTCAGTCCGTCTGTCTCAGACCATCTGTCTCAGCCCGCCTGTCTCAGCCCGCCTGTCTCAGACCGTCTGTCTGAGACCGTCTGTCTCAGACCATTTTTCTCAGACCGTCTGTCTTAGCCCGCCTATCGCAGCCCGCCTGTATCAGTCCTCCTGTCTCAGTCCGTCTGTCTGAGTCCGTCTGTCTCAAACCAACTGTCTCAGGCCGCCTGTCGCAGACTGTCTGTCTCAGACCAACTGTCTCACCCCGCCTATCTCAGCCCGCCTGTCTCAGACCGTCCGTCTCGGACCGTCTGTCTCAGCCCGCCTGTCTCTGCCCGTCTGCCTCAGACGGTCTGTCCCAGGCCGTCTGCATCGGACCGTCTGTCTCAGCCCGCCTGTCTCAGCCCGCGAGTCTCAGTCCGTCGGTCTCAGACCGTCTGTCTCAGACCGTCTGTCTCGGACCGTCTGTCTGAGACCGTCTGTCTCAGACCAACTGTCTCAGGCCGCCTGTCTCAGACCGTCTGTCTCAGACCATCTGTCCCACACCATCTATCTCAGGCTGTCGGTCTTAGCCCGTCTGTCTCAGACCATCTGTCTCAGACCGCCGGTCTCAGACCGTCTGTCTCATGCCATCAGTCTCAGACCATCTGTCTCAGACCGTCTGTCTCAGCCCGCCTGTCTCAGCCCGCCTGTCTCAGTACGTCTGTCTCAGACCGTCCGTCTCGCACCGTCTATCTCAGCCCGCCTGTCTCTGTCCGTCTGTCTCAGACGGTCTGTCCCAGGCCGTCTGTCTCGGACCGTCTGTCTGAGACCATCTGTCTCAGACGAACTGTCTCAGCCCGCCTGTCTCAGCCCGTCTGTCTCAGCCCGCCTGTCTCAGACCGTCCGTCTCGGACCGTCTGTCTCAGCCCGGCTGTCTCTGCCCGCCTGTCTGAGACCGTCTGTCTCAGACCATCTGTCTCAGACCGTCTGTCTTAGCCCGCCTCTCGCAGACCGTCTGTCTGAGACCGTCTGTCTCAGCCCGCCTGTCTCAGCCCGCCTGTCTCAGTCCGTCTGTCTCAGACCGTCTGTCTCAGACCAACTGTCTCAGCCCGCCTGTCTCAGCCCGCCTGTCTCAGAGCGTCTGTCTGAGACCGTCTGTCTCAGACCATCTGTCTCAGACCGTCTGTCTTAGACCGCCTGTCGCAGCCCGCCTGTCTCAGTCCGTCTGTCTCAGACCATCTGTCTCAGCCCGCCTGTCTCAGCCCGCCTGTCTCAGCCCGCCCGTCTCAGACCATCTGTCCCACACCATCTATCTCAGGCTGTCGGTCTTAGCCCGTCTGTCTCAGACCATCTGTCTCTGACCGCCGGTCTCAGCCCGCCTGTCTCAGCCCGCCTGTCTCAGAGCGTCTGTCGCAGCCCGCCTGTCTCAGTCCGTCTGTCTCAGACCATCTGTCTCAGCCCGCCTGTCTCAGCCCGCCTGTCTCAGCCCGCCTGTCTCAGACCATCTGTCCCACACCATCTATCTCAGGCTGTCGGTCTTAGCCCGTCTGTCTCATGCCATCTGTCTCAGACCATCTGTCTCAGCCCGTTCGTCTTAGCCCGTCTGTCTGAGCCCGCCTGTCTCTGCCCGTCAGTCTCAGACCGTCTGTCTCAGACCGTCCGTCTCTGTCCAACTGTCTCATCCCGCCTGCCTCTGCCCGTCTGTCTCAGTCCGTCTGTCTCAGACCAACTGTCTCAACCCGCCTGTCTCAGTCCGTCTGTCTCAGACCGTCTGTCTCGGACCAACTGGCTCAGACCGTCAGTCTTAGCCCCTCTTTCTCAGCCCGCCTGTCTGAGACCGTCTGTCTTAGCCCGCCTGTCGCAGCCCGCCTGTCTCAGCCCGCCTGTCTCAGTCCGTCTGTCTGAGACCGTCTGTCTCAGACCATCTGTCTCAGTCCATCTGTCTCAGACCGTCAGCCTTAGCCCCTCTTTCTCAGCCCGCCTGTCTCTGTCCATCTGTCTCTGTCCGTCTGACTCAGACCGTCTGTCACAGACCAACTGTCTCAGCCCGCCTGTCTCAGCCCGCCTGTCTCAGTCCGTCTGTCTCAGACCGTCTGTCTCAGACCAACTGACTCAGCCCGCCTGTCTCAGCCCGCCTGTCTCAGGCCATCTGTATCAGACCGTCTCTCTCATCCCGCCTGTCTCTGCCCGTCTGTCTCAGTCCGTCTGTCTCAGACCGTCTGTCTCAGACCAACTGTCTCAGCCCGCCTGTCTCAGTCCGTGTGTCTGAGACCGTCTGTCTCAGACCAACTGTCTCAGCCCGCCTGTATCAGTCCGTCTGTCTGAGACCGTCTGTCTCAGACCATCTGTATCAGACCGTCTCTCTCATCCCGCCTGCCTCTGCCCGTCTGTCTCAGTCCGTCTGTCTCAGACCGTCTGTCACAGACCAACTGTCTCAGCCCGCCTGTCTCAGTCCGTCTGTCTCAGACCGTCTGTCTCAGACCAACTGTCTCAGACCGTCAGTCTTAGCCCCTCTTTCTCAGCCCGCCTGTCTGAGACCGCCTGTCTTAGCCCGCCTGTCGCAGCCCGCCTGTCTCAGCCCGCCTGTCTCAGTCCGTCTGTCTGAGACCGTCTGTCTCAGAGCATCTGTCTCAGTCCATCTGCCTCAGACCGTCAGCCTTAGCCCCTCTTTCTCAGCCCGCCTGTCTCTGTCCATCTGTCTCTGTCCGTCTGACTCAGACCGTCTGTCTGAGACCGTCTGTCTCAGCCCGCCTGTCTCAGCCCGCCTGTCTCAGTCCGTCTGTCTCAGACCGTCTGTCTCAGACCAACTGTCTCAGCCCACCTGTCTCAGCCCGCCTGTCTCAGACCGTCTGTCTGAGACCGTCTGTCTCAGACCATCTGTATCAGACCGTCTGTCCTAGCCCGCCTGTCGCAGCCCGCCTGTCTCAGTCCGTCTGTCTGAGACCGTCTGTCTCAGACCAACTGTCTCAGCCCGCCTGTCTCAGCCCGCCTGTATCAGTCCGTCTGTCTGAGACCGTCTGTCTCAGACCATCTGTATCAGAGCGTCTGACTTAGCCTGCCTGTCGCAGCCCGCCTGTCTCAGTCCGTCTGTCTCGGACCACCTGTCTCAGCCCGCCTGTCTCAGCCAGCCTGTCTCAGCACGCCTGTCTCAGTCCGTCTGTCTCAGACCGTCTGTCTCAGACCAACTGTCACAGCCCGCCTGTCTCACCCTGCCTCTCTCAGACCGTCTGGCTGAGACCGTCTGTCGCAGCCCGCCTGTCTCAGCCGTCTGTCTGAGACCGTCTGTCTCAGACCAACTGTCTCAGCCCGCGTCTCGCAGTCCGCCTGTCCCAGTCCGTCTATCTGAGACCGTCTGTCTCTGTCCAACTGTCTCATCACGGCTGCCTCTGCGCGTCTGTCTCAGACCATCTGTCTCAGCCCGCCTGTCTCCGCCCGCCTGTCTCAGTCCGTCTGTCTGAGACCGTCTGTCTCAGACCGTCTGTCTTAGCCCGTCTGTCGCAGCCCGCGTGTCGCAGCCCGCCTGTCTCAGTCCGTCTGTCTCAGACCATCTGTCTCAGCCCGCCTGTCTTAGCCCGCCTGTCGCAGCCCGCCTGTATCAGTCCGCCTGTCTCAGTCCGTCTGTCTGAGACCGTCTGTCTCGTACCAACTGTCTCAGGCCGCCTGTCGCAGACCGTCTGTCTCAGACCATCTGTCCCACACCATCTATCTCAGGCTGTCGGCCTTACTCCGTCTGTGTCAGACCATCTGTCTCTGACCGCCGGCCTCAGACCGTCTGTCTCAGACAGTCCGTCTCTGTCCAACTGTCTCAACCCGCCTGCCCCTGCGCGTCTGTCTCAGACCATCTGTCTCAGCCCGCCTGTCTCAGCCCGCCTGTCTCAGTCCGTCTGTCTGAGACCGTCTGTCTCAGACCATTTTTCTCAGACCGTCTGTCTTAGCCCGCCTATCGCAGCCCGCCTGTATCAGTCCTCCTGTCTCAGTCCGTCTGTCTGAGTCCGTCTGTCTCAAACCAACTGTCTCAGGCCGCCTGTCGCAGACCGTCTGTCTCAGACCATCTGTCCCACACCATCTATCTCAGGCTGTCGGTCTTACTCCGTCTGTGTCAGACCGTCTGTCCCAGACAGTCCGTCTCTGTCCAACTGTCTCATCCCGCCTGCCTCTGCCCGTATGTCTCAGACCATCTGTCTCAGCCCGCCTCTCTCAGCCCGCCTGTCTCAGTCCGTCTGTCTGAGACCGTCTGTCTCAGACCATCTGTCTCAGGCCATCTGTCTCAGACCGTCAGTCTTAGCCACTTTGTCTCAGCCCGCCTGTCTCTGTCCGTCTGATTCAGACCGTCTGTCTCAGCCCGCATGTCTCAGCCCGCCTGTCTCAGACCGTCTGTCACAGACCAACTGTCTCAGCCCGCCTGTCTCAGTCCGTCTGTCTCAGACCATCTGTCCCACACCATCTATCTCAGGCTGTCGGTCTTAGCCCGTCTGTCTCGGACCATCTGTCTCAGACCGCCGGTCTCAGACCGTCTGTCTCATGCCATCAGTCTCAGACCATCTGTCTCAGACCGTCTGTCTCAGCCCGCCTGTCTCAGCCCGCCTGTCTGAGTACGTCTGTCTCAGACCGTCCGTCTCGCACCGTCTATCTCAGCCCGCCTGTCTCTGTCCGTCTGTCTCAGACGGTCTGTCCCAGGCCGTCTGTCTCGGACCGTCTGTCTGAGACCATCTGTCTCAGACGAACTGTCTCAGCCCGCCTGTCTCAGCCCGTCTGTCTCAGCCCGCCTGTCTCAGACCGTCCGTCTCGGACCGTCTGTCTCAGCCCGGCTGTCTGAGACCGTCTGTCTCAGACCATCTGTCTCAGACCGTCTGTCTTAGCCCGCCTCTCGCAGACCGTCTGTCTGAGACCGTCTGTCTCAGCCCGCCTGTCTCAGCCCGCCTGTCTCAGTCCGTCTGTCTCAGACCGTCTGTCTCAGACCAACTGTCTCAGCCCGCCTGTCTCAGCCCGCCTGTCTCAGAGCGTCTGTCTGAGACCGTCTGTCTCAGACCATCCGTCTCAGACCGTCTGTCTTAGACCGCCTGTCGCAGCCCGCCTGTCTCAGTCCGTCTGTCTCAGACCATCTGTCTCAGCCCGCCTGTCTCAGCCCGCCTATCTCAGCCCGCCTGTCTCAGACCATCTGTCCCACACCATCTATCTCAGGCTGTCGGTCTTAACCCGTCTGTCTCAGACCATCTGTCTCTGACCGCCGGTCTCAGACCGTCTGTCTCATGCCATCTGTCTCAGACCATCTGTCTCAGCCCGTCCGTCTTAGCCCGTCTGTCTGAGCCCGCTTGTCTCTGCCCGTCAGTCTCAGACCGTCTGTCTCAGACCGTCCGTCTCTGTCCAACAGTCTCATCCCGCCTGCCTCTGCCCGTCTGTCTCAGTCCGTCTGTCTCAGACCAACTGTCTCAACCCGCCTGTCTCAGTCCGTCTGTCTCAGACCGTCTGACTCAGACCAACTGGCTCAGACCGTCAGTCTTAGCCCCTCTTTCTCAGCCCGCCTGTCTGAGACCGTCTGTCTTAGCCCGCCTGTCGCAGCCCGCCTGTCTCAGCCCGCTGTCTCAGTCCGTCTGTCTGAGACCGTCTGTCTCAGACCATCTGTCTCAGTCCATCTGTCTCAGACCGTCAGCCTTAGCCCCTCTTTCTCAGCCCGCCTGTCTCTGTCCATCTGTCTCTGTCCGTCTGACTCAGACCGTCTGTCTGAGACCGTCTGTCTCAGCCCGCCTGTCTCAGCCCGCCTGTCTCAGTCCGTCTGTCTCAGACCGTCTGTCTCAGACCAACTGACTCAGCCCGCCTGTCTCAGCCCGCCTGTCTCAGGCCATCTGTATCAGACCGTCTCTCTCATCCCGCCTGTCTCTGCCCGTCTGTCTCAGTCCGTCTGTCTCAGACCGTCTGTCTCAGACCAACTGTCTCAGCCCGCCTGTCTCAGTCCGTCTGTCTGAGACCGTCTGTCTCAGACCAACTGTCTCAGCCCGCCTGTCTCAGTCCGTCTGTCTCAGACCATCTGTCCCACACCATCTATCTCAGGCTGTCGGTCTTAGCCCGTCTGTCTCGGACCATCTGTCTCAGACCGCCGGTCTCAGACCGTCTGTCTCATGCCATCAGTCTCAGACCATCTGTCTCAGACCGTCTGTCTCAGCCCGCCTGTCTCAGCCCGCCTGTCTGAGTACGTCTGTCTCAGACCGTCCGTCTCGCACCGTCTATCTCAGCCCGCCTGTCTCTGTCCGTCTGTCTCAGACGGTCTGTCCCAGGCCGTCTGTCTCGGACCGTCTGTCTGAGACCATCTGTCTCAGACGAACTGTCTCAGCCCGCCTGTCTCAGCCCGTCTGTCTCAGCCCGCCTGTCTCAGACCGTCCGTCTCGGACCGTCTGTCTCAGCCCGGCTGTCTGAGACCGTCTGTCTCAGACCATCTGTCTCAGACCGTCTGTCTTAGCCCGCCTCTCGCAGACCGTCTGTCTGAGACCGTCTGTCTCAGCCCGCCTGTCTCAGCCCGCCTGTCTCAGTCCGTCTGTCTCAGACCGTCTGTCTCAGACCAACTGTCTCAGCCCGCCTGTCTCAGCCCGCCTGTCTCAGAGCGTCTGTCTGAGACCGTCTGTCTCAGACCATCCGTCTCAGACCGTCTGTCTTAGACCGCCTGTCGCAGCCCGCCTGTCTCAGTCCGTCTGTCTCAGACCATCTGTCTCAGCCCGCCTGTCTCAGCCCGCCTATCTCAGCCCGCCTGTCTCAGACCATCTGTCCCACACCATCTATCTCAGGCTGTCGGTCTTAACCCGTCTGTCTCAGACCATCTGTCTCTGACCGCCGGTCTCAGACCGTCTGTCTCATGCCATCTGTCTCAGACCATCTGTCTCAGCCCGTCCGTCTTAGCCCGTCTGTCTGAGCCCGCTTGTCTCTGCCCGTCAGTCTCAGACCGTCTGTCTCAGACCGTCCGTCTCTGTCCAACAGTCTCATCCCGCCTGCCTCTGCCCGTCTGTCTCAGTCCGTCTGTCTCAGACCAACTGTCTCAACCCGCCTGTCTCAGTCCGTCTGTCTCAGACCGTCTGACTCAGACCAACTGGCTCAGACCGTCAGTCTTAGCCCCTCTTTCTCAGCCCGCCTGTCTGAGACCGTCTGTCTTAGCCCGCCTGTCGCAGCCCGCCTGTCTCAGCCCGCTGTCTCAGTCCGTCTGTCTGAGACCGTCTGTCTCAGACCATCTGTCTCAGTCCATCTGTCTCAGACCGTCAGCCTTAGCCCCTCTTTCTCAGCCCGCCTGTCTCTGTCCATCTGTCTCTGTCCGTCTGACTCAGACCGTCTGTCTGAGACCGTCTGTCTCAGCCCGCCTGTCTCAGCCCGCCTGTCTCAGTCCGTCTGTCTCAGACCGTCTGTCTCAGACCAACTGACTCAGCCCGCCTGTCTCAGCCCGCCTGTCTCAGGCCATCTGTATCAGACCGTCTCTCTCATCCCGCCTGTCTCTGCCCGTCTGTCTCAGTCCGTCTGTCTCAGACCGTCTGTCTCAGACCAACTGTCTCAGCCCGCCTGTCTCAGTCCGTCTGTCTGAGACCGTCTGTCTCAGACCAACTGTCTCAGCCCGCCTGTCTCAGCCCGCCTGTATCAGTCCGTCTGTCTGAGACCGTCTGTCTCAGACCATCTGTATCAGACCGTCTCTCTCATCCGGCCTGCCTCTGCCCGTCTGTCTCAGTCCGTCTGTCTCAGACCGTCTGTCACAGACCAACTGTCTCAGCCCGCCTGTCTCAGTCCGTCTGTCTCAGACCGTCTGTCTCAGACCAACTGTCTCAGACCGTCAGTCTTAGCCCCTCTTTCTCAGCCCGCCTGTCTGAGACCGTCTGTCTTAGCCCGCCTGTCGCAGCCCGCCTGTCTCAGCCCGCCTGTCTCAGTCCGTCTGTCTGAGACCGTCTGTCTCAGAGCATCTGTCTCAGTCCATCTGCCTCAGACCGTCAGCCTTAGCCCCTCTTTCTCAGCCCGCCTGTCTCTGTCCATCTGTCTCTGTCCGTCTGACTCAGACCGTCTGTCTGAGACCGTCTGTCTCAGCCCGCCTGTCTCAGCCCGCCTGTCTCAGTCCGTCTGTCTCAGACCGTCTGTCTCAGACCAACTGTCTCAGCCCGCCTGTCTCAGCCCGCCTGTCTCAGACCGTCTGTCTGAGACCGTCTGTCTCAGACCATCTGTATCAGACCGTCTGTCCTAGCCCGCCTGTCGCAGCCCGCCTGTCTCAGTCCGTCTGTCTGAGACCGTCTGTCTCAGACCAACTGTCTCAGCCCGCCTGTCTCAGCCCGCCTGTATCAGTCCGTCTGTCTGAGACCGTCTGTCTCAGACCATCTGTATCAGAGCGTCTGACTTAGCCTGCCTGTCGCAGCCCGCCTGTCTCAGTCCGTCTGTCTCGGACCACCTGTCTCAGCCCGCCTGTCTCAGCCAGCCTGTCTCAGCACGCCTGTCTCAGTCCGTCTGTCTCAGACCGTCTGTCTCAGACCAACTGTCACAGCCCGCCTGTCTCACCCTGCCTGTCTCAGACCGTCTGGCTGAGACCGTCTGTCGCAGCCCGCCTGTCTCAGCCGTCTGTCTGAGACCGTCTGTCTCAGACCAACTGTCTCAGCCCGCGTCTCGCAGTCCGCCTGTCCCAGTCCGTCTATCTGAGACCGTCTGTCTCTGTCCAACTGTCTCATCACGGCTGCCTCTGCGCGTCTGTCTCAGACCATCTGTCTCAGCCCGCCTGTCTCAGCCCGCCTGTCTCAGTCCGTCTGTCTCAGTCCGTCTGTCTTAGACCGTCTGCTTCAGACCGTCTGTCTCTGTCCAACTGTCTCATCCCGCCTGCCTCTGCCCGTCTGTCTCAGACCATCTGTCTCAGACCGCCGGTCTCAGACCGTCTGTCTCATGCCATCAGTCTCAGACCATCTGTCTCAGACCGTCTGTCTCAGCCCGCCTGTCTCAGCCCGCCTGTGTGAGTACGTCTGTCTCAGACCGTCCGTCTCGCACCGTCTATCTCAGCCCGCCTGTCTCTGTCCGTCTGTCTCAGACGGTCTGTCCCAGGCCGTCTGTCTCGGACCGTCTGTCTGAGACCATCTGTCTCAGACGAACTGTCTCAGCCCGCCTGTCTCAGCCCGTCTGTCTCAGCCCGCCTGTCTCAGACCGTCCGTCTCGGACCGTCTGTCTCAGCCCGCCTGTCTCAGCCCGCCTGTATCAGTCCGTCTGTCTGAGACCGTCTGTCTCAGACCATCTGTATCAGACCGTCTCTCTCATCCCGCCTGCCTCTGCCCGTCTGTCTCAGTCCGTCTGTCTCAGACCGTCTGTCACAGACCAACTGTCACAGCCCGCCTGTCTCAGTCCGTCTGTCTCAGACCATCTGTCCCACACCATCTATCTCAGGCTGTCGGTCTTAGCCCGTCTGTCTCGGACCATCTGTCTCAGACCGCCGGTCTCAGACCGTCTGTCTCATGCCATCAGTCTCAGACCATCTGTCTCAGACCGTCTGTCTCAGCCCGCCTGTCTCAGCCCGCCTGTCTGAGTACGTCTGTCTCAGACCGTCCGTCTCGCACCGTCTATCTCAGCCCGCCTGTCTCTGTCCGTCTGTCTCAGACGGTCTGTCCCAGGCCGTCTGTCTCGGACCGTCTGTCTGAGACCATCTGTCTCAGACGAACTGTCTCAGCCCGCCTGTCTCAGCCCGTCTGTCTCAGCCCGCCTGTCTCAGACCGTCCGTCTCGGACCGTCTGTCTCAGCCCGGCTGTCTGAGACCGTCTGTCTCAGACCATCTGTCTCAGACCGTCTGTCTTAGCCCGCCTCTCGCAGACCGTCTGTCTGAGACCGTCTGTCTCAGCCCGCCTGTCTCAGCCCGCCTGTCTCAGTCCGTCTGACTCAGACCGTCTGTCTCAGACCAACTGTCTCAGCCCGCCTGTCTCAGCCCGCCTGTCTCAGAGCGTCTGTCTGAGACCGTCTGTCTCAGACCATCCGTCTCAGACCGTCTGTCTTAGACCGCCTGTCGCAGCCCGCCTGTCTCAGTCCGTCTGTCTCAGACCATCTGTCTCAGCCCGCCTGTCTCAGCCCGCCTATCTCAGCCCGCCTGTCTCAGACCATCTGTCCCACACCATCTATCTCAGGCTGTCGGTCTTAGCCCGTCTGTCTCAGACCATCTGTCTCTGACCGCCGGTCTCAGACCGTCTGTCTCATGCCATCTGTCTCAGACCATCTGTCTCAGCCCGTCCGTCTTAGCCCGTCTGTCTGAGCCCGCCTGTCTCTGCCCGTCAGTCTCAGACCGTCTGTCTCAGACCGTCCGTCTCTGTCCAACAGTCTCATCCCGCCTGCCTCTGCCCGTCTGTCTCAGTCCGTCTGTCTCAGACCAACTGTCTCAACCCGCCTGTCTCAGTCCGTCTGTCTCAGACCGTCTGTCTCAGACCGTCTGTCTCAGACCAACTGGCTCAGACCGTCAGTCTTAGCCCCTCTTTCTCAGCCCGCCTGTCTGAGACCGTCTGTCTTAGCCCGCCTGTCGCAGCCCGCCTGTCTCAGCCCGCTGTCTCAGTCCGTCTGTCTGAGACCGTCTGTCTCAGACCATCTGTCTCAGTCCATCTGTCTCAGACCGTCAGCCTTAGCCCCTCTTTCTCAGCCCGCCTGTCTCTGTCCATCTGTCTCTGTCCGTCTGACTCAGACCGTCTGTCTGAGACCGTCTGTCTCAGCCCGCCTGTCTCAGCCCGCCTGTCTCAGCCCGCCTGTCTCAGCCCGCCTGTCTCAGGCCATCTGTATCAGACCGTCTCTCTCATCCCGCCTGTCTCTGCCCGTCTGTCTCAGTCCGTCTGTCTCAGACCGTCTGTCTCAGACCAACTGTCTCAGCCCGCCTGTCTCAGTCCGTCTGTCTGAGACCGTCTGTCTCAGACCAACTGTCTCAGCCCGCCTGTCTCAGCCCGCCTGTATCAGTCCGTCTGTCTGAGACCGTCTGTCTCAGACCATCTGTATCAGACCGTCTCTCTCATCCCGCCTGCCTCTGCCCGTCTGTCTCAGTCCGTCTGTCTCAGACCGTCTGTCACAGACCAACTGTCTCAGCCCGCCTGTCTCAGTCCGTCTGTCTCAGACCGTCTGTCTCAGACCAACTGTCTCAGACCGTCAGTCTTAGCCCCTCTTTCTCAGCCCGCCTGTCTGAGACCGTCTGTCTGAGCCCGCCTGTCGCAGCCCGCCTATCTCAGCCCGCCTGTCTCAGTCCGTCTGTCTGAGACCGTCTGTCTCAGAGCATCTGTCTCAGTCCATCTGCCTCAGACCGTCAGCCTTAGCCCCTCTTTCTCAGCCCGCCTGTCTCTGTCCATCTGTCTCTGTCCGTCTGACTCAGACCGTCTGTCTGAGACCGTCTGTCTCAGCCCGCCTGTCTCAGCCCGCCTGTCTCAGTCCGTCTGTCTCAGACCGTCTGTCTCAGACCAACTGTCTCAGCCCGCCTGTCTCAGCCCGCCTGTCTCAGACCGTCTGTCTGAGACCGTCTGTCTCAGACCATCTGTGTCAGACCGTCTGTCCTAGCCCGCCTGTCGCAGCCCGCCTGTCTCAGTCCGTCTGTCTGAGACCGTCTGTCTCAGACCAACTCTCTCAGCCCGCCTGTCTCAGCCCGCCTGTATCAGTCCGTCTGTCTGAGACCGTCTGTCTCAGACCATCTGTATCAGAGCGTCTGACTTAGCCTGCCTGTCGCAGCCCGCCTGTCTCAGTCCGTCTGTCTCGGACCACCTGTCTCAGCCCGCCTGTCTCAGCCAGCCTGTCTCAGCACGCCTGTCTCAGTCCGTCTGTCTCAGACCGTCTGTCTCAGACCAACTGTCACAGCCCGCCTGTCTCACCCTGCCTGTCTCAGACCGTCTGGCTGAGACCGTCTGTCGCAGCCCGCCTGTCTCAGCCGTCTGTCTGAGACCGTCTGTCTCAGACCAACTGTCTCAGCCCGCGTCTCGCAGTCCGCCTGTCCCAGTCCGTCTATCTGAGACCGTCTGTCTCTGTCCAACTGTCTCATCACGGCTGCCTCTGCGCGTCTGTCTCAGACCATCTGTCTCAGCCCGCCTGTCTCAGCCCGCCTGTCTCAGTCCGTCTGTCTGAGACCGTCTGTCTTAGCCCGTCTGTCGCAGCCCGCGTGTCGCAGCCCGCCTGTCTCAGTCCGTCTGTCTCAGACCATCTGTCTCAGCCCGCCTGTCTTAGCCCGCCTGTCGCAGCCCGCCTGTATCAGTCCGCCTGTCTCAGTCCGTCTGTCTGAGACCGTCTGTCTCGTACCAACTGTCTCAGGCCGCCTGTCGCGGACCGTCTGTCTCAGACCATCTGTCCCACACCATCTATCTCAGGCTGTCGGCCTTACTCCGTCTGTGTCAGACCATCTGTCTCTGACCGCCGGCCTCAGACCGTCTGTCGCAGACAGTCCGTCTCTGTCCAACTGTCTCATCCCGCCTGCCTCTGCGCGTCTGTCTCAGACCATCTGTCTCAGCCCGCCTGTCTCAGCCCGCCTGTCTCAGTCCGTCTGTCTGAGACCGTCTGTCTCAGACCGTCTGTCTTAGCCCGCCTATCGCAGCCCGCCTGTATCAGTCCTCCTGTCTCAGTCCGTCTGTCTGAGTCCGTCTGTCTCAAACCAACTGTCTCAGGCCGCCTGTCGCAGACCGTCTGTCTCAGACCATCTGTCCCACACCATCTATCTCAGGCTGTCGGTCTTACTGTGTCTGTGTCAGACCGTCTGTCCCAGACAGTCCGTCTCTGTCCAACTGTCTCATCCCGCCTGCCTCTGCCCGTATGTCTCAGACCATCTGTCTCAGCCCGCCTCTCTCAGCCCGCCTGTCTCAGTCCGTCTGTCTGAGACCGTCTGTCTCAGACCATCTGTCTCAGGCCATCTGTCTCAGACCGTCAGTCTTAGCCACTTTGTCTCAGCCCGCCTGTCTCTGTCCAACTGTCTCTGTCCGTCTGACTCAGACCGTCTGTCTCAGCCCGCATGTCTCAGCCCGCCTGTCTCAGTCCGTCTGTCTTAGACCGTCTGCTTCAGACCGTCTGTCTCTGTCCAACTGTCTCATCCCGCCTGCCTCTGCCCGTCTGTCTCAGACCATCTGTCTCAGCCCGCCTCTCTCAGCCCGCCTGTCTCAGTCCGTCTGTCTGAGACCGTCTGTCTCAGACCATCTGTCTCAGGCCATCTGTCTCAGACCGTCAGTCTTAGCCACTTTGTCTCAGCCCGCCTGTCTCTGTCCATCTGTCTCTGTCCGTCTGACTCAGACCGTCTGTCTCAGCCCGCATGTCTCAGCCCGGCTGTCTCAGTCCGTCTGTCTTAGACCGTCTGCTTCAGACCGTCTGTCTCAGACCATCTGTCCCACACCATCTATCTCAGGCTGTCGGTCTTAGCCCGTCTGTCTCAGACAATCTGTCTCAGACCGTCAGTCTCATGCCATCAATCTCACACCATCTGTCTCAGGCCGTCGGTCTTAGCCCGTCTGTCTGAGCCCGCCTGTCTCTGCCCGTCAGTCTCAGACCGTCTGTTTCTGCCCGCCTGTCTCAGCCCGCCTGTCTCAGTCCGTCTGTCTGAGACCGTCTGCCTCAGACCAACTGTCTGAGACCGTCTGTCTCAGCCCATCTGTCTCAGACCGCCTGTCTCAGCCCGACTGTCTCAGCCCGCCTGTCTCAGTACGTCTGTCTCAGACCGTCCGTCTCGCACCGTCTATCTCAGCCCGGCTGTCTCTGCCCGCCTGTCTGAGACCGTCTGTCTCAGACCATCTGTCTCAGACCAACTGTCTCAGACCGCGTGTCTCAGACCACCTGTCTCAGGCCGTCGGTCTTTGCCCGTCTGTCGCAGCCCGCCTGTCTCTGCCCGTCTGTCTCAGGTCGTCTGTCTGAGACCGTCTGTCTCAGACCAACTGTCTCAGGCCGCCTGTCTCAGACCGTCTGTCTCAGACCATCTGTCCCACACCATCTATCTCAGGCTGTCGGTCTTAGCCCGTCTGTCTCAGACAATCTGTCTCAGACCGTCTGTCTCATGCCATCAATCTCACACCATCTGTCTCAGGCCGTCGGTCTTAGCCCGTCTGTCTGAGCCCGCCTGTCTCTGCCCGTCAGTCTCAGACCGTCTGTTTCTGCCCGCCTGTCTCAGCCCGCCTGTCTCAGTCCGTCTGTCTGAGACCGTCTGCCTCAGACCAACTGTCTGAGACCGTCTGTCTCAGCCCATCTGTCTCAGACCGCCTGTCTCAGCCCGACTGTCTCAGCCCGCCTGTCTCAGTACGTCTGTCTCAGACCGTCCGTCTCGCACCGTCTATCTCAGCCCGGCTGTCTCTGCCCGCCTGTCTGAGACCGTCTGTCTCAGACCATCTGTCTCAGACCAACTGTCTCAGACCGCGTGTCTCAGACCACCTGTCTCAGGCCGTCGGTCTTTGCCCGTCTGTCGCAGCCCGCCTGTCTCTGCCCGTCTGTCTCAGGTCGTCTGTCTGAGACCGTCTGTCTCAGACCAACTGTCTCAGGCCGCCTGTCGCAGGCCGTCTGTCTCAGACCATCTGTCCCACACCATCTATCTCAGGCTGTCGGTCTTAGCCCGTCTGTGTCAGACCATCTGTCTCTGACCGCCGGTCTCAGACCGTCTGTCTGAGCCCGGCTGTCTCTGCCCGCCTGTCTGAGACCATCTGTCTCAGACCATCTGTCTCAGACCATCTGTCTCAGGCTGTCGGCCTTAGCCCGTCTGTCTCAGAACATCTGTCTCAGACCGTCTGTCGCAAACCATCTGTCTCAGACCATCTGTCTCAGGCCGTCGGTCTTTGCCCGTCTGTCTCAGCCCGCCTGTCTCTGCCCCTCTGTCTCAGGTCGTCTGTCTCGGACCGTCTGTCTCGGACCATATGTCTCAGACCATCTGTCTCAAACCGCCTGTCTCTGCCCGTCTGTCTGAGACCGTCTGTCTCAGCCCGCCTGTCTCAGCCCGCCTGTCTCAGTCCGTCTGTCTCAGACCGTCCGTCTCGGACCGTCTATCTCAGCCGGCCTGTCTCTGCCCGTCTGTCTCAGACGGTCTGTCCTAGGCCGTCTGTCTCGGACCGTCTGTCTCGGACCGTCTGTCTCAGACCATCTGTCTCAGACCGTCTGTCTTAGCCCACCTGTCGCAGCCCGCCTGTCTCAGTCCGTCTGCCTCAGACCACCTGTCTCAGCCCGCCTGTCTCAGCCCGCCTGTCTCAGACCGTCTGTCTGAGACCGTGTGTCTCATCCCATCTGTCTCAGACCGTCTGTCTCAGCCCGCCTCTCTCAGTCCGTCTGTCTGAGACCGTCTGTCTCAGACCAACTGTCTCAGGCCGCCTGTCTCAGACAGTCTGTCTCAGACCATCTGTCCCACACCATCTATCTCAGGCTGTCGGTCTTAGCCCGTCTGTGTCAGACCATCTGTCTCTGACCGCCGGTCTCAGACCGTCTGTCTGAGCCCGCCTGTCTCTGCCCGTCAGTCTCAGACCGTCTGTCTCAGACCGTCCGTCTCTGTCCAACTGTCTCATCACGCCTGCCCCTGCCCGTCTGTCTCAGCCCGCCTGTCTCAGTACGTCTGTCTCAGACCGTCCGTCTCGGACCGTCTATCTCAGCCCGCCTGTCTCTTCCCGTCTGTCTCAGACCGTCTGTCCCAGGCCGTCTGTCTCGGACCATCTGTCTCAGACCAACTGTCTCATCCCGCCTGTCTCAGCCCGCCTGTCTCAGACCGTCCGTCTCGGACCGTCTGTCTCAACCCGGCTGTCTCTGCCCGCCTGTCTGAGACCATCTGTCTCAGACCATCTGTCTCAGACCATCTGTCTCAGGCTGTCGGCCTTAGCCCGTCTGTCTCAGAACATCTGTCTCAGACCGTCTGTCTCAAACCATCTGTCTCAGACCATCTGTCTCAGGCCGTCGGTCTTTGCCCGTCTGTCTCAGCCCGCCTGTCTCTGCCCGTCTGTCTCAGGTCGTCTGTCTGAGACCGTCTGTCTCAGACTAACTGTCTCAGGCCGCCTGTCGCAGGCCGTCTGTCTCAGACCATCTGTCCCACACCATCTATCTCAGGCTGTCGGTCTTAGCCCGTCTGTGTCAGACCATCTGTCTCTGACCGCCGGTCTCAGACCGTCTGTCTGAGCCCGCCTGTCTCTGCCCGTCAGTCTCAGACCGTCTGTCTCAGACCGTCCGTCTCTGTCCAACTGTCTCATCACGCCTGCCCAAGCCCGTCTGTCTCAGCCCGCCTGTCTCAGTACGTCTGTCTCAGACCGTCCGTCTCGGACCGTCTATCTCAGCCCGCCTGTCTCTTCCCGTCTGTCTCAGACCGTCTGTCCCAGGCCGTCTGTCTCGGACCATCCGTCTCAGACCAACTGTCTCAGACCGCCTGTCTCAGGCCGTCTGTCTCAGACCATCTGTCTCAGACCATCTGTCTCAGGCTGTCGGTCTTAGCCCGTCTGTCTCAGAACATCTGTCTCAGACCGTCTGTCTCAAACCATCTGTCTCAGACCATCTGTCTCAGGCCGTCGGTCTCTGCCCCTCTGTCTGAGACCGTCTGTCTCATCCCGCCTGTCTCAGCCCGCCTGTCTCAGACCGTCCGTCTCGGACCGTCTGTCTCAACCCGGCTGTCTCTGCCCGCCTGTCTGAGACCATCTGTCTCAGACCATCTGTCTCAGACCATCTGTCTCAGACCATCTGTCTCAGGCTGTCGGCCTTAGCCCGTCTGTCTCCGAACATCTGTCTCAGACCGTCTGTCTCAAACCATCTGTCTCAGACCATCTGTCTCAGGCCGTCGGTCTTTGCCCGTCTGTCTCAGCCCGCCTGTCTCTGCCCCTCTGTCTCAGGTCGTCTGTCTCGGACCGTCTGTCTCGGACCATCTGTCTCAGACCATCTGTCTCAAACCGCCTGTCTCTGCCCGTCTGTCTGAGACCGTCCGTCTCAGACCAACTGTCTCACCCCGCCTGTCTCAGCCCGCCTGTCTGAGACCGTCCGTCTCAGACCAACTGTCTCACCCCGCCTGTCTCAGACCGTCCGTCTCGGACCGTCTGTCTGAGCCCGCCTGTCTCTGCCCGTCTGTCTCAGACGGTCTGTCCCAGGCCGTCTGTCTCGGACCGTCTGTCTCAGCCCGCCTGTCTCAGCCCGCCTGTCTCAGCCCGCCTGTCTCAGACCGTCCGTCTCGGACCGTCTGTCTCAGGTCGTCTGTCTGAGACCGTCTGTCTCAGACCATCTGTCTCAGACCGCCGGTCTCAGACCGTCTGTCTCATGCCATCAATCTCACACCATCTGCCTCAGGCCGTCGGTCTTAGCCCGTCTGTCTGAGCCCGCCTGTCTCTGCCCGTCAGTCTCAGACCGTCTGTTTCTGCCCGCCTGTCTCAGCCCAGCTGTCTCAGTCCGTCTGTCTGAGACCGTCTGCCTCAGACCAATTGTCTGAGACCGTCTGTCTCAGCCCATCTGTCTCAGACCGTCTGTCTCAGCCCGCCTGTCTCAGCCCGCCTGTCTCAGTACGTCTGTCTCAGACCGTCCGTCTCGCACCGTCTATCTCAGCCCGGCTGTCTCTGCCCGCCTGTCTGAGACCGTCTGTCTCAGACCATCTGTCTCAGGCTGTCGGCCTTAGCCCGTCTGTCTCAGAACATCTGTCTGAGACCGTCTGTCTCAGCCCGCCTGTCTCACCCCGCCTGTCTCAGACCGTCCGTCTCGGACCGTCTATCTCAGCCCGCCTGTCTCTGCCCGTCTGTCTCAGACGGTCTGTCCCAGGCCGTCTGTCTCGGACCGTCTGTCTCGGACCGTCTGTCTCAGACCATCTGTCTCAGACCAACTGTCTCAGCAGGCCTGTCTCAGCCCGCCTGTCTCAGGCCGCCTGTCTCAGACCGCCGGTCTCAGACCGTCTGTCTCATGCCATCAGTCTCAGACCATCTGTCTCTGCCCGTCTGTCTCAGACGGTATGTCCCAGGCCGTCTGTCTCGGACCGTCTGTCTGAGACCATCTGTCTCAGACGAACTGTCTCAGCCCGCCTGTCTCAGCCCGCCTGTCTCAGCCCGCCTGTCTCAGACCGTCCGTCTCGGACCGTCTGTCTCAGCCCGGCTGTCTCTGCCCGCCTGTCTGAGACCGTCTGTCTCAGACCATCTGTCTCAGACCAACTGTCTCAGACCGCGTGTCTCAGACCATCTGTCTCAGACCAACTGTCTCAGACCGCGTGTCTCAGACCATCTGTCTCAGGCCGTCGGTCTTTGCCCGCCTGTCTCAGCCCGCCTGTCTCTGCCCGTCTGTCTCAGGTCGTCTGTCTGAGACCGTCTGTCTCAGACCAACTGTCTCAGGCCGCGTGTCTCAGACCATCTGTCTCAGGCCTTCGGTCTTTGCCCGTCTGTCTCAGCCCGCCTGTCTCTGCCCGTCTGTCTCAGGTCGTCTGTCTCGGACCGTCTGTCTCGGACCGTCTGTCTCAGACCATCTGTCTCAGACCAACTGTCTCAGCAGGCCTGTCTCAGCCCGCCTGTCTCAGGCCGCCTGTCTCAGACCGCCGGTCTCAGACCGTCCGTCTCGCACCGTCTATCTCAGCCCGCCTGTCTCTGCCCGTCTGTCTCAGACGGTCTGTCCCAGGCCGTCTGTCTCGGACCGTCTGTCTGAGACCATCTGTCTCAGACGAACTGTCTCAGCCCGCCTGTCTCAGCCCGCCTGTCTCAGACCGTCCGTCTCGGACCGTCTGTCTCAGCCCGGCTGTCTCTGCCCGCCTGTCTGAGACCATCTGTCTCAGACCATCTGTCTCAGACGGTCTGTCCCAGGCTGTCGGTCTTAGCCCGTCTGTGTCAGACCATCTGTCTCTGACACCCGGTCTCAGCCCGCCTGTCTCTGCCCGTCTGTCTCAGGTCGTCTGTCTCGGACCGTCCGTCTCGGACCGTCTGTCTCAGCCCGGCTGTCTCTGCCCGCCTGTCTGAGACCGTCTGTCTCAGACCATCTGTCTCAGACCAACTGTCTCAGACCGCGTGTCTCAGACCATCTGTCTCAGGCCGTCGGTCTTTGCCCGCCTGTCTCAGCCCGCCTGTCTCTGCCCGTCTGTCTCAGGTCGTCTGTCTGAGACCGTCTGTCTCAGACCAACTGTCTCAGGCCGCGTGTCTCAGACCATCTGTCTCAGGCCTTCGGTCTTTGCCCGTCTGTCTCAGCCCGCCTGTCTCTGCCCGTCTGTCTCAGGTCGTCTGTCTGAGACCGTCTGCCTCAGACCAACTGTCTGAGACCGTCTGACTCAGCCCATCTGTCTCAGACCGTCTGTCTCAGCCCGCCTGTCTCAGCCCGCCTGTCTCAGTACGTCTGTCTCAGACCGTCCGTCTCGCACCGTCTATCTCAGCCCGGCTGTCTCTGCCCGCCTGTCTGAGACCGTCTGTCTCAGACCATCTGTCTCAGACCAACTGTCTCAGACCGCGTGTCTCAGACCATCTGTCTCAGGCCGTCGGTCTTTGCCCGTCTGTCGCAGCCCGCCTGTCTCTGCCCGTCTGTCTCAGGTCGTCTGTCTGAGACCGTCTGTCTCAGAACAACTGTCTCAGGCCGCCTGTCGCAGGCCGTCTGTCTCAGACCATCTGTCCCACACCATCTATCTCAGGCTGTCGGTCTTAGCCCGTCTGTGTCAGACCATCTGTCTCTGACACCCGGTCTCAGACCGTCTGTCTGAGCCCGGCTGTCTCTGCCCGCCTGTCTGAGACCATCTGTCTCAGACCATCTGTCTCAGACGGTCTGTCCCAGGCCGTCTGTCTCGGACCGTCTGTCTCGGACCGTCTGTCTCAGACCATCTGTCTCAGACCAACTGTCTCAGCAGGCCTGTCTCAGCCCGCCTGTCTCAGTCCGTCTGTCTCAGACCGTCCGTCTCGGACCGTCTATCTCAGCCCGCCTGTCTCTGCCCGCCTGTCTCAGACGGTCTGTCCTAGGCCGTCTGTCTCGGACCATCTGTCTCAGACCATCTGTCTCAGACCGCCGGTCTCAGACCGTCTATCTCAGCCCGCCTGTCTCTGCCCGTCTGTCTCAGACCGTCTGTCCCAGGCCGTCTGTCTCGGACCATCTGTCTCAGACCAACTGTCTCAGACCGCCAGTCTCAGGCCGTCGGTCTTTGCCCGTCTGTCTCAGACCAACTGTCTCAGACCGCCAGTCTCAGGCCGTCTGTCTCAGACCATCTGTCTCAGACCATCTGTCTCAGGCTGTCGGTCTTAGCCCGTCTGTCTCAGAACATCTGTCTCAGACCGTCTGTCTCAAACCATCTGTCTCAGACCATCTGTCTCAGGCCGTCGGTCTCTGCCCCTCTGTCTGAGACCGTCTGTCTCATCCCGCCTGTCTCAGCCCGCCTGTCTCAGACCGTCCGTCTCGGACCGTCTGTCTCAGCCCGGCTGTCTCTGCCCGCCTGTCTGAGACCATCTGTCTCAGACCATCTGTCTCAGACCATCTGTCTCAGACCATCTGTCTCAGGCTGTCGGTCTTAGCCCGTCTGTCTCAGAACATCTGTCTCAGACAGCCGGTCTCAGACCGTCTGTCTCAGACCATCTGTATCAGACCGTCTGCCTTAGCCCGCCTGTCGCAGCCCGCCTGTCTCAGCCCGCCTGTCACAGTCCGTCTGTATCTGACCGTCCGTCTCGGACCGTCTATCTCAGCCCGCCTGTCTCTGCCCGTCTGTCTCAGACGGTCTGTCCTAGGCCGTCTGTCTCGGACCGTCTGTCTCGGACCGTCTGTCTCAGACCATCTGCCTTAGCCCGCCTGTCGCAGCCCGCCTGTCTCAGTACGTCTGTCTCAGACCGTCCGTCTCGGACCGTCTATCTCAGCCCGCCTGTCTCTGCCCGTCTGTCTCAGACGGTCTGTCCCTGGCCGTCTGTCTCGGACCGTCTGTCTCGGACCGTCTGTCTCAGACCATCTGTCTCAGACCAACTGTCTCAGCAGGCCTGTCTCAGCCCGCCTGTCACAGTCCGTCTGTCTCTGACCGTCCGTCTCGGACCGTCTATCTCAGCCCGCCTGTCTCTGCCCGTCTGTCTCAGACGGTCTGTCCTAGGCCGTCTGTCTCGGACCGTCTGTCTCGGACCGTCTGTCTCATGCCATCAGTCTCAGACCATCTGTCTCAGACCGTCTGTCTCAGCCCGCCTGTCTCAGCCCGCCTGTCTCAGTACGTCTGTCTCAGACCGTCCGTCTCGCATCGTCTATCTCAGCCCGCCTGTCTCTGCCCGTCTGTCCCAGGCCGTCTGTCTCGGACCGTCTGTCTGAGACCATCTGTCTCAGACGAACTGTCTCAGCCCGCCTGTCTCAGCCCGCCTGTCTCAGCGCGCCTGTCTCAGACCGTCCGTCTCGGACCGTCTGTCTCAGCCCGGCTGTCTCTGCCTGCCTGCCTGAGACCGTCTGTCTCAGACCATCTGTCTCAGACCAACTGTCTCAGACCGCGTGTCTCAGACCATCTGTCTCAGGCCGTCGGTCTTTGCCCGTCTGTCTCAGCCCGCCTGTCTCAGCCCGTCTGTCTCAGGTCGTCTGTCTGAGACCGTCTGTCTCAGACCAACTGTCTCAGGCCGCCTGTCGCAGGCCGTCTGTCTCAGATTATCTGTCCCACACCATCTATCTCAGGCTGTCGGTCTTAGCCCGTCTGTGTCAGACCATCTGTCTCAGACCAACTGTCTCAGACCGTCTGTCTCAGACCATCTGTCTCAGACCAACTGTCTCAGACCGCGTGTCTCAGACCATCTGTCTCAGGCCGTCGGTCTTTGCCCGTCTATCTCAGCCCGCCTGTCTCTGCCCGTCTGTCTCAGACGGTCTGTCCCAGGCCGTCTGTCTCGGACCGTCTGTCTCGGACCGTCTGTCTCAGACCATCTGTCTCAGACCAACTGTCTCAGCCCGCCTGTCTCAGTCCGTCTGTCTGAGACCGTCTGTCTCGACCAACTGTCTCAGGCCGCCTGTCTCAGACCGTCTGTCTCAGACCATCTGTCCCACACCATCTATCTCAGGCTGTCGGTCTTAGACCGTCTGTGTCAGACCATCTGTCTCGGACCGCCGGTCTCAGACCGTCTGTCTGAGCCCGCCTGTCTCTGCCCGTCAGTCTCAGACCGTCTGTCTCAGACCGTCCGCCTCTGTCCAACTGTCTCATCACGCCTGCCTCTGCCCGTCTGTCTCAGCCCGCCTGTCTCAGTACGTCTGTCTCAGACCGTCCGTCTCGGACCGTCTGTCTCAGCCCGCCTGTCTCTGCCCGTCTGTCTCAGGTCGTCTGTCTGAGACCGTCTGTCTCAGACCAACTGTCTCAGGCCGCCTGTCGCAGGCCGTCTGTCTCAGACCATCCGTCCCACACCATCTATCTCAGGCTGTCGGTCTTAGCCCGTCTGTGTCAGACCATCTGTCTCTGACCGCCGGTCTCAGACCGTCTGTCTGAGCCCGCCTGTCTCTGCCCGTCTGTCTCAGACCGTCTGTCCCAGGCCGTCTGTCTCGGACCATCTGTCTCAGACCAACTGTCTCAGACCGCCTGTCTCAGGCCGTCTGTCTCAGGCCGTCGGTCACTGCCCGTCTGTCTCAGCCCGCCTGTCTCTGCCCGTCTGTCTCAGGTCGTCTGTCTGAGACCGTCTGTCTCAGACCAACTGTCTCAGGCCGCCTGTCGCAGGCCGTCTGTCTCAGACCATCTGTCCCACACCATCTATCTCAGGCTGTCGGTCTTAGCCCGTCTGTGTCAGACCATCTGTCTCTGACCGCCGGTCTCAGACCGTCTGTCTGAGCCCGCCTGTCTCTGCCCGTCAGTCTCAGACCGTCTGTCTCAGACCGTCCGTCTCTGTCCAACTGTCTCATCACGCCTGCCTCTGCCCGTCTGTCTCAGCCCGCCTGTCTCAGTACGTCTGTCTCAGACCGTCCGTCTCGGACCGTCTATCTCAGCTCGCCTGTCTCTGCCCGTCTGTCTCAGACCGTCTGTCCCAGGCTGTCTGTCTCGGACCATCTGTCTCAGACCAACTGTCTCAGACCGCCAGTCTCAGGCCGTCTGTCTCAGACCATCTGTCTCAGACCATCTGTCTCAGGCTGTCGGTCTTAGCCCGTCTGTCTCAGACCATCTGTCTCTGACCGCCGGTCTCAGACCGTCTGTCTGAGCCCGCCTGTCTCTGCCCGTCAGTCTCAGACCGTCTGTCTCAGACCATCTGTCTCAGACCAACTGTCTCAGACCGCGTGTCTCAGACCATCTGTCTCAGGCCGTCGGTCTTTGCCCGTCTATCTCAGCGCGCCTGTCTCTGCCCGTCTGTCTCAGACGGTCTGTCCCAGGCCGTCTGTCTCGGACCGTCTGTCTCGGACCGTCTGTCTCAGACCATCTGTCTCGACCAACTGTCTCAGGCCGCCTGTCTCAGACCGTCTGTCTCAGACCATCTGTCCCACACCATCTATCTCAGGCTGTCGGTCTTAGACCGTCTGTGTCAGACCATCTGTCTCGGACCGTCCGTCTCAGACCAACTGTCTCACCCCGCCTGTCTCAGCCCGCCTGTCTCAGACCGTCCGTCTCGGACCGTCTGTCTGAGCCCGCCTGTCTCTGCCCGTCTGTCTCAGACGGTCTGTCCCAGGCCGTCTGTCTCGGACCGTCTGTCTCACCCCGCCTGTCTCAGCCCGCCTGTCTCAGACCGTCCGTCTCGGACCGTCTGTCTCAGCCCGCCTGTCTCAGCCCGCGAGTCTCAGTCCGTCGGTCTCAGACCGTCTGTCTCAGACCGTCTGCCTCAGACCAACTGTCTCAGCCCGCATGTCTCAGACCGTCTGTCTCAGACCATCTGTATCAGACCGTCTGCCTTAGCCCGCCTGTCGCAGCCCGCCTGTCTCAGTACGTCTGTCTCAGACCGTCCGTCTCGGACCGTCTATCTCAGCCCGCCTGTCTCTGCCCGTCTGTCTCAGACGGTCTGTCCCTGGCCGTCTGTCTCGGACCGTCTGTCTCGGACCGTCTGTCTCAGACCATCTGTCTCAGACCAACTGTCTCAGCAGGCCTGCCTCAGCCCGCCTGTCACAGTCCGTCTGTCTCTGACCGTCCGTCTCGGACCGTCTATCTCAGCCCGCCTGTCTCTGCCCGTCTGTCTCAGACGGTCTGTCCTAGGCCGTCTGTCTCGGACCGTCTGTCTCGGACCGTCTGTCTCATGCCATCAGTCTCAGACCATCTGTCTCAGACCGTCTGTCTCAGCCCGCCTGTCTCAGCCCGCCTGTCTCAGTACGTCTGTCTCAGACCGTCCGTCTCGCACCGTCTATCTCAGCCCGCCTGTCTCTGCCCGTCTGTCTCAGACGGTCTGTCCCAGGCCGTCTGTCTCGGACCGTCTGTCTGAGACCATCTGTCTCAGACGAACTGTCTCAGCCCGCCTGTCTCAGCCCGCCTGTCTCAGCGCGCCTGTCTCAGACCGTCCGTCTCGGACCGTCTGTCTCAGACCGTCTGTCTCAGACCATCTGTCCCACACCATCTATCTCAGGCTGTCGGTCTTAGACCGTCTGTGTCAGACCATCTGTCTCGGACCGCCGGTCTCAGACCGTCTGTCTGAGCCCGCCTGTCTCTGCCCGTCAGTCTCAGACCGTCTGTCTCAGACCGTCCGCCTCTGTCCAACTGTCTCATCACGCCTGCCTCTGCCCGTCTGTCTCAGCCCGCCTGTCTCAGTACGTCTGTCTCAGACCGTCCGTCTCGGACCGTCTGTCTCAGCCCGCCTGTCTCTGCCCGTCTGTCTCAGGTCGTCTGTCTGAGACCGTCTGTCTCAGACCAACTGTCTCAGGCCGCCTGTCGCAGGCCGTCTGTCTCAGACCATCCGTCCCACACCATCTATCTCAGGCTGTCGGTCTTAGCCCGTCTGTGTCAGCCCGCCTGTCTCTGCCCGTCTGTCTCAGACCGTCTGTCCCAGGCCGTCTGTCTCGGACCATCTGTCTCAGACCAACTGTCTCAGACCGCCAGTCTCAGGCCGTCTGTCTCAGACCATCTGTCTCAGACCATCTGTCTCAGGCTGTCGGTCTTAGCCCGTCTGTCTCAGAACATCTGTCTCAGACCGCCGGTTCTCAGACCGTCTGTCTCAAACCATCTGTCTCAGACCATCTGTCTCAGGCCGACGGTCTCTGCCCCTCTGTCTGAGACCGTCTGTCTCATCCCGCCTCTTTCAGCCCGCCTGTCTCAGACCGTCCGTCTCGGACCGTCTGTCTCAGCCCGGCTGTCTCTGCCCGCCTGTCTGAGACCATCTGTCTCAGACCATCTGTCTCAGGCTGTCGGCCTTAGCCCGTCTGTCTCAGAACATCTGTCTCAGACCGTCTGTCTCAAACCATCTGTCTCAGACCATCTGTCTCTGGCCGTCGGTCTTTGCCCGTCTGTCTCAGCCCGCCTGTCTCTGCCCCTCTGTCCCAGGTCGTCTGTCTCGGACCGTCTGTCTCGGACCATCTGTCTCAGACCATCTGTCTCAAACCGCCTGTCTCTGCCCGTCTGTCTGAGACCGTCCGTCTCAGACCAACTGTCTCACCCCGCCTGTCTCAGCCCGCCTGTCTCAGACCGTCCGTCTCGGACCGTCTGTCTCAGCCCGCCTGTCTCTGCCCGTCTGTCTCAGACGGTCTGTCCCAGGCCGTCTGTATCGGACCGTCTGTCTCAGCCCGCCTGTCTCAGCCCGCGAGTCCCAGTCCGTCTGTCTCAGACCGTCTGTCTCAGACCAACTGTCTCAGCTCGATTGTCTCAGCCCGCCTGTCTCAGACCATCTGTATCAGACCGTCTGCCTTAGCCCGCCTGTCGCAGCCCGCCTGTCTCAGTCCGTCTGTCCCAGCCCGCCTGTTTCGGTCCGCCTGTCTGAGACCCTCTGTCTCAGACCAACTGTCTCAGCCCGCCTGTCCCAGCACGCCTGTCCAGCCCGACTGTCTCAGACCGTCTGTCTGAGACCGTGTGTCTCAGCCCGCCTGTCTCAGCCCGCCTGTTTCGGTCCGTCTGTCTGAGACCGTCTGTCTCAGACCAACTGTCTCAGCCCGCCTGTCCCAGCCCGCCTGTCCAGCCCGCCTGTCTCAGACCGTCTGTTTGAGACCGTCTGTCTCAGACCATCTGTCTCAGACCGTCTGTCTTAGCCCGCCTGTCGCAGCCCGCCTGTCTCAGTCCGTCTGTCTGAGACCGTCTGTCTCAGACCAACTGTCTCAGGCCGCCTGTCTCAGACCATCTGTCTCAGACCGCCGGTCTCAAACCGCCTGTCTCATGCCATCTGTCTCAGACCATCTGTCTCAGGCCGTCGGTCTTAGCCCGTCTGTCTGAGCCCGCCTGTCTCTGCCCGACAGTCTCAGACCGTCTGTCTCAGACCAACTGTCGCAGCCCGCCTGTCTCAGACCATCTGTCTCAGGCCGCCTGTCTCAGACCATCTGTCTCAGGCCGTCGGTCTTTGCCCGTCTGTCCCAGCCCGCCTGTCCAGCCCGCCTGTCGCACATCGTCTGTGTGAGACCGCCTGTCTCAGACCGTCTGTCTCAAACCATATGTCCCACACCATCTATCTCAGGCTGTCGGTCTTAGCCCGTCTGTCACAGACCATCTGTCTCAGACCGCCGGTCTCAGACCGTCTGTCTCATGCCGTCTGTCTCAGACCGTCAGTCTTAGCCCGTCTGTGTCAGCCCGTCTGACTCAGCCCGCCTGTCGCAGCTCACCTGTCTCAGACCGTCTGTCTCAGACCATCTGTCCCACACCATCTGTCTCAGGCTGTCGGTCTTAGCCCGTCTGTCTCAGAACATCTGTCTCAGACGGCCGGTCTCAGACCGTCTGTCTGAAACCGTCTGTCTCAGACCATCTGTCTCAGACCGTGTGTCTTAGCCCCCCTGTCGCAGCCCGCCTGTCTCAGTCCGTCTGTCTGAGACCGTCTGTCTCAGGCCGCCAGTCTCAGACCGTCTGTCTCAGACCATCTGTCACACAAAATCTATCTCAGGCTGTCGGTCTTAGCCCGTCTGTCTCAGGCCATCTGTCTCAGACCGTCAGTCTTAGCCCGTCTGTGTCAGCCCGTCTGTCTCTGTCCATATGTCTCTGTCCGTCTGACTCAGACCGTCTGTCTGAGACCGTCTGTCTCAGACCGTCTGTCTTAGCCCCCCTGTCGCAGCCCGCCTGTCTCAGCCCGTCTGTCTGAGACCGTCTGTCTCAGGCCGCCAGTCTCAGACCGTCTGTCTCAGACCATCTGTCCCACAAAATCTATCTCAGGCTGTCGGTCTTAGCCCGTCTGTCTCAGGCCATATGTCTCAGACCGTCAGTCTTAGCCCGTCTGTGTCAGCCCGTCTGTCTCTGTCCATATGTCTCTGTCCGTCTGACTCAGACCGTCTGTCTGAGACCGTCTGTCTCAGCCCGCCTGTCTGCACCCGCCTGTCTGCGACCCTCTGTCTCAGCCCGCCTGTCTCAGACCGTCTGTCTGAGACCGTCTGTCTCAGACCATCTGTCTCAGACCGTCTGTCTGAGCCCGCCTGTCGCAGCCCGCATGTCTCAGTCCGTCTGTCTGAGACCGTCTGTCTCAGACCAACTGTCTCAGCCCGTCTGTCTCAGCCCGCCTGTCGAGGCCCGCCTGTCTCAGTCCGTCTGTTTGAGAACGTCTGTTTCAGACCAACTGTCTCAGGCCGCCTGTCTCGGACCGCCTGTCTCAGACCGTCTGTCTCAGACCATCTGTCTCAGGCCATCTGTCTCAGACCGTCAGTCTTAGCCCGTCTGTGTCAGCCCGTCTGTCTCTGTCCATATGTCTCTGTCCGTCTGACTCAGACCAACTGTCTCAGCCCGTCTGGCTCAGCCCGCCTGTCTCAACCCGCCTGTCTCAGTCCGTCTGTCTGAGACCCTCTGTCTCAGACCAACTGTCTCAGCCCGCCTGTCTCAGCCCGCCTGTCTCAGTCCGTCTGTCTCAGCTCGCCTGTTTCAGACCAACTTTCTCAGCCCGCCTGAGTCAGCCCGCCTGTCGCAGCCCGCCTGTCTCAGTCCGTCTGCCTCAGACCATCTGTCTCAGACCGTCTGCCTCAGACCATCTGTCTCAGACCGTCCGTCTGAGCCCGCCTGTCGCAGCCCGCCTGTCTCAGTCCGTCTGTCTGAGACTGTCTGTCTCAGACCAACTGTCTCAGCCCGCCTGTCTCAGTCCGTCTGCCTCAGACCGTCTGTCTCAGACCGTCTGCCTCAGACCATCTGTCTCAGACCGTCCGTCTGAGCCCGCCTGTCGCAGCCCGCCTGTCTCAGTCCGTCTGTCTGAGACTGTCTGTCTCAGCCCGCCTGTCTCAGACCGTCTGTCTGAGACCGTCTGTCTCAGACCATCTGTCTCAGACCGTCCGTCTGAGCCCGACTGTCGCAGCCCGCCTGTCTCAGTCCGTCTGTCTGAGACTGTCTGTCTCAGACCAACTGTCTCAGACCGCCTGTCTCAGACCGTCTGTCTCAGACCGTCTGTCTCAGGCCATCTGTCTCAGACCGTCAGTCTTAGCCCGTTTGTCCCAGCCCGCCTGTCTCTGTCCATCTGTCTCTGTCCGTCTGTCTGAGACCGTCTGTCTCAGACCGTCTGTCTCAGACCAACTGTCTCAGACCGCCAGCCTCAGACCGTCTGTCTCAGACCATCTGTCTCAGGCCATCTGTCTCAGGCCGTCGCTCTTTGCCCGCCTGTCTCAGCCCGCCTGTCTCAGTCCGTCTGTCTGAGACCGTCTGTCTCACCCCGCCTGTCTCAGCCCGCCTGTCTCACTCCGTCTGTATGAGACCGTCTGTCTCAGACCATCTGTCTCAGACCGTCTGTCTTAGCCCGCCTGTCGCAGCCCGCCTGTCTCCGTCCGTCTGTCTGAGACCGTCTGTCTCAGACCAACTGTCTCAGGTCGCCTGTCTCAGACCGTCTGTCTCAGACCATCTGTCCCACACCATCTATCTCAGGCTGTCGGTCTTAGCCCGTCTGTCTCATACCATCTGTCTCAGACCGCCGGTCTCAAACCGTCTGTTTCATGCCATCTGTCTCAGACCATCTGTCTCAGGCCGTCGGTCTTAGCTCGTCTGTCTGAGCCCGCCTGTCTCTGCCCGACAGTCTCAGACCGTCTGTCTCAGACCGTCTGTCTCAGACCAACTGTCGCAGCCCGCCTGTCTGCACCCGCCTGTCTGCGACCCTCTGTCTCAGACCAACTGTCTCAGCCCGTCTGTCTCAGCCCGCCTGTCTCAACCCGCCTGTCTCAGTCCGTCTGTCTCAGCCCGCCTGTTTCAGACCAACTTTCTCAGCCCGCCTGTCTCAGCCCGCCTGTCTCAGACCGTCTGTCTGAGGCCGTCTGTCTCAGACCATCTGTCTCAGACCGTCTGTCTGAGCCCGCCTGTCGCAGCCCGCATGTCTCAGTCCGTCTGTCTGAGACCGTCTGTCTCAGACCAACTGTCTCAGCCCGTCTGTCTCAGACCCATGTGTCCCACAAAATCTATCTCAGGCTGTCGGTCTTAGCCCGTCTGTCTCAGGCCATCTGTCTCAGACCGTCAGTCTTAGCCCGTCTGTGTCAGCCCGTCTGTCTCTGTCCATATGTCTCTGTCCGTCTGACTCAGACCGTCTGTCTGAGACCGTCTGTCTCAGCCCGCCTGTCTGCACACGCCTGTCTGCGACCCTGTGTCTCAGACCAACTGTCTCAGCCCGTCTGTCTCAGCCCGCCTGTCTCAACCCGCCTGTCTCAGTCCGTCTGTCTCAGCCCGCCTGTTTCAGACCAACTTTCTCAGCCCGCCGGTCTCAGACCGTCTGTCTGAGACCGTCTGTCTCAGACCATCTGTCTCAGACCGTCTGTCTGAGCCCGCCTGTCGCAGCCCGCATGTCTCAGTCCGTCTGTCTGAGACCGTCTGTCTCAGACCAACTGTCTCAGCCCGTCTGTCTCAGCCCGCCTGTCGAGGCCCGCCTGTCTCAGTCCGTCTGTTTGAGAACGTCTGTTTCAGACCAACTGTCTCAGGCCGCCTGTCTCGGACCGCCTGTCTCAGACCGTCTGTCTCAGACCATCTGTCTCAGGCCATCTGTCTCAGACCGTCAGTCTTAGCCCGTCTGTGTCCGCCCGTCTGTCTCTGTCCATATGTCTCTGTCCGTCTGACTCAGACCAACTGTCTCAGCCCGTCTGTCTCAGCCCGCCTGTCTCAAACCGCCTGTCTCAGTCCGTCTGTCTGAGACCCTCTGTCTCAGACCAACTGTCTCAGCCCGCCTGTCTCAGCCCGCCTGTCTCAGTCCGTCTGTCTCAGCTCGCCTGTTTCAGACCAACTTTCTCAGCCCGCCTGTCTCAGACCGCCTGTCTCAGTCCGTCTGTCTGAGACCGTCTGTCTCAGACGGTCTGTCCCAGGCCGTCTGTCTCGGACCGTCTGGCTGAGACCATCTGTCTCAGACGAACTGTCTCAGCCCGCCTGTCTCAGCCCGCCTGTCTCAGCCCGCCTGTCTCAGCCCGCCTGTCTCAGCCCGCCTGTCTCAGTCCGTCTGTCTCAGTTCGCCTGTGTCAGACCAACTTTCTCAGCTCGCCTGTCTCAGCCCGCTTGTCTCAGTCCGTCTGTCTGAGACCGTCTGTCTCAGACGGTCTGTCCCAGGCCGTCGGTCTCTGCCCCTCTGTCTGAGACCGTCTGTCTCATCCCGCCTGTCTCAGCCCGCCTGTCTCAGACCGTCCGTCTCGGACCGTCTGTCTCAGCCCGGCTGTCTCTGCCCGCCTGTCTGAGACCATCTGTCTCAGACCATCTGTCTCAGGCTGTCGGCCTTAGCCTGTCTGTCTCAGAACATCTGTCTCAGATCGTCTGTCTCAAACCATGTGTCTCAGACCATCTGTCTCAGGCCGTCGGTCTTTGCCCGTCTGTCTCAGCCCGCCTGTCTCTGCCCCTCTGTCTCAGGTCGTCTGTCTCGGACCGTCTGTCTCGGACCATCTGTCTCAGACCATCTGTCTCAAACCGCCTGTATCTGCCCGTCTGTCTGAGACCGTCCGTCACAGACCAACTGTCTCACCCCGCCTGTCTCAGCCCGCCTGTCTCAGACCGTCCGTCTCGGACCGTCTGTCTCAGCCCGCCTGTCTGTGCCTGTCTGTCTCAGACGGTCTGTCCCAGGCCGTCTGTATCGGACCGTCTGTCTCAGCCCGCCTGTCTCAGCCCGCGAGTCTCAGTCCGTCTGTCTCAGATCGTCTGTCTCAGACCAACTGTCTCAGCCCGATTGTCTCAGCCCGCCTGTCTCAGACCATCTGTATCAGACCGTCTGCCTTAGCCCGCCTGTCGCAGCCCGCCTGTCTCAGTCCGTCTGTCTGAGACCGTCTGTCTCAGACCAACTGTCTCAGCCCGCCTGTCCCAGCCCGCCTGTCCAGCCCGCTTGTCTCAGACCGTCTGTCTGAGACCGTGTGTCTCAGCCCGCCTGTCTCAGCCCACCTGTTTAGGTCCGTCTGTCTGAGACCGTCTGTCTCATACCATCTGTCTCAGACCGCCGGTCTCAAACCGTCTGTCTCATGCCATCTGTCTCAGACCATCTGTCGCAGCCCGCCTGTCTCAGACCATCTGTCTCAGGCCGTCGGTCTTTGCCCGTCTGTCTCAGTCCGTCTGTCTGAGACCGTCTGTCTCAGACCAACTGTCTCAGCCCGCCTGTCTCAGACCATCTGTCTCAGGCCGTCGGTCTTTGCCCGCGTGTCTCAATCCGCCTGTCTCAGACCGTCTGTCTGAGCCCGCCTGTGGCAGCCCGCCTGTCTCAGTCCGTCTGTCTGAGAATGTCCGTCTCAGACCAACTGACTCAGCCCGCATATCTCAGCCCGCCAGTCGCAGATCGTCTGTGTGAGACCGCCTGTCTCAGACCGTCTGTCTAAGACCATCTGTCCCCACCAGCTGTCTCAGGCTGTCGGTCTTAGCCCGTCTGTCTCAAAACATCTGTCTCAGACGGCCGGTCTCAGACCGTCTGTCTGAAACCGTCTGTCTCAGACCATCTGTCTCAGACCGTCTGTCTTAGCCACCCTGTCGCAGCCCTCCTGTCTCAGTCCGTCTGTCTGAGACCGTCTGTCTCAGGCCGCCAGTCTCAGACCGTCTGTCTCAGACGATCTGTCCCACAAAATCTATCTCAGGCTGTCGGTCTTAGCCCGTCTGTCTCAGGCCATCTGTCTCAGACCGTCAGTCTTAGCCCGTCTGTGTCAGCCCGTCTGTCTCTGTCCATATGTCTCTGTCCGTCTGACTCAGACCGTCTGTCTGAGACCGTCTGTCTCCGCCCGCCTGTCTGCACCCGCCTGTCTGCGACCCTCTGTCGCAGCCCGTCTGTCTCAGCCCGCCTGTCTCAACCCGCCTGTCTCAGTCCGTCTGTCTCACCCGCCTATTTCAGACCAACTTTCTCAGGCCGCCTGACTCAGCCCGCCTGTCTCAGACCGTCTGTCTGAGACCGTCTGTCTCAGACCATCTGTCTCAGACCGTCTGTCTGAGCCCGCCTGTCGCAGCCCGCATGTCTCAGTCCGCCTGTCTCAGACCGTCCGTCTCGGACCGTCTGTCTCATCCCGCCTGTCTCAGCCCGCCTGTCTCAGACCGTCCGTCTCGGACCGTCTGTCTCAGCCCGGCTGTATCTGCCCGCCTGTCTGAGACCATCTGTCTCAGACCATCTGTCTCAGGCTGTCGGCCTTAGCCTGTCTGTCTCAGAACATCTGTCTCAGACCGTCTGTCTCAAACCATCTGTCTCAGACCATCTGTCTCAGGCCGTCGGTCTTTGCCCGTCTGTCTCAGCGCGCCTGTCTCTGCCCCTCTGTCTCAGGTCGTCTGTCTCGGACCGTCTGTCTCGGACCATCTGTCTCAGACCATCTGTCTCAAACCGCCTGTCTCTGCCCGTCTGTCTGAGACCGTCCGTCTGAGACCAACTGTCTCACCCCGCCTGTCTCAGCCCGCCTGTCTCAGACCGTCCGTCTCGGACCGTCTGTCTCAGCCCGCCTGTCTCTGCCCGTCTGTCTCAGACGGTCTGTCCCAGGCCGTCTGTATCGGACCGTCTGTCTCAGCGCGCCTGTCTCAGCCCGCGAGTCTCAGTCCGTCTGTGTCAGACCGTCTGTCTCAGACCGTCTGTCTCAGACCAACTGTCTCAGCCCGATTGTCTCAGCCCGCCTGTCTCAGACCATCTGTATCAGACCGTCTGCCTTAGCCCGCCTGTCGCAGCCCGCCTGTCTCATTCCGTCTGTCTGAGACCGTCTGTCTCAGACCAACTGTCTCAGCCCGCCTGTCCCATCCCGCCTGTCCAGCCCGCCTGTCTCAGACCGTCTGTCTGAGACCGTGTGTCTCAGCCCGCCTGTCTCAGCCCGCCTGTTTCGGTCCGTCTGTCTGAGACCGTCTGTCTCAGACCGCCTGCCTCAGACCGTCTGTCTCAGACCATCTGTCTCAGGCCATCTGTCTCAGACCGTCAGCCTTAGCCGTCTGTCTCAGCCCGCCTGCCTCTGTCCATCTGTCTCTGCCCGTCTGACTCAGACCGTCTGTCTCAGACCAACTGTCTCAGCCAGCCTGTCTCAGCCCGCCTGTCTCAGCCCGCCTGTCTCAGCCCGCCTGTCTCAGCCCGCCTGTCTCAGCCCGTCTGTCTGAGACCGTCTGTCTCAGACCAACTGTCTCAGCCCGCCTGTCTCAGCCCGCCTGTCTCATACCGTCTGTCTGAGACCGTCTGCCTCAGACCATCTGTATCAGACCGTCTCCATCAGACCATCTGTCTCAGACCGTCTGCCTTAGCCCGCCTGTCGCAGCCCGCCTGTCTCAGCCCGTCTGTCTCAGCCCGTCTGCCTCAGCCCGTCTGCCTCAGACCGTCTGTCTCAGCCCGCCTGTCTCAGCCCGCCTGTCTAAGTCCGTCTGTCTGAGACCGTCTGTCTCAGCCCATCTGTCTCAGACCTTCTGTCTCAGCCCGCCTGTCTGAGACCGTCTGTCTCAGACAAACTGTCTCAGCCCGCCTGTCTCAGCCCGCCTGTCTCAGCCCGCCTGCCTCAGACCGTCTGTCTCAGCCCGCCTGTCTCAGCCCGCCTGTCTCAGTCCGTCTGTCTGAGACCGTCTGTCTCAGCCCATCTGTCTCAGACCTTCTGTCTCAGCCCGCCTGTCTGAGACCGTCTGTCTCAGACAAACTGTCTCAGCCCGCCTGTCTCAGCCCGCCTGTCTCAGACCGTCTGTCTCAGACCGTCTGTCTCTGTCCAACTGTCTCATCCCGTCTGTCTCTGCCCGCCTGTCTCAGACCGTCTGTCTCATCCCGCCTGTCTCAGCCCGCCTGCCTCAGACCGTCTGTCACAGCCCGCCTGTCTCAGCCCGCCTGTCTAAGTCCGTCTGTCTGAGACCGTCTGTCTCAGCCCATCTGTCTCAGACCGTTTGTCTCAGCCCGCCTGTCTGAGACCGTCTGTCTCAGACCAAGTGTCTCAGCCCGCCTGTCTCAGACCGTCCGTCTGAGACCGTCTGTCTCAGACCATCTGTCTCAGACCGTCTGTCTGAGAAAGCCTGTCGCAACCCGCCTGTCTCAGTACGTCTGTCTGAGACCGTCTGTCTCAGACCAACTGTCTCAGACCGCCTGTCTCAGACCGTCTGTCTCAGACCGTCTGTCTCAGGCCATCTGTCTCAGACCGTCAGTCTTAGCCCGTTTGTCCCAGCCCGCCTGTCTCTGTCCATCTGTCTCTGTCCGTCTGTCTGAGACCGTCTGTCTCAGACCGTCTGTCTCAGACCAACTGTCTCAGACCGCCAGCCTCAGACCGTCTGTCTCAGACCATCTGTCTCAGGCCATCTGTCTCAGGCCGTCGCTCTTTGCCCGCCTGTCTCAGCCCGCCTGTCTCAGTCCGTCTGTCTGAGACCGTCTGTCTCACCCCGCCTGTCTCAGCCCGCCTGTCTCACTCCGTCTGTATGAGACCGTCTGTCTCAGACCATCTGTCTCAGACCGTCTGTCTTAGCCCGCCTGTCGCAGCCCGCCTGTCTCCGTCCGTCTGTCTGAGACCGTCTGTCTCAGACCAACTGTCTCAGGTCGCCTGTCTCAGACCGTCTGTCTCAGACCATCTGTCCCACACCATCTATCTCAGGCTGTCGGTCTTAGCCCGTCTGTCTCATACCATCTGTCTCAGACCGCCGGTCTCAAACCGTCTGTTTCATGCCATCTGTCTCAGACCATCTGTCTCAGGCCGTCGGTCTTAGCTCGTCTGTCTGAGCCCGCATGTCTCTGCCCGACAGTCTCAGACCGTCTGTCTCAGACCGTCTGTCTCAGACCAACTGTCGCAGCCCGCCTGTCTGCACCCGCCTGTCTGCGACCCTCTGTCTCAGACCAACTGTCTCAGCCCGTCTGTCTCAGCCCGCCTGTCTCAACCCGCCTGTCTCAGTCCGTCTGTCTCAGCCCGCCTGTTTCAGACCAACTTTCTCAGCCCGCCTGTCTCAGCCCGCCTGTCTCAGACCGTCTGTCTGAGGCCGTCTGTCTCAGACCATCAGTCTCAGACCGTCTGTCTGAGCCCGCCTGTCGCAGCCCGCATGTCTCAGTCCGTCTGTCTGAGACCGTCTGTCTCAGACCAACTGTCTCAGCCCGTCTGTCTCAGACCCATGTGTCCCACAAAATCTATCTCAGGCTGGACGTCTTAGCCCGTCTGTCTCAGGCCATCTGTCTCAGACCGTCAGTCTTAGCCCGTCTGTGTCAGCCCGTCTGTCTCTGTCCATATGTCTCTGTCCGTCTGACTCAGACCGTCTGTCTGAGACCGTCTGTCTCAGCCCGCCTGTCTGCACACGCCTGTCTGCGACCCTGTGTCTCAGACCAACTGTCTCAGCCCGTCTGTCTCAGCCCGCCTGTCTCAACCCGCCTGTCTCAGTCCGTCTGTCTCAGCCCGCCTGTTTCAGACCAACTTTCTCAGCCCGCCGGTCTCAGACCGTCTGTCTGAGACCGTCTGTCTCAGACCATCTGTCTCAGACCGTCTGTCTGAGCCCGCCTGTCGCAGCCCGCATGTCTCAGTCCGTCTGTCTGAGACCGTCTGTCTCAGACCAACTGTCTCAGCCCGTCTGTCTCAGCCCGCCTGTCGAGGCCCGCCTGTCTCAGTCCGTCTGTTTGAGAACGTCTGTTTCAGACCAACTGTCTCAGGCCGCCTGTCTCGGACCGCCTGTCTCAGACCGTCTGTCTCAGACCATCTGTCTCAGGCCATCTGTCTCAGACCGTCAGTCTTAGCCCGTCTGTGTCCGCCCGTCTGTCTCTGTCCATATGTCTCTGTCCGTCTGACTCAGACCAACTGTCTCAGCCCGTCTGTCTCAGCCCGCCTGTCTCAAACCGCCTGTCTCAGTCCGTCTGTCTGAGACCCTCTGTCTCAGACCAACTGTCTCAGCCCGCCTGTCTCAGCCCGCCTGTCTCAGTCCGTCTGTCTCAGCTCGCCTGTTTCAGACCAACTTTCTCAGCCCGCCTGTCTCAGACCGCCTGTCTCAGTCCGTCTGTCTGAGACCGTCTGTCTCAGACGGTCTGTCCCAGGCCGTCTGTCTCGGACCGTCTGGCTGAGACCATCTGTCTCAGACGAACTGTCTCAGCCCGCCTGTCTCAGCCCGCCTGTCTCAGCCCGCCTGTCTCAGCCCGCCTGTCTCAGCCCGCCTGTCTCAGTCCGTCTGTCTCAGTTCGCCTGTGTCAGACCAACTTTCTCAGCTCGCCTGTCTCAGCCCGCTTGTCTCAGTCCGTCTGTCTGAGACCGTCTGTCTCAGACGGTCTGTCCCAGGCCGTCGGTCTCTGCCCCTCTGTCTGAGACCGTCTGTCTCATCCCGCCTGTCTCAGCCCGCCTGTCTCAGACCGTCCGTCTCGGACCGTCTGTCTCAGCCCGGCTGTCTCTGCCCGCCTGTCTGAGACCATCTGTCTCAGACCATCTGTCTCAGGCTGTCGGCCTTAGCCTGTCTGTCTCAGAACATCTGTCTCAGATCGTCTGTCTCAAACCATCTGTCTCAGACCATCTGTCTCAGGCCGTCGGTCTTTGCCCGTCTGTCTCAGCCCGCCTGTCTCTGCCCCTCTGTCTCAGGTCGTCTGTCTCGGACCGTCTGTCTCGGACCATCTGTCTCCGACCATCTGTCTCAAACCGCCTGTATCTGCCCGTCTGTCTGAGACCGTCCGTCACAGACCAACTGTCTCACCCCGCCTGTCTCAGCCCGCCTGTCTCAGACCGTCCGTCTCGGACCGTCTGTCTCAGCCCGCCTGTCTGTGCCTGTCTGTCTCAGACGGTCTGTCCCAGGCCGTCTGTATCGGACCGTCTGTCTCAGCCCGCCTGTCTCAGCCCGCGAGTCTCAGTCCGTCTGTCTCAGATCGTCTGTCTCAGACCAACTGTCTCAGCCCGATTGTCTCAGCCCGCCTGTCTCAGACCATCTGTATCAGACCGTCTGCCTTAGCCCGCCTGTCGCAGCCCGCCTGTCTCATTCCGTCTGTCTGAGACCGTCTGTCTCAGACCAACTGTCTCAGCCCGCCTGTCCCATCCCGCCTGTCCAGCCCGCCTGTCTCAGACCGTCTGTCTGAGACCGTGTGTCTCAGCCCGCCTGTCTCAGCCCGCCTGTTTCGGTCCGTCTGTCTGAGACCGTCTGTCTCATACCATCTGTCTCAGACCGCCGGTCTCAAATCGTCTGTCTCATGCCATCTGTCTCAGACCGTCAGCCTTAGCCGTCTGTCTCAGCCCGCCTGCCTCTGTCCATCTGTCTCTGCCCGTCTGACTCAGACCGTCTGTCTCAGACCAACTGTCTCAGCCAGCCTGTCTCAGCCCGCCTGTCTCAGCCCGCCTGTCTCAGCCCGCCTGTCTCAGCCCGCCTGTCTCAGCCCGTCTGTCTGAGACCGTCTGTCTCAGACCAACTGTCTCAGCCCGCCTGTCTCAGCCCGCCTGTCTCATACCGTCTGTCTGAGACCGTCTGCCTCAGACCATCTGTATCAGACCGTCTCCATCAGACCATCTGTCTCAGACCGTCTGCCTTAGCCCGCCTGTCGCAGCCCGCCTGTCTCAGCCCGTCTGTCTCAGCCCGTCTGCCTCAGCCCGTCTGCCTCAGACCGTCTGTCTCAGCCCGCCTGTCTCAGCCCGCCTGTCTAAGTCCGTCTGTCTGAGACCGTCTGTCTCAGCCCATCTGTCTCAGACCGTCTGTCTCAGCCCGCCTGTCGCAGGCCGCCTGTCTCAGTCCGTCTGTCTGAGGCCGTCTGTCTCAGACCGTCTGTCTCTGTCCAACTGTCTCATCCCGTCTGTCTCTGCCCGCCTGTCTCAGACCGTCTGTCTCAGCCCGCCTGTCTCAGCCCGCCTGCCTCAGACCGTCTGTCTCAGCCCGCCTGTCTCAGCCCGCCTGTCTCAGTCCGTCTGTCTGAGACCGTCTGTCTCAGCCCATCTGTCTCAGACCTTCTGTCTCAGCCCGCCTGTCTGAGACCGTCTGTCTCAGACAAACTGTCTCAGCCCGCCTGTCTCAGCCCGCCTGTCTCAGACCGTCTGTCTCAGACCGTCTGTCTCTGTCCAACTGTCTCATCCCGTCTGTCTCTGCCCGCCTGTCTCAGACCGTCTGTCTCATCCCGCCTGTCTCAGCCCGCCTGCCTCAGACCGTCTGTCACAGCCCGCCTGTCTCAGCCCGCCTGTCTAAGTCCGTCTGTCTGAGACCGTCTGTCTCAGCCCATCTGTCTCAGACCGTTTGTCTCAGCCCGCCTGTCTGAGACCGTCTGTCTCAGACCAAGTGTCTCAGCCCGCCTGTCTCAGACCGTCCGTCTGAGACCGTCTGTCTCAGACCATCTGTCTCAGACCGTCTGTCTGAGAAAGCCTGTCGCAACCCGCCTGTCTCAGTACGTCTGTCTGAGACCGTCTGTCTCAGACCAACTGTCTCAGACCGCCTGTCTCAGCCCGCCTGTTTCAGACCAACTTTCTCAGCCCGCCTGTCTCAGCCCGCCAGTCTCAGACCGCCTGTCTGAGACCGTCAGTCTCAGACCATCTGTCTCAGACCAACTGTCTGAGCCCGCCAGTGTTAGCCTGCCTGTCTCAGCCCGCCTGTCTCAGTCCGTCTGTCTGAGACCGTCTGTCTCGGACTATCTGTCTCAGACCGTCTGTCTGAGCCCGCCTGTCGCAGGCCGCCTGTCTCAGTCCGTCTGTCTGAGGCCGTCTGTCTCAGACCGTCTGTCTCTGTCCAACTGTCTCATCCCGTCTGTCTCTGCCCGCCTGTCTGAGATAGTCTGTCTCAGCCTATCTGTCTCAGACCGTCTGTCTGAGACCGTCTGTCTCAGACCACCTGTATCAGACCGTCTCCATCAGACCATCTGTCTCAGACCGTCTGCCTTAGCCCGCCTGTCGCAGCCCGCCTGTCTCAGCCCGTCTGTCTCAGCCCGTCTGCCTCAGCCCGTCTGCCTCAGACCGTCTGTCTCAGCCCGCCTGTCTCAGCCCGCCTGTCTAAGTCCGTCTGTCTGAGACCGTCTGTCTCAGCCCATCTGTCTCAGACCGTCTGTCTCAGCCCGCCTGTCGCAGGCCGCCTGTCTCAGTCCGTCTGTCTGAGGCCGTCTGTCTCAGACCGTCTGTCTCTGTCCAACTGTCTCATCCCGTCTGTCTCTGCCCGCCTGTCTCAGACCGTCTGTCTCAGCCCGCCTGTCTCAGCCCGCCTGCCTCAGACCGTCTGTCTCAGCCCGCCTGTCTCAGCCCGCCTGTCTCAGTCCGTCTGTCTGAGACAGTCTGTCTCAGCCCATCTGTCTCAGACCGTCTGTCTCAGCCCGCCTGTCTGAGACCGTCTGTCTCAGACAAACTGTCTCAGCCCGCCTGTCTCAGCCCGCCTGTCTCAGACCGTCTGTCTCAGACCGTCTGTCTCTGTCCAACTGTCTCATCCCGTCTGTCTCTGCCCGCCTGTCTCAGACCGTCTGTCTCATCCCGCCTGTCTCAGCCCGCCTGCCTCAGACCGTCTGTCACAGCCCGCCTGTCTGAGCCCGCCTGTCTAAGTCCGTCTGTCTGAGACCGTCTGTCTCAGCCCATCTGTCTCAGACCGTTTGTCTCAGCCCGCCTGTCTGAGACCGTCTGTCTCAGACCAAGTGTCTCAGCCCGCCTGTCTCAGACCGTCTGTCTGAGACCGTCTGTCTCAGACCATCTGTCTCAGACCGTCTGTCTGAGAAAGCCTGTCGCAACCCGCCTGTCTCAGCCCGCCTGTCTCAGCCCGCCTGTCTCAGTCCGTCTGTCTGAGATAGTCTGTCTCAGCCCATCTGTCTCAGACCGTCTGTCTCAGCCCGCCTGTCGAGGCCCGCCTGTCTCAGTCCGTCTGTTTGAGACCGTCTGTCTCATACCAACTGCCTCAGGCCGCCTGTCTCAGACCATCTGTCTCAGACCGTCTGTCTCATGCCATCTGTCTCAGACCATCTGTCTCAGGCCGTCTGTCTCAGCCCGCCTGTCTCAGCCCGCCTGGCTCAGTCCGTCTGTCTCAGACCATCTGTCTCAGACCGTCTGTCTGAGCCCGTCTGGCGCAGCCCACCTGTCTCAGTCCGTCTGTCTGAGACCGTCTGTCTCAGCCCGCCTGTCTCAGCCCGCCTGTCTCAGTCCGTCTGTCTGAGACAGTCTGTCTCAGCCCATCTGTCTCAGACCGTCTGTCTCAGCCCGCCTGTCTCAGCCCTCCTGTCTCAGTCCGTCTGTCTGAGACCGTCTGTCCCAGCCCATCTGTCTCAGACCGTCTGTCTCAGCCCGCCTGTCTGAGACCATCTGTCTCAGACCAACTGTCTCAGCCAGCCTGTCTCAGCCCGCCTGTCTCATACCGTCTGTCTGAGACCGTCTGTCTTAGCCCGCCTGTCGCAGCCCGCCTGTCTCAGCCCGCCTGTGTCAGCCCGCCTGCCTCAGACCGTCTGTCTCAGCCCGCCTGTCTCAGCCCGCCTGTCTCAGTCCGTCTGTCTGAGACAGTCTGTCTCAGCCCATCTGTCTCAGACCGTCTGTCTCAGCCCGCCTGTCTCAGCCCGCCTGTCTCAGTCCGTCTGTCTGAGACCGTCTGTCTCAGACCAACTGTCTCAGCCCGCCAGTGTTAGCCCGCCTGTCTCAGCCCGCCTGTCTCAGTCCGTCTGTCTGAGACCGTCTGTCTCGGACCATCTGTCTCAGACCGTCTGTCTGAGCCCGCCTGTCGCAGGCCGCCTGTCTCAGTCCGTCTGTCTGAGGCCGTCTGTCTCAGACCGTCTGTCTCTGTCCAACTGTCTCATCCCGTCTGTCTCTGCCCGCCTGTCTGAGATAGTCTGTCTCAGCCCATCTGTCTCAGACCGTCTGTCTGAGACCGTCTGTCTCAGACCAACTGTCTCAGCCCGCCTGTCTCAGCCCGCCTGTCTCAGCCCGCCTGTCTCAGCCCGCCTGTCTCAGTCCGTCTGTCTGAGATAGTCTGTCTCAGCCCATCTGTCTCAGACCGTCTGTCTCAGCCCGCCTGCCTCAGACCGTCTGTCTCAGACCAACTGTCTCAGACCGCCTGTCTCAGCCCGTCTGTCTCAGACCAACTGTCTCAGCCCGTCTGTCTCAGCCCGCCTGTCTCAGCCCGCCTGTCTCAGTCCGTCTGTCTGAGCCCGCCTGTCGGAGCCCGCCTGTCTCAGTCCGTCTGTTTGAGACCGTCTGTCTCAGACCAACTGCCTCAGCCCGCCTGCCTCAGACCGTCTGTCTCAGACCAACTGTCTCAGACCGCCTGTCTCAGCCCGTCTGTCTCAGACCAACTGTCTCAGCCCGTCTGTCTCAGCCCGCCTGTCTCAGCCCGCCTGTCTCAGTCCGTCTGTCTGAGCCCGCCTGTCCGAGTCCGCCTGTCTCAGTCCGTCTGTTTGAGACCGTCTGTCTCAGACCAACTGCCTCAGGCCGTCTGTCTCAGCCCGCCTGTCTCAGCCCGTCTGTCTGAGACCGTCTGTTTCAGCCCGCCTGTCTCAGCCCGCCTGTCTCAGTCCGTCTGTCTGAGACAGTCTGTCTCAGCCCATCTGTCTCAGACCGTCTGTCTCAGCCCGCCTGTCTCAGCCCGCCTGTCTCAGTCCGTCTGTCTGAGACCGTCTGTCTCAGACCAACTGTCTCAGCCCGCCTGTGTCAGCCCGCCTGTCTCAGTCCGTCTGTCTGAGACCGTCTGTCTCAGCCCATCTGTCTCAGACCGTCTGTCTCCGCCCGCCTGTCTGAGACCGTCTGTCTCAGACCAACTGTCTCAGACCGTCAGTCTTAGCCGTCTGTCTCAGCCCGTCTGTCTCTGTCCATCTGTCTCTGTCCGTCTGACTCAGACCGTCTGTCTGAGACCGTCTGTCTCGGCCCGCCTGTCTCAGACCGTCTGTCTGAGACCGTCTGTCTCAGCCCATCTGTCTCAGACCGTCTGTCTCAGCCCGCCCGTCTCAGCCCGCCTGTCTCAGCCCGCCTGTCTAAGTCCGTCTGTCTGAGACCGTCTGTCTCAGCCCATCTGTCTCAGACCGTCTGTCTGAGAACGCCTGTCGCAACCCGCCTGTCTCACACCAACTGTCTCAGACCGCCTGTCTCAGCCCCCCTGTTTCAGACCAACTTTCTCAGCCCGCCTGTCTGAGCCCGCCTGTCGGAGCCCGCCTGTCTCAGTCCGTCTGTCTGAGACCGTCTGTCTCAGACCAACTGTCTCAGCCCGTCTGTCTCAGCCCGCCTGTCGAGGCCCGCCTGTCTCAGTCCGTCTGTTTGAGACCGTCTGTCTCAGACCAACTGCCTCAGGCCGCCTGTCTCAGACCGTCTGTCTCAGACCATCTGTCCCACACCATCTATCTCAGGCTGTCGGTCTTAGCCCGTCTGTCTCAGACCATCTGTCTCAGACCGCCGGTCTCAGACCGTCTGTCTCATGCCATCTGTCTCAGACCATCTGTCTCAGGCCGTCTGTCTCAGCCCGCCTGTCTCAGCCCGCCTGTCTCAGTCCGTCTGTCTCAGACCATCGGTCTCAGACCGTCTGTCTGAGCCCGTCTGGCGCAGCCCACCTGTCTCAGTCCGTCTGTCTGAGACCGTCTGTCTCAGCCCGCCTGTCTCAGCCCGCCTGTCTCAGTCCGTCTGTCTGAGACCGTCTGTCTCGGACCATCTGTCTCAGACCGTCTGTCTGAGCACGCCTGTCGCAGGCCGCCTGTCTCAGTCCGTCTGTCTGAGGCCGTCTGTCTCAGACCGTCTGTCTCTGTCCAACTGTCTCATCCCGTCTGTCTCTGCCCGCCTGTCTCAGACCGTGTCTCAGCCCGCCTGTCTCAGCCCGCCTGCCACAGACCGTCTGTCTCAGCCCGCCTGTCTCAGCCCGCCTGTCTCAGTCCGTCTGTCTGAGACCGTCTGTCTCAGACCAACTGTCTCAGCCCGCCTGTCTCAACCCGCCTGTCTCAGACCGTCTGTCTCAGACCGTCTGTCTCAGACCGTCTGTCTCTGTCCAACTGACTCATCCCGTCTGTCTCTGCCCGCCTGTCTCAGACCGTCTGTCTCATCCCGCCTGTCTCAGCCGGCCTGCCTCAGACCGTCTGTCTCAGCCCGCCTGTCTCAGCCCGCCTGTCTAAGTCCGTCTGTCTGAGACCGTCTGTCTCAGCCCATCTGTCTCAGACCGTTTGTCTCAGCCCGCCTGTCTGAGACCGTCTGTCTCAGACCAAGTGTCTCAGCCCGCCTGTCTCAGCCCGCCTGTCTCAGACCGTCTGTCTGAGACCGTCTGTCTCAGACCATCTGTCTCAGACCGTCTGTCTGAGAACGCCTGTCGCAACCCGCCTGTCTCAGTCCGTCTGTCTGAGACCGTCTGTCCCAGCCCATCTGTCTCAGACCGTCTGTCTCAGCCCGCCTGTCTGAGACCATCTGTCTCAGACCAACTGTCTCAGCCAGCCTGTCTCAGCCCGCCTGTCTCATACCGTCTGTCTGAGACCGTCTGTCTTAGCCCGCCTGTCGCAGCCCGCCTGTCTCAGCCCGCCTGTGTCAGCCCGCCTGCCTCAGACCGTCTGTCTCAGCCCGCCTGTCTCAGCCCGCCTGTCTCAGTCCGTCTGTCTGAGACAGTCTGTCTCAGCCCATCTGTCTCAGACCGTCTGTCTCAGCCCGCCTGTCTCAGCCCGCCTGTCTCAGTCCGTCTGTCTGAGACCGTCTGTCTCAGACCAACTGTCTCAGCCCGCCAGTGTTAGCCCGCCTGTCTCAGCCCGCCTGTCTCAGTCCGTCTGTCTGAGACCGTCTGTCTCGGACCATCTGTCTCAGACCGTCTGTCTGAGCCCGCCTGTCGCAGGCCGCCTGTCTCAGTCCGTCTGTCTGAGGCCGTCTGTCTCAGACCGTCTGTCTCTGTCCAACTGTCTCATCCCGTCTGTCTCTGCCCGCCTGTCTGAGATAGTCTGTCTCAGCCCATCTGTCTCAGACCGTCTGTCTGAGACCGTCTGTCTCAGACCAACTGTCTCAGCCCGCCTGTCTCAGCCCGCCTGTCTCAGCCCGCCTGTCTCAGCCCGCCTGTCTCAGTCCGTCTGTCTGAGATAGTCTGTCTCAGCCCATCTGTCTCAGACCGTCTGTCTCAGCCCGCCTGCCTCAGACCGTCTGTCTCAGACCAACTGTCTCAGACCGCCTGTCTCAGCCCGTCTGTCTCAGACCAACTGTCTCAGCCCGTCTGTCTCAGCCCGCCTGTCTCAGCCCGCCTGTCTCAGTCCGTCTGTCTGAGCCCGCCTGTCGGAGCCCGCCTGTCTCAGTCCGTCTGTTTGAGACCGTCTGTCTCAGACCAACTGCCTCAGCCCGCCTGCCTCAGACCGTCTGTCTCAGACCAACTGTCTCAGACCGCCTGTCTCAGCCCGTCTGTCTCAGACCAACTGTCTCAGCCCGTCTGTCTCAGCCCGCCTGTCTCAGCCCGCCTGTCTCAGTCCGTCTGTCTGAGCCCGCCTGTCCGAGTCCGCCTGTCTCAGTCCGTCTGTTTGAGACCGTCTGTCTCAGACCAACTGCCTCAGGCCGTCTGTCTCAGCCCGCCTGTCTCAGCCCGTCTGTCTGAGACCGTCTGTTTCAGCCCGCCTGTCTCAGCCCGCCTGTCTCAGTCCGTCTGTCTGAGACAGTCTGTCTCAGCCCATCTGTCTCAGACCGTCTGTCTCAGCCCGCCTGTCTCAGCCCGCCTGTCTCAGTCCGTCTGTCTGAGACCGTCTGTCTCAGACCAACTGTCTCAGCCCGCCTGTGTCATCCCGCCTGTCTCAGTCCGTCTGTCTGAGACCGTCTGTCTCAGCCCATCTGTCTCAGACCGTCTGTCTCCGCCCGCCTGTCTGAGACCGTCTGTCTCAGACCAACTGTCTCAGACCGTCAGTCTTAGCCGTCTGTCTCAGCCCGTCTGTCTCTGTCCATCTGTCTCTGTCCGTCTGACTCAGACCGTCTGTCTGAGACCGTCTGTCTCGGCCCGCCTGTCTCAGACCGTCTGTCTGAGACCGTCTGTCTCAGCCCATCTGTCTCAGACCGTCTGTCTCAGCCCGCCCGTCTCAGCCCGCCTGTCTCAGCCCGCCTGTCTAAGTCCGTCTGTCTGAGACCGTCTGTCTCAGCCCATCTGTCTCAGACCGTCTGTCTGAGAACGCCTGTCGCAACCCGCCTGTCTCACACCAACTGTCTCAGACCGCCTGTCTCAGCCCCCCTGTTTCAGACCAACTTTCTCAGCCCGCCTGTCTGAGCCCGCCTGTCGGAGCCCGCCTGTCTCAGTCCGTCTGTCTGAGACCGTCTGTCTCAGACCAACTGTCTCAGCCCGTCTGTCTCAGCCCGCCTGTCGAGGCCCGCCTGTCTCAGTCCGTCTGTTTGAGACCGTCTGTCTCAGACCAACTGCCTCAGGCCGCCTGTCTCAGACCGTCTGTCTCAGACCATCTGTCCCACACCATCTATCTCAGGCTGTCGGTCTTAGCCCGTCTGTCTCAGACCATCTGTCTCAGACCGCCGGTCTCAGACCGTCTGTCTCATGCCATCTGTCTCAGACCATCTGTCTCAGGCCGTCTGTCTCAGCCCGCCTGTCTCAGCCCGCCTGTCTCAGTCCGTCTGTCTCAGACCATCGGTCTCAGACCGTCTGTCTGAGCCCGTCTGGCGCAGCCCACCTGTCTCAGTCCGTCTGTCTGAGACCGTCTGTCTCAGCCCGCCTGTCTCAGCCCGCCTGTCTCAGTCCGTCTGTCTGAGACCGTCTGTCTCGGACCATCTGTCTCAGACCGTCTGTCTGAGCACGCCTGTCGCAGGCCGCCTGTCTCAGTCCGTCTGTCTGAGGCCGTCTGTCTCAGACCGTCTGTCTCTGTCCAACTGTCTCATCCCGTCTGTCTCTGCCCGCCTGTCTCAGACCGTGTCTCAGCCCGCCTGTCTCAGCCCGCCTGCCACAGACCGTCTGTCTCAGCCCGCCTGTCTCAGCCCGCCTGTCTCAGTCCGTCTGTCTGAGACCGTCTGTCTCAGACCAACTGTCTCAGCCCGCCTGTCTCAGCCCGCCTGTCTCAGACCGTCTGTCTCAGACCGTCTGTCTCAGACCGTCTGTCTCTGTCCAACTGACTCATCCCGTCTGTCTCTGCCCGCCTGTCTCAGACCGTCTGTCTCATCCCGCCTGTCTCAGCCCGCCTGTCTCAGCCCGCCTGTCTCAGCCCGCCTGTCTCTGTCCGACTGTCTGAGACCGTCTGTCTCAGACCATCTGTCTCAGACCGTCTGTCTGAGAACGCCTGTCGCAACCCGCCTGTCTCAGTCCGTCTGTCTGAGACCGTCTGTCTCAGCCCATCTGTCTCAGACCGTCTGTCTCAGCCCGCCTGTCTGAGACCGTCTGTCTCCGACCAACTGTCTCAGCCCGCAAGTCTCAGCCCGCCTGTATCAGTCCGTCTGTCTGAGACCGTCTGTCTCAGCCCATCTGTCTCAGCCCGCCTGTCTCACACCGTCTGTCTCAGACCGTCTGTCTGAGACCGTCTGTCTCAGCCCATCTGTCTCAGACCGTCTGTCTCAGCCCGCCTGTCTGAGACCGTCTGTCTCAGACCAACTGTCTCAGCCAGCCTGTCTCATCCCGCCTGTCTCATACCGTCTGTCTCGGACCGTCTGTCTCAGACCATCTGTCTCAGACCGTCTGTCTTAGCCCGCCTGTCGCAGCCCGCCTGTCTCAGTCCGTCTGCCTCAGACCACCTGTCTCAGCCCGCCTGTCTCAGCCCGCCTGTCTCAGACCGTCTGTCTCATGCCATCAGTCTCAGACCATCTGTCTCAGACCGCCTGTCTCAGCCCGCCTGTCTCAGCCCGCCTGCCTCAGACCGTCTGTCCTAGCCCGCCTGTCTCAGCCCGCCTGTCTTAGCCCGCCTGTCTCAGTCCGTCTGTCTGAGACCGTCTGTCTCAGACCATCTGTCTCAGACCGTCTGTCTGAGCCCCCCTGTCGCAGGCCGCCTGTCTCAGTCCGTTTGTCTGAGGCCGTCTGTCTCAGACCAACTGTCTCAGACCGCCTGCCTCAGACCGTCTGTCTCAGATCATCTGTCTCAGGCCATCTGTCTCAGACCGTCAGTCTTAGCCGTCTGTCTCAGCCCGTCTGTCTCTGTCCATCTGTCTCTGTCCGTCTGACTCAGACCGTCTGTCTGAGACCGTCTGTCACGGCCCGCCTGTCTCAGACCGTCTGTCTGAGACCGTCTGTCTCAGCCCATCTGTCTCAGACCGTCTGTCTCAGACCGTCAGTCTTAGCCGTCTGTCTCAGCCCGTCCGTCTCTGTCCATCTGTCTCTGTCCGTCTGACTCAGACCGTCTGTCTGAGACCGTCTGCCTCAGACCATCTGTATCAGACCGTCTGCATCAGACCATCTGTCTCAGACCGTCTGTCTTAGCCCGCCTGTCGCAGCCCGCCTGTCTCAGCCCGCCTGTCTCAGCCCGCCTGCCTCAGACCGTCTGTCTCAGGCCGCCTGTCTCAGCCCGCCTGTCTCAGCCCGCCTGTCTCAGTCCGTCTGTTTGAGACCGTCTGTCTCAGACCAACTGTCTCAGGCCGCCTGTCTCAGACCGTCTGTCTCAGACCATCTGTCCCACACCATCTATCTCAGGCTGTCGGTCTTAGCCCGTCTGTCTCAGACCATCTGACTCAGACCGCCGGTCTCAGACCGTCTGTCTCATGCCATCTGCCTCAGACCGTCTGTCTCAGCCCGCCTGTCTCAGCCCGCCTGTCTAAGTCCGTCTGTCTGAGACCGTCTGTCTCAGCCCATCTGTCTCAGACCGTTTGTCTCAGCCCGCCTGTCTGAGACCGTCTGTCTCAGACCAAGTGTCTCAGCCCGCCTGTCTCAGCCCGCCTGTCTCAGACCGTCTGTCTGAGACCGTCTGTCTCAGACCATCTGTCTCAGACCGTCTGTCTGAGAACGCCTGTCGCAACCCGCCTGTCTCAGTCCGTCTGTCTGAGACCGTCTGTCTCAGACCAACTGTCTCAAACCGCCTGTCTCAGCCCGCCTGTTTCAGACCAACTTTCTCAGCCCGCCTGTCTGAGCCCGCCTGTCGGAGCCCGCCTGTCTCAGTCCGTCTGTCTGAGACCGTCTGTCTCAGACCAACTGTCTCAGCCCGTCTGTCTCAGCCCGCCTGTCGAGGCCCGCCTGTCTCAGTCCGTCTGTTTGAGACCGTCTGTCTCAGACCAACTGCCTCAGGCCGCCTGTCTCAGACCGTCTGTCTCAGACCATCTGTCCCACACCATCTATCTCAGGCTGTCGGTCTTAGCCCGTCTGTCTCAGACCATCTGTCTCAGACCGCCGGTCTCAGACCGTCTGTCTCATGCCATCTGTCTCAGACCATCTGTCTCAGACCGTTTGTCTCAGCCCGCCTGTCTGAGACCGTCTGTCTCAGACCAAGTGTCTCAGCCCGCCTGTCTCAGCCCGCCTGTCTCAGACCGTCTGTCTGAGACCGTCTGTCTCAGACCATCTGTCTCAGACCGTCTGTCTGAGAACGCCTGTCGCAACCCGCCTGTCTCAGTCCGTCTGTCTGAGACCGTCTGTCTCAGACCAACTGTCTCAAACCGCCTGTCTCAGCCCGCCTGTTTCAGACCAACTTTCTCAGCCCGCCTGTCTGAGCCCGCCTGTCGGAGCCCGCCTGTCTCAGTCCGTCTGTCTGAGACCGTCTGTCTCAGACCAACTGTCTCAGCCCGTCTGTCTCAGCCCGCCTGTCGAGGCCCGCCTGTCTCAGTCCGTCTGTTTGAGACCGCCTGTCTCAGACCAACTGCCTCAGGCCGCCTGTCTCAGACCGTCTGTCTCAGACCATCTGTCCCACACCATCTATCTCAGGCTGTCGGTCTTAGCCCGTCTGTCTCAGACCATCTGTCTCAGACCGCCGGTCTCAGACCGTCTGTCTCATGCCATCTGTCTCAGACCATCTGTCTCAGGCCGTCTGTCTCAGCCCGCCTGTCTCAGCCCGCCTGTCTCAGTCCGTCTGTCTCAGACCATCTGTCTCAGACCGTCTGTCTGAGCCCGTCTGGCGCAGCCCACCTGTCTCAGTCCGTCTGTCTGAGACCGTCTGTCTCAGCCCGCCTGTCTCAGTCCGTCTGTCTGAGACAGTCTGTCTCAGCCCAAATGTCTCAGACCGTCTGTCTCAGCCCGCCTGTCTCAGTCCGTCTGTCTGAGACCGTCTGTCTCAGACCAACTGTCTCAGCCAGCCTGTGTCAGCCCGCCTGTCTCAGTCCGTCTGTCTGAGACCGCCTGTCTCAGCCCATCTGTCTCAGACCGTCTGTCTCCGCCCGCCTGTCTGAGACCGTCTGTCTCAGCCCATCTGTCTCAGCCCGCCTGTCTCAGCCCGCCTGTCTCTGCCCGTCTGTCTCAGACGGTCGGTCCCAGGCCGTGTGTCTCGGACCGTCTGTCTCGGAACGTCTGTCTCGGACCGTCTGTCTCGGACCGTCTGTCTCGGACCGTCTGTGTCAGACCATCTGTCTCAGACCAACTGTCTCAGACCGCCTGTCTCAGACCAACTGTCTCAGCCCGTCTGTCTCAGCCCTCCTGTCTCAGCCCGCCTGTCTCAGTCCGTCTGTCTGAGACCGTCTGTCTCAGACCATCTGTCTCAGACCGTCTGTCTTAGCCCGTCTGGCGCAGCCCACCTGTCTCAGTCCGTCTGTCTGAGACCGTCTGTCTCAGGCCATCTGTCTCAGACCGTCAGTCTTAGCCGTCTGTCTTAGCCCGTCTGACTCAGACCGTCTGCCTGAGACCGTCTGTCTCAGCCCGCCTGTCTCAGTCCGCCTGTCTCAGCCCGCCTGTCTCAGTCCGCCTGTCTCAGTCCGTCTGTCTGAGACCGTCTGTCTCAGACCAACTGTCTCAGCCAGACTGTCTCAGCAAGCCTGTCTCATACCGTCTGTCTCAGACCATCTGTCTCAGGCCATCTGTCTCAGACCGTCAGTCTTAGCCGTCTGTCTCAGCCGGTCTGTGTCTGTCCATCTGTCTCTGTCCGTCTGACTCAGACCGTCTGCCTGAGACCGTCTGTCTCAGCCCGCCTGTCTCAGTCCGCCTGCCTCAGACCGTCTGTCTCAGACCATCTGTCTCAGGCCATCTGTCTCAGACCGTCAGTCTTAGCCGTCTGTCTCAGCCCGTCTGTCTCTGTCCATCTGTCTCTGTCCGTCTGACTCAGACCGTCTGCCTGAGACCGTCTGTCTCGGCCCGCCTGTCTCAGACCGTCTGTCTGAGACCGTCTGTCTCAGCCCATCTGTCTCAGACCGTCTGTCTCAGCCCGCCCGTCTGAGACCGTCTGTCTCAGACCAACTGTCTCAGCCAGCCTGTATCATCCCGCCTGTCTCATACCGTCTGTCTGAGACCGTCTGCCTCAGACCATCTGTATCAGACCGTCTGCATCAGACCATCTGTCTCAGACCGTCTGTCTTAGCCCGCCTGTCGCAGCCCGCCTGTCTCAGCCCGCCTGTCTCAGCCCGCCTGCCTCAGACCGTCTGTCCTAGCCCGCCTGTCTCAGCCCGCCTGTCTTAGCCCGCCTGTCTCAGTCCGTCTGTCTGAGACCGTCTGTCTCAGACCATCTGTCTCAGACCGTCTGTCTGAGCCCCCCTGTCGCAGGCCGCCTGTCTCAGTCCGTTTGTCTGAGGCCGTCTGTCTCAGACCAACTGTCTCAGACCGCCTGCCTCAGACCGTCTGTCTCAGATCATCTGTCTCAGGCCATCTGTCTCAGACCGTCAGTCTTAGCCGTCTGTCTCAGCCCGTCTGTCTCTGTCCATCTGTCTCTGTCCGTCTGACTCAGACCGTCTGTCTGAGACCGTCTGTCACGGCCCGCCTGTCTCAGACCGTCTGTCTGAGACCGTCTGTCTCAGCCCATCTGTCTCAGACCGTCTGTCTCAGACCGTCAGTCTTAGCCGTCTGTCTCAGCCCGTCCGTCTCTGTCCATCTGTCTCTGTCCGTCTGACTCAGACCGTCTGTCTGAGACCGTCTGCCTCAGACCATCTGTATCAGACCGTCTGCATCAGACCATCTGTCTCAGACCGTCTGTCTTAGCCCGCCTGTCGCAGCCCGCCTGTCTCAGCCCGCCTGTCTCAGCCCGCCTGCCTCAGACCGTCTGTCTCAGGCCGCCTGTCTCAGCCCGCCTGTCTCAGCCCGCCTGTCTCAGTCCGTCTGTTTGAGACCGTCTGTCTCAGACCAACTGTCTCAGGCCGCCTGTCTCAGACCGTCTGTCTCAGACCATCTGTCCCACACCATCTATCTCAGGCTGTCGGTCTTAGCCCGTCTGTCTCAGACCATCTGACTCAGACCGCCGGTCTCAGACCGTCTGTCTCATGCCATCTGTCTCAGACCATCTGTCTCAGGCCGTCTGTCTCAGCCCGCCTGTCTCAGCCCGCCTGTCTCTGTCCGACTGTCTGAGACCGTCTGTCTCAGACCATCTGTCTCAGACCGTCTGTCTGAGAACGCCTGTCGCAACCCGCCTGTCTCAGTCCGTCTGTCTGAGACCGTCTGTCTCAGCCCATCTGTCTCAGACCGTCTGTCTCAGCCCGCCTGTCTGAGACCGTCTGTCTCCGACCAACTGTCTCAGCCCGCAAGTCTCAGCCCGCCTGTATCAGTCCGTCTGTCTGAGACCGTCTGTCTCAGCCCATCTGTCTCAGCCCGCCTGTCTCACACCGTCTGTCTCAGACCGTCTGTCTGAGACCGTCTGTCTCAGCCCATCTGTCTCAGACCGTCTGTCTCAGCCCGCCTGTCTGAGACCGTCTGTCTCAGACCAACTGTCTCAGCCAGCCTGTCTCATCCCGCCTGTCTCATACCGTCTGTCTCGGACCGTCTGTCTCAGACCATCTGTCTCAGACCGTCTGTCTTAGCCCGCCTGTCGCAGCCCGCCTGTCTCAGTCCGTCTGCCTCAGACCACCTGTCTCAGCCCGCCTGTCTCAGCCCGCCTGTCTCAGACCGTCTGTCTCATGCCATCAGTCTCAGACCATCTGTCTCAGACCGTCTGTCTCAGCCCGCCTGTCTCAGCCCGCCTGTCTCAGTACGTCTGTCTCAGACCGTCCGTCTCGCACCGTCTATCTCAGCCCGCCTGTCTCTGCCCGTCTGTCTCAGACGGTCTGTCCCAGGCCGTCTGTCTCGGACCGTCTGTCTGAGACCATCTGTCTCAGACGAACTGTCTCAGCGCGCCTGTCTCAGTCCGTCTGTCTGAGACCGTCTGTCTCGACCAACTGTCTCAGGCCGCCTGTCTCAGACCGTCTGTCTCAGACCATCTGTCCCACACCATCTATCTCAGGCTGTCGGTCTTAGACCGTCTGTGTCAGACCATCTGTCTCGGACCGTCCGTCTCAGACCAACTGTCTCACCCCGCCTGTCTCAGCCCGCCTGTCTCAGACCGTCCGTCTCGGACCGTCTGTCTGAGCCCGCCTGTCTCCGCCCGTCTGTCTCAGACGGTCTGTCCCAGGCCGTCTGTCTCGGACCGTCTGTCTCAGCCCGGCTGTCTCTGCCCGCCTGCCTGAGACCGTCTGTCTCAGACCATCTGTCTCAGACCATCTGTCTCAGACCAACTGTCTCAGACCGCGTGTCTCAGACCATCTGTCTCAGGCCGTCGGTCTTTGCCCGTCTGTCTCAGCCCGCCTGTCTCAGCCCGTCTGTCTCAGGTCGTCTGTCTGAGACCGTCTGTCTTAAACCAACTGTCTCAGGCCGCCTGTCGCAGGCCGTCTGTCTCAGACTATCTGTCCCACACCATCTATCTCAGGCTGTCGGTCTTAGCCCGTCTGTGTCAGACCATCTGTCTCAGACCAACTGTCTCAGACCGTCTGTCTCAGACCATCTGTCTCAGACCAACTGTCTCAGACCGCGTGTCTCAGACCATCTGTCTCAGGCCGTCGGTCTTTGCCCGTCTATCTCAGCCCGCCTGTCTCTGCCCGTCTGTCTCAGACGGTCTGTCCCAGGCCGTCTGTCTCGGACCGTCTGTCTCGGACCGTCTGTCTCAGACCATCTGTCTCAGACCAACTGTCTCAGCCCGCCTGTCTCAGTCCGTCTGTCTGAGACCGTCTGTCTCGACCAACTGTCTCAGGCCGCCTGTCTCAGACCGTCTGTCTCAGACCATCTGTCCCACACCATCTATCTCAGGCTGTCGGTCTTAGACCGTCTGTGTCAGACCATCTGTCTCGGACCGTCCGTCTCAGACCAACTGTCTCACCCCGCCTGTCTCAGCCCGCCTGTCTCAGACCGTCCGTCTCGGACCGTCTGTCTGAGCCCGCCTGTCTCCGCCCGTCTGTCTCAGACGGTCTGTCCCAGGCCGTCTGTCTCGGACCGTCTGTCTCACCCCGCCTGTCTCAGCCCGCCTGTCTCAGACCGTCCGTCTCGGACCGTCTGTCTCAGCCCGCCTGTCTCAGCCCGCGAGTCTCAGTCCGTCGGTCTCAGACCGTCTGTCTCAGACCGTCTGCCTCAGACCAACTGTCTCAGCCCGCATGTCTCAGACCGTCTGTCCTAGGCCGTCTGTCTCGGACCGTCTGTCTCGGACCGTCTGTCTCAGACCATCTGTCTCAGACCGTCTGTCTTAGCCCGCCTGTCGCAGCCCGCCTGTCTCAGTCCGTCTGCCTCAGACCACCTGTCTCAGCCCGCCTGTCTCAGCCCGCCTGTCTCAGACCGCCTGTCTCTGCCCGACAGTCTCAGACCGTCTGTCTCAGACCAACTGTCGCAGCCCGCCTGTCTCAGACCATCTGTCTCAGGCCGCCTGTCTCAGACCATCTGTCTCAGGCCGTCGGTCTTTGCCCGTCTGTCTCAGTCCGTCTGTCTGAGACGGTCTGTCTCGGACCAACTGTCTCAGCCCGCCTGTCTCAGACCATCTGTCTCAGGCCGTCGGTCTTTGCCCGTCTGTCTCAATCCGCCTGTCTCAGACCGTCTGTCTGAGCCCGCCTGTCGCAGCCCGCCTGTCTCAGTCCGTCTGTCTGAGAATGTCTGTCTCAGACCAACTGACTCAGCCCGCCTATCTCAGCCCGCCTGTCGCAGATCGTCTGTGTGAGACCGCCTGTCTCAGACCGTCTGTCTCAAACCATATGTCCCACACCATCTATCTCAGGCTGTCGGTCTTAGCCCGTCTGTCACAGACCATCTGTCTCAGACCGCCGGTCTCAGACCGTCTGTCTCATGCCGTCTGTGTCAGACCGTCAGTCTTAGCCCGTCTGTGTCAGCCCGTCTGTCTCTGTCCATATGTCTCTGTCCGTCTGACTCAGACCGTCTGTCTGAGACCGTCTGTCTCAGACCGTCTGTCTTAGCCCCCCTGTCGCAGCCCGCCTGTCTCAGTCCGTCTGTCTGAGACCGTCTGTCTCAGACCAACTGTCTCAGCCCGTCTGTCTCAGACCATCTGTCTCAGACCGTCAGTCTTAGCCCGTCTGTGTCAGCCCGTCTGTCTCTGTCCATATGTCTCTGTCCGTCTGACTCAGACCGTCTGTCTGAGACCGTCTGTCTCAGACCGTCTGTCTTAGCCCCCCTGTCGCAGCCCGCCTGTCTCAGTCCGTCTGTCTGAGACCGTCTGTCTCAGGCCGCCAGTCTCAGACCGTCTGTCTCAGACCATCTGTCCCACAAAATCTATCTCAGGCTGTCGGTCTTAGCCCGTCTGCCTCAGGCCATATGTCTCAGACCGTCAGTCTTAGCCTGTCTGTGTCAGCCCGTCTGTCTCTGTCCATATGTCTCTGTCCGTCTGACTCAGACCGTCTGTCTGAGACCGTCTGTCTCAGCCCGCCTGTCTGCACCCGCCTGTCTGCGACCCTCTGTCTCAGCCCGCCTGTCTCAGACCGTCTGTCTGAGACCGTCTGTCTCAGACCATCTGTCTCAGACCGTCTGTCTGAGCCCGACTGTCGCAGCCCGCATGTCTCAGTCCGTCTGTCTGAGACCGTCTGTCTCAGACCAACTGTCTCAGCCCGTCTGTCTCAGCCCGCCTGTCGAGGCCCGCCTGTCTCAGTCCGTCTGTTTGAGAACGTCTGTTTCAGACCAACTGTCTCAGGCCGCCTGTCTCGGACCGCCTGTCTCAGACCGTCTGTCTCAGACCATCTGTCTCAGGCCATCTGTCTCAGACCGTCAGTCTTAGCCCGTCTGTGTCAGCCCGTCTGTCTCTGTCCATATGTCTCTGTCCGTCTGACTCAGACCAACTGTCTCAGCCCGTCTGGCTCAGCCCGTCTGTCTCAACCCGCCTGTCTCAGTCCGTCTGTCTGAGACCCTCTGTCTCAGACCAACTGTCTCAGCCCGCCTGTCTCAGCCCGCCTGTCTCAGTCCGTCTGTCTCAGCTCGCCTGTTTCAGACTAACTTTCTCAGCCCGCCTGAGTCAGCCCGCCTGTCGCAGCCCGCCTGTCTCAGTCCGTCTGCCTCAGACCATCTGTCTCAGACCGTCTGCCTCAGACCATCTGTCTCAGACCGTCCGTCTGAGCCCGCCTGTCGCAGCCCGCCTGTCTCAGTCCGTCTGTCTGAGACTGTCTGTCTCAGACCAACTGCCTCAGCCCGCCTGTCTCAGTCCGTCTGCCTCAGACCATCTGTCTCAGACCGTCTGCCTCAGACCATCTGTCTCAGACCAACTGTCTCAGCCCGCCTGTCTCAGCCCGCCTGTCTCAGTCCGTCTGTCTCAGCTCGCCTGTTTCAGACCAACTTTCTCAGCCCGCCTGTCTCAGCCCGCCTGTCGCAGCCCGCCTGTCTCAGTCCGTCTGCCTCAGACCGTCTGCCTCAGACCATCTGTCTCAGACCGTCCGTCTGAGCCCGCCTGTCGCAGCCCGCCTGTCTCAGTCCGTCTGTCTGAGACTGTCTGTCTCAGACCAACTGTCTCAGCCCGCCTGTCTCAGCCCGCCTGTCTCAGACCGTCTGTCTGAGACCGTCTGTCTCAGACCATCTGTCTCAGACCGTCCGTCTGAGCCCGCCTGTCGCAGCCCGCCTGTCTCAGTCCGTCTGTCTGAGACTGTCTGTCTCAGACCAACTGTCTCAGACCGCCTGTCTCAGACCGTCTGTCTCAGACCGTCTGTCTCAGGCCATCTGTCTCAGACCGTCAGTCTTAGCCCGTTTGTCCCAGCCCGCCTGTCTCTTTCCATCTGTCTCTGTCCGTCTGTCTGAGACCGTCTGTCTCAGACCATCTGTCTCAGACCAACTGTCTCAGACCGCCAGCCTCAGACCGTCTGTCTCAGACCATCTGTCTCAGGCCGTCGGTCTTAGCCCGTCAGTCTGAGCCCGCCTGTCTCTGCCCGACAGTCTCAGACCGTCTGTCTCAGACCAACTGTCGCAGCCCGCCTGTCTCAGACCATCTGTCTCAGGCCGCCTGTCTCAGACCATCTGTCTCAGGCCGTCGGTCTTTGCCCGTCTGTCTCAGTCCGTCTGTCTGAGACCGTCTGTCTCAGACCAACTGTCTCAGCCCGCCTGTCTCAGACCATCTGTCTCAGGCCGTCGGTCTTTGCGCGTCTGTCTCAATCCGCCTGTCTCAGACCGTCTGTCTGAGCCCGCCTGTCGCAGCCCGCCTGTCTCAGTCCATCTGTCTGAGAATGTCTGTCTCAGACCAACTGACTCAGCCCGCCTATCTCAGCCCGCCTGTCGCAGATCGTCTGTGTGAGACCGCCTGTCTCAGACCGTCTGTCTCAAACCATATGTCCCACACCATCTATCTCAGGCTGTCGGTCTTAGCCCGTCTGTCACAGACCATCTGTCTCAGACCGCCGGTCTCAGACCGTCTGTCTCATGCCGTCTGTCTCAGACCGTCAGTCTTAGCCCGTCTGTGTCAGCCCGTCTGACTCAGCCCGCCTGTCGCAGCTCACCTGTCTCAGACCGTCTGTCTCAGACCATCTGTCCCACACCATCTGTCTCAGGCTGTCGGTCTTAGCCCCTCTGTCTCAGAACATCTGTCTCAGACCGTCAGTCTTAGCCCGTCTGTGTCAGCCCGTCTGTCTCTGTCCATATGTCCCACAAAATCTATCTCAGGCTGTCGGTCTTAGCCCGTCTGTCTCAGGCCATATGTCTCAGACCGTCAGTCTTAGCCCGTCTGTGTCTGCCCGTCTGTCTCTGTCCATATGTCTCTGTCCGTCTGACTCAGACCGTCTGTCTGAGACCGTCTGTCTCAGCCCGCCTGTCTGCACCCGCCTGTCTGCGACCCTCTGTCTCAGCCCGCCTGTCTCAGACCGTCTGTCTGAGACCGTCTGTCTCAGACCATCTGTCTCAGACCGTCTGTCTGAGCCCGCCTGTCGCAGCCCGCATGTCTCAGTCCGTCTGTCTGAGACCGTCTGTCTCAGACCAACTGTCTCAGCCCGTCTGTCTCAGCCCGCCTGTCGAGGCCCGCCTGTCTCAGTCCGTCTGTTTGAGAACGTCTGTTTCAGACCAACTGTCTCAGGCCGCCTGTCTCGGACCGCCTGTTTCAGACCGTCTGTCTCAGACCATCTGTCTCAGGCCATCTGTCTCAGACCGTTAGTCTTAGCCCGTCTGTGTCAGCCCGTCTGTCTCTGTCCATATGTCTCTGTCCGTCTGACTCAGACCAACTGTCTCAGCCCGTCTGGCTCAGCCCGCCTGTCTCAACCCGCCTGTCTCAGTCCGTCTGTCTGAGACCCTCTGTCTCAGACCAACTGTCTCAGCCCGCCTGTCTCAGCCCGCCTGTCTCAGTCCGTCTGTCTCAGCTCGCCTGTTTCAGACCAACTTTCTCAGCCCGCCTGAGTCAGCCCGCCTGTCGCAGCCCGCCTGTCTCAGTCCGTCTGCCTCAGACCATCTGTGTCAGACCGTCTGTCTCAGACCGTCTGTCTCAGACCAACTGTCTCAGCCCGATTGTCTCAGCCCGCCTGTCTCAGACCATCTGTATCAGACCGTCTGCCTTAGCCCGCCTGTCGCAGCCCGCCTGTCTCAGTCCGTCTGTCTGAGACCGTCTGTCTCAGACCAACTGTCTCAGCCCACCTGTCCCATCCCGCCTGTCCAGCCCGCCTGTCTCAGACCGTCTGTCTGAGACCGTGTGTCTCAGCCCGCCTGTCTCAGCCCGCCTGTTTCGGTCCGTCTGTCTGAGACCGTCTGTCTCAGACCGCCTGCCTCAGACCGTCTGTCTCAGACCATCTGTCTCAGGCCATCTGTCTCAGACCGTCAGCCTTAGCCGTCTGTCTCAGCCCGCCTGCCTCTGTCCATCTGTCTCTGTCCGTCTGACTCAGACCGTCTGTCTCAGACCAACTGTCTCAGCCAGCCTGTCTCAGCCCGCCTGTCTCAGCCCGCCTGTCTCAGCCCGCCTGTCTCAGCCCGCCTGTCTCAGCCCGTCTGTCTGAGACCGTCTGTCTCAGACCAACTGTCTCAGCCCGCCTGTCTCAGCCCGCCTGTCTCATACCGTCTGTCTGAGACCGTCTGCCTCAGACCATCTGTATCAGACCGTCTCCATCAGACCATCTGTCTCAGACCGTCTGCCTTAGCCCGCCTGTCGCAGCCCGCCTGTCTCAGCCCGTCTGTCTCAGCCCGTCTGCCTCAGCCCGTCTGCCTCAGACCGTCTGTCTCAGCCCGCCTGTCTCAGCCCGCCTGTCTAAGTCCGTCTGTCTGAGACCGTCTGTCTCAGCCCATCTGTCTCAGACCGTCTGTCTCAGCCCGCCTGTCGCAGGCCGCCTGTCTCAGTCCGTCTGTCTGAGGCCGTCTGTCTCAGACCGTCTGTCTCTGTCCAACTGTCTCATCCCGTCTGTCTCTGCCCGCCTGTCTCAGACCGTCTGTCTCAGCCCGCCTGTCTCAGCCCGCCTGCCTCAGACCGTCTGTCTCAGCCCGCCTGTCTCAGCCCGCCTGTCTCAGTCCGTCTGTCTGAGACCGTCTGTCTCAGCCCATCTGTCTCAGACCTTCTGTCTCAGCCCGCCTGTCTGAGACCGTCTGTCTCAGACAAACTGTCTCAGCCCGCCTGTCTCAGCCCGCCTGTCTCAGACCGTCTGTCTCAGACCGTCTGTCTCTGTCCAACTGTCTCATCCCGTCTGTCTCTGCCCGCCTGTCTCAAACCGTCTGTCTCATCCCGCCTGTCTCAGCCCGCCTGCCTCAGACCGTCTGTCACAGCCCGCCTGTCTCAGCCCGCCTGTCTAAGTCCGTCTGTCTGAGACCGTCTGTCTCAGACCAAGTGTCTCAGCCCGCCTGTCTCAGCCCGCCTGTCTCAGACCGTCTGTCTGAGACCGTCTGTCTCAGACCATCTGTCTCAGACCGTCTGTCTGAGAAAGCCTGTCGCCACCCGCCTGTCTCAGTACGTCTGTCTGAGACCGTCTGTCTCAGACCAACTGTCTCAGACCGCCTGTCTCAGCCCGCCTGTTTCAGACCAACTTTCTCAGCCCGCCTGTCTCAGCCCGCCAGTCTCAGACCGCCTGTCTGAGACCGTCAGTCTCAGACCATCTGTCTCAGACCAACTGTCTCAGCCCGCCAGTGTTAGCCTGCCTGTCTCAGCCCGCCTGTCTCAGTCCGTCTGTCTGAGACCGTCTGTCTCGGACTATCTGTCTCAGACCGTCTGTCTGAGCCCGCCTGTCGCAGGCCGCCTGTCTCAGTCCGTCTGTCTGAGGCCGTCTGTCTCAGACCGTCTGTCTCTGTCCAACTGTCTCATCCCGTCTGTCTCTGCCCGCCTGTCTGAGATAGTCTGTCTCAGCCCATCTGTCTCAGACCGTCTGTCTGAGACCGTCTGTCTCAGACCAACTGTCTCAGCCCGCCTGTCTCAGCCCGCCTGTCTCAGCCCGCCTGTCTCAGCCCGCCTGTCTCAGTCCGTCTGTCTGAGATAGTCTGTCTCAGCCCATCTGTCTCAGACCGTCTGTCTCAGCCCGCCTGTCGAGGCCCGCCTGTCTCAGTCTGTCTGTTTGAGACCGTCTGTCTCATACCAACTGCCTCAGGCCGCCTGTCTCAGACCGTCTGTCTCTTACCATCTGTCTCAGACCGCCGGTCTCAGACCGTCTGTCTCATGCCATCTGTCTCAGACCATCTGTCTCAGGCCGTCTGTCTCAGCCCGCCTGTCTCAGCCCGCCTGGCTCAGTCCGTCTGTCTCAGACCATCTGTCTCAGACCGTCTGTCTGAGCCCGTCTGGCGCAGCCCACCTGTCTCAGTCCGTCTGTCTGAGACCGTCTGTCTCAGACCGTCTGTCTGAGACCGTCTGTCTCAGACCATCTGTCTCAGACCGTCTGTCTGAGCCCGCCTGTCGCAGCCCGCATGTCTCAGTCCGTCTGTCTGAGACCGTCTGTCTCAGACCAACTGTCTCAGCCCGTCTGTCTCAGCCCGCCTGTCGAGGCCCGCCTGTCACAGTCCGTCTGTTTGAGAACGTCTGTTTCAGACCAACTGTCTCAGGCCGCCTGTCTCGGACCGCCTGTTTCAGACCGTCTGTCTCAGACCATCTGTCTCAGGCCATCTGTCTCAGACCGTCAGTCTTAGCCCGTCTGTGTCAGCCCGTCTGTCTCTGTCCATATGTCTCTGTCCGTCTGACTCAGACCAACTGTCTCAGCCCGTCTGGCTCAGCCCGCCTGTCTCAACCCGCCTGTCTCAGTCCGTCTGTCTGAGACCCTCTGTCTCAGACCAACTGTCTCAGCCCGCCTGTCTCAGCCCGCCTGTCTCAGTCCGTCTGTCTCAGCTCGCCTGTTTCAGACCAACTTTCTCAGCCCGCCTGAGTCAGCCCGCCTGTCGCAGCCCGCCTGTCTCAGTCCGTCTGCCTCAGACCATCTGTGTCAGACCGTCTGTCTCAGACCGTCTGTCTCAGACCAACTGTCTCAGCCCGATTGTCTCAGCCCGCCTGTCTCAGACCATCTGTATCAGACCGTCTGCCTTAGCCCGCCTGTCGCAGCCCGCCTGTCTCAGTCCGTCTGTCTGAGACCGTCTGTCTCAGACCAACTGTCTCAGCCCACCTGTCCCATCCCGCCTGTCCAGCCCGCCTGTCTCAGACCGTCTGTCTGAGACCGTGTGTCTCAGCCCGCCTGTCTCAGCCCGCCTGTTTCGGTCCGTCTGTCTGAGACCGTCTGTCTCAGACCGCCTGCCTCAGACCGTCTGTCTCAGACCATCTGCCTCAGGCCATCTGTCTCAGACCGTCAGCCTTAGCCGTCTGTCTCAGCCCGCCTGCCTCTGTCCATCTGTCTCTGTCCGTCTGACTCAGACCGTCTGTCTCAGACCAACTGTCTCAGCCAGCCTGTCTCAGCCCGCCTGTCTCAGCCCGCCTGTCTCAGCCCGCCTGTCTCAGCCCGCCTGTCTCAGCCCGTCTGTCTGAGACCGTCTGTCTCAGACCAACTGTCTCAGCCCGCCTGTCTCAGCCCGCCTGTCTCATACCGTCTGTCTGAGACCGTCTGCCTCAGACCATCTGTATCAGACCGTCTCCATCAGACCATCTGTCTCAGACCGTCTGCCTTAGCCCGCCTGTCGCAGCCCGCCTGTCTCAGCCCGTCTGTCTCAGCCCGTCTGCCTCAGCCCGTCTGCCTCAGACCGTCTGTCTCAGCCCGCCTGTCTCAGCCCGCCTGTCTAAGTCCGTCTGTCTGAGACCGTCTGTCTCAGCCCATCTGTCTCAGACCGTCTGTCTCAGCCCGCCTGTCGCAGGCCGCCTGTCTCAGTCCGTCTGTCTGAGGCCGTCTGTCTCAGACCGTCTGTCTCTGTCCAACTGTCTCATCCCGTCTGTCTCTGCCCGCCTGTCTCAGACCGTCTGTCTCAGCCCGCCTGTCTCAGCCCGCCTGCCTCAGACCGTCTGTCTCAGCCCGCCTGTCTCAGCCCGCCTGTCTCAGTCCGTCTGTCTGAGACCGTCTGTCTCAGCCCATCTGTCTCAGACCTTCTGTCTCAGCCCGCCTGTCTGAGACCGTCTGCCTCAGACAAACTGTCTCAGCCCGCCTGTCTCAGCCCGCCTGTCTCAGACCGTCTGTCTCAGACCGTCTGTCTCTGTCCAACTGTCTCATCCCGTCTGTCTCTGCCCGCCTGTCTCAGACCGTCTGTCTCATCCCGCCTGTCTCAGCCCGCCTGCCTCAGACCGTCTGTCACAGCCCGCCTGTCTCAGCCCGCCTGTCTCAGACCGTCTGTCTGAGACCGTCTGTCTCAGACCATCTGTCTCAGACCGTCTGTCTGAGAAAGCCTGTCGCCACCCGCCTGTCTCAGTACGTCTGTCTGAGACCGTCTGTCTCAGACCAACTGTCTCAGACCGCCTGTCTCTGCCCGCCTGTTTCAGACCAACTTTCTCAGCCCGCCTGTCTCAGCCCGCCAGTCTCAGACCGCCTGTCTGAGACCGTCAGTCTCAGACCATCTGTCTCAGACCAACTGTCTCAGCCCGCCAGTGTTAGCCTGCCTGTCTCAGCCCGCCTGTCTCAGTCCGTCTGTCTGAGACCGTCTGTCTCGGACTATCTGTCTCAGACCGTCTGTCTGAGCCCGCCTGTCGCAGGCCGCCTGTCTCAGTCCGTCTGTCTGAGGCCGTCTGTCTCAGACCGTCTGTCTCTGTCCAACTGTCTCATCCCGTCTGTCTCTGCCCGCCTGTCTGAGATAGTCTGTCTCAGCCCATCTGTCTCAGACCGTCTGTCTGAGACCGTCTGTCTCAGACCAACTGTCTCAGCCCGCCTGTCTCAGCCCGCCTGTCTCAGCCCGCCTGTCTCAGCCCGCCTGTCTCAGTCCGTCTGTCTGAGATAGTCTGTCTCAGCCCATCTGTCTCAGACCGTCTGTCTCAGCCCGCCTGTCGAGGCCCGCCTGTCTCAGTCTGTCTGTTTGAGACCGTCTGTCTCATACCAACTGCCTCAGGCCGCCTGTCTCAGACCGTCTGTCTCTTACCATCTGTCTCAGACCGCCGGTCTCAGACCGTCTGTCTCATGCCATCTGTCTCAGACCATCTGTCTCAGGCCGTCTGTCTCAGCCCGCCTGTCTCAGCCCGCCTGGCTCAGTCCGTCTGTCTCAGACCATCTGTCTCAGACCGTCTGTCTGAGCCCGTCTGGCGCAGCCCACCTGTCTCAGTCCGTCTGTCTGAGACCGTCTGTCTCAGACCGTCTGTCTGAGACCGTCTGTCTCAGACCATCTGTCTCAGACCGTCTGTCTGAGCCCGCCTGTCGCAGCCCGCATGTCTCAGTCCGTCTGTCTGAGACCGTCTGTCTCAGACCAACTGTCTCAGCCCGTCTGTCTCAGCCCGCCTGTCGAGGCCCGCCTGTCACAGTCCGTCTGTTTGAGAACGTCTGTTTCAGACCAACTGTCTCAGGCCGCCTGTCTCGGACCGCCTGTTTCAGACCGTCTGTCTCAGACCATCTGTCTCAGGCCATCTGTCTCAGACCGTCAGTCTTAGCCCGTCTGTGTCAGCCCGTCTGTCTCTGTCCATATGTCTCTGTCCGTCTGACTCAGACCAACTGTCTCAGCCCGTCTGGCTCAGCCCGCCTGTCTCAACCCGCCTGTCTCAGTCCGTCTGTCTGAGACCCTCTGTCTCAGACCAACTGTCTCAGCCCGCCTGTCTCAGCCCGCCTGTCTCAGTCCGTCTGTCTCAGCTCGCCTGTTTCAGACCAACTTTCTCAGCCCGCCTGAGTCAGCCCGCCTGTCGCAGCCCGCCTGTCTCAGTCCGTCTGCCTCAGACCATCTGTGTCAGCCCGCCTGTCTCAGTCCGTCTGTCTCAGCTCGCCTGTCTCAGACCAACTGTCTCAGCCCGATTGTCTCAGCCCGCCTGTCTCAGACCATCTGTATCAGACCGTCTGCCTTAGCCCGCCTGTCGCAGCCCGCCTGTCTCAGTCCGTCTGTCTGAGACCGTCTGTCTCAGACCAACTGTCTCAGCCCACCTGTCCCATCCCGCCTGTCGAGCCCGCCTGTCTCAGACCGTCTGTCTGAGACCGTGTGTCTCAGCCCGCCTGTCTCAGCCCGCCTGTTTCGGTCCGTCTGTCTGAGACCGTCTGTCTCAGACCGCCTGCCTCAGACCGTCTGTCTCAGACCATCTGTCTCAGGCCATCTGTCTCAGACCGTCAGCCTTAGCCGTCTGTCTCAGCCCGCCTGCCTCTGTCCATCTGTCTCTGTCCGTCTGACTCAGACCGTCTGTCTCAGACCAACTGTCTCAGCCAGCCTGTCTCAGCCCGCCTGTCTCAGCCCGCCTGTCTCAGCCCGCCTGTCTCAGCCCGTCTGTCTGAGACCGTCTGTCTCAGACCAACTGTCTCAGCCCGCCTGTCTCAGCCCGCCTGTCTCATACCGTCTGTCTGAGACCGTCTGCCTCAGACCATCTGTATCAGACCGTCTCCATCAGACCATCTGTCTCAGACCGTCTGCCTTAGCCCGCCTGTCGCAGCCCGCCTGTCTCAGCCCGTCTGTCTCAGCCCGTCTGCCTCAGCCCGTCTGCCTCAGACCGTCTGTCTCAGCCCGCCTGTCTCAGCCCGCCTGTCTAAGTCCGTCTGTCTGAGACCGTCTGTCTCAGCCCATCTGTCTCAGACCGTCTGTCTCAGCCCGCCTGTCGCAGGCCGCCTGTCTCAGTCCGTCTGTCTGAGGCCGTCTGTCTCAGACCGTCTGTCTCTGTCCAACTGTCTCATCCCGTCTGTCTCTGCCCGCCTGTCTCAGACCGTCTGTCTCAGCCCGCCTGTCTCAGCCCGCCTGCCTCAGACCGTCTGTCTCAGCCCGCCTGTCTCAGCCCGCCTGTCTCAGTCCGTCTGTCTGAGACCGTCTGTCTCAGCCCATCTGTCTCAGACCTTCTGTCTCAGCCCGCCTGTCTGAGACCGTCTGCCTCAGACAAACTGTCTCAGCCCGCCTGTCTCAGCCCGCCTGTCTCAGACCGTCTGTCTCAGACCGTCTGTCTCTGTCCAACTGTCTCATCCCGTCTGTCTCTGCCCGCCTGTCTCAGACCGTCTGTCTCATCCCGCCTGTCTCAGCCCGCCTGCCTCAGACCGTCTGTCACAGCCCGCCTGTCTCAGCCCGCCTGTCTAAGTCCGTCTGTCTGAGACCGTCTGTCTCAGACCAAGTGTCTCAGCCCGCCTGTCTCAGCCCGCCTGTCTCAGACCGTCTGTCTGAGACCGTCTGTCTCAGACCATCTGTCTCAGACCGTCTGTCTGAGAAAGCCTGTCGCCACCCGCCTGTCTCAGTACGTCTGTCTGAGACCGTCTGTCTCAGACCAACTGTCTCAGACCGCCTGTCTCAGCCCGCCTGTTTCAGACCAACTTTCTCAGCCCGCCAGTCTCAGCCCGCCAGTCTCAGACCGCCTGTCTGAGACCGTCAGTCTCAGACCATCTGTCTCAGACCAACTGTCTCAGCCCGCCAGTGTTAGCCTGCCTGTCTCAGCCCGCCTGTCTCAGTCCGTCTGTCTGAGACCGTCTGTCTCGGACTATCTGTCTCAGACCGTCTGTCTGAGCCCGCCTGTCGCAGGCCGCCTGTCTCAGTCCGTCTGTCTGAGGCCGTCTGTCTCAGACCGTCTGTCTCTGTCCAACTGTCTCATCCCGTCTGTCTCTGCCCGCCTGTCTGAGATAGTCTGTCTCAGCCCATCTGTCTCAGACCGTCTGTCTGAGACCGTCTGTCTCAGACCAACTGTCTCAGCCCGCCTGTCTCAGCCCGCCTGTCTCAGCCCGCCTGTCTCAGCCCGCCTGTCTCAGTCCGTCTGTCTGAGATAGTCTGTCTCAGCCCATCTGTCTCAGACCGTCTGTCTCAGCCCGCCTGTCGAGGCCCGCCTGTCTCAGTCTGTCTGTTTGAGACCGTCTGTCTCATACCAACTGCCTCAGGCCGCCTGTCTCAGACCGTCTGTCTCTTACCATCTGTCTCAGACCGCCGGTCTCAGACCGTCTGTCTCATGCCATCTGTCTCAGACCATCTGTCTCAGGCCGTCTGTCTCAGCCCGCCTGTCTCAGCCCGCCTGGCTCAGTCCGTCTGTCTCAGACCATCTGTCTCAGACCGTCTGTCTGACCCCGTCTGGCGCAGCCCACCTGTCTCAGTCCGTCTGTCTGAGACCGTCTGTCTCAGCCCGCCTGTCTCAGCCCGCCTGTCTCAGTCCGTCTGTCTGAGACAGTCTGTCTCAGCCCATCTGTCTCAGACCGTCTGTCTCAGCCCGCCTGTCTCAGCCCGCCTGTCTCAGTCCGTCTGTCTGAGACCGTCTGTCCCAGCCCATCTGTCTCAGACCGTCTGTCTCAGCCCGCCTGTCTGAGACCATCTGTCTCAGACCAACTGTCTCAGCCAGCCTGTCTCAGCCCGCCTGTCTCATACCGTCTGTCTGAGACCGTCTGTCTTAGCCCGCCTGTCGCAGCCCGCCTGTCTCAGCCCGCCTGTCTCAGCCCGCCTGCCTCAGACCGTCTGTGTCAGCCCGCCTGTCTCAGCCCGCCTGTCTCAGTCCGTCTGTCTGAGACAGTCTGTCTCAGCCCATCTGTCTCAGACCGTCTGTCTCAGCCCGCCTGTCTCAGCCCGCCTGTCTCAGTCCGGCTGTCTGAGACCGTCTGTCTCAGACCAACTGTCTCAGCCCGCCAGTGTTAGCCCGCCTGTCTCAGCCCGCCTGTCTCAGTCCGTCTGTCTGAGACCGTCTGTCTCGGACCATCTGTCTCAGACCGTCTGTCTGAGCCCGCCTGTCGCAGGCCGCCTGTCTCAGTCCGTCTGTCTGAGGCCGTCTGTCTCAGACCGTCTGTCTCTGTCCAACTGTCTCATCCCGTCTGTCTCTGCCCGCCTGTCTGAGATAGTCTGTCTCAGCCCATCTGTCTCAGACCGTCTGTCTGAGACCGTCTGTCTCAGACCAACTGTCTCAGCCCGCCTGTCTCAGCCCGCCTGTCTCAGCCCGCCTGTCTCAGACCGTCTGTCTGAGACCGTCTGTCTCAGACCGTCTGTCTCAGCCCGCCTGTCTGAGGCCGTCTGTCTCAGACCAACTGTCTCACCCCGCCTGCCTCAGACCGTCTGTCTCAGACCATCTGTCTCAGGCCATCTGTCTCTGTCCGTCTGTCTCAGCCCGCCTGTCTCAGCCCGCCTGTCTCAGCCCGCCTGTCTCAGACCGTCTGTCTGAGACCGTCCGTCTCAGACCATCTGTCTCAGACCGTCTGTCTGAGAACGCCTGTCTCAGCCCGCCTGTCTCAGTCCGTCTGTTTGAGACCGTCTGTCTCAGACCAACTGTCTCAGGCTGCCTGCCTCAGACCGTCTGTCTCAGACCATCTGTCTCAGGCCATCTGTCTCTGTCCGTCTGTCTCAGCCGGCCTGTCTCAGCCCGCCTGTCTCAGCCCGCCTGTCTCAGACCGTCTGTCTGAGACCGTCTGTCTCAGACCATCTGTCTCAGACCGCCTGTCTCAGCCCGCCTGTTTCAGACCAACTTTCTCAGCCCGCCTGTCTCAGCCCGCCTGTCTCAGACCGTCTGTCTGAGACCGTCTGTCTCAGACCATCTGTCTCAGACCGTCTGTCTGAGCCCGCCTGTCGCAGCCCGCCTGTCTCAGTCCGTCTGTTTGAGACCGTCTGTCTCAGACCAACTGTCTCAGGCTGCCTGTCTCAGACCGTCTGTCTCAGACCATCTGTCCCACACCATCTATCTCAGGCTGTCGGTCTTAGCCCGTCTGTCTCTGACCATCTGACTCAGACCGCCGGTCTCAGACCGTCTGTCTCAGACCGTCTGTCTCAGCCCGCCTGTGTAAGACCGTCTGTCTCAGACCAACTGTCTCAGCCCGCCTGTCTCAGCCCGCCTGTCTCAGACCATCTGTCTCAGACCGTCTGTCTGAGCCCGCCTGTCGCAGGCCGCCTGTCTCAGTCCGTCTGTCTGAGGCCGTCTGTCTCAGACCGCCTGTCTCAGACCGTCTGTCTCAGACCGTCTGTCTCTGTCCAACTGTCTCATCCCGTCTGTCTCTGCCCGCCTGTCTCAGACCGTCTTTCTCAGCCCACCTGTCTCAGCCCGCCTGCCTCAGTCCGTCTGTCTCAGCACGCCAGTCTCAGCCCGCCTGTCTCAGTCCGTCTGTCTGAGACCGTCTGTCTCAGCCCATCTGTCTCAGACCGTCTGTCTCAGCCCGCCTGTCTGAGACCGTCTGTCTCAGACCAACTGTCTCAGCCCGCCTGTCTCAGCCCGCCTGTCTCAGACCGTCTGTCTGAGACCGTCTGTCTCAGACCATGTGTCTCAGACCGTCTGTCTGAGAACGCCTGTCGCAACCCGCCTGTCTCAGTCCGTCTGTCTCAGACCAACTGTCTCAGACCGCCTGTCTCAGCCCGCCTGTCTCATACCGTCTGTCTGAGACCGTCTGCCTCAGACCATCTGTCTCAGACCGTCTGCCTCAGACCATCTGTCTCAGACCGTCTGTCTTAGCCCGCCTGTCGCAGCCCGCCTGTCTCAGCCCGCCTGTCTCAGCCCGCCTGCCTCAGAACGTCTGTCTCAGCCCGCCTGTCTCAGCCCGCCTGTCTCAGTCCGTCTGTCTGAGACCGTCTGTCTCAGACCCTCTGTCTCAGCCCGCCTGTCTCAGACCGTCTGTCTCAGACCGCCTGCCTCAGACCGTCTGTCTCAGACCATCTGTCTCAGGCCATCTGTCTCAGACCGTCAGGCTTAGCCGTCTGTCTCAGCCCGCCTGTCTCTGTCCATCTGTCTCTGTCCGTCTGACTCAGACCGTCTGTCTCAGCCTGCCTGTCTCAGCCTGCCTGTCTCAGCCCGCCTGTCTCTGCCCGTCTGTCTCAGACGGTCTGTCCCAGGCCGTGTGTCTCGGACCGTCTGTCTCGGAACGTCTGTCTCAGACCAACTGTCTCAGACCGCCTGTCTCAGACCGTCTGTCTCAGCCCATCTGTCTCAGACCGTCTGTCTCAGCCCGCCTGTCTGAGACCGTCTGTCTCAGACCAACTGTCTCAGCCCGTCTGTCTCAGCCCGCCTGTCTCAGCCCGCCTGTCTCAGTCCGTCTGTCTGAGACCGTCTGTCTCAGACCAAATGTCTCAGCCCGTCTGTGTCAGCCCGCCTGTCTCAGACCGTCTGTCTGAGACCGTCTGTCTCAGACCATCTGTCTCAGACCGCCTGTCTCAGCCCGCCTGTCTCAGCCCGTCTGTCTGAAACAGTCTGTCTCAGCCCAAATGTCTCAGACCGTCTGTCTCAGCCCGCCTGTCTCAGCCCGCCTGTCTCAGTCCGTCTGTCTGAGACCGTCTGTCTCAGACCAAATGTCTCAGCCCGTCTGTGTCAGCCCGCCTGTCTCAGCCCGCCTGTCTGAGCCCGCCTGTCGCAGGCCGCCTGTCACAGTCCGTCTGTCTGAGGCCGTCTGTCTCAGACCAACTGTCTCAGCCCGCCTGTCTCAGCTCGCCTGTCTCAGACCGCCTGTCTCAGTCCGTCTGTCTGAGGCCGTCTGTCTCAGACCGTCTGTCTCTGTCCAACTGTCTCATCCCGTCTGTCTCTGCCCGCCTGTCTCAGCCCGCCTGTCTCAGACCATGTGTCTCAGACCGTCAGTCTGAGAACGCCTGTCGCAACCCGCCTGTCTCAGTCCGTCTTTCTCAGACCAACTGTCTCAGACCGCCTGTCTCAGCCCGCCTGTCTCATACCGTCTGTCTGAGACCGTCTGCCTCTGACCATCTGTCTCAGACCGTCTGCCTCAGACCATCTGTCTCAGACCGTCTGTCTTAGCCCGCCTGTCGCAGCCCGCCTGTCTCAGCCCGCCTGTCTCAGCCCGCCTGCCTCAGACCGTCTGTCTCAGCCCGCCATTCTCAGCCCGCCTGTCTCAGCTCGCCTGTCGCAGGCCGCCTGTCTCAGTCCGTCTGTCTGAGGCCGTCTGTCTCAGACCAACTGTCTCAGACCGCCTGTCTCAGACCGTCTGTCTCAGACCGTCTGTCTCTGTCCAACTGTCTCATCCCGTCTGTCTCTGCCCGCCTGTCTCAGACCGTCTGTCTCAGCCCGCCTGTCTCAGCCCGCCTGTCTCAGACCGCCTGTCTCAGCCCGCCTGCCTCAGACCTTCTGTCTCAGCCCGCCATTCTCAGCCCGCCTGTCTCAGACCGTCTGTCTGAGACCATCTGTCTCAGACCGTCTGTCTCAGACCGTCTGTCGCAGTCCGCCTGTCTCAGCCCGCCTGTGTCAGTCCGTCTGTCTGAGACCGTCTGTCTCAGACCAACTGTCTCAGCCCGCCTGTCTCAGCCCGCCTGCCTCAGACCGTCTGTCCGAGACCGTCTGTCTCAGACCATCTGTCTCAGACCGTCTGTCTCAGCCCGCCTGTCGCAGCCCGCCTGTCTCAGCCCGCCTGTCTCAGTCCGTCTGTCTGAGACCGCCTGTCTCTGCCCGACAGTCTCAGACCGTCTGTCTGAGACCATCTGTCTCAGACCGTCTGTCTCAGCCCGCCTGTCGCAGCCCGCCTGTCTCAGCCCGCCTGTCTCAGTCCGTCTGTCTGAGACCGTCTGTCTCAGACCAACTGTCTCAGCCCGCCTGTCTCAGCCCGCCTGCCTCAGACCGTCTGTCTGAGACCGTCTGTCTGAGACCGTCTGTCTCAGTCCATCTGTCTCTGACCGTCTGTCTGAGAACGCCTGTCGCAGCCCGCCTGTCTCAGTCCGTCTGTCTCAGCCCGCCTGTTTCAGACCAACTTTCTCAGCCCGCCCGTCTCAGCCCGCGTGTCACAGACCGTCTGTCTGAGACCGTCTGTGTCAGCCCGTCTGTCTCTGTCCATATGTCTCTGTCCGTCTGACTCAGACCGTCCGTCTGAGACCGTCTGTCTCAGACCAACTGTCTCAGCCCGTCTGTCTCAGCCCGCCTGTCGAGGCCCGCCTGTCTCAGTCCGTCTGTTTGAGAACGTCTGCTTCAGACCAACTGTCTCAGGCCGCCTGTCTCGGACCGCCTGTCTCAGATCGTCTGTCTCAGACCATCTGTCTCAGGCCATCTGTCTCAGACCGTCAGTCTTAGCACGTCTGTGTCAGCCTGTCTGTCTCTGTCCATATGTCTCTGTCCGTCTGACTCAGACCAACTGTCTCAGCCCGTCGGTCTTAGCCCGTCTGTCTGAGCCCGCCTGTCTCAGCCCGCCTGTCTCAGTCCGTCTGTCTGAGACCGTCTGTCTCAGACCATCTGTCTCAGACCGTCTGTCTCTGTCGAACTGTCTCATCCCGTCTGTCTCTGCCCGTCTGTCTCAGACCGTCTGTCTCAGACCCACTGTCGCAACCGCCTGTCTCAGCCCGCCTGTCTCAGACCGTCTGTCTGAGACCGTCTGTCTCAGACCATCTGTCTCAGACCGTCTGTGTCAGCCCGTCTGTCTCTGTCCATATGTCTCTGTCCGTCTGACTCAGACCGTCCGTCTGAGACCGTCTGTAGCAGACCAACTGTCTCAGCCCGTCTGTCTGAGCCCGCCTGTCGCAGCCCGCCTGTCTCAGTCCGTCTGTCTGAGACCGTCTGTCTCAGACCAACTGTCTCAGCCCGCCTGTCTCAGCCCGCCTGCCTCAGACCGTCTGTCTGAGACCGTCTGTCTCAGACCATCTGTCTCTGACCGTCTGTCTGAGAACGCCTGTCGCAGCCCGCCTGTCTCAGTCCGTCTGTCTCAGCCCGCCTGTTTCAGACCAACTTTCTCAGCCCGCCCGTCTCAGCCCGCGTGTCACAGACCGTCTGTCTGAGACCGTCTGTGTCAGCCCGTCTGTCTCTGTCCATATGTCTCTGTCCGTCTGACTCAGACCGTCCGTCTGAGACCGTCTGTCTCAGACCAACTGTCTCAGCCCGTCTGTCTCAGCCCGCCTGTCGAGGCCCGCCTGTCTCAGTCCGTCTGTTTGAGACCGTCTGTCTCAGACCATCTGTCTCAGACCGTCTGTGTCAGCCCGTCTGTCTCTGTCCATATGTCTCTGTCCGTCTGACTCAGACCGTCCGTCTGAGACCGTCTGTATCAGACCAACTGTCTCAGTCCGTCTGCCTCAGCCCGCCTATCTCAGACCGTCTGTCTGAGACCGTCTGTCTCAGACCATCTGTCTCAGACCGTCTGTCTGAGCCCGCCTGTCGCAGCCCGCCTGTCTCAGTCCGTCTGTCTGAGACCGTCTGTCTCAGACCAACTGTCTCAGCCCGTCTGTCTCAGCGCGCCTGTCGAGGCCCGCCTGTCTCAGTCCGTCTGTTTGAGACCGTCTGTCTCAGACCAACTGTCTCAGGCCGCCTGTCTCAGACCGTCTGTCTCAGACCATCTGTCCCACACCATCTATCTCAGGCTGTCGGTCTTAGCCTGTCTGTCTCAGACCATCTGTCGCAGACCGTCTGTCTTAGCCCGCCTGTCGCAGCCCGCCTGTCTCAGCACGCCTGTCTCAACCCGCCTGCCTCAGACCGTCGGTCTCAGCCCGCCTGTCTCACTCCGCCTGTCTCAGCCCGCCTGTCTCAGCCCGCCTGTCGCAGCCCGCCTGTCTCAGTCCGTCTGTCTGAGACCGTCTGCCTCAGACCATCTGTCTCAGACCGTCTTCCTCAGACCATCTGTCTCAGACCGTCCGTCTGAGACCGCCTGTCGCAGCCCGCCTGTCTCAGTCCGTCTGTCTGAGACTGTCTGTCTCAGACCAACTGTCTCAGACCGCCTGTCTCAGACCATCTGTCCCACACCATCTATCTCAGGCTGTCGGTCTTAGCCCGTCTGTCTCAGACCATCTGTCTCAGACCGCCGGTCTCAGACCGTCTGTCTCAAACCATCTGTCTCAGACCATCTGTCTCAGGCCGTCGGTCTTCGCCCGTCAGTCTCAGCCCGCCTGTCTCTGCCCGACAGTCTCAGACCGTCTGTCTGAGACCTTCTGTCTCAGACCATCTGTCTCAGACCGTCTGTCTGGGAACGCCTGTCGCAGCCCGCCCGTCTCAGTCCGTCTGTCTCAGCCCGCCTGTTTCAGACCAACTTTCTCAGCCCGCCCGTCTCAGCCCGCGTGTCTCAGCCCGTCTCTCTGAGACCGTCTGTGTCAGCCCGTCTGTCTCTGTCCATATGTCTCTGTCCGTCTGTCTCAGACCAACTGTCTCAGGCCGCCTGTCTCAGACCGTCTGTCCCAGACCATCTGTCCCACACCATCTATCTCAGGCTGTCGGTCTTAGCCCGTCTGTCTCAGACCATCTGTCTCAGACCGTCTGTCTCATGCCATCTGTCTCAGACCATCTGTCTCAGGCTGTCGGTCTTAGCCCGTCTGTCTGAGACCGCCTGTCTCAGCCCGCCTGTCTCAGTCCGTCTGTCTGAGACCGTCTGTCTCAGACCATCTGTCTCAGACCGTCTGTCTCAGTCCAACTGTCTCATCCCGTCTGTCTCTGCCCGTCTGTCTCAGACCGTCTGTCTCAGCCCGCCTGTCTCAGCCCGCCTGTCTCAGTCCGTCTGTCTGAGACCGTCTGTTTCAGACCCACTGTCGCAGCCCGCCTGTCTCAGCCCGCCTGTCTCAGACCGTCTGTCTGAGACCGTCTGTCTCAGACCATCTGTCTCAGACCGTCTGTGTCATCCCGTCTGTCTCTGTCCATATGTCTCTGTCCGTCTGACTCAGACCGTCTGTCTGAGACTGTCTGTCTCGGCCCGCCTGTCTCAGACCATCTGTCTCAGACCGTCTGTCTGAGCCCGCCTGTCGCAGCCCGCCTGTCTCAGTCCGTGTGTCTGAGACCGTCTGTCTCAGACCAACTGTCTCAGCCCGTCTGTCTCAGCCCGCCTGTCGAGGCCCGCCTGTCTCAGTCCGTCTGTTAGAGACCGTCTGTCTCAGACCAACTGTCTCAGGCCGCCTGTCTCAGACCGTCTGTCTCAGACCATCTGTCCCGCACCATCTATCTCAGGCTGTCGGTCTTAGCCTGTCTGTCTCAGACCATCTGTCTCAGACCGTCTGTCTTAGCCCGCCTGTCGCAGCCCGCCTGTCTCAGTCCGCCTGTCTCAGCCCGCCTGCCTCAGACCGTCTGTCTCAGCCCGCCTGTCTCAGCCCGCCTGTCTCAGACCGTCTGTCTGAGCCCGCCTGTCGCAGGCCGCCTGTCTCAGTCCGTCTGTCTCAGACCATGTGTCTCAGGCCATCTGTCTCAGACCGTCAGTCTTAGCCGTCTGTCTCAGCCCGCCTGTCTCTGTCCATCTGTCTCTGTCCGTCTGACTCAGACCGTCTGTCTGAGACTGTCTGTCTCGGCCCGCCTGTCTCAGACCATCTGTCTCAGACCGTCTGTCTGAGCCCGCCTGTCGCAGCCCGCCTGTCTCAGTCCGTGTGTCTGAGACCGTCTGTCTCAGACCAACTGTCTCAGCCCGTCTGTCTCAGCCCGCCTGTCGAGGCCCGCCTGTTTCAGTCCGTCTGTTAGAGACCGTCTGTCTCAGACCAACTGTCTCAGGCCGCCTGTCTCAGACCGTCTGTCTCAGACCATCTGTCCCACACCATCTATCTCAGGCTGTCGGTCTTAGCCTGTCTGTCTCAGACCATCTGTCACAGACCGTCTGTCTTAGCCCGCCTGTCGCAGCCCGCCTGTCTCAGTCCGCCTGTCTCAGCCCGCCTGCCTCAGACCGTCTGTCTCAGCCCGCCTGCCTCAGCCCGCCTGTCTCAGATCGTCTGTCTCTGTCCATCTGTCTCAGACCGTCTGTCTCAGCCCGCCTGTCTCAGCCTGCCTGTCTCAGTCCGTCTGTCTGAGACCGTCTGTCTCAGACCCACTGTCGCAGCCCGCCTGTCTCAGCCCGCGTGTCTCAGCCCGCCTGTCTCAGACCATCTGTCTCAGACCGTCTGTGCCAGCCCGTCTGTCTTTGTCCATATGTCTCTGTCCGTCTGACTCAGACCGTCTGTCTCAGACCCACTGTCGCAGCCCGCCTGTCTCAGCCCGCCTGTCTCAGCCCGCCTGTCTCAGACCGTCTGTCTGAGACAGTCTGTCTCAGACCAACTGTCTCAGCCCGTCTGTCTCAGCCCGCCTGTCGGGGCCCGCCTGTCTCAGTCCGTCTGTTTGAGAACGTCTGCTTCAGACCAACTGTCTCAGGCCGCCTGTCTCAGACCGTCTGTCTCAGACCATCTGTCCCACACCATCTATCTCAGGCTATCGGTCTTAGCCTGTCTGTCTCAGACCATCTGTCTCAGACCGTCTGTCTTAGCCCGCCTGTCGCAGCCCGCCTGTCTCAGCCCGCCTGCCTCAGACCGTCTGTCTCAGCCCGCCTGTCTCACTCCGCCTGTCTCAGCCCGCCTGTCTCAGCCCGCCTGTCGCAGCCCGCCTGTCTCAGTCCGTCTGTCTGAGACCGTCTGCCTCAGACCATCTGTCTCAGACCGTCTGCCTCAGACCATCTGTCTCAGACCGTCCGTCTGAGACCGCCTGTCGCAGCCCGCCTGTCTCAGTCCGTCTGTCTGAGACTGTCTGTCTCAGACCAACTGTCTCAGACCGTCCGTCTGAGCCCGCCTGTCGCAGCCCGCCTGCGACAGTCCGTCTGTCTGAGACTGTCTGTCTCAGACCAACTGTCTCAGACCGCCTGTCTCAGACCATCTGTCGCACACCATCTATCTCAGGCTGTCGGTCTTAGCCCGTCTGTCTCAGACCGTCTGTCTCAGACCGCCGGTCTCAGACCGTCTGTCTCAAACCATCTGTCTCTGCCCGACAGTCTCAGACCGTCTGTCTGAGACCATCTGTCTCAGACCGTCTACCTCTGACCGTCTGTCGCAGCCCGCCTGTGTCAGTCCGTATGTCTGAGACCGTCTGTCTCAGACCATCTGTCTCAAACCATCTGTCTCAGACCATCTGTCTCAGGCCGTCGGTCTTCGCCCGTCTGTCTCAGCCAGCCTGTCTCAGCCCGCCTGCCTCAGACCGTCTGTCTCAGCCCGCCTGTCTCACTCCGCCTGTCTCAGACCGTCTGTCTTAGCCCGCCTGTCGCAGCCCGCCTGTCTCAGCCCGCCTGTCTCAGCCCGCCTGCCTCAGACCGTCTGTCTCAGCCCGCCTGTCTCACTCCGCCTGTCTCAGCCCGCCTGTCTCAGCCCGCCTGTCGCAGCCCGCCTGTCTCAGTCCGTCTGTCTGAGACCGTCTGCCTCAGACCATCTGTCTCAAACCATCTGTCTCAGACCATCTGTCTCAGGCCGTCGGTCTTCGCCCGTCTGTCTCAGCCCGCCTGTCTCTGCCCGACAGTCTCAGACCGTCTGTCTGAGACCGTCTGTCTCAGACCATCTGTCTCAGACCGTCTCTCTCAGACCATCTGTCGCAGCCCGCCTGTCACAGCCCGCCTGTGTCAGTCCGTCTGTCTGAGACCGTCTGTCTCAGACCATCTGTCTCAGACCGTCTGTCTCAGCCCGCCTGTCTCAGTCCGTCTGTCTGAGACCGTCTGTCTCAGACCATCTGTCTCAGACCGTCTGTCTCAGCCCGCCTGTCTCAGCCCGCCTGTGTCAGTCCGTCTGTCTGAGACCGTCTGTCTCAGACCAACTGTCTCAGACCGCCTGTCTCAGCCCGCCTGCCTCAGACCGTCTGTCTGAGACCGTCTGTCTCAGACCCACTGTCGCAGCCCGCCTGTCTCAGCCCGCCTGTGTCAGACCGTCTGTGTCAGCCCGTCTGTCTCTGTCCATATGTCTCTGTCCGTCTGACTCAGACCGTCTGTCTGAGACAGTCTGTCTCGGCCCGCCTGTCTCAGACCATCTGTCTCAGACCGTCTGTCTGAGCCCGCCTGTCGCAGCCCGCCTGTCTCAGTCCGTGTGTCTGAGACCGTCTGTCTCAGACCAACTGTCTCAGGCCGCCTGTCTCAGACCGTCTGTCTCAGACCATCTGTCCCACACCATCTATCTCAGGCTGTCGGTCTTAGCCTGTCTGTCTCAGACCATCTGTCTCAGACCGTCTGTCTTAGCCCGCCTGTCGCAGCCCGCCTGTCTCAGTCCGCCTGTCTCAGCCCGCCTGCCTCAGACCGTCTGTCTCAGCCCGCCTGTCTCAGCCCGCCTGTCTCAGACCGTCTGTCTGAGACAGTCTGTCTCAGACCAACTGTCTCAGCCCGTCTGTCTCAGCCCGCCTGTCGGGGCCCGCCTGTCGGGGCCCGCCTGTCTCAGTCCGTCTGTTTGAGAACGTCTGCTTCAGACCAACTGTCTCAGGCCGCCTGTCTCAGACCGTCTGTCTCAGACCATCTGTCCCACACCATCTATCTCAGGCTATCGGTCTTAGCCTGTCTGTCTCAGACCATCTGTCTCAGACCGTCTGTCTTAGCCCGCCTGTCGCAGCCCGCCTGTCTCAGCCCGCCTGCCTCAGACCGTCTGTCTCAGCCCGCCTGTCTCACTCCGCCTGTCTCAGCCCGCCTGTCTCAGCCCGCCTGTCGCAGCCCGCCTGTCTCAGTCCGTCTGTCTGAGACCGTCTGCCTCAGACCATCTGTCTCAGACCGTCTGCCTCAGACCATCTGTCTCAGACCGTCCGTCTGAGACCGCCTGTCGCAGCCCGCCTGTCTCAGTCCGTCTGTCTGAGACTGTCTGTCTCAGACCAACTGTCTCAGACCGTCCGTCTGAGCCCGCCTGTCGCAGCCCGCCTGCGTCAGTCCGTCTGTCTGAGACTGTCTGTCTCAGACCAACTGTCTCAGACCGCCTGTCTCAGACCATCTGTCGCACACCATCTATCTCAGGCTGTCGGTCTTAGCCCGTCTGTCTCAGACCGTCTGTCTCAGACCGCCGGTCTCAGACCGTCTGTCTCAAACCATCTGTCTCTGCCCGACAGTCTCAGACCGTCTGTCTGAGACCATCTGTCTCAGACCGTCTACCTCTGACCGTCTGTCGCAGCCCGCCTGTGTCAGTCCGTCTGTCTGAGACCGTCTGTCTCAGACCATCTGTCTCAAACCATCTGTCTCAGACCATCTGTCTCAGGCCGTCGGTCTTCGCCCGTCTGTCTCAGCCCGCCTGTCTCAGCCCGCCTGCCTCAGACCGTCTGTCTCAGCCCGCCTGTCTCACTCCGCCTGTCTCAGACCGTCTGTCTTAGCCCGCCTGTCGCAGCCCGCCTGCCTCAGCCCGCCTGTCTCAGCCCGCCTGCCTCAGACCGTCTGTCTCAGCCCGCCTGTCTCACTCCGCCTGTCTCAGCCCGCCTGTCTCAGCCCGCCTGTCGCAGCCCGACAGTCTCAGACCGTCCGTCTGAGTCCGTCTGTCTGAGACCATCTGTCTCAGACCGTCTGTCTCAGACCGTCTGTCGCAGCCCGCCTGTCTCAGCCCGCCTGTGTAAGTCCGTCTGTCTGAGACCGTCTGTCTCAGACCAACTGTCTCAGCCCGCCTGTCTCAGCCCGCCTGCCTCAGACCGTCTGTCTCAGCCCGCCTGTCGCAGCCCGCCTGTCTCAGCCTGCCTGTCTCAGACCATCTGTCTCAGACCGTCTGTGTCAGCCTGTCTGTCTCTGTCCATATGTCTCTGTCCGTCTGACTCAGACCAACTGTCTCAGCCCGCCTATCTCAGACCGTCTGTCTGAGACCGTCTGTTCTAGACCATCTGTCTCAGACCGTCTGTCTGAGCCCGCCTGTCGCAGCCCGCCTGTCTCAGTCCGTCTGTCTGAGACCGTCTGTCTCAGACCAACTGTCTCAGCCCGTCTGTCTCAGCCCGCCTGTCGAGGCCCGCCTGTCTCAGTCCGTCTGTTTGAGACCGTCTGTCTCAGACCAACTGTCTCAGGCCGCCTGTCTCAGACCGTCTGTCTCAGACCATCTGTCCCACACCATCTATCTCAGGCTGTCGGTCTTAGCCCGTCTGTCTCAGACCATCTGTCTCAGACCGCCGGTCTCAGACCGTCTGTCTCAAACCATCTGTCTCAGACCATCTGTCTCAGGCCGTCGGTCTTCGCCCGTCAGTCTCAGCCCGCCTGTCTCTGCCCGACAGTCTCAGACCGTCTGTCTGAGACCATCTGTCTCAGACCGTCTGTCTCAGACCGTCTGTCGCAGCCCGCCTGTCTCAGCCCGCCTGTGTCAGTCCGTCTGTCTGAGACCGTCTGTCTCAGACCAACTGTCTCAGCCCGCCTGTCTCAGCCCGCCTGCCTCAGACCGTCTGTCTCAGCCCGCCTGTCGCAGCCCGCCTGTCTCAGCCCGCCTGTCTCAGTCCGTCTGTCTGAGACCGTCTGTCTCAGACCAACTGTCTCAGCCCGCCTGTCTCAGCCCGCCTGCCTCATACCGTCTGTCTGAGACCTTCTGTCTCAGACCATCTGTCTCAGACCGTCTGTCTGAGAACGCCTGTCGCAGCCCGCCCGTCTCAGTCCGTCTGTCTCAGCCCTCCTGTTTCAGACCAACTTTCTCAGCCCGCCCGTCTCAGCCCGCGTGTCTCAGACCGTCTGTCTGAGACCGTCTGTGTCAGCCCGTCTGTCTCTGTCCATATGTCTCTGTCCGTCTGTCTCAGACCAACTGTCTCAGGCCGCCTGTCTCAGACCGTCTGTCCCAGACCATCTGTCCCACACCATCTATCTCAGGCTGTCGGTCTTAGCCCGTCTGTCTCAGACCATCTGTCTCAGACCGTCTGTCTCATGCCATCTGTTTCAGACCATCTGTCTCAGGCCGTCGGTCTTAGCCCGTCTGTCTGAGCCCGCCTGTCTCAGCCCATCTGTCTCAGTCCGTCTGTCTGAGACCGTCTGTCTCAGACCATCTGTCTCAGACCGTCTGTCTCTGTCCGACTGTCTCATCCCGTCTGTCTCTGCCCGTCTGTCTCAGACCGTCTGTCTCAGCCCGCCTGTCTCAGCCCGTCTGTCTCTGTCCATATGTCTCTGTCCGTCTGACTCAGACCGTCTGTCTGAGACCGTCTGTCTCGGCCCGCCTGTCTCAGAACATCTGTCTCAGATCGTCTGTCTGAGCCCGCCTGTCGCAGCCCGCCTGTCTCAGTCCGTCTGTCTGAGACCGTCTGTCTCAGACCAACTGTCTCAGCCCGTCTGTCTCAGACCAACTGTCTCAGGCCGCCTGTCTCAGACCGTCTGTCTCAGACCATCTGTCCCACACCATCTATCTCAGGCTGTTGGTCTTAGCCTTTCTGTCTCAGACCATCTGTCTCAGACCGTCTGTCTTAGCCCGCCTGTCGCAGCCCGCCTGTCTCAGCCCGCCTGTCTCAGTCCGTCTGTCTGAGACCGTCTGTCTCAGACCAACTGTCTCAGCCCGTCTGTCTCAGCCCGCCTGTCGAGGCCCGCCTGTCTCAGCCCGCCTGTCTCAGCCCGCCTATCTCAGACCGTCTGTCTGAGACCGTCTGTCTCAGACCATCTGTCTCAGACCGTCTGTCTGAGCCCGCCTCTCGCAGCCCGCCTGTCTCAGTCCGTCTGTCTCAGCCCGCCTGTCTCAGCCCGCCTGTCTCAGTCCGTCTGTCTCAGACCATCTGTCTCAGGCCATCTGTCTCAGACCGTCAGTCTTAGCCGTCTGTCTCAGACCCACTGTCGCAGCCCGCCTGTCTCAGCCCGCCTGACTCAGACCGTCTGTCTCAGCCCGCCTGTCTCAGCCCGCCTGTCTCAGTCCGTCTGTCTGAGACCGTCTGTCTCAGACCCACTGTCGCAGCCCGTCTGTCTCAGCCCGCCTGTCTCTGTCCATGTGTCTCTGTCCGTCTGTCTGAGACCGTCTGTCTCGGACCATCTGTCTCAGACCGTCTGTCTTAGCCCGCCTGTCGCAGCCCGCCTGTCTCAGTCCGTCTGTCTGAGACCGTCTGTCTCAGGCCGCCAGTCTCAGACCGTCTGTCTCAGACCATCTGTCCCACACCATCTATCTCAGACCGTCTGTCTCAGCCCGCCTGTCTCAGCCCGCCTGCCACAGACCGTCTGTCTCAGCCCGCCTGTCTCAGCCCGCCTGTCTCAGTCCGTCTGTCTGAGACCGTCTGTCTCTGCCCATCTGTCTCAGACCGCCTGTCTCAGACCGTCTGTCTCAGACCGTCTGTCTCATGCCATCTGTCTCAGACCATCTGTCTCAGGCCGTCGGTCTTAGCCCGTCTGTCTGAGCCCGCCTGTCTCTGCCCGACAGTCTCAGACCGTCTGTCTCAGACCGTCTGTCTCTGTCCAACTGTCTCATCCCGTCTGCCTCTGCCCGTCTGTCTCAGACCGTCTGTCGGAGCCCGCCTGTCTCAGCCCGCCTGTCTCAGTCCGTCTGTCTGAGACCGTCTTTCTCAGACCAACTGTCTCAGCCCGCCTGTCTCAGCCCGCCTGTCTCAGTCCGTCTGTCTCAGACCGTCTGTCTCAGCCGGCCTGTCGCAGCCCGCCTGTCTCAGTCCGTCGGTCTGAGACCGTCTGTGTAGGACCAACTGTCTCAGACCGCCTGTCTCAGACCATCTGTCCCACACCATCTGTCTCAGGCTGTCGGTCTTAGCCCGTCTGTCTCAGCCCGCCTGTCTCAGCCCGCCTGTCTCAGTCCGTCTGTCTGAGACCGTCTGTCTCAGACCAACTGTCTCAGCCGGGCCTGTCTCAGCCCGCCTGTCTCAGACCGTCTCTCTGAGACCGTCTGTCTCGGAACGTCTGTCTCAGCCCATCTGTCTCAGATCGTCTGTCTCAGCCCGTCTGTCTGAGCCCGTCTGGCGCAGCCCACCTGTCTCAGTCCGTCTGTCTGAGACCGTCTGTCTCAGACCAACTGTCTCAGACCGCCTGTCTGAGACCGTCTGTCTCAGACAATCTGTCTCAGGCCATCTGTCTCAGGCCGTCAGTCTTAGCCGTCTGTCTTAGCCCGCCTGTCTCTGTCCATCTGTCTCTGTCCGTCTGACTCAGACCGTCTGTCTCAGCCGGTCTGTCTCAGTCCGCCTGTCTCAGTCCGTCTGTCTGAGACCGTCTGTCTCAGACCAACTGTCTCAGCCAGCCTGTCTCAGCCCGCCTGTCTCATACCGTCTGTCTGAGACCGTCTGCCTCAGACCATCTGTCTCAGACCGTCTGCCTTAGACCATCTGTCTCAGACCGTCTGTCTTAGCCCGCCTATCGCAGCCCGCCTGTCTCAGCCCGCCTGTCTCAGCCCGCCTGCCTCAGACCGTCTGTCTCAGCCCGCCTGTCTCAGCCCACCTGTCTCAGACCGTCTGTCTGAGCCCGCCTGTCGCAGGCCGCCTATCTCAGTCCGTCTGTCTGAGGCCGTCTGTCTCAGACCAACTGTCTCAGACCGCCTGCCTCAGACCGTCTGTCTCAGACCATCTGTCTCAGGCCATCTGTCTCAGACCGTCAGTCTTAGCCCGCCTGACGCAGCCCGCCTGTCTCAGCCCGCCTGTCTCAGCCCGCCTGTCTCAGCCCGCCTGTCTCAGCCCGCCTGTCTCAGTCCGTCTGTCTGAGACCGTCTGTCTCAGACCAACTGTCTCAGACCGCCTGTCTCAGACCGTCTGTCTCAGCCCATCTGTCTCAGACCGTCTGTCTCAGCCCGTCTGTCTGAGCCCGTCTGGCGCAGCCCACCTGTCTCATCCGTCTGTCTGAGACCGTCTGTCTCAGACCAACTGTCTCAGACCGCCTGTCTGAGACCGTCTGTCTCAGACAATCTGTCTCAGGCCATCTGTCTCAGGCCGTCAGTCTTAGCCGTCTGTCTTAGCCCGCCTGTCTCTGTCCATCTGTCTCTGTCCGTCTGATTCAGTCCGTCTGTCTCAGACCATCTGTCTCAGGCCATCTGTCTCAGACCGTCAGTCTTAGCCGTCTGTCTCAGACCCACTGTCGCAGCCCGCCTGTCTCAGCCCGCCTGACTCAGACCGTCTGTCTCAGCCCGCCTGTCTCAGCCCGCCTGTCTCAGTCCGTCTGTCTGAGACCGTCTGTCTCAGACCCACTGTCGCAGCCCGTCTGTCTCAGCCCGCCTGTCTCTGTCCATGTGTCTCTGTCCGTCTGTCTGAGACCGTCTGTCTCGGACCATCTGTCTCAGACCGTCTGTCTTAGCCCGCCTGTCGCAGCCCGCCTGTCTCAGTCCGTCTGTCTGAGACCGTCTGTCTCAGGCCGCCAGTCTCAGACCGTCTGTCTCAGACCATCTGTCCCACACCATCTATCTCAGACCGTCTGTCTCAGCCCGCCTGTCTCAGCCCGCCTGCCACAGACCGTCTGTCTCAGCCCGCCTGTCTCAGCCCGCCTGTCTCAGTCCGTCTGTCTGAGACCGTCTGTCTCTGCCCATCTGTCTCAGACCGCCTGTCTCAGACCGTCTGTCTCAGACCGTCTGTCTCATGCCATCTGTCTCAGACCATCTGTCTCAGGCCGTCGGTCTTAGCCCGTCTGTCTGAGCCCGCCTGTCTCTGCCCGACAGTCTCAGACCGTCTGTCTCAGACCGTCTGTCTCTGTCCAACTGTCTCATCCCGTCTGCCTCTGCCCGTCTGTCTCAGACCGTCTGTCGGAGCCCGCCTGTCTCAGCCCGCCTGTCTCAGTCCGTCTGTCTGAGACCGTCTTTCTCAGACCAACTGTCTCAGCCCGCCTGTCTCAGCCCGCCTGTCTCAGTCCGTCTGTCTCAGACCGTCTGTCTCAGCCGGCCTGTCGCAGCCCGCCTGTCTCAGTCCGTCGGTCTGAGACCGTCTGTGTAGGACCAACTGTCTCAGACCGCCTGTCTCAGACCATCTGTCCCACACCATCTGTCTCAGGCTGTCGGTCTTAGCCCGTCTGTCTCAGCCCGCCTGTCTCAGCCCGCCTGTCTCAGTCCGTCTGTCTGAGACCGTCTGTCTCAGACCAACTGTCTCAGCCGGGCCTGTCTCAGCCCGCCTGTCTCAGACCGTCTCTCTGAGACCGTCTGTCTCGGAACGTCTGTCTCAGCCCATCTGTCTCAGATCGTCTGTCTCAGCCCGTCTGTCTGAGCCCGTCTGGCGCAGCCCACCTGTCTCAGTCCGTCTGTCTGAGACCGTCTGTCTCAGACCAACTGTCTCAGACCGCCTGTCTGAGACCGTCTGTCTCAGACAATCTGTCTCAGGCCATCTGTCTCAGGCCGTCAGTCTTAGCCGTCTGTCTTAGCCCGCCTGTCTCTGTCCATCTGTCTCTGTCCGTCTGACTCAGACCGTCTGTCTCAGCCGGTCTGTCTCAGTCCGCCTGTCTCAGTCCGTCTGTCTGAGACCGTCTGTCTCAGACCAACTGTCTCAGCCAGCCTGTCTCAGCCCGCCTGTCTCATACCGTCTGTCTGAGACCGTCTGCCTCAGACCATCTGTCTCAGACCGTCTGCCTTAGACCATCTGTCTCAGACCGTCTGTCTTAGCCCGCCTATCGCAGCCCGCCTGTCTCAGCCCGCCTGTCTCAGCCCGCCTGCCTCAGACCGTCTGTCTCAGCCCGCCTGTCTCAGCCCACCTGTCTCAGACCGTCTGTCTGAGCCCGCCTGTCGCAGGCCGCCTATCTCAGTCCGTCTGTCTGAGGCCGTCTGTCTCAGACCAACTGTCTCAGACCGCCTGCCTCAGACCGTCTGTCTCAGACCATCTGTCTCAGGCCATCTGTCTCAGACCGTCAGTCTTAGCCCGCCTGACGCAGCCCGCCTGTCTCAGCCCGCCTGTCTCAGCCCGCCTGTCTCAGCCCGCCTGTCTCAGCCCGCCTGTCTCAGTCCGTCTGTCTGAGACCGTCTGTCTCAGACCAACTGTCTCAGACCGCCTGTCTCAGACCGTCTGTCTCAGCCCATCTGTCTCAGACCGTCTGTCTCAGCCCGTCTGTCTGAGCCCGTCTGGCGCAGCCCACCTGTCTCATCCGTCTGTCTGAGACCGTCTGTCTCAGACCAACTGTCTCAGACCGCCTGTCTGAGACCGTCTGTCTCAGACAATCTGTCTCAGGCCATCTGTCTCAGGCCGTCAGTCTTAGCCGTCTGTCTTAGCCCGCCTGTCTCTGTCCATCTGTCTCTGTCCGTCTGATTCATACCGTCTGTCTCAGCCCGCCTGTCTCAGTCCGCCTGTCTCAGTCCGTCTGTCTGAGACCGTCTGTCTCAGACCAACTGTCTCAGCCAGCCTGTCTCAGCCCGCCTGTCTCATACCGTCTGTCTGAGACCGTCTGTCTCAGCCCATCTGTCTCAGACCGTCTGTCTCAGCCCGTCTGTCTGAGCCCGTCTGGCGCAGCCCACCTGTCTCAGTCCGTCTGTCTGAGACCCTCTGTCCCAGACCAACTGTCTCAGCCCGTCTGTCTCAGCCCGCCTGTCTCAACCCGCCTGTCTCAGTCCGTCTGTCTGAGACCCTCTGTCTCAGACCAACTGTCTCAGCCCGCCTGTCTCAGCCCGCCGGTCTCAGCCCGCCTGTTTCAGTCCGTCTGTCTCAGCCCGCCTGTTTCAGACCAACTTATTCAGGCCATCTGTCTCAGGCCGTCAGTCTTAGCCGTCTGTCTTAGCCCGCCTGTCTCTGTCCATCTGTCTCTGTCCATCTGTCTCTGTCCGTCTGACCTAGACCGTCTGTCTCAGCCCGCCTATCTCAGTCCGCCTGTCTCAGTCCGTCTGTCTGAGACCGTCTGCCTCAGACCATCTGTCTCAGACCGTCTGCCTCAGACCATCTGTCTCAGACCGTCTGTCTTAGCCCGCCTGTCGCAGCCCGACTGTCTCAGCCCGCCTGTCTCAGCCCGCCTGTCTCAGACCGTCTGTCTGAGCCCGCCTGTCGCAGCCCGCCTGTCTCAGTCCGTCTGTCTGAGACCGTCTGTCTCAGCCCGCCTGTCTGCACCCGCCTGTCTCAGTCCGTCTGTCTGAGACCCTCTGTCCCAGACCAACTGTCTCAGCCCGTCTGTCTCAGCCCGCCTGTCTCAACCCGCCTGTCTCAGTCCGTCTGTCTGAGACCCTCTGTCTCAGACCAACTGTCTCAGCCCGCCTGTCTCAGCCCGCCTGTTTCAGTCCGTCTGTCTCAGCCCGCCTGTTTCAGACCAACTTATTCTGCCCGCCTGTCTCAGCCCGCATGTCTCAGACCGTCCGTCTGATACCGTCTGTCTCAGACCACCTGTCTCAGACCGTCTGTCTGAGCCCGCCTGTCGCAGCCCGCCTGTCTCAGTCCGTCTGTCTGAGACCGTCTGTCTCAGACCAACTGTCTCAGCCCGTCTGTCTCAGCCCGTCTGGCGCAGATCACCTGTCTCAGTCCGTCTGTCTGAGACCGTCTGTCTCAGACCAACTGTCTCAGACCGCCTGCCTCAGACCGTCTGTCTCAGACCATCTGTCTCAGGCCATCTGTCTCAGACCGTCAGCCTTAGCCGTCTGTCTCAGCCCGCCTGTCTCTGTCCATCTGTCTCTGTCCGTCTGACTCAGACCGTCTGTCTCAGACCAACTGTCTCAGCCAGCCTGCCTCAGCCCGCCTGTCTCTGCCCGTCTGTCTCAGACGGTCTGTCCCAGGCCGCGTGTCTCGGACCGTCTGTCTCGGAACGTCTGTCTCGGACCGTCTGTCTCGGACCGTCTGTCTCAGACCATCTGTCTCAGACCGTCTGTCTCAGCCCGTCTGTCTGAGCCCGTCTGGCGCAGCCCACCTGTCTCAGTCCGTCTGTCTGAGACCGTCTGTCTGAGACCGTCTGCGTCAGACCATCTGTCTCAGACCGTCTGCCTCAGACCATCTGTCTCAGACCGTCTGTCTTAGCCCGCCTGTCGCAGCCCGCCTGTCTCAGCCCGCCTGTCTCAGCCCGCCTGCCTCAGACCGTCTGTCTCAGCCCGCCTGTCTCAGCCCGCCTGTCTCAGTCCGTCTGTCTGAGCCCGCCTGTCGCAGGCCGCCTATCTCAGTCCGTCTGTCTGAGGCCGTCTGTCTCAGACCAACTGTCTCAGACCGCCTGCCTCAGACCGTCTGTCTCAGACCATCTGTCTCAGGCCATCTGTCTCAGCCGTCTGTCTTAGCCCGCCTGTCTCTGTCCATCTGTCTCTGTCCGTCTGACCTAGACCGTCTGTCTCAGCCCGCCTGTCTCAGTCCGCCTGTCTCAGTCCGTCTGTCTGAGACCGTCTGTCTCAGACCAACTGTCTCAGCCAGCCTGTCTCAGCCCGCCTGTCTCATACCGTCTGTCTGAGACCGTCTGCCTCAGACCATCTGTCTCAGACCGTCTGCCTCAGACCATCTGTCTCAGACCGTCTGTCTTAGCCCGCCTGTCGCAGCCCGCCTGTCTCAGCCCGCCTGTCTCAGCCCGCCTGCCTCAGACCGTCTGTCTCAGCCCGCCTGTCTCAGCCCGCCTGTCTCAGACCGTCTGTCTGAGCCCGCCTGTCGCAGCCCGCCTGTCTCAGTCCGTCTGTCTGAGACCGTCTGTCTCAGGCCAACTGTCTCAGCCCGCCTGTCTGAGACCGTCTGTCTCAGACCAACTGTCTCAGACCGCCTGTCTGAGACCGTCTGTCTCAGACAATCTGTCTCAGGCCATCTGTCTCAGGCCGTCAGTCTTAGCCGTCTGTCTTAGTCCGCCTGTCTCTGTCCATCTGTCTCTGTCCGTCTGACTCAGACCGGCTGTCTCAGTCCGCCTGTCTGCACCCGCCTGTCTCAGTCCGCCTGTCTGAGACCCTCTGTCCCAGACCAACTGTTTCAGCCCGTCTGTCTCAGCCCGCCTGTCTCAACCCGCCTGTCTCAGTCCGTCTGTCTGAGACCCTCTGTCTCAGGCCAACTGTCTCAGCCCGCCTGTCTGAGACCGTCTGTCTCAGACCAACTGTCTCAGCCCGCCTGTCTCATACCGTCTGTCTGAGACCGTCTGCCTCAGACCATCTATCTCAGACCGTCTGCCTCAGACCATCTGTCTCAGACCGTCTGTCTTAGCCCGCCTGTCGCAGCCCGCCTGTCTCAGCCCGCCTGTCTCAGCCCGCCTGCCTCAGACCGTCTGTCTCAGCCCGCCTGTCTCAGCCCGCCTGTCTCAGACCGTCTGTCTGAGCCCGCCTGTCGCAGCCCGCCTGTCTCAGTCCGTCTGTCTGAGACCGTCTGTCTCAGCCCGCCTGTCTGCACCCGCCTGTCTCAGTCCGTCTGTCTGAGACCCTCTGTCCCAGACCAACTGTCTCAGCCCGTCTGTCTCAGCCCGCCTGTCTCAACCCGCCTGTCTCAGTCCGTCTGTCGGAGACCCTCTGTCTCAGACCAACTGTCTCAGCCCGCCTGTCTCAGCCCGCCTGTTTCAGCCCGTCTGTCTCAGCCCGCCTGTTTCAGACCAACTTATTCAGCCCGCCTGTCTCAGCCCGCGTGTCTCAGACCGTCCGTCTGATACCGTCTGTCTCAGACCACCTGTCTCAGACCGTCTGTCTGAGCCCCCCTGTCGCAGCCCGCCTGTCTCAGTCCGTCTGTCTGAGACCGTCTGTCTCAGGCCAACTGTCTCAGCCCGCCTGTCTCAGCCCGCCTGTCTCAGTCCGTCTGTCTGAGCCCGCCTGTCGCAGGCCGCCTATCTCAGTCCGTCTGTCTGAGGCCGTCTGTCTCAGACCAACTGTCTCAGACCGCCTGCCTCAGACCGTCTGTCTCAGACCATCTGTCTCAGGCCATCTGTCTCAGCCGTCTGTCTTAGCCCGCCTGTCTCTGTCCATCTGTCTCTGTCCGTCTGACCTAGACCGTCTGTCTCAGCCCGCCTGTCTCAGTCCGCCTGTCTCAGTCCGTCTGTCTGAGACCGTCTGTCTCAGACCAACTGTCTCAGCCAGCCTGTCTCAGCCCGCCTGTCTCATACCGTCTGTCTGAGACCGTCTGCCTCAGACCATCTGTCTCAGACCGTCTGCCTCAGACCATCTGTCTCAGACCGTCTGTCTTAGCCCGCCTGTCGCAGCCCGCCTGTCTCAGCCCGCCTGTCTCAGCCCGCCTGCCTCAGACCGTCTGTCTCAGCCCGCCTGTCTCAGCCCGCCTGTCTCAGACCGTCTGTCTGAGCCCGCCTGTCGCAGCCCGCCTGTCTCAGTCCGTCTGTCTGAGACCGTCTGTCTCAGGCCAACTGTCTCAGCCCGCCTGTCTGAGACCGTCTGTCTCAGACCAACTGTCTCAGACCGCCTGTCTGCGACCGTCTGTCTCAGACAATCTGTCTCAGGCCATCTGTCTCAGGCCGTCAGTCTTAGCCGTCTGTCTTAGCCCGCCTGTCTCTGTCCATCTGTCTCTGTCCGTCTGATTCATACCGTCTGTCTCAGCCCGCCTGTCTCAGTCCGCCTGTCTCAGTCCGTCTGTCTGAGACCGTCTGTCTCAGACCAACTGTCTCAGCCAGCCTGTCTCAGCCCGCCTGTCTCATACCGTCTGTCTGAGACCGTCTGTCTCAGCCCATCTGTCTCAGACCGTCTGTCTCAGCCCGTCTGTCTGAGCCCGTCTGGCGCAGCCCACCTGTCTCAGTCCGTCTGTCTGAGACCCTCTGTCCCAGACCAACTGTCTCAGCCCGTCTGTCTCAGCCCGCCTGTCTCAACCCGCCTGTCTCAGTCCGTCTGTCTGAGACCCTCTGTCTCAGACCAACTGTCTCAGCCCGCCTGTCTCAGCCCGCCGGTCTCAGCCCGCCTGTTTCAGTCCGTCTGTCTCAGCCCGCCTGTTTCAGACCAACTTATTCAGGCCGCCTGTCTCAGCCCGCGTGTCTCAGACCGTCTGTCTGATACCGTCTGTCTCAGACCAACTGTCTCAGCCCGTCTGTCTCAGCCCGTCTGGCGCAGCTCACCTGTCTCAGTCCGTGTGCCTGAGACCGTCTGTCTCAGACCACCTGTCGCAGACCGTCTGTCTGAGCCCGCCTGTCGCAGCCCGCCTGTCTCAGTCCGTCTGTCTCAGACCAACTGTCTCAGACCGCCTGCCTCAGGCCGTCTGTCTCAGACCATCTGTCTCAGGCCATCTGTCTCAGACCGTCAGCCTTAGCCGTCTGTCTCAGCCCGCCTGTCTGTGTCCATCTGTCTCTGTCCGTCTGACTCAGACCGTCTGTCTCAGACCAACTGTCTCAGCCAGCCTGTCTCAGCCCGCCTGTCTCTGCCCGTCTGTCTCAGACGGTCTGTCGCAGGCCGCGTGTCTCGGACCGTCTGTCTCGGAACGTCTGTCTCGGACCGTCTGTCTCGGACCGTCTGTCTCAGACCATCTGTCTCAGACCAACTGTCTCAGACCGCCTGTCTCAGACCGTCTGTCTCAGCCCATCTGTCTCAGACCGTCTGTCTCAGCCCGTCTGTCTGAGCCCGTCTGGCGCAGCCCACCTGTCTCAGTCCGTCTGTCTCAGACCAACTGTCTCAGACCGCCTGTCTGAGACCGTCTGTCTCAGACAATCTGTCTCAGGCCATCTGTCTCAGGCCGTCAGTCTTAGCCGTCTGTCTTAGCCCGCCTGTCTCTGTCCATCTGTCTCTGTCCATCTGTCTCTGTCCGTCTGACCTAGACCGTCTGTCTCAGCCCGCCTGTCTCAGTCCGCCTGTCTCAGTCCGTCTGTCTGAGACCGTCTGCCTCAGACCATCTGTCTCAGACCGTCTGCCTCAGACCATCTGTCTCAGACCGTCTGTCTGAGCCCGCCTGTCGCAGCCCGCCTGTCTCAGTCCGTCTGTCTGAGACCGTCTGTCTCAGACCAACTGTCTCAGCCCGTCTGTCTCAGCCCGTCTGGCGCAGATCACCTGTCTCAGTCCGTCTGTCTGAGACCGTCTGTCTCAGACCAACTGTCTCAGACCGCCTGCCTCAGACCGTCTGTCTCAGACCATCTGTCTCAGGCCATCTGTCTCAGACCGTCAGCCTTAGCCGTCTGTCTCAGCCCGCCTGTCTCTGTCCATCTGTCTCTGTCCGTCTGACTCAGACCGTCTGTCTCAGACCAACTGTCTCAGCCAGCCTGCCTCAGCCCGCCTGTCTCTGCCCGTCTGTCTCAGACGGTCTGTCCCAGGCCGCGTGTCTCGGACCGTCTGTCTCGGAACGTCTGTCTCGGACCGTCTATCTCGGACCGTCTGTCTCAGACCATCTGTCTCAGACCAACTGTCTCAGACCGCCTGTTTCAGACCGTCTGTCTCAGCCCATCTGTCTCAGACCGTCTGTCTCAGCCCGTCTGTCTGAGCCTGTCTGGCGCAGCCCACCTGTCTCAGTCCGTCTGTCTGAGACCGTCTGTCTGAGACCGTCTGCGTCAGACCATCTGTCTCAGACCGTCTGCCTCAGACCATCTGTCTCAGACCGTCTGTCTTAGCCCGCCTGTCGCAGCCCGCCTGTCTCAGCCCGCCTGTCTCAGCCCGCCTGCCTCAGACCGTCTGTCTCAGCCCGCCTGTCTCAGCCCGCCTGTCTCAGTCCGTCTGTCTGAGCCCGCCTGTCGCAGGCCGCCTATCTCAGTCCGTCTGTCTGAGGCCGTCTGTCTCAGACCAACTGTCTCAGACCGCCTGCCTCAGACCGTCTGTCTCAGACCATCTGTCTCAGGCCATCTGTCTCAGCCGTCTGTCTTAGCCCGCCTGTCTCTGTCCATCTGTCTCTGTCCGTCTGACCTAGACCGTCTGTCTCAGCCCGCCTGTCTCAGTCCGCCTGTCTCAGTCCGTCTGTCTGAGACCGTCTGTCTCAGACCAACTGTCTCAGCCAGCCTGTCTCAGCCCGCCTGTCTCATACCGTCTGTCTGAGACCGTCTGCCTCAGACCATCTGTCTCAGACCGTCTGCCTCAGACCATCTGTCTCAGACCGTCTGTCTTAGCCCGCCTGTCGCAGCCCGCCTGTCTCAGCCCGCCTGTCTCAGCCCGCCTGCCTCAGACCGTCTGTCTCAGCCCGCCTGTCTCAGCCCGCCTGTCTCAGACCGTCTGTCTGAGCCCGCCTGTCGCAGCCCGCCTGTCTCAGTCCGTCTGTCTGAGACCGTCTGTCTCAGGCCAACTGTCTCAGCCCGCCTGTCTGAGACCGTCTGTCTCAGACCAACTGTCTCAGACCGCCTGTCTGAGACAATCAGACAATCTGTCTCAGACAATCTGTCTCAGGCCATCTGTCTCAGGCCGTCAGTCTTAGCCGTCTGTCTTAGTCCGCCTGTCTCTGTCCATCTGTCTCTGTCCGTCTGACTCAGACCGGCTGTCTCAGTCCGCCTGTCTGCACCCGCCTGTCTCAGTCCGCCTGTCTGAGACCCTCTGTCCCAGACCAACTGTCTCAGCCCGTCTGTCTCAGCCCGCCTGTCTCAACCCGCCTGTCTCAGTCCGTCTGTCTGAGACCCTCTGTCTCAGGCCAACTGTCTCAGCCCGCCTGTCTGAGACCGTCTGTCTCAGACCAACTGTCTCAGCCCGCCTGTCTCATACCGTCTGTCTGAGACCGTCTGCCTCAGACCATCTATCTCAGACCGTCTGCCTCAGACCATCTGTCTCAGACCGTCTGTCTTAGCCCGCCTGTCGCAGCCCGCCTGTCTCAGCCCGCCTGCCTCAGACCGTCTGTCTCAGCCCGCCTGTCTCAGCCCGCCTGTCTCAGACCGTCTGTCTGAGCCCGCCTGTCGCAGCCCGCCTGTCTCAGTCCGTCTGTCTGAGACCGTCTGTCTCAGCCCGCCTGTCTGCACCCGCCTGTCTCAGTCCGTCTGTCTGAGACCCTCTGTCCCAGACCAACTGTCTCAGCCCGTCTGTCTCAGCCCGCCTGTCTCAACCCGCCTGTCTCAGTCCGTCTGTCGGAGACCCTCTGTCTCAGACCAACTGTCTCAGCCCGCCTGTCTCAGCCCGCCTGTTTCAGCCCGTCTGTCTCAGCCCGCCTGTTTCAGACCAACTTATTCAGCCCGCCTGTCTCAGCCCGCGTGTCTCAGACCGTCCGTCTGATACCGTCTGTCTCAGACCACCTGTCTCAGACCGTCTGTCTGAGCCCGCCTGTCGCAGCCCGCCTGTCTCAGCCCGCCTGTCTCAGCCCGCCTGCCTCAGACCGTCTGTCTCAGCCCGCCTGTCTCAGCCCGCCTGTCTCAGTCCGTCTGTCTGAGCCCGCCTGTCGCAGGCCGCCTATCTCAGTCCGTCTGTCTGAGGCCGTCTGTCTCAGACCAACTGTCTCAGACCGCCTGCCTCAGACCGTCTGTCTCAGACCATCTGTCTCAGGCCATGTGTCTCAGCCGTCTGTCTTAGCCCGCCTGTCTCTGTCCATCTGTCTCTGTCCGTCTGACCTAGACCGTCTGTCTCAGCCCGCCTGTCTCAGTCCGCCTGTCTCAGTCCGTCTGTCTGAGACCGTCTGTCTCAGACCAACTGTCTCAGCCAGCCTGTCTCAGCCCGCCTGTCTCATACCGTCTGTCTGAGACCGTCTGCCTCAGACCATCTGTCTCAGACCGTCTGCCTCAGACCATCTGTCTCAGACCGTCTGTCTTAGCCCGCCTGTCGCAGCCCGCCTGTCTCAGCCCGCCTGTCTCAGCCCGCCTGCCTCAGACCGTCTGTCTCAGCCCGCCTGTCTCAGCCCGCCTGTCTCAGACCGTCTGTCTGAGCCCGCCTGTCGCAGCCCGCCTGTCTCAGTCCGTCTGTCTGAGACCGTCTGTCTCAGGCCAACTGTCCCAGCCCGCCTGTCTGAGACCGTCTGTCTCAGACCAACTGTCTCAGACCGCCTGTCTGAGACCGTCTGTCTCAGACAATCTGTCTCAGGCCATCTGTCTCAGGCCGTCAGTCTTAGCCGTCTGTCTTAGTCCGCCTGTCTCTGTCCATCTGTCTCTGTCCGTCTGACTCAGACCGGCTGTCTCAGCCCGCCTGTCTGCACCCGCCTGTCTCAGTCCGTCTGTCTGAGACCCTCTGTCCCAGACCAACTGTCTCAGCCCGTCTGTCTCAGCCCGCCTGTCTCAACCCGCCTGTCTCAGTCCGTCTGTCTGAGACCCTCTGTCTCAGGCCAACTGTCTCAGCCCGCCTGTCTGAGACCGTCTGTCTCAGACCAACTGTCTCAGCCCGCCTGTCTCATACCGTCTGTCTGAGACCGTCTGCCTCAGACCATCTATCTCAGAGCGTCTGCCTCAGACCATCTGTCTCAGACCGTCTGTCTTAGCCCGCATGTCGCAGCCCGCCTGTCTCAGCCCGCCTGTCTCAACCCGCCTGTCTCAGTCCGTCTGTCTGAGACCCTCTGTCCCAGACCAACTGTCTCAGCCCGTCTGTCTCAGCCCGCCTGTCTCAACCCGCCTGTCTCAGTCCGTCTGTCGGAGACCCTCTGTCTCAGACCAACTGTCTCAGCCCGCCTGTCTCAGCCCGCCTGTTTCAGCCCGTCTGTCTCAGCCCGCCTGTTTCAGACCAACTTATTCAGCCCGCCTGTCTCAGCCCGCGTGTCTCAGACCGTCCGTCTGATACCGTCTGTCTCAGACCACCTGTCTCAGACCGTCTGTCTGAGCCCGCCTGTCGCAGCCCGCCTGTCTCAGTCCGTCTGTCTGAGACCGTCTGTCTCAGACCAACTGTCTCAGCCCGTCTGTCTCAGCCCGTCTGGCGCAGCTCACCTGTCTCAGTCCGTCTGTCTGAGACCGTCTGTCTCAGACCAACTGTCTCAGACCGCCTGCCTCAGACCGTCTGTCTCAGACCATCTGTCTCAGGCCATCTGTCTCAGACCGTCAGCCTTAGCCGTCTGTCTCAGCCCGCCTGTCTCTGTCCATCTGTCTCTGTCCGTCTGACTCAGACCGTCTGTCTCAGACCAACTGTCTCAGCCGGCCTGTCTCAGCCCGCCTGTCTCTGCCCGTCTGTCTCAGACGGTCTGTCCCAGGCCGCGTGTCTCGGACCACCTGTCTCAGACCAACTGTCTCAGCCCGCCTGTGTCAGCCCGCCTGTCTCAGACCGTCTGTCTGAGCCCGCCTGTCGCAGGCCGCCTATCTCAGTCCGTCTGTCTGAGGCCGTCTGTCTCAGACCAACTGTCTCAGACCGTCTGCATCAGACCATCTGTCTCAGACCGTCTGTCTTAGCCGCCTGTCTCAGCCCGCCTGTCTCAGTCCGTCTGTCTGAGACCGTCTGTCTCAGACCAACTGTCTCAGCCAGCCTGTCTCAGCCCGCCTGTCTCATACCGTCTGTCTGAGACCGTCTGCCTCAGACCATCTGTCTCAGTCCGTCTGCCTCAGACCATCTGTCTCAGACCGTCTGTCTTAGCCCGCCTGTCGCAGCCCGCCTGTCTCAGCCCGCCTGTCTCAGCCCGCCTGCCTCAGACCGTCTGTCTCAGCCCGCCTGTCTCAGCCCGCCTGTCTCAGACCGTCTGTCTGAGCCCGCCTGTCGCAGCCCGCCTGTCTCAGTCCGTCTGTCTGAGACCGTCTGTCTCAGGCCAACTGTCCCAGCCCGCCTGTCTGAGACCGTCTGTCTCAGACCAACTGTCTCAGACCGCCTGTCTGAGACCGTCTGTCTCAGACAATCTGTCTCAGGCCATCTGTCTCAGGCCGTCAGTCTTAGCCGTCTGTCTTAGTCCGCCTGTCTCTGTCCATCTGTCTCTGTCCGTCTGACTCAGACCGGCTGTCTCAGCCCGCCTGTCTGCACCCGCCTGTCTCAGTCCGTCTGTCTGAGACCCTCTGTCCCAGACCAACTGTCTCAGCCCGTCTGTCTCAGCCCGCCTGTCTCAACCCGCCTGTCTCAGTCCGTCTGTCTGAGACCCTCTGTCTCAGGCCAACTGTCTCAGCCCGCCTGTCTGAGACCGTCTGTCTCAGACCAACTGTCTCAGCCCGCCTGTCTCATACCGTCTGTCTGAGACCGTCTGCCTCAGACCATCTATCTCAGACCGTCTGCCTCAGACCATCTGTCTCAGACCGTCTGTCTTAGCCCGCATGTCGCAGCCCGCCTGTCTCAGCCCGCCTGTCTCAACCCGCCTGTCTCAGTCCGTCTGTCTGAGACCCTCTGTCCCAGACCAACTGTCTCAGCCCGTCTGTCTCAGCCCGCCTGTCTCAACCCGCCTGTCTCAGTCCGTCTGTCGGAGACCCTCTGTCTCAGACCAACTGTCTCAGCCCGCCTGTCTCAGCCCGCCTGTTTCAGCCCGTCTGTCTCAGCCCGCCTGTTTCAGACCAACTTATTCAGCCCGCCTGTCTCAGCCCGCGTGTCTCAGACCGTCCGTCTGATACCGTCTGTCTCAGACCACCTGTCTCAGACCGTCTGTCTGAGCCCGCCTGTCGCAGCCCGCCTGTCTCAGTCCGTCTGTCTGAGACCGTCTGTCTCAGACCAACTGTCTCAGCCCGTCTGTCTCAGCCCGTCTGGCGCAGCTCACCTGTCTCAGTCCGTCTGTCTGAGACCGTCTGTCTCAGACCAACTGTCTCAGACCGCCTGCCTCAGACCGTCTGTCTCAGACCATCTGTCCAGGCCATCTGTCTCAGACCGTCAGCCTTAGCCGTCTGTCTCAGCCCGCCTGTCTCTGTCCATCTGTCTCTGTCCGTCTGACTCAGACCGTCTGTCTCAGACCAACTGTCTCAGCCGGCCTGTCTCAGCCCGCCTGTCTCTGCCCGTCTGTCTCAGACGGTCTGTCCCAGGCCGCGTGTCTCGGACCACCTGTCTCAGACCAACTGTCTCAGCCCGCCTGTCTCAGCCCGCCTGTCGCAGCCCGACTGTCTCAGTCCGTCTGTCTGAGACCATCTGTCTCAGACCGTCTGTCTTAGCCCGCCTGTCGCAGCCCGCCTGTCTCTGTCCAACTGTCTCATCCCGTCTGTCTCTGCCCGCCTGTCTCAGCCCGCCTGTGTCAGCCCGTCTGTCTCAGCCCGTCTGTCTCAGTCCGCCTGTCTCAGTCCGTCTGTCTGAGACCGTCTGTCTCAGACCAACTGTCTCAGCCCGCCTGTCTCAGCCCGCCTGTCGCAGCCCGCCTGCCTCAGACCGTCTGTCTGAGACCGTCTGTCTCAGACCAACTGTTTCAGCCCGCCTGTCTCAGCCCGCCTGTCGCAGCCCGCCTGTCTCTGTCCGTCTGACTGAGACCGTCTGTCTGAGACCGTCTGTATCGGCCCGCCTGTCTCAGCCCGTCTGTCTGAGACCGTCTGTCTCAGACCAACTGTCTCAGCCCGCCTGTCTCAGCCCGCCTGTCGCAGCCCGCCTGTCTCAGTCCGTCTGTCTGAGACCATCTGTCTCAGACCGTCTGTCTTAGCCCGCCTGTCGCAGCCCGCCTGTCTCTGTCCAACTGTCTCATCCCGTCTGTCTCTGCCCGCCTGTCTCAGCCCGCCTGTGTCAGTCCGTCTGTCTGAGACCGTCTGTCTCAGACCAACTGTCTCAGCCCGCCTGTCTCAGCCCGCCTGCCTCAGACCGTCTGTCTGAGACCGTCTGTCTCAGACCATCTGTCTCAGACCGTCTGTCTGAGCCCGCCTGTCGCAGCCCGCCTGTCACAGCCCGCCTGTCTCAGTCCGTCTCTCTGAGACCGTCTGTCTCAGACCAACTGTCTCAGCCCGCCTGTCTCAGGCCGCGTGCCTCAGACCGTCTGTCTGAGACCGTCTGTCTCAGACCATCTGTCTCAGACCGTCTGTCTGAGAACGCCTGTCGCAGCCCGCCTGTCTCAGTCCGTCTGTCTCAGCCCGCCTGTTTCAGACCAACTTTCTCAGCCCGCCCGTCTCAGCCCGCGTGTCACAGACCGTCTGTCTGAGACCGTCTGTGTCAGCCCGTCTGTCTCTGTCCATATGTCTCTGTCCGTCTGACTCAGACCGTCCGTCTGAGACCGTCTGTCTCAGACCAACTGTCACAGCCCGTCTGTCTCAGCCCGCCTGTCGAGGCCCGCCTGACTCAGTCCGTCTGTTTGAGAACGTCTGCTTCAGACCAACTGTCTCAGGCCGCCTGTCTCGGACCGCCTGTCTCAGACCGTCTGTCTCAGACCATCTGTCTCAGGCCATCTGTCTCAGACCGTCAGTCTTAGCCCGTCTGTGTCAGCCTGTCTGTCTCTGTCCATATGTCTGTCGGTCTGACTCAGACCAACTGTCTCAGCCCGTCGGTCTTAGCCCGTCTGTCTGAGCCCGCCTGTCTCAGCCCGCCTGTCTCAGTCCGTCTGTCTGAGACCGTCTGTCTCAGACCAACTGTCTCAGCCCGTCTGTCTCAGCCCGCCTGTCGAGGCCCGCCTGTCTCAGTCCGTCTGTTTGAGAACGTCTGCTTCAGACCAACGTCTCAGGCCGCCTGTATCGGACCGCCTTTCTCAGACCGTCTGTCTCAGACCATCTGTCTCAGGCCATCTGTCTCAGACCGTCAGTCTTAGCCCGTCTGTGTCAGCCTGTCTGTCTCTGTCCGTCTGACTCAGACAAACTGTCTCAGCCCGTCTGTCTCAGCCCGTCTGTCTCAGTCCGCCTGTCTCAGTCCGTCTGTCTGAGACCGTCTGTCTCAGACCAACTGTCTCAGCCAGCCTGTCTCAGCCCGCCTGCCTCATACCGTCTGTCTGAGACCGTCTGCCTCAGACCATCTGTCTCAGACCGTCTGCCTCAGACCATGTGTCTCAGACCGTCTGTCTTAGCCCGCCTGTCGCAGCCCGCCTGTCTCAGCCCGCCTGTCTCAGCCCGCCTGCCTCAGACCGTCTGTCTCAGCCCGCCTGTCTCAGCCCGCCTGTCTCAGACCGCCTGTCTCAGCCCGCCTGTCTCAGCCCGCCTGTCTCAGTCCGTCTGTCTGAGGCCGTCTGTCTCAGACCAACTGTCTCATCACGTCTGTCTCTGCCCGCCTGTCTCAGTCCGTCTGTCTCGGCCCGCCTGTCTCAGCCCGCCTGCCTCAGACCGTCTGTCTCAGCCCGCCTGTCTCAGCCCGCCTGTCTCAGTCCGTCTGTCTGAGACCGTCTGTCTCTGCCCATCTGTCTCAGACCGCATGTCTCAGTCCGTCTGTCTGAGACCATCTGTCTCATACCGTCTGTCTCAGCCGGCCTGTCGCAGCCCGCCTGTCTCAGTCCGTCGGTCTGAGACCGTCTGTGTAGGACCAACTGTCTCAGACCGCCTGTCTCAGACTGTCTGTCTCAGACCATCTGTCCCACACCATCTGTCTCAGGCTGTCGGTCTTAGCCCGTCTATCTCAGAACATCTGTATCAGACCGCCGGTCTCAGACCGTCTGTATCAAACCATCTGTCTCAGACCATCTGTCTCAGGCCGTCGGTCTTTGCCCGTCTGTCTCAGCCCGCCTGTCTCAGCCCGCCTGTCTCAGTCCGTCTGTCTGAGACCGTCTGTCTCAGACCAACTGTCTCAGCCGGGCCTGTCTCAGCCCGCCTGTCTCAGACCGTATGTCTGAGACCGTCTGTCTCAGACCATCTGTCTCATACCGTCTGTCTGAGAACGCCTGTCGCAGCCCGCCTGTCTCAGTCCGTCTGTCTGAGACCGTCTGTCTCAGACCAACTGTCTCAGCCAGATTGTCTCAGACCGCCTGTCTCTGCCCGTCTGTCTCAGACGGTCTGTCCCAGGCCGCGTGTCTCGGACCGTCTGTCTCGGAACGTCTGTCTCGGACCGTCTGTCTCGGACCGTCTGTCTCAGACCATCTGTCTCAGACCAACTGTGTCAGACCGCCTGTCTCAGACCGTCTGTCTCAGCCCATCTGTCTCGGACCGTCTGTCTCAGCCCGTCTGTCTGAGCCCGTCTGGCGCAGCCCACCTGTCTCAGTCCGTCTGTCTGAGACCGTCTGTCTCAGACCAACTGTCTCAGACCGCCTGTCTGAGACCGTCTGTCTCAGACAATCTGTCTCAGGCCATCTGTCTCAGGCCGTCAGTCTTAGCCGTCTGTCTTAGCCCGCCTGTCTCTGTCCATCTGTCTCTGTCCGTCTGACTCAGACCGTCTGTCTCAGCCCGCCTGTCTCAGTCCGCCTGTCTCAGTCCGTCTGTCTGAGACCGTCTGTCTGAGACCCTCTGTCCCAGACCAACTGTCTCAGCCCGTCTGTCTCAGCCCGCCTGTCTCAACCCGCCTGTCTCAGTCCGTCTGTCGGAGACCCTCTGTCTCAGACCAACTGTCTCAGCCCGCCTGTCTCAGCCCGCCTGTTTCAGTCCGTCTGTCTCAGCCCGCCTGCTTCAGACCAACTTATTCAGCCCGCCTGTCTCAACCCGCGTGTCTCAGACCGTCTGTCTGATACCGTCTGTCTCACACCACCTGTCTCAGACCGTCTGTCTGAGTCCGCCTGTCGCAGCCCGCCTGTCTCAGTCCGTCTGTCTGAGACCGTCTGTCTCAGACCAACTGTCTCAGCCCGTCTGTCTCAGCTAGTCTGGCGCAGCTCACCTGTCTCAGCCCGCCTGTCTCTGCCCGTCTGTCTCAGACGGTCTGTCCCAGGCCGCGTGTCTCGGACCGTCTGTCTCGGAACGTCTGTCTCGGACCGTCTGTCTCAGACCATCTGTCTCAGACCAACTGTCTCAGACCGCCTGTCTCAGACCGTCTGTCTCAGCCCATCTGTCTCGGACCGTCTGTCTCAGCCCGTCTGTCTGAGCCCGTCTGGCGCAGCCCACCTGTCTCAGTCCGTCTGTCTGAGACCGTCTGTCTCAGACCAACTGTCTCAGACCGCCTGTCTGAGACCGTCTGTCTCAGACAATCTGTCTCAGACCATCTGTCTCAGACCAACTGTCTCAGACCGCCTGTCTCAGACCGTCTGTCTGAGCCCGCCTGTCGCAGCCCGCCTGTCTCAGTCCGCCTGTCTGAGACCGTCTGTCTCAGACAATCTGTCTCAGGCCATCTGTCTCAGGCCGTCAGTCTTAGCCGTCTGTCTTAGCCCGCCTGTCTCTGTCCATCTGTCTCTGTCCGTCTGACTCAGACCGTCTGTCTCAGCCCGCCTGTCTCAGTCTGCCTGTCTCAGCCCGTCTGTCTCAGCCCGCCTGTCTCAACCCGCCTGTCTCAGTCCGTCTGTCTCAGCCCGCCTGTTTCAGACCAACTTTCTCAGCCCGCCCGTCTCAGCCCGCGTGTTACAGACCGTCTGTCTGAGACCGTCTGTGTCAGCCCGTCTGTCTCTGTCCATATGTCTCTGTCCGTCTGACTCAGACCGTCCGTCTGAGACCGTCTGTCTCAGACCAACTGTCTCACATCGTCTGCCTGAGACCGTCTGACTGAGCCCGTCTGGCGCAGCCCACCTGTCTCAGTCCGTCTGCCTGAGACCGTCTGTCTCAGCCCGCCTGCCTCAGACCGTCTGTCTCAGCTCGCCTGTCTGAGACCGTCTCTCTCAGACCAACTGTCTCACATCGTCTGCCTGAGACCGTCTGACTGAGCCCGTCTGGCGCAGCCCGCCTGTCTCAGCCCGCCTGTCTCAGTCCGTCTGTCTGAGACCGTCTGTCTCAGACCAACTGTCTCAGCCCGCCTGTGTCAGCCCGCCTGTCTAAGACCGTCTGTCTGAGGCCGTCTGTCTCGGACCATCTGTCTCAGACCGTCTGTCTGAGCCCGCCTGTCTCAGACCGTCTGTCTGAGCCCGCCTGTCGCAGCCCGCCTGTCTCAGTCCGTCTGTCTGAGACCGTCTGTCTCAGGCCAACTGTCCCAGCCCGCCTGTCTGAGACCGTCTGTCTCAGACCAACTGTCTCAGACCGCCTGTCTGAGACCGTCTGTCTCAGACAATCTGTCTCAGGCCATCTGTCTCAGGCCGTCAGTCTTAGCCGTCTGTCTTAGTCCGCCTGTCTCTGTCCATCTGTCTCTGTCCGTCTGACTCAGACCGGCTGTCTCAGCCCGCCTGTCTGCACCCGCCTGTCTCAGTCCGTCTGTCTGAGACCCTCTGTCCCAGACCAACTGTCTCAGCCCGTCTGTCTCAGCCCGCCTGTCTCAACCCGCCTGTCTCAGTCCGTCTGTCTGAGACCCTCTGTCTCAGGCCAACTGTCTCAGCCCGCCTGTCTGAGACCGTCTGTCTCAGACCAACTGTCTCAGCCCGCCTGTCTCATACCGTCTGTCTGAGACCGTCTGCCTCAGACCATCTATCTCAGACCGTCTGCCTCAGACCATCTGTCTCAGACCGTCTGTCTTAGCCCGCATGTCGCAGCCCGCCTGTCTCAGTCCGCCTGTCTGAGACCGTCTGTCTCAGACAATCTGTCTCAGGCCATCTGTCTCAGGCCGTCAGTCTTAGCCGTCTGTCTTAGCCCGCCTGTCTCTGTCCATCTGTCTCTGTCCGTCTGACTCAGACCGTCTGTCTCAGCCCGCCTGTCTCAGTCTGCCTGTCTCAGCCCGTCTGTCTCAGCCCGCCTGTCTCAACCCGCCTGTCTCAGTCCGTCTGTCTCAGCCCGCCTGTTTCAGACCAACTTTCTCAGCCCGCCCGTCTCAGCCCGCGTGTTACAGACCGTCTGTCTGAGACCGTCTGTGTCAGCCCGTCTGTCTCTGTCCATATGTCTCTGTCCGTCTGACTCAGACCGTCCGTCTGAGACCGTCTGTCTCAGACCAACTGTCTCACATCGTCTGCCTGAGACCGTCTGACTGAGCCCGTCTGGCGCAGCCCACCTGTCTCAGTCCGTCTGCCTGAGACCGTCTGTCTCAGCCCGCCTGCCTCAGACCGTCTGTCTCAGCTCGCCTGTCTGAGACCGTCTCTCTCAGACCAACTGTCTCACATCGTCTGCCTGAGACCGTCTGACTGAGCCCGTCTGGCGCAGCCCGCCTGTCTCAGCCCGCCTGTCTCAGTCCGTCTGTCTGAGACCGTCTGTCTCAGACCAACTGTCTCAGCCCGCCTGTGTCAGCCCGCCTGTCTCAGACCGTCTGTCTGAGGCCGTCTGTCTCGGACCATCTGTCTCAGACCGTCTGTCTGAGCCCGCCTGTCTCAGACCGTCTGTCTGAGCCCGCCTGTCGCAGCCCGCCTGTCTCAGTCCGTCTGTCTGAGACCGTCTGTCTCAGGCCAACTGTCCCAGCCCGCCTGTCTGAGACCGTCTGTCTCAGACCAACTGTCTCAGACCGCCTGTCTGAGACCGTCTGTCTCAGACAATCTGTCTCAGGCCATCTGTCTCAGGCTGTCAGTCTTAGCCGTCTGTCTTAGTCCGCCTGTCTCTGTCCATCTGTCTCTGTCCGTCTGACTCAGACCGGCTGTCTCAGCCCGCCTGTCTGCACCCGCCTGTCTCAGTCCGTCTGTCTGAGACCCTCTGTCCCAGACCAACTGTCTCAGCCCGTCTGTCTCAGCCCGCCTGTCTCAACCCGCCTGTCTCAGTCCGTCTGTCTGAGACCCTCTGTCTCAGGCCAACTGTCTCAGCCCGCCTGTCTGAGACCGTCTGTCTCAGACCAACTGTCTCAGCCCGCCTGTCTCATACCGTCTGTCTGAGACCGTCTGCCTCAGACCATCTATCTCAGACCGTCTGCCTCAGACCATCTGTCTCAGACCGTCTGTCTTAGCCCGCATGTCGCAGCCCGCCTGTCTCAGCCCGCCTGTCTCAACCCGCCTGTCTCAGTCCGTCTGTCTGAGACCCTCTGTCCCAGACCAACTGTCTCAGCCCGTCTGTCTCAGCCCGCCTGTCTCAACCCGCCTGTCTCAGTCCGTCAGTCGGAGACCCTCTGTCTCAGACCAACTGTCTCAGCCCGCCTGTCTCAGCCCGCCTGTTTCAGCCCGTCTGTCTCAGCCCGCCTGTTTCAGACCAACTTATTCAGCCCGCCTGTCTCAGCCCGCGTGTCTCAGACCGTCCGTCTGATACCGTCTGTCTCAGACCACCTGTCTCAGACCGTCTGTCTGAGCCCGCCTTTCGCAGCCCGCCTGTCTCAGTCCGTCTGTCTGAGACCGTCTGTCTCAGACCAACTGTCTCAGCCCGTCTGTCTCAGCCCGTCTGGCGCAGCTCACCTGTCTCAGTCCGTCTGTCTGAGACCGTCTGTCTCAGACCAACTGTCTCAGACCGCCTGCCTCAGACCGTCTGTCTCAGACCATCTGTCCAGGCCATCTGTCTCAGACCGTCAGCCTTAGCCGTCTGTCTCAGCCCGCCTGTCTCTGTCCATCTGTCTCTGTCCGTCTGACTCAGACCGTCTGTCTCAGACCAACTGTCTCAGCCGGCCTGTCTCAGCCCGCCTGTCTCTGCCCGTCTGTCTCAGACGGTCTGTCCCAGGCCGCGTGTCTCGGACCACCTGTCTCAGACCAACTGTCTCAGCCCGCCTGTGTCAGCCCGCCTGTCTCAGACCGTCTGTCTGAGCCCGCCTGTCGCAGGCCGCCTATCTCAGTCCGTCTGTCTGAGGCCGTCTGTCTCAGACCAACTGTCTCAGACCGTCTGCATCAGACCATCTGTCTCAGACCGTCTGTCTTAGCCGCCTGTCTCAGCCCGCCTGTCTCAGTCCGTCTGTCTGAGACCGTCTGTCTCAGACCAACTGTCTCAGCCCGCCTGTCTCAGCCCGCCTGTCTCAGTCCGTCTGTCTGATACCGTCTGTCTCAGCCCATCTGTCTCAGACCGTCTGTCTCAGCCCGCCTGTCTCAGACCGTCTGTCTGAGACCGTCTGTCTCTGACCGCCTGCCTCAGACCGTCTGTCTCGGACCATCTGTCTCAGACCATCTGTCTCAGACCGTCAGCCTTAGCCGTCTGTCTCAGCCCGCCTGTCTCTGTCCATCTGTCTCTGTCCGTCTGACTCAGACCGTCTGTCTCAGACCAACTGTCTCAGCCTGCCTGTCTCAGCCCGCCTGTCTCTGCCCGTCTGTCTCAGACGGTCTGTCCCAGGCCGTGTGTCTCAGACCATCTGTCTCAGACCGTCTGTCACATGCCATCTGTCTCAGACCATCTGTCTCAGGCCGTCGGTCTTAGCCCGTCTGTCTGAGCCCGCCTGTCTCAGCCCGCCTGTTTCAGTCCGTCTGTCTCAGCCCGCCTGTCTCAGACCGTATCTCTGAGTCCGTCTGTCTCAGACCATCTGTCTCATACCGTCTGTCTGAGAACGCCTGTCGCAGCCCGCCTGTCTCAGTCCGTCTGTCTGAGACCGTCTGTCTCAGTCCGCCTGTCTGCACCCGCCTGTCTGAGTCCGTCTGTCTGAGACCCTCTGTCCCAGACCAACTGTCTCAGCCCGTCTGTCTCAGCCCGCCTGTCGAGGCCCGCCTGTCTCAGTCCGTCTGTTTGAGAACGTCTGCTCCAGACCAACTGTCTCAGGCCGCCTGTCTCGGACCGCCTGTCTCAGACCGTCTGTCTCAGACCATCTGTCTGAGGCCATCTGTCTCAGACCGTCAGTCTTAGCCCGTCTGTGTCAGCCTGTCTGTCTCTGTCCATATGTCTCTGTCCGTCTGACTCAGACCAACTGTCTCAGCCCGTCTGTCTCAGCCCGTCTGTCTCAGTCCGCCTGTCTCAGTCCGTCTGTCTGAGACCGTCTGTCTCAGACCAACTGTCTCAGCCCGCCTGTCTCAGCCCGCCTGTCGCAGCCCGCCTGTCTCAGTCCGTCTGTCTGAGACCATCTGTCTCAGACCGTCTGTCTTAGCCCGCCTGTCGCAGCCCGCCTGTCTCTGTCCAACTGTCTCATCCCGTCTGTCTCTGCCCGCCTGTCTCAGCCCGCCTGTGTCAGCCCGTCTGTCTCAGCCCGTCTGTCTCAGTCCGCCTGTCTCAGTCCGTCTGTCTGAGACCGTCTGTCTCAGACCAACTGTCTCACCCCGCCTGTCTCAGCCCGCCTGTCGCAGCCCGCCTGCCTCAGACCGTCTGTCTGAGACCGTCTGTCTCAGACCAACTGTTTCAGCCCGCCTGTCTCAGCCCGCCTGTCGCAGCCCGCCTGTCTCTGTCCGTCTGACTGAGACCGTCTGTCTGAGACCGTCTGTATCGGCCCGCCTGTCTCAGCCCGTCTGTCTGAGACCGTCTGTCTCAGACCAACTGTCTCAGCCCGCCTGTCTCAGCCCGCCTGTCGCAGCCCGCCTGTCTCAGTCCGTCTGTCTGAGACCATCTGTCTCAGACCGTCTGTCTTAGCCCGCCTGTCGCAGCCCGCCTGTCTCTGTCCAACTGTCTCATCCCGTCTGTCTCTGCCCGCCTGTCTCAGCCCGCCTGTGTCAGTCCGTCTGTCTGAGACCGTCTGTCTCAGACCAACTGTCTCAGCCCGCCTGTCTCAGCCCGCCTGCCTCAGACCGTCTGTCTGAGACCGTCTGTCTCAGACCATCTGTCTCAGACCGTCTGTCTGAGCCCGCCTGTCGCAGCCCGCCTGTCACAGCCCGCCTGTCTCAGTCCGTCTCTCTGAGACCGTCTGTCTCAGACCAACTGTCTCAGCCCGCCTGTCTCAGGCCGCGTGCCTCAGACCGTCTGTCTGAGACCGTCTGTCTCAGACCATCTGTCTCAGACCGTCTGTCTGAGAACGCCTGTCGCAGCCCGCCTGTCTCAGTCCGTCTGTCTCAGCCCGCCTGTTTCAGACCAACTTTCTCAGCCCGCCCGTCTCAGCCCGCGTGTCACAGACCGTCTGTCTGAGACCGTCTGTGTCAGCCCGTCTGTCTCTGTCCATATGTCTCTGTCCGTCTGACTCAGACCGTCCGTCTGAGACCGTCTGTCTCAGACCAACTGTCACAGCCCGTCTGTCTCATCCCGCCTGTCGAGGCCCGCCTGTCTCAGTCCGTCTGTTTGAGAACGTCTGCTTCAGACCAACTGTCTCAGGCCGCCTGTCTCGGACCGCCTGTCTCAGACCGTCTGTCTCAGACCATCTGTCTCAGGCCATCTGTCTCAGACCGTCAGTCTTAGCCCGTCTGTGTCAGCCTGTCTGTCTCTGTCCATATGTCTGTCGGTCTGACTCAGACCAACTGTCTCAGCCCGTCGGTCTTAGCCCGTCTGTCTGAGCCCGCCTGTCTCAGCCCGCCTGTCTCAGTCCGTCTGTCTGAGACCGTCTGTCTCAGACCAACTGTCTCAGCCCGTCTGTCTCAGCCCGCCTGTCGAGGCCCGCCTGTCTCAGTCCGTCTGTTTGAGAACGTCTGCTTCAGACCAACGTCTCAGGCCGCCTGTATCGGACCGCCTTTCTCAGACCGTCTGTCTCAGACCATCTGTCTCAGGCCATCTGTCTCAGACCGTCAGTCTTAGCCCGTCTGTGTCAGCCTGTCTGTCTCTGTCCGTCTGACTCAGACAAACTGTCTCAGCCCGTCTGTCTCAGCCCGTCTGTCTCAGTCCGCCTGTCTCAGTCCGTCTGTCTGAGACCGTCTGTCTCAGACCAACTGTCTCAGCCAGCCTGTCTCAGCCCGCCTGCCTCATACCGTCTGTCTGAGACCGTCTGCCTCAGACCATCTGTCTCAGACCGTCTGCCTCAGACCATGTGTCTCAGACCGTCTGTCTTAGCCCGCCTGTCGCAGCCCGCCTGTCTCAGCCCGCCTGTCTCAGCCCGCCTGCCTCAGACCGTCTGTCTCAGCCCGCCTGTCTCAGCCCGCCTGTCTCAGACCGCCTGTCTCAGCCCGCCTGTCTCAGCCCGCCTGTCTCAGTCCGTCTGTCTGAGGCCGTCTGTCTCAGACCAACTGTCTCATCACGTCTGTCTCTGCCCGCCTGTCTCAGTCCGTCTGTCTCGGCCCGCCTGTCTCAGCCCGCCTGCCTCAGACCGTCTGTCTCAGCCCGCCTGTCTCAGCCCGCCTGTCTCAGTCCGTCTGTCTGAGACCGTCTGTCTCTGCCCATCTGTCTCAGACCGCATGTCTCAGTCCGTCTGTCTGAGACCATCTGTCTCATACCGTCTGTCTCAGCCGGCCTGTCGCAGCCCGCCTGTCTCAGTCCGTCGGTCTGAGACCGTCTGTGTAGGACCAACTGTCTCAGACCGCCTGTCTCAGACTGTCTGTCTCAGACCATCTGTCCCACACCATCTGTCTCAGGCTGTCGGTCTTAGCCCGTCTATCTCAGAACATCTGTATCAGACCGCCGGTCTCAGACCGTCTGTATCAAACCATCTGTCTCAGACCATCTGTCTCAGGCCGTCGGTCTTTGCCCGTCTGTCTCAGCCCGCCTGTCTCAGCCCGCCTGTCTCAGTCCGTCTGTCTGAGACCGTCTGTCTCAGACCAACTGTCTCAGCCGGGCCTGTCTCAGCCCGCCTGTCTCAGACCGTATGTCTGAGACCGTCTGTCTCAGACCATCTGTCTCATACCGTCTGTCTGAGAACGCCTGTCGCAGCCCGCCTGTCTCAGTCCGTCTGTCTGAGACCGTCTGTCTCAGACCAACTGTCTCAGCCAGATTGTCTCAGACCGCCTGTCTCTGCCCGTCTGTCTCAGACGGTCTGTCCCAGGCCGCGTGTCTCGGACCGTCTGTCTCGGAACGTCTGTCTCGGACCGTCTGTCTCGGACCGTCTGTCTCAGACCATCTGTCTCAGACCAACTGTGTCAGACCGCCTGTCTCAGACCGTCTGTCTCAGCCCATCTGTCTCGGACCGTCTGTCTCAGCCCGTCTGTCTGAGCCCGTCTGGCGCAGCCCACCTGTCTCAGTCCGTCTGTCTGAGACCGTCTGTCTCAGACCAACTGTCTCAGACCGCCTGTCTGAGACCGTCTGTCTCAGACAATCTGTCTCAGGCCATCTGTCTCAGGCCGTCAGTCTTAGCCGTCTGTCTTAGCCCGCCTGTCTCTGTCCATCTGTCTCTGTCCGTCTGACTCAGACCGTCTGTCTCAGCCCGCCTGTCTCAGTCCGCCTGTCTCAGTCCGTCTGTCTGAGACCGTCTGTCTGAGACCCTCTGTCCCAGACCAACTGTCTCAGCCCGTCTGTCTCAGCCCGCCTGTCTCAACCCGCCTGTCTCAGTCCGTCTGTCTGAGACCCTCTGTCTCAGACCAACTGTCTCAGCCCGCCTGTCTCAGCCCGCCTGTTTCAGTCCGTCTGTCTCAGCCCGCCTGCTTCAGACCAACTTATTCAGCCCGCCTGTCTCAGCCCGCGTGTCTCAGACCGTCTGTCTGATACCGTCTGTCTCACACCACCTGTCTCAGACCGTCTGTCTGAGTCCGCCTGTCGCAGCCCGCCTGTCTCAGTCCGTCTGTCTGAGACCGTCTGTCTCAGACCAACTGTCTCAGCCCGTCTGTCTCAGCTAGTCTGGCGCAGCTCACCTGTCTCAGCCCGCCTGTCTCTGCCCGTCTGTCTCAGACGGTCTGTCCCAGGCCGCGTGTCTCGGACCGTCTGTCTCGGAACGTCTGTCTCGGACCGTCTGTCTCAGACCATCTGTCTCAGACCAACTGTCTCAGACCGCCTGTCTCAGACCGTCTGTCTCAGCCCATCTGTCTCGGACCGTCTGTCTCAGCCCGTCTGTCTGAGCCCGTCTGGCGCAGCCCACCTGTCTCAGTCCGTCTGTCTGAGACCGTCTGTCTCAGACCAACTGTCTCAGACCGCCTGTCTGAGACCGTCTGTCTCAGACAATCTGTCTCAGACCATCTGTCTCAGACCAACTGTCTCAGACCGCCTGTCTCAGACCGTCTGTCTGAGCCCGCCTGTCGCAGCCCGCCTGTCTCAGTCCGCCTGTCTGAGACCGTCTGTCTCAGACAATCTGTCTCAGGCCATCTGTCTCAGGCCGTCAGTCTTAGCCGTCTGTCTTAGCCCGCCTGTCTCTGTCCATCTGTCTCTGTCCGTCTGACTCAGACCGTCTGTCTCAGCCCGCCTGTCTCAGTCTGCCTGTCTCAGCCCGTCTGTCTCAGCCCGCCTGTCTCAACCCGCCTGTCTCAGTCCGTCTGTCTCAGCCCGCCTGTTTCAGACCAACTTTCTCAGCCCGCCCGTCTCAGCCCGCGTGTTACAGACCGTCTGTCTGAGACCGTCTGTGTCAGCCCGTCTGTCTCTGTCCATATGTCTCTGTCCGTCTGACTCAGACCGTCCGTCTGAGACCGTCTGTCTCAGACCAACTGTCTCACATCGTCTGCCTGAGACCGTCTGACTGAGCCCGTCTGGCGCAGCCCACCTGTCTCAGTCCGTCTGCCTGAGACCGTCTGTCTCAGCCCGCCTGCCTCAGACCGTCTGTCTCAGCTCGCCTGTCTGAGACCGTCTCTCTCAGACCAACTGTCTCACATCGTCTGCCTGAGACCGTCTGACTGAGCCCGTCTGGCGCAGCCCGCCTGTCTCAGCCCGCCTGTCTCAGTCCGTCTGTCTGAGACCGTCTGTCTCAGACCAACTGTCTCAGCCCGCCTGTGTCAGCCCGCCTGTCTCAGACCGTCTGTCTGAGGCCGTCTGTCTCGGACCATCTGTCTCAGACCGTCTGTCTGAGCCCGCCTGTCGCAGGCCGCCTGTCTCAGTCCGTCTGACTGAGGCCGTCTGTCTCAGACCAACTGTCTCAGACCGCCTGTCTCAGACCGTCTGTCTCAGACCGTCTGTCTCAGACCGTCTGTCTCTGTCCAACTGTCTCATCCCGTCTGTCTCTGCCCGTCTGTCTCCGACCGTCTGTCGCAGCCCGCCTGTCTCAGCCCGCCCGTCTCAGTCCGTCTGTCTGAGACCGTCTGACTGAGACCGTCTGTCTCAGACCATCTGTCTCAGACCGTCTGTCTCAGCCGGCCTGTCGCAGCCCGCCTGTCTCAGTCCGTCGGTCTGAGTCGTCTGCCTCAGACCAACTGTCTCAGACCGCCTGTCTGAGACCGTCTGTCTCAGACAATCTGTCTCAGGCCATCTGTCTCAGGCCGTCAGTCTTAGCCGTCTGTCTTCGCCAGCCTGTCTCTGTCCATCTGTCTCTGTCCGTCTGACTCAGACCGTCTGTCTCAGCCCGCCTGTCTCAGTCCGCCTGTCTCAGTCCGTCTGTCTGAGACCGTCTGTCTCAGACCAACTGTCTCAGCCAGCCTGTCTCAGCCCGCCTGTCCCATACCGTCTGTCTGAGACCGTCTGCCTCAGACCATGTGTCTCAGACCGTCTGCCTCAGACCATGTGTCTCAGACCGTCTGTCTTAGCCCGCCTGTCGCAGCCCGCCTGTCTCAGCCCGTCTGTCTGAGACCGTCTGTCTCAGACAATCTGTCTCTGTCCGTCTGACTCAGACCGTCTGTCTCAGCCCGCCTGTCTCAGTCCGCCTGTCTCAGTCCGTCTGTCTGAGACCGTCTGTCTCAGACCAACTGTCTCAGCCAGCCTGTCTCAGCCCGCCTGTCCCATACCGTCTGTCTGAGACCGTCTGCCTCAGACCATCTGTCTCAGACCGTCTGCCTCAGACCATGTGTCTCAGACCGTCTGTCTTAGCCCGCCTGTCGCAGCCCGCCTGTCTCAGCCCGCCTGTCTCAGCCCGCCTGCCTCAGACCGTCTGTCTCAGCCCGCCTGTCTCAGTCCGCCTGTCTCAGCCCGCCTGTCTCAGTCCGCCTGTCTCAGCCCGCCTGTCTCAGTCCGTCTGTCTGAGACCGTCTGTCTCAGACCAACTGTCTCAGCCCGCCTGTCTCAGACCGTCTGTCTCAGCCCGCCTGTCTCATACCGTCTGTCTGAGACCGTCTGCCTCAGACCATCTGTATCAGACCGTCTGCATCAGACCATCTGTCTCAGCCCGCCTGTCTGCACCCGCCTGTCTCAGTCCGTCTGTCTGAGACCCTCTGTCCCAGACCAACTGTCTCAGCCCGTCTGTCTCAGCCCGCCTGTCTCAACCCGCCTGTCTCAGTCCGTCTGTCTGAGACCCTCTGTCTCAGACCAACTGTCTCAGCCCGCCTGTCTCAGCCCGCCTGTTTCAGTCCGCCTGTCTCAGCCCGCCTGTTTCAGACCAACTTATTCAGCCCGCCTGTCTCAGCCCGCGTGTCTCAGACCGTCTGTCTCAGCCCATCTGTCTCGGACCGTCTGTCTCAGCCCGTCTGTCTGAGCCCGTCTGGCGCAGCCCACCTGTTTCAGTCCGTCTGTCTGAGACCGTCTGTCTCAGACCAACTGTCTCAGACCGCCTGTCTGAGACCGTCTGTCTCAGACAATCTGTCTCAGGCCATCTGTCTCAGGCCTTCAGTCTTAGCCGTCTGTCTTAGCCCGCCTGTCTCTGTCCATCTGTCTCTGTCCGTCTGACTCAGACCGTCTGTCTCAGCCCGCCTGTCTCAGACGGTCTGTCCCAGGCCGTGTGTCTCGGACCGTCTGTCTCGGAACGTCTGTCTCGGACCGTCTGTCTCGGACCGTCTGTCTCAGACCATCTGTCTCAGACCAACTGTCTCAGACCGCCTGTCTCAGACCGTCTGTCTCAGCCCATCTGTCTCAGACCGTCTGTCTCAGCCCGCCTGTCTGAGACCGTCTGTCTCAGACCAACTGTCTCAGCCCGTCTGTCTCAGCCCGCCTGTCTCAGCCCGCCTGTCTCAGTCCGTCTGTCTGAGACCGTCTGTCTCAGACAATCTGTCTCAGACCGTCTGACTGAGCCCGTCTGGCGCAGCCCACCTGTCTCACATCGTCTGCCTGAGACCGTCTGACTGAGCCCGTCTGGCGCAGCCCACCTGTCTCAGTCCGTCTGCCTGAGACCGTCTGTCTCAGCCCGCCTGTCTCAGTCCGCCTGTCTCAGTCCGTCTGTCTGAGACCGTCTGTCTCAGACCAACTGTCTCAGACAGCCTGTCTCGGACCGTCTGTCTCAGACCATCTGTCTCAGACCAACTGTCTCAGATCGCCTGTCTCAGACCGTCTGTCTCAGCCCGCCTGCCTCAGACCGTCTGTCTCAGCCCGCCTGTCTCAGCCCGCCTGCCTCAGACCGTCTGTCTCAGCCCGCCTGTCACAGCCCGCCTGTCTCAGTCCGTCTGTCTGAGACAGTCTGTCTCAGACCATCTGTCTCAGACCAACTGTCTCAGACCGCCTGTCTCAGACCGTCTGTCTGAGCCCGCCTGTCGCAGCCCGCCTGTCTCAGTCCGCCTGTCTGAGACCGTCTGTCTCAGACAATCTGTCTCAGGCCATCTGTCTCAGGCCGTCAGTCTTAGCCGTCTGTCTTAGCCCGCCTGTCTCTGTCCATCTGTCTCTGTCCGTCTGACTCAGACCGTCTGTCTCAGCCCGCCTGTCTCAGTCTGCCTGTCTCAGCCCGTCTGTCTCAGCCCGCCTGTCTCAACCCGCCTGTCTCAGTCCGTCTGTCTCAGCCCGCCTGTTTCAGACCAACTTTCTCAGCCCGCCCGTCTCAGCCCGCGTGTTACAGACCGTCTGTCTGAGACCGTCTGTGTCAGCCCGTCTGTCTCTGTCCATATGTCTCTGTCCGTCTGACTCAGACCGTCCGTCTGAGACCGTCTGTCTCAGACCAACTGTCTCACATCGTCTGCCTGAGACCGTCTGACTGAGCCCGTCTGGCGCAGCCCACCTGTCTCAGTCCGTCTGCCTGAGACCGTCTGTCTCAGCCCGCCTGCCTCAGACCGTCTGTCTCAGCTCGCCTGTCTGAGACCGTCTCTCTCAGACCAACTGTCTCACATCGTCTGCCTGAGACCGTCTGACTGAGCCCGTCTGGCGCAGCCCGCCTGTCTCAGCCCGCCTGTCTCAGTCCGTCTGTCTGAGACCGTCTGTCTCAGACCAACTGTCTCAGCCCGCCTGTGTCAGCCCGCCTGTCTCAGACCGTCTGTCTGAGGCCGTCTGTCTCGGACCATCTGTCTCAGACCGTCTGTCTGAGCCCGCCTGTCGCAGGCCGCCTGTCTCAGTCCGTCTGACTGAGGCCGTCTGTCTCAGACCAACTGTCTCAGACCGCCTGTCTCAGACCGTCTGTCTCAGACCGTCTGTCTCAGACCGTCTGTCTCTGTCCAACTGTCTCATCCCGTCTGTCTCTGCCCGTCTGTCTCCGACCGTCTGTCGCAGCCCGCCTGTCTCAGCCCGCCCGTCTCAGTCCGTCTGTCTGAGACCGTCTGTCTGAGACAGTCTGTCTCAGCCCATCTGTCTCAGACCGTCTGTCTCAGCTCGCCTGTCTGAGACCGTCTGTCTCAGACCAACTGTCTCACATCGTCTGCCTGAGACCGTCTGACTGAGCCCGTCTGGCGCAGCCCACCTGTCTCAGTCCGTCTGCCTGAGACCGTCTGTCTCAGCCCGCCTGCCTCAGACCGTCTGTCTCAGCTCGCCTGTCTGAGACCGTCTCTCTCAGACCAACTGTCTCACATCGTCTGCCTGAGACCGTCTGACTGAGCCCGTCTGGCGCAGCCCGCCTGTCTCAGCCCGCCTGTCTCAGTCCGTCTGTCTGAGACCGTCTGTCTCAGACCAACTGTCTCAGCCCGCCTGTGTCAGCCCGCCTGTGTCAGCCCGCCTGTCTCAGACCGTCTGTCTGAGGCCGTCTGTCTCGGACCATCTGTCTCAGACCGTCTGTCTGAGCCCGCCTGTCGCAGGCCGCCTGTCTCAGTCCGTCTGACTGAGGCCGTCTGTCTCAGACCGTCTGTCCCTGTCCAACTGTCTCATCCCGTCTGTCTCTGCCCGCCTGTCTCAGACCGTCTGTCTCAGCCCGCCTGTCTCAGCCCGCCTGCCTCAGACCGTCTGTCTCAGCCCGCCTGTCTCAGCCCGCCTGTCTCAGTCCATCTGTCCGAGACCGTCTGTCTCAGCCCATCTGTCTCAGACCGTCTGTCTCAGCCCGCCTGTCTGAGACCGTCTGTCTCAGACCAACTGTCTCAGCCCGCCTGTCTCAGCCCGCCTGCCTCAGACCGTCTGTCTCAGCCCGCCTGTCTCAGCGCGCCTGTCTCAGACCGTCTGTCTGAGCCCGCCTGTCGCAGGCCGCCTGTCTCAGTCCGTCTGTCTGAGGCCGTCTGTCTCAGACCAACTGTCTCAGCCCGTCTGCCTCAGACCGTCTGTCTCAGCCCGCCTGTCTCAGCCCGCCTGTTTCAGTCCGTCTGTCTGAGACCGTCTGTCTCAGCCCATCTGTCTCAGACCGTCTGTCTCAGCCCGCCTGTCTGAGACCGTCTGTCTCATACCATCTGTCTCAGCCCGCCTGTCTCAGCTCGCCTGTCTCAGACCGTCTGTCTGAGACCGTCTGTCTCAGACCATCTGTCTCAGACCGTCTGTCTGAGAACGCCTATCGCAACCCGCCTGTCTCAGACCGTCTATCTCAGACCAACTGTCTCAGACCGCCTGTCTCAGCCCGCCTGTCTCATACCGTCTGTCTGAGACCGTCTGCCTCAGACCATCTGTCTCAGACCGTCTGCCTCAGACCATCTGTCTCAGACCGTCTGTCTTAGCCTGCCTGTCGCAGCCCGCAGGTCTCAGCCCGCCTGTCTCAGCCCGCCTGCCTCAGACCGTCTGTCTCAGCCCGCCTGTCTCAGCCCGCCTGTCTCAGACCGTCTGTCTGAGCCCGCCTGTCGCAGGCCGCCTGTCTCAGTCCGTCTGTCTGAGGCCGTCTGTCTCAGACCAACTGTCTCAGACCGTCTGCCTCAGACCGTCTGTCTCAGACCATCTGTCTCGGGCCATCTGTCTCAGACCGTCAGTCTTAGCCCGCCTGTCGCAGCCCGCCTGTCTCAGCCCGCCTGTCTCAGCCCGCCTGCCTCAGACCGTCCGTCTCAGCCCGCCTGTCACAGCCCGCCTGTCTCAGACCTTCTGCCTGAGCCCGCCTGTCGCAGGCCGCCTGTCTCAGTCCGTCTGTCTGAGGCCGTCTGTCTCAGACCAACTGTCTCAGACCGCCTGCCTCAGACCGTCTGTCTCAGACCATCTGTCTCAGGCCATCTGTCTCTGTCCGTCTGACTCAGACCGTCTGTCTGAGACCGTCTGTCACGGCCCGCCTGTCTCAGACCGTCTGCCTGAGACCGTCCGTCTCAGCCCATCTGTCTCAGGCCATCTGTCTCAGGCCATCTGTCTCTGTCCGTCTGACTCAGACCGTCTGTCTCAGCCCGCCTGTCTGAGACCGTCTGTCTCAGACCAACTGTCTCAGCCAGCCTGTCTCATCCCGCCTGTCTCATACCGTCTGTCTGAGACCGTCTGCCTCAGACCATCTGTATCAGACCGTCTGCATCAGACCATCTGTCTCAGACCGTCTGTCTCAGGCCATCTGTCTCTGTCCGTCTGACTCAGACCGTCTGTCTCAGACCATCTGTCTCAGGCCATCTGTCTCTGTCCGTCTGACTCAGACCGTCTGTCTCAGCCCGCCTGTCTGAGACCGTCTGTCTCAGACCAACTGTCTCAGCCAGCCTGTCTCATCCCGCCTGTCTCATACCGTCTGTCTGAGACCGTCTGCCTCAGACCATCTGTATCAGACCGTCTGCATCAGACCATCTGTCTCAGACCGTCTGTCTTAGCCCGCCTGTCGCAGCCCGCCTGTCTCAGCCCGCCTGTCTCAGCCCGCCTGCCTCAGACCGTCTGTCTCAGCCCACCTGTCTCAGCCCGCCTGTCTCAGTCCGTCTGTCTGAGACAGTCTGTCTCAGCCCATCTGTCTCAGACCGTCTGTCTCAGCCCGCCTGTCTCAGCCCGCCTGTCTCAGTCCGTCTGTCTGAGACCGTCTGTCTCAGACCATCTGTCTCAGCCCGCCTGTGTCAACCCGCCTGTCTCAGACCGTCTGTCTGAGACCGTCTGTCTCAGACCATCTGTCTCAGACCGTCTGTCTGAGAACGCCTGTCGCAACTCGCCTGTCTCAGTCCGTCTGTCTGAGACCGTCTGTCTCAGCCCTTCTGTCTCAGACCGTCTGTCTCAGCCCGCCTGTCTGAGACCGTCTGTCTCAGACCAACTGTCTCAACCCGCCTGCCTCAGACCGTCTGTCTCGGACCATCTGTCTCAGGCCATCTACTCAGACCGTCAGCCTTAGCCGTCTGTCTCAGCCCGCCTGTCTCTGTCCATCTGTCTATGTCCGTCTGACTCAGACCGTCTGTCTCAGACCAACTGTCTCAGCCTGCCTGTCTCAGCCCGCCTGTCTCTGCCCGTCTGTCTCAGACGGTCTGTCCCAGGCCGTGTGTCTCGGACCGTCTGTCTCGGAACGTCTGTCTCGGACCGTCTGTCTCGGACCGTCTGTCTCAGACCATCTGTCTCAGACCAACTGTCTCAGACCGCCTGTCTCAGACCGTCTGTCTCAGCCCATCTGTCTCAGACCGTCTGTCTCAGCCCGCCTGTCTGAGACCGTCTGTCTCAAACCAACTGTCTCAGCCCGTCTGTCTCAGCCCGCCTGTCTCAGCCCGCCTGTCTCAGTCCGTCTGTCTGAGACCCTCTGTCCCAGACCAACTGTCTCAGCCCGTCTGTCTCAGCCCGCCTGTCTCAAGCCGCCTGTCTCAGTCCGTCTGTCTGACACCCTCTGCCTCAGACCAACTGTCTCAGCCCGCCTGTCTCAGCCCGCCTGTTTCAGTCCGTCTGTCTGAGACCGTCTGTCGCAGACCAACTGTCTCAGCCCGTCTGTCTCAGCCCGTCTAGCGCAGCTCACCTGGCTCAGTCCGTCTGTCTGAGACCGTCTGTCTCAGACCAACTGTCTCAGACCGCCTGCCTCAGACCGTCTGTCTCAGACCATCTGTCTCAGACCATCTGTCTCAGACCGTCAGCCTTAGCCGTCTGTCTCAGCCCGCCTGTCTCTGTCCATCTGTCTCTGTCCGTCTGACTCAGACCGTCTGTCTCAGACCAACTGTCTCAGCCAGCCTGTCTCAGCCCCCCTGTCTCTGCCCGTCTGTCTCAGACGGTCTGTCCCAGGCCGCGTGTCTCGGACCGTCTGTCTCGGAACGTCTGTCTCGGACCGTCTGTCTCAGCCCGCCTGTCTCAGCCCGCCTGTCTCAGTCCGTCTGTCTGAGACAGTCTGTCTCAGCCCATCTGTCTCAGACCGTCTGTCTCAGCCCATCTGTCTCAGACCGTCTGTCTCAGCCCGCCTGTCTGAGACCGTCTGTCTCAGACCAACTGCCTCAGCCCGCCTGCCTCAGACCGTCTGTCTCAGACCATCTGTCTCAGGCCATCTGTCTCTGTCCGTCTGTCTCAGCCCGCCTGTCTCAGCCCGCCTGTTTCAGCCCGCCTGTCTCAGACCGTCTGTCTGAGACCGTCTGTCTCAGACCATCTGTCTCTGTCCGTCTGTCTCAGCCCGCCTGTCTCAGACCATCTGTCTCAGGCCGTCTGTCTCAGCCCGCCTGTCTCAACCCGCCTGTCTCAGTCCATCTGTCTGAGCCCGTCTGGCGCAGCCCACCTGTCTCAGTCCGTCTGTCTCAGACCAACTGTCTCAGCCCGCCTGTGTCAGCCCGCCTGTCTCAGACCGTCTCTCTGAGACCGTCTGTCTCAGACCATCTGTCTCAGACCGTCTGTCTGAGCCCGCCTGTCGCAGGCCGCCTGTCACAGTCCGTCTGTCTGAGGCCGTCTGTCTCAGACCAACTGTCTCAGACCGCCTGTCTCAGACCGTCTGTCTCAGACCGTCTGTCTCGGTCCAACTGTCTCATCCCGTCTGTCTCTGCCCGCCTGTCTCAGACCGTCTGTCTCAGCCCACCTGTCTCAGCCCGCCTGCCTCAGACCGTCTGTCTCAGCCCGCCTGTCTCAGCCCGCCTGTCTCAGTCCGTCTGTCTGAGACCGTCTGTCTCAGCCCATCTGTCTCAGACCGTCTGTCTCAGCCCGTCTGTCTCAGCCCGCCTGTCTTAGCCCGCCTGTCTCTGTCCATCTGTCTCTGTCCGTCTGTCTGAGACCGTCTGTCTCAGACCATCTGTCTCAGACCGTCTGTCTGAGAACGCCTGTCGCAACCCGCCTGTCTCAGTCCGTCTGTCTGAGACCGTCTGTCTCAGCCCGCCTGTCTCAGTCCGCCTGTCTCAGTCCGTCTGTCTGAGACCGTCTGTCTCAGACCAACTGTCTCAGACAGCCTGTCTCGGACCGTCTGTCTCAGACCATCTGTCTCAGACCAACTGTCTCAGATCGCCTGTCTCAGACCGTCTGTCTCAGCCCGCCTGCCTCAGACCGTCTGTCTCAGCCCGCCTGTCTCAGCCCGCCTGCCTCAGACCGTCTGTCTCAGCCCGCCTGTCTCAGCCCGCCTGTCTCAGCCCGCCTGTCTCAGTCCATCTGTCTGAGACAGTCTGTCTCAGCCCATCTGTCTGAGACCGTCTGTCTCAGCTCGCCTGTCTGAGACCGTCTGTCTCAGACCAACTGTCTCACATCGTCTGCCTGAGACCGTCTGACTGAGCCCGTCTGGCGCAGCCCACCTGTCTCAGTCCGTCTGCCTGAGACCGTCTGTCTCAGCCCGCCTGCCTCAGACCGTCTGTCTCAGCTCGCCTGTCTGAGACCGTCTGTCTCAGACCAACTGTCTCACATCGTCTGCCTGAGACCGTCTGACTGAGCCCGTCTGGCGCAGCCCGCGTGTCTCAGCCCGCCTGTCTCAGTCCGTCTGTCTGAGACCGTCTGTCTCAGACCAACTGTCTCAGCCCGCCTGTGTCAGCCCGCCTGTCTCAGACCGTCTGACTGAGGCCGTCTGTCTCAGACCGTCTGTCCCTGTCCAACTGTCTCATCCCGTCTGTCTCTGCCCGCCTGTCTCAGACCGTCTGTCTCAGCCCGCCTGTCTCAGCCCGCCTGCCTCAGACCGTCTGTCTCAGCCCGCCTGTCTCAGCCCGCCTGTCTCAGCCCGCCTGTCTCAGTCCATCTGTCCGAGACCGTCTGTCTCAGCCCATCTGTCTCAGACCGTCTGTCTCAGCCCGCCTGTCTGAGACCGTCTGTCTCAGACCAACTGTCTCAGCCCGCCTGTCTCAGCCCGCCTGTCTCAGACCGTCTGTCTCAGACCGTCTGTCTCTGTCCAACTGTCTCATCCCGTCTGTCTCTGCCCGCCTGTCTCAGACCGTCTGTCTGAGAACGCCTGTCGCAACCCGCCTGGCTCAGTCCGTCTGTCTGAGACCGTCTGTCTCAGCCCGCCTGTCTCAGCCCGCCTGTCTCAGTCCGTCTGTCTGAAACAGTCTGTCTCAGACCATCTGTCTCAGACCGTCTGTCTGAGCCCGCCTATCGCAACCCCCCTGTCTCAGTCCGTCTATCTCAGACCAACTGTCTCAGACCGCCTGTCTCAGCCCGCCTGTCTCATACCGTCTGTCTTAGACCGTCTGCCTCAGACCATCTGTCTCAGACCGTCTGCCTCAGACCATCTGTCTCAGACCGTCTGTCTTAGCCTGCCTGTCGCAGCCCGCAGGTCTCAGCCCGCCTGTCTCAGCCCGCCTGCCTCAGACCGTCTGTCTCAGCCCGCCTGTCTCAGCGCGCCTGTCTCAGACCGTCTGTCTGAGCCCGCCTGTCGCAGGCCGCCTGTCTCAGTCCGTCTGTCTGAGGCCGTCTGTCTCAGACCAACTGTCTCAGCCCGTCTGCCTCAGACCGTCTGTCTCAGCCCGCCTGTCTCAGCCCGCCTGTTTCAGTCCGTCTGTCTGAGACCGTCTGTCTCAGCCCATCTGTCTCAGACCGTCTGTCTCAGCCCGCCTGTCTGAGACCGTCTGTCTCATACCATCTGTCTCAGCCCGCCTGTCTCAGCTCGCCTGTCTCAGACCGTCTGTCTGAGACCGTCTGTCTCAGACCATCTGTCTCAGACCGTCTGTCTGAGAACGCCTGTCGCAAACCGCCTGTCTCAGTCCGTCTGTCTGAGACCGCCTGTCTCAGACCGTCTGTCTCAGCCCATCTGTCTCAGACCGTCTGTCTCAGCCCGCCTGTCTGAGACCGTCTGTCTCAGACCAACTGTCTCAGCCCGTCTGTCTCAGCCCGCCTGTCTCAGCCCGCCTGTCTCAGTTCGTCTGTCTGAGATCCTCTGTCCCAGACCAACTGTCTCAGCCCGTCTGTCTCAGCCCGCCTGTCTCAACCCGCCTATCTCAGTCCGTCTGTCTCAGACGGTCTGTCCCAGGCCGCGTGTCTCGGACCGTCTGTCTCGGAACGTCTGTCTCGGACCGCCTGTCTCAGCCCGCCTGTCTCAACCCGCCTGTCTCAGTCCGTCTGTCTGACACCCTCTGCCTCAGACCAACTGTCTCAGCCCGCCTGTCTCAGCCCGCCTGTTTCAGTCCGTCTGTCTGAGACCGTCTGTCGCAGACCAACTGTCTCAGCCCGTCTGTCTCAGCCCGTCTAGCGCAGCTCACCTGGCTCAGTCCGTCTGTCTGAGACCGTCTGTCTCAGACCAACTGCCTCAGACCGTCTGTCTCAGCCCGCCTGTCTCAGCCCGCCTGTCTCAGTCCGTCTGTCTGAGACCGTCTGTCTCAGCCCATCTGTCTCAGACCGTCTGTCTCAGCCCGTCTGTCTCAGCCCGCCTGTCTTAGCCCGCCTGTCTCTGTCCATCTGTCTCTGTCCGTCTGTCTGAGACCGTCTGTCTCAGACCATCTGTCTCAGACCGTCTGTCTGAGAACGCCTGTCGCAACCCGCCTGTCTCAGTCCGTCTGTCTGAGACCGTCTGTCTCAGCCCGCCTGTCTCAGTCCGCCTGTCTCAGTCCGTCTGTCTGAGACCGTCTGTCTCAGACCAACTGTCTCAGACAGCCTGTCTCGGACCGTCTGTCTCAGACCATCTGTCTCAGACCAACTGTCTCAGATCGCCTGTCTCAGACCGTCTGTCTCAGCCCGCCTGCCTCAGACCGTCTGTCTCAGCCCGCCTGTCTCAGCCCGCCTGCCTCAGACCGTCTGTCTCAGCCCGCCTGTCTCAGCCCGCCTGTCTCAGCCCGCCTGTCTCAGTCCATCTGTCTGAGACAGTCTGTCTCAGCCCATCTGTCTGAGACCGTCTGTCTCAGCTCGCCTGTCTGAGACCGTCTGTCTCAGACCAACTGTCTCACATCGTCTGCCTGAGACCGTCTGACTGAGCCCGTCTGGCGCAGCCCACCTGTCTCAGTCCGTCTGCCTGAGACCGTCTGTCTCAGCCCGCCTGCCTCAGACCGTCTGTCTCAGCTCGCCTGTCTGAGACCGTCTGTCTCAGACCAACTGTCTCACATCGTCTGCCTGAGACCGTCTGACTGAGCCCGTCTGGCGCAGCCCGCGTGTCTCAGCCCGCCTGTCTCAGTCCGTCTGTCTGAGACCGTCTGTCTCAGACCAACTGTCTCAGCCCGCCTGTGTCAGCCCGCCTGTCTCAGACCGTCTGACTGAGGCCGTCTGTCTCAGACCGTCTGTCCCTGTCCAACTGTCTCATCCCGTCTGTCTCTGCCCGCCTGTCTCAGACCGTCTGTCTCAGCCCGCCTGTCTCAGCCCGCCTGCCTCAGACCGTCTGTCTCAGCCCGCCTGTCTCAGCCCGCCTGTCTCAGCCCGCCTGTCTCAGTCCATCTGTCCGAGACCGTCTGTCTCAGCCCATCTGTCTCAGACCGTCTGTCTCAGCCCGCCTGTCTGAGACCGTCTGTCTCAGACCAACTGTCTCAGCCCGCCTGTCTCAGCCCGCCTGTCTCAGACCGTCTGTCTCAGACCGTCTGTCTCTGTCCAACTGTCTCATCCCGTCTGTCTCTGCCCGCCTGTCTCAGACCGTCTGTCTGAGAACGCCTGTCGCAACCCGCCTGGCTCAGTCCGTCTGTCTGAGACCGTCTGTCTCAGCCCGCCTGTCTCAGCCCGCCTGTCTCAGTCCGTCTGTCTGAAACAGTCTGTCTCAGACCATCTGTCTCAGACCGTCTGTCTGAGCCCGCCTATCGCAACCCCCCTGTCTCAGTCCGTCTATCTCAGACCAACTGTCTCAGACCGCCTGTCTCAGCCCGCCTGTCTCATACCGTCTGTCTTAGACCGTCTGCCTCAGACCATCTGTCTCAGACCGTCTGCCTCAGACCATCTGTCTCAGACCGTCTGTCTTAGCCTGCCTGTCGCAGCCCGCAGGTCTCAGTCCGCCTGTCTCAGCCCGCCTGCCTCAGACCGTCTGTCTCAGCCCGCCTGTCTCAGCGCGCCTGTCTCAGACCGTCTGTCTGAGCCCGCCTGTCGCAGGCCGCCTGTCTCAGTCCGTCTGTCTGAGGCCGTCTGTCTCAGACCAACTGTCTCAGCCCGTCTGCCTCAGACCGTCTGTCTCAGCCCGCCTGTCTCAGCCCGCCTGTTTCAGTCCGTCTGTCTGAGACCGTCTGTCTCAGCCCATCTGTCTCAGACCGTCTGTCTCAGCCCGCCTGTCTGAGACCGTCTGTCTCATACCATCTGTCTCAGCCCGCCTGTCTCAGCTCGCCTGTCTCAGACCGTCTGTCTGAGACCGTCTGTCTCAGACCATCTGTCTCAGACCGTCTGTCTGAGAACGCCTGTCGCAAACCGCCTGTCTCAGTCCGTCTGTCTGAGACCGCCTGTCTCAGACCGTCTGTCTCAGCCCATCTGTCTCAGACCGTCTGTCTCAGCCCGCCTGTCTGAGACCGTCTGTCTCAGACCAACTGTCTCAGCCCGTCTGTCTCAGCCCGCCTGTCTCAGCCCGCCTGTCTCAGTTCGTCTGTCTGAGATCCTCTGTCCCAGACCAACTGTCTCAGCCCGTCTGTCTCAGCCCGCCTGTCTCAACCCGCCTATCTCAGTCCGTCTGTCTCAGACGGTCTGTCCCAGGCCGCGTGTCTCGGACCGTCTGTCTCGGAACGTCTGTCTCGGACCGCCTGTCTCAGCCCGCCTGTCTCAACCCGCCTGTCTCAGTCCGTCTGTCTGACACCCTCTGCCTCAGACCAACTGTCTCAGCCCGCCTGTCTCAGCCCGCCTGTTTCAGTCCGTCTGTCTGAGACCGTCTGTCGCAGACCAACTGTCTCAGCCCGTCTGTCTCAGCCCGTCTAGCGCAGCTCACCTGGCTCAGTCCGTCTGTCTGAGACCGTCTGTCTCAGACCAACTGTCTCAGACCGCCTGCCTCAGACCGTCTGTCTCAGACCATCTGTCTCAGACCATCTGTCTCAGACCGTCAGCCTTAGCCGTCTGTCTCAGCCCGCCTGTCTCTGTCCATCTGTCTCTGTCCGTCTGACTCAGACCGTCTGTCTCAGACCAACTGTCTCAGCCAGCCTGTCTCAGCCCCCCTGTCTCTGCCCGTCTGTCTCAGACGGTCTGTCCCAGGCCGCGTGTCTCGGACCGTCTGTCTCGGAACGTCTGTCTCGGACCGTCTGTCTCAGCCCGCCTGTGTCAGCCCGCCTGTCTCAGACCGTCTGTCTGAGGCCGTCTGTCTCGGACCATCTGTCTCAGACCGTCTGTCTGATCCCGCCTGTCGCAGGCCGCCTGTCTCAGTCCGTCTGACTGAGTCCGTCTGTCTCAGACCGTCTGTCCCTGTCCAACTGTCTCATCCCGTCTGTCTCTGCCCGCCTGTCTCAGACCGTCTGTCTCAGCCCGCCTGTCTCAGCCCGCCTGCCTCAGACCGTCTGTCTCAGCCCGCCTGTCTCAGCCCGCCTGTCTCAGTCCATCTGTCCGAGACCGTCTGTCTCAGCCCATCTGTCTCAGACCGTCTGTCTCAGCCCGCCTGTCTGAGACCGTCTGTCTCAGACCAACTGTATCAGCCCGCCTGTCTCAGCCCGCCTGTCTCAGACCGTCTGTCTCAGACCGTCTGTCTCTGTCCATCTGTCTCATCCCGTCTGTCTCTGCCAGCCTGTCTCAGACCGTCTGTCTGAGAACGCCTGTCGCAACCCGCCTGTCTCAGTCCGTCTGTCTGAGACCGTCTGTCTCAGCCCGCCTGTCTCAGCCCGCCTGTCTCAGTCCGTCTGTCTGAAACAGTCTGTCTCAGCCCATCTGTCTCAGACCGTCTGTCTCAGCCCGCCTGTCTGAGACCGTCTGTCTCATACCATCTGTCTCAGCCCGCCTGTCTCAGCTCGCCTGTCTCAGACCGTCTGTCTGAGACCGTCTGTCTCAGACCATCTGTCTCAGACCGTCTGTCTGAGAACGCCTATCGCAACCCGCCTGTCTCAGACCGTCTATCTCAGACCAACTGTCTCAGACCGCCTGTCTCAGCCCGCCTGTCTCATACCGTCTGTCTGAGACCGTCTGCCTCAGACCATCTGTCTCAGACCGTCTGCCTCAGACCATCTGTCTCAGACCGTCTGTCTTAGCCTGCCTGTCGCAGCCCGCAGGTCTCAGCCCGCCTGTCTCAGGCCGCCTGCCTCAGACCGTCTGTCTCGGCCCGCCTGTCTCAGCCCGCCTGTCTCAGACCGTCTGTCTGAGCCCGCCTGTCGCAGGCCGCCTGTCTCAGTCCGTCTGTCTGAGGCCGTCTGTCTCAGACCAACTGTCTCAGACCGTCTGCCTCAGACCGTCTGTCTCAGACCATCTGTCTCGGGCCATCTGTCTCAGACCAACTGTCTCAGCCAGCCTGTCTCATCCCGCCTGTCTCATACCGTCTGTCTGAGACCGTCTGCCTCAGACCATCTGTATCAGACCGTCTGCATCAGACCATCTGTCTCAGACCGTCTGTCTTAGCCCGCCTGTCGCAGCCCGCCTGTCTCAGCCCGCCTGTCTCAGCCCGCCTGCCTCAGACCGTCTGTCTCAGCCCACCTGTCTCAGCCCGCCTGTCTCAGTCCGTCTGTCTGAGACAGTCTGTCTCAGCCCATCTGTCTCAGACCGCCTGTCTCAGCCCGCCTGTCTCAGCCCGCCTGTCTCAGTCCGTCTGTCTGAGACCGTCTGTCTCAGACCATCTGTCTCAGCCCGCCTGTGTCAACCCGCCTGTCTCAGACCGTCTGTCTGAGACCGTCTGTCTCAGACCATCTGTCTCAGACCGTCTGTCTGAGAACGCCTGTCGCAAACCGCCTGTCTCAGTCCGTCTGTCTGAGACCGCCTGTCTCAGACCGTCTGTCTCAGCCCATCTGTCTCAGACCGTCTGTCTCAGCCCGCCTGTCTGAGACCGTCTGTCTCAGACCAACTGTCTCAGCCCGTCTGTCTCAGCCCGCCTGTCTCAGCCCGCCTGTCTCAGTTCGTCTGTCTGAGATCCTCTGTCCCAGACCAACTGTCTCAGCCCGTCTGTCTCAGCCCGCCTGTCTCAACCCGCCTATCTCAGTCCGTCTGTCTCAGACGGTCTGTCCCAGGCCGCGTGTCTCGGACCGTCTGTCTCGGAACGTCTGTCTCGGACCGCCTGTCTCAGCCCGCCTGTCTCAACCCGCCTGTCTCAGTCCGTCTGTCTGACACCCTCTGCCTCAGACCAACTGTCTCAGCCCGCCTGTCTCAGCCCGCCTGTTTCAGTCCGTCTGTCTGAGACCGTCTGTCGCAGACCAACTGTCTCAGCCCGTCTGTCTCAGCCCGTCTAGCGCAGCTCACCTGGCTCAGTCCGTCTGTCTGAGACCGTCTGTCTCAGACCAACTGTCTCAGACCGCCTGCCTCAGACCGTCTGTCTCAGACCATCTGTCTCAGACCATCTGTCTCAGACCGTCAGCCTTAGCCGTCTGTCTCAGCCCGCCTGTCTCTGTCCATCTGTCTCTGTCCGTCTGACTCAGACCGTCTGTCTCAGACCAACTGTCTCAGCCAGCCTGTCTCAGCCCCCCTGTCTCTGCCCGTCTGTCTCAGACGGTCTGTCCCAGGCCGCGTGTCTCGGACCGTCTGTCTCGGAACGTCTGTCTCGGACCGTCTGTCTCAGCCCGCCTGTGTCAGCCCGCCTGTCTCAGACCGTCTGTCTGAGGCCGTCTGTCTCGGACCATCTGTCTCAGACCGTCTGTCTGATCCCGCCTGTCGCAGGCCGCCTGTCTCAGTCCGTCTGACTGAGTCCGTCTGTCTCAGACCGTCTGTCCCTGTCCAACTGTCTCATCCCGTCTGTCTCTGCCCGCCTGTCTCAGACCGTCTGTCTCAGCCCGCCTGTCTCAGCCCGCCTGCCTCAGACCGTCTGTCTCAGCCCGCCTGTCTCAGCCCGCCTGTCTCAGTCCATCTGTCCGAGACCGTCTGTCTCAGCCCATCTGTCTCAGACCGTCTGTCTCAGCCCGCCTGTCTGAGACCGTCTGTCTCAGACCAACTGTATCAGCCCGCCTGTCTCAGCCCGCCTGTCTCAGACCGTCTGTCTCAGACCGTCTGTCTCTGTCCATCTGTCTCATCCCGTCTGTCTCTGCCAGCCTGTCTCAGACCGTCTGTCTGAGAACGCCTGTCGCAACCCGCCTGTCTCAGTCCGTCTGTCTGAGACCGTCTGTCTCAGCCCGCCTGTCTCAGCCCGCCTGTCTCAGTCCGTCTGTCTGAAACAGTCTGTCTCAGCCCATCTGTCTCAGACCGTCTGTCTCAGCCCGCCTGTCTGAGACCGTCTGTCTCATACCATCTGTCTCAGCCCGCCTGTCTCAGCTCGCCTGTCTCAGACCGTCTGTCTGAGACCGTCTGTCTGAGAACGCCTATCGCAACCCGCCTGTCTCAGACCGTCTATCTCAGACCAACTGTCTCAGACCGCCTGTCTCAGCCCGCCTGTCTCATACCGTCTGTCTGAGACCGTCTGCCTCAGACCATCTGTCTCAGACCGTCTGCCTCAGACCATCTGTCTCAGACCGTCTGTCTTAGCCTGCCTGTCGCAGCCCGCAGGTCTCAGCCCGCCTGTCTCAGGCCGCCTGCCTCAGACCGTCTGTCTCGGCCCGCCTGTCTCAGCCCGCCTGTCTCAGACCGTCTGTCTGAGCCCGCCTGTCGCAGGCCGCCTGTCTCAGTCCGTCTGCCTGAGGCCGTCTGTCTCAGACCAACTGTCTCAGACCGTCTGCCTCAGACCGTCTGTCTCAGACCATCTGTCTCGGGCCATCTGTCTCAGACCAACTGTCTCAGCCAGCCTGTCTCATCCCGCCTGTCTCATACCGTCTGTCTGAGACCGTCTGCCTCAGACCATCTGTATCAGACCGTCTGCATCAGACCATCTGTCTCAGACCGTCTGTCTTAGCCCGCCTGTCGCAGCCCGCCTGTCTCAGCCCGCCTGTCTCAGCCCGCCTGCCTCAGACCGTCTGTCTCAGCCCACCTGTCTCAGCCCGCCTGTCTCAGTCCGTCTGTCTGAGACAGTCTGTCTCAGCCCATCTGTCTCAGACCGCCTGTCTCAGCCCGCCTGTCTCAGCCCGCCTGTCTCAGTCCGTCTGTCTGAGACCGTCTGTCTCAGACCATCTGTCTCAGCCCGCCTGTGTCAACCCGCCTGTCTCAGACCGTCTGTCTGAGACCGTCTGTCTCAGACCATCTGTCTCAGACCGTCTGTCTGAGAACGCCTGTCGCAACCCGCCTGTCTCTGTCCGTCTGCCTCAGACCATCTGTCTCAGACCGTCTGCCTCAGACCATCTGTCTCAGACCGTCTGTCTTAGCCTGCCTGTCGCAGCCCGCAGGTCTCAGCCCGCCTGTCTCAGCCCGCCTGCCTCAGACCGTCTGTCTCGGCCCGCCTGTCTCAGCCCGCCTGTCTCAGACCGTCTGTCTGAGCCCGCCTGTCGCAGGCCGCCTGTCTCAGTCCGTCTGTCTGAGGCCGTCTGTCTCAGACCAACTGTCTCAGACCGTCTGCCTCAGACCGCCTGTCTCAGACCATCTGTCTCGGGCCATCTGTCTCAGACCGTCAGTCTTAGCCCGCCTGTCGCAGCCCGCCTGTCTCAGCCCGCCTGTCTCAGCCCGCCTGTCTCAGCCCGCCTGCCTCAGACCGTCCGTCTCAGCCCGCCTGTCTCAGCCCGCCTGTCTCAGACCTTCTGTCTGAGCCCGCCTGTCGCAGGCCGCCTGTCTCAGTCCGTCTGTCTGAGGCCGTCTGTCTCAGACCAACTGTCTCAGACCGCCTGCCTCAGACCGTCTGTCTCAGACCATCTGTCTCAGGCCATCTGTCTCTGTCCGTCTGACCCAGACCGTCTGTCTGAGACCGTCTGTCACGGCCCGCCTGTCTCAGACCGTCTGCCTGAGACCGTCCGTCTCAGCCCATCTGTCTCAGACCGTCTGTCTCAGCCCGCCTGTCTGAGACCGTCTGTCTCAGACCAACTGTCTCAGCCAGCCTGTCTCATCCCGCCTGTCTCATACCGTCTGTCTGAGACCGTCTGCCTCAGACCATCTGTATCAGACCGTCTGCATCAGACCATCTGTCTCAGACCGTCTGTCTTAGCCCGCCTGTCGCAGCCCGCCTGTCTCAGCCCGCCTGTCTCAGCCCGCCTGCCTCAGACCGTCTGTCTCAGCCCACCTGTCTCAGCCCGCCTGTCTCAGTCCGTCTGTCTGAGACAGTCTGTCTCAGCCCATCTGTCTCAGACCGCCTGTCTCAGCCCGCCTGTCTCAGCCCGCCTGTCTCAGTCCGTCTGTCTGAGACCGTCTGTCTCAGACCATCTGTCTCAGCCCGCCTGTGTCAACCCGCCTGTCTCAGACCGTCTGTCTGAGACCGTCTGTCTCAGACCATCTGTCTCAGACCGTCTGTCTGAGAACGCCTGTCGCAACCCGCCTGTCTCTGTCCGTCTGCCTGAGACCGTCTGTCTCAGCCCTTCTGTCTCAGACCGTCTGTCTCAGCCCGCCTGTCTGAGACCGTCTGTCTCAGACCAACTGTCTCAACCCGCCTGCCTCAGACCGTCTGTCTCGGACCATCTGTCTCAGGCCATCTACTCAGACCGTCAGCCTTAGCCGTCTGTCTCAGCCCGCCTGTCTCTGTCCATCTGTCTCTGTCCGTCTGACTCAGACCGTCTGTCTCAGACCAACTGTCTCAGCCTGCCTGTCTCAGCCCGCCTGTCTCTGCCCGTCTGTCTCAGACGGTCTGTCCCAGGCCGTGTGTCCCGGACCGTCTGTCTCGGAACGTCTGTCTCGGACCGTCTGTCTCAGACCGTCTGTCTCAGCCCGCCTGTCTGAGACCATCTGTCTCAGACCAACTGTCTCAGCCCGTCTGTCTCAGCCCGCCTGTCTCAGCCCGCCTGTCTCAGTCCGTCTGTCTGAGACCCTCTGTCCCAGACCAACTGTCTCAGCCCGTCTGTCTCAGCCCGCCTGTCTCAACCCGCCTGTCTCAGTCCATCTGTCTCAGACGGTCTGTCCCAGGCCGCGTGTCTCGGACCGTCTGTCTCGGAACGTCTGTCTCGGACCGTCTGTCTCAGCCCGCCTGTCTCAACCCGCCTGTCTCAGTCCGTCTGTCTGAGACCCTCTGTCTCAGACCAACTGTCTCAGCCCGCCTGTCTCAGTCCGTCTGTCTGAGACAGTCTGTCTCAGACCATCTGTCTCAGACCGTCTGTCTGAGAACGCCTGTCGCAACCCGCCTGTCTCAGTCCGTCTGTCTGAGACCGTCTGTCTCAGACCAACTGTCTCAGCCCGCCTGTGTCAGCCCGCCTGTCTCAGACCGTCTGTCTGAGGCCGTCTGTCTCGGACCATCTGTCTCAGACCGTCTGTCTGAGCCCGCCTGTCGCAGGCCGCCTGTCTCAGTCCGTCTGACTGAGGCCGTCTGTCTCAGACCGTCTGTCCCTGTCCGACTGTCTCATCCCGTCTGTCTCTGCCCGCCTGTCTCAGACCGTCTGTCTCAGCCCGCCTGTCTGAGCCCGCCTGCCTCAGACCGTCTGTCTCAGCCCGCCTGTCTCAGCCCGCCTGTCTCAGCCCGCCTGTCTCAGTCTATCTGTCCGAGACCGTCTGTCTCAGCCCATCTGTCTCAGACCGTCTGTCTCAGCCCGCCTGTCTGAGACCGTCTGTCTCTGACCAACTGTCTCAGCCCGCCTGTCTCAGCCCGCCTGTCTCAGACCGTCTGTCTCAGCCCGCCTGTCTCAGCCCGCGTGCCTCAGACCGTCTGTCTCAGCCCGCCTGTCTGAGCCCGCCTGTCTCAGTCCGTCTGTCTGAGACCGTCTGTCTCAGCCCATCTGTCTCAGACCGTCTGTCTCAGCTCGCCTGTCTGAGACCGTCTGTCTCAGACCAACTGTCTCACACCGTCTGTCTGAGACCGTCTGTCTCAGACCATCTGTCTCAGACCGTCTGTCTGAGACCGTCTGTCTCAGACCATCTGTCTCAGACCGTCTGTCTCAGGCCATCTGTCTCAGACCATCTGTCTCAGGCCGTCTGTCTCAGCCCGCCTGTCTCAACCCGCCTGTCTCAGTCCGTCTGTCTGAGCCCGTCTGGCGCAGCCCACCTGTCTCAGTCCGTCTGTCTGAGACCGTCTGTCTCAGCCCGCCTGTCTCAGCCCGCCTGTCTCAGTCCGTCTGTCTGAAACAGTCTGTCTCAGCCCATCTGTCTCAGACCGTCTGTCTCAGCCCGCCTGTCTCAGCCCGCCTGTCTCAGTCCGTCTGTCTGAGACCGTCTGTCTCAGACCAACTGTCTCAGCCCGCCTGTGTCAGCCCGCCTGTCTCAGACCGTCTGTCTGAGACCGTCTGTCTCAGACCATCTGTCTCAGACCGTCTGTCTGAGCCCGCCTGTCGCAGGCCGCCTGTCTCAGTCCGTCTGTCTGAGACCGTCTGTCTCAGCCCGCCTGTCTCAGCCCGCCTGTCTCAGTCCGTCTGTCTGAAACAGTCTGTCTCAGACCATCTGTCTCAGACCGTCTGTCTGAGCCCGCCTATCGCAACCCCCCTGTCTCAGTCCGTCTATCTCAGACCAACTGTCTCAGACCGCCTGTCTCAGCCCGCCTGTCTCATACCGTCTGTCTTAGACCGTCTGCCTCAGACCATCTGTCTCAGACCGTCTGCCTCAGACCATCTGTCTCAGACCGTCTGTCTTAGCCTGCCTGTCGCAGCCCGCAGGTCTCAGCCCGCCTGTCTCAGCACGCCTGCCTCAGACCGTCTGTCTCAGCCCGCCTGTCTCAGCGCGCCTGTCTCAGACCGTCTGTCTGAGCCCGCCTGTCGCAGGCCGCCTGTCTCAGTCCGTCTGTCTGAGGCCGTCTGTCTCAGACCAACTGTCTCAGCCCGTCTGCCTCAGACCGTCTGTCTCAGCCCGCCTGTCTCAGCCCGCCTGTTTCAGTCCGTCTGTCTGAGACCGTCTGTCTCAGCCCATCTGTCTCAGACCGTCTGTCTCAGCCCGCCTGTCTGAGACCGTCTGTCTCATACCATCTGTCTCAGCCCGCCTGTCTCAGCTCGCCTGTCTCAGACCGTCTGTCTGAGACCGTCTGTCTCAGACCATCTGTCTCAGACCGTCTGTCTGAGAACGCCTATCGCAACCCGCCTGTCTCAGACCGTCTATCTCAGACCAACTGTCTCAGACCGCCTGTCTCAGCCCGCCTGTCTCATACCGTCTGTCTGAGACCGTCTGCCTCAGACCATCTGTCTCAGACCGTCTGCCTCAGACCATCTGTCTCAGACCGTCTGTCTTAGCCTGCCTGTCGCAGCCCGCAGGTCTCAGCCCGCCTGTCTCAGCCCGCCTGCCTCAGACCGTCTGTCTCGGCCCGCCTGTCTCAGCCCGCCTGTCTCAGACCGTCTGTCTGAGCCCGCCTGTCGCAGGCCGCCTGTCTCAGTCCGTCTGTCTGAGGCCGTCTGTCTCAGACCAACTGTCTCAGACCGTCTGCCTCAGACCGTCTGTCTCAGACCATCTGTCTCGGGCCATCTGTCTCAGACCGTCAGTCTTAGCCCGCCTGTCGCAGCCCGCCTGTCTCAGCCCGCCTGTCTCAGCCCGCCTGTCTCAGCCCGCCTGCCTCAGACCGTCCGTCTCAGCCCGCCTGTATCAGCCCGCCTGTCTCAGACCTTCTGTCTGAGCCCGCCTGTCGCAGGCCGCCTGTCTCAGTCCGTCTGTCTGAGGCCGTCTGTCTCAGACCAACTGTCTCAGACCGCCTGCCTCAGACCGTCTGTCTCAGACCATCTGTCTCAGGCCATCTGTCTCTGTCCGTCTGACTCAGACCGTCTGTCTGAGACCGTCTGTCACGGCCCGCCTGTCTCAGACCGTCTGCCTGAGACCGTCCGTCTCAGCCCATCTGTCTCAGACCGTCTGTCTCAGCCCGCCTGTCTGAGACCGTCTGTCTCAGACCAACTGTCTCAGCCAGCCTGTCTCATCCCGCCTGTCTCATACCGTCTGTCTGAGACCGTCTGCCTCAGACCATCTGTATCAGACCGTCTGCATCAGACCATCTGTCTCAGACCGTCTGTCTTAGCCCGCCTGTCGCAGCCCGCCTGTCTCAGCCCGCCTGTCTCAGCCCGCCTGCCTCAGACCGTCTGTCTCAGCCCACCTGTCTCAGCCCGCCTGTCTCAGTCCGTCTGTCTGAGACAGTCTGTCTCAGCCCATCTGTCTCAGACCGCCTGTCTCAGCCCGCCTGTCTCAGCCCGCCTGTCTCAGTCCGTCTGTCTGAGACCGTCTGTCTCAGACCATCTGTCTCAGCCCGCCTGTGTCAACCCGCCTGTCTCAGACCGTCTGTCTGAGACCGTCTGTCTCAGACCATCTGTCTCAGACCGTCTGTCTGAGAACGCCTGTCGCAACCCGCCTGTCTCAGTCCGTCTGCCTGAGACCGTCTGTCTCAGCCCTTCTGTCTCAGACCGTCTGTCTCAGCCCGCCTGTCTGAGACCGTCCGTCTCAGACCAACTGTCTCAACCCGCCTGCCTCAGACCGTCTGTCTCGGACCATCTGTCTCAGGCCATCTACTCAGACCGTCAGCCTTAGCCGTCTGTCTCAGCCCGCCTGTCTCTGTCCATCTGTCTCTGTCCGTCTGACTCAGACCGTCTGTCTCAGACCAACTGTCTCAGCCTGCCTGTCTCAGCCCGCCTGTCTCTGCCCGTCTGTCTCAGACGGTCTGTCCCAGGCCGTGTGTCTCGGACCGTCTGTCTCGGAACGTCTGTCTCGGACCGTCTGTCTCAGACCGTCTGTCTCAGCCCGCCTGTCCGAGACCATCTGTCTCAGACCAACTGTCTCAGCCCGTCTGTCTCAGCCCGCCTGTCTCAGCCCGCCTGTCTCAGTCCGTCTGTCTGAGACCCTCTGTCCCAGACCAACTGTCTCAGCCCGTCTGTCTCAGCCCGCCTGTCTCAACCCGCCTGTCTCAGTCCATCTGTCTCAGACGGTCTGTCCCAGGCCGCGTGTCTCGGACCGTCTGTCTCGGAACGTCTGTCTCGGACCGTCTGTCTCAGCCCGCCTGTCTCAACCCGCCTGTCTCAGTCCGTCTGTCTGAGACCCTCTGTCTCAGACCAACTGTCTCAGCCCGCCTGTCTCAGTCCGTCTGTCTGAGACAGTCTGTCTCAGACCATCTGTCTCAGACCGTCTGTCTGAGAACGCCTGTCGCAACCCGCCTGTCTCAGTCCGTCTGTCTGAGACCGTCTGTCTCAGACCAACTGTCTCAGCCCGCCTGTGTCAGCCCGCCTGTCTCAGACCGTCTGTCTGAGGCCGTCTGTCTCGGACCATCTGTCTCAGACCGTCTGTCTGAGCCCGCCTGTCGCAGGCCGCCTGTCTCAGTCCGTCTGACTGAGGCCGTCTGTCTCAGACCGTCTGTCCCTGTCCGACTGTCTCATCCCGTCTGTCTCTGCCCGCCTGTCTCAGACCGTCTGTCTCAGCCCGCCTGTCTGAGCCCGCCTGCCTCAGACCGTCTGTCTCAGCCCGCCTGTCTCAGCCCGCCTGTCTCAGTCTATCTGTCCGAGACCGTCTGTCTCAGCCCATCTGTCTCAGACCGTCTGTCTCAGCCCGCCTGTCTGAGACCGTCTGTCTCTGACCAACTGTCTCAGCCCGCCTGTCTCAGCCCGCCTGTCTCAGACCGTCTGTCTCAGCCCGCCTGTCTCAGCCCGCCTGCCTCAGACCGTCTGTCTCAGCCCGCCTGTCTGAGCCCGCCTGTCTCAGTCCGTCTGTCTGAGACCGTCTGTCTCAGCCCATCTGTCTCAGACCGTCTGTCTCAGCTCGCCCGTCTGAGACCGTCTGTCTCAGACCAACTGTCTCACACCGTCTGTCTGAGACCGTCTGTCTCAGACCATCTGACTCAGACCGTCTGTCTGAGACCGTCTGTCTCAGACCATCTGTCTCAGACCGTCTGTCTCAGGCCATCTGTCTCAGACCATCTGTCTCAGGCCGTCTGTCTCAGCCCGCCTGTCTCAACCCGCCTGTCTCAGTCCGTCTGTCTGAGCCCGTCTGGCGCAGCCCACCTGTCTCAGTCCGTCTGTCTGAGACCGTCTGTCTCAGCCCGCCTGTCTCAGCCCGCCTGTCTCAGTCCGTCTGTCTGAAACAGTCTGTCTCAGCCCATCTGTCTCAGACCGTCTGTCTCAGCCCGCCTGTCTCAGCCCGCCTGTCTCAGTCCGTCTGTCTGAGACCGTCTGTCTCAGACCAACTGTCTCAGCCCGCCTGTGTCAGCCCGCCTGTTTCAGTCCGTCTGTCTGAGACCGTCTGTCTCAGCCCATCTGTCTCAGACCGTCTGTCTCAGCCCGCCTGTCTGAGACCGTCTGTCTCATACCAACTGTCTCAGCTCGCCTGTCTCAGCTCGCCTGTCTCAGCTCGCCTGTCTCAGACCGTCTGTCTGAGACCGTCTGTCTCAGACCATCTGTCTCAGACCGTCTGTCTGAGAACGCCTATCGCAACCCGCCTGTCTCAGTCCGTCTATCTCAGACCAACCGTCTCAGACCGCCTGCCTCAGCCCGCCTGCCTCAGCCCGCCTGTCTCATACCGTCTGTCTGAGACCGTCTGCCTCAGACCATCTGTCTCAGACCGTCTGCCTCAGACCATCTGTCTCAGACCGTCTGTCTTAGCCTGCCTGTCGCAGCCCGCAGGTCTCAGCCCGCCTGTCTCAGCCCGCCTGCCTCAGACCGTCTGTCTCAGCCCGCCTGTCTCAGCCCGCCTGTCTCAGACCGTCTGTCTGAGCCCGCCTGTCGCAGGCCGCCTGTCTCAGTCCGTCTGTCTGAGGCCGTCTGTCTCAGACCAACTGTCTCAGACCGTCTGCCTCAGACCGTCTGTCTCAGACCATCTGTCTCGGGCCATCTGTCTCAGACCGTCAGTCTTAGCCCGCCTGTCGCAGCCCGCCTGTCTCAGCCCGCCTGTCTCAGCCCGCCTGTCTCAGCTCGCCTGCCTCAGACCGTCTGTCTCAGCCCGCCTGTCTCATCCCGCCTGTCTCAGACCTTCTGTCTGAGCCCGCCTGTCGCAGGCCGCCTGTCTCAGTCCGTCTGTCTGAGGCCGTCTGTCTCAGACCAACTGTCTCAGACCGCCTGCCTCAGACCGTCTGTCTCAGACCATCTGTCTCAGGCCATCTGTCTCTGTCCGTCTGACTCAGACCGCCTGTCTCAGACCGTCTGTCTGAGACCGTCCGTCTCAGCCCATCTGTCTCAGACCGTCTGTCTCAGCCCGCCTGTCTGAGACCGTCTGTCTCAGACCAACTGTCTCAGCCAGCCTGTATCATCCCGCCTGTCTCATACCGTCTGTCTGAGACCGTCTGCCTCAGACCATCTGTCTCAGACCGTCTGTCTTAGCCCGCCTGTCGCAGCCCGCCTGTCTCAGCCCGCCTGTCTCAGCCCGCCTGTCTCAGTCCGTCTGTCTGAGACCGTCTGTCTCAGACCATCTGTCTCAGCCCGCCTGTGTCAACCCGCCTGTCTCAGACCGTCTGTCTGAGACCGTCTGTCTCAGACCATCTGTCTCAGACCGTCTGTCTGAGAACGCCTGTCGCAAACCGCCTGTCTCAGTCCGTCTGTCTGAGACCGTCTGTCTCAGCCCTTCTGTCTCAGACCGTCTGCCTCAGACCGTCTGTCTCAGACCATCTGTCTCAGCCCGCCTGTGTCAACCCGCCTGCCTCAGGCCATCTGTCTCAGACCGTCAGTCTTAGCCGTCTGTCTCAGCCCGTCTGTCTCTGTCCATCTGTCTCTGTCCGTCTGACTCAGACCGTCTGTCTTAGCCCGCCTGTCTGAGCCCGCCTGTCGCAGCCCGCCTGTCTCAGTCCGTCTGTTTGAGACCGTCTGTCTCAGACCAACTGTCTCAGGCCGCCTGTCTCAGACCGTCTGTCTCAGACCGTCTGTCTCAGACCATCTGTCCCACACCATCTATCTCAGGCTGTCGTTCTTAGCCCGTCTGTCTCAGACCATCTGTCTCAGACCGCCGGTCTCAGACCGTCTGTCTCATGCCATCTGTCTCTGCCCGCCTGTCTCAGACCGTCTGTCTCAGCCCGCCTGTCTCAGCCCGCCTGCCTCAGCCCACCTGTCTCAGACCGTCTGTCTGAGACCGTCTGTCTCAGACCGCCTGCCTCAGACCGTCTGTCTCGGACCATCTGTCTCAGGCCATCTGCCTCAGACCGTCAGCCTTAGCCGTCTGTCTCAGCCCGCCTGTCTCTGTCCATCTGTCTCTGTCCGTCTCACTCAGACCGTCTGTCTCAGACCGACTGTCTCAGCCCGCCTGTCTCAGCCCGCCTGTCTCAGTCCGTCTGTCTGAGACCGTCTGTCTCAGACCATCTGTCTCAGCCCGCCTGTGTCAACCCGCCTGTCTCAGACCGTCTGTCTGAGACCGTCTGTCTCAGACCATCTGTCTCAGACCGTCTGTCTGAGAACGCCTGTCGCAAACCGCCTGTCTCAGTCCGTCTGTCTGAGACCGTCTGTCTCAGCCCTTCTGTCTCAGACCGTCTGCCTCAGACCGTCTGTCTCAGACCATCTGTCTCAGCCCGCCTGTGTCAACCCGCCTGCCTCAGACCGTCTGTCTCGGACCATCTGTCTCAGGCCATCTGCCTCAGACCGTCAGCCTTAGCCGTCTGTCTCAGCCCGCCTGTCTCTGTCCATCTGTCTCTGTCCGTCTCACTCAGACCGTCTGTCTCAGACCGACTGTCTCAGCCTGCCTGTCTCTGCCCGCCTGTCTCTGCCCGTCTGTCTCAGACGGTCTGTCCCAGGCCGTGTGTCTCGGACCGTCTGTCTCGGAACGTCTGTCTCGGACCGTCTGTCTCGGACCGCCTGTCTCAGACCATCTGTCTCAGACCAACTGTCTCAGACCGCCTGTCTCAGACCGTCTGTCTCAGCCCATCTGTCTCAGACCGTCTGTCTCAGCCCGCCTGTCTGAGACCGTCTGTCTCAGACCGACTGTCTCAGCCCGTCTGTCTCAGACCGCCTGTCTCAGCCCGCCTGTCTCAGCCCGCCTGTCTCAGTCCGTCTGTCTGAGACCCTCTGTCCCAGACCAACTGTCTCAGCCCGTCTGTCTCAGCCCGCCTGTCTCAACCCGCCTGTCTCAGTCCGTCTGTCTGAGACCCTCTGTCTCAGACCAACTGTCTCAGCCCGCCTGTCTCAGCCCGCCTGTTTCAGTCCGTCTGTCTCAGCCCGCCTGTTTCAGACCAACTTATTCAGCCCGCCTGTCTCAGCCCGCGTGTCTCAGACCGTCTGTCTGATACCGTCTGTCTCAGACCACCTGTCTCAGACCGTCTGTCTGAGCCCGCCTGTCGCAGCCCGCCTGTCTCAGTCCCTCTGTCTGAGACCGTCTGTCGCAGACCAACTGTCTCAGCCCGTCTGTCTCAGCCCGTCTGGCGCAGCTCACCTGGCTCAGTCCGTCTGTCTGAGACCGTCTGTCTCAGACCAACTGTCTCAGACCGCCTGCCTCAGACCGTCTGTCTCAGACCATCTGTCTGAGGCCATCTGTCTCAGACCGTCAGCCTTAGCCGTCTGTCTCAGCCCGCCTGTCTCTGTCCATCTGTCTCTGTCCGTCTGACTCAGACGGTCTGTCCCAGGCCGCGTGTCTCGGACCGTCTGTCTCGGAACGTCTGTCTCGGACCGTCTGTCTCAGCCCGCCTGTCTCAGCCCGCCTGTCTCAGTCCGTCTGTCTGAGACAGTCTGTCTCAGCCCATCTGTCTCAGACCGTCTGTCTCAGCCCATCTGTCTCAGACCGTCTGTCTCAGCCCGCCTGTCTGAGACCGTCTGTCTCTCGACCAACTGCCTCAGCCCGCCTGTCTCAGACCGTCTGTCTGAGACCGTCTGTCTCAGACCATCTGTCTCTGTCCGTCTGTCTCAGCCCGCCTGTCTCAGACCATCTGTCTCAGGCCGTCTGTCTCAGCCCGCCTGTCTCAACCCGCCTGTCTCAGTCCATCTGTCTGAGCCCGTCTGGCGCAGCCCACCTGTCTCAGTCCGTCTGTCTGAGACCGTCTGTCTCAGCCCGCCTGTCTCAGCCCGCCTGTCTCAGCCCGTCTGTCTGAAACAGTCTGTCTCAGCCCAAATGTCCCAGACCGTCTGTCTCAGCCCGCCTGTCTCAGCCCGCCTGTCTCAGTCCGTCTGTCTGAGACCGTCTGTCTCAGACCAACTGTCTCAGCCCGCCTGTGTCAGCCCGCCTGTCTCAGACCGTCTCTCTGAGACCGTCTGTCTCAGACCATCTGTCTCAGACCGTCTGTCTGAGCCCGCCTGTCGCAGCCCGCCTGTCTCAGTCCGTCTGTTTGAGACCGTCTGTCTCAGACCAACTGTCTCAGGCCGCCTGTCTCAGACCGTCTGTCTCAGACCGTCTGTCTCAGACCATCTGTCCCACACCATCTATCTCAGGCTGTCGTTCTTAGCCCGTCTGTCTCAGACCATCTGTCTCAGACCGCCGGTCTCAGCCCGCCTGTCTCAGCCCGCCTGCCTCAGACCGTCTGTCTCAGCCCGCCTGTCTGAGCCCGCCTGTCTCAGTCCGTCTGTCTGAGACCGTCTGTCTCAGCCCATCTGTCTCAGACCGTCTGTCTCAGCCCGCCTGTCTGAGACCGTCTGTCTCAGACCAACTGTCTCACACCGTCTGTCTGAGACCGTCTGTCTCAGACCATCTGTCTCAGACCGTCTGTCTGAGACCGTCTGTCTCAGACCATCTGTCTCAGACCGTCTGTCTGAGAACGCCTGTCGCAGTCCGTCTGTCTCAGCCGGCCTGTCTCATACCGTCTGTCTCAGACCATCTGTCTCAGGCCATCTGTCTCAGACCGTCAGTCTTAGCCGTCTGTCTCAGCCCGTCTGTCTCTGTCCATCAGTCTCTGTCCGTCTGACTCAGACCGTCTGCCTGAGACCGTCTGTCTCAGCCCGCCTGTCTCAGTCCGCCTGCCTCAGACCGTCTGTCTCAGACCATCTGTCTCAGGCCATCTGTCTCAGACCGTCAGTCTTAGCCGTCTGTCTCTGTCCATCTGTCTCTGTCCGTCTGACTCAGACCGTCTGTCTTAGCCCGCCTGTCGCAGCCCGCCTGTCTCAGCCCGTCTGTCTGAGACCGTCTGCATCAGACCATCTGTCTCAGACCGCCTGTCTCAGCCCGCCTGTCTCAGTCCTTCTGTCTGAGACAGTCTGTCTCCGCCCATCTGTCTCAGACCGTCTGTCTCAGCCCGCCTGTCTCAGCCCGCCTGTCTCAGTCCGTCTGTCTGAGACCGTCTGTCTCAGACCAACTGTCTCAGCCCGCGTGTGTCAGCCCGCCTGTCTCAGTCCATCTGACTGAGGCCGTCTGTCTCAGACCGTCTGTCCCTGTCCAACTGTCTCATCCCGTCTGTCTCTGCCCGCCTGTCTCAGACCGTCTGTCTCAGCCCGCCTGTCTCAGCCCGCCTGCCTCAGACCGTCTGTCTCAGCCCGCCTGTCTCAGCCCGCCTGTCTCAGCCCGCCTGTCTCAGTCCATCTGTCCGAGACCGTCTGTCTCAGCCCATCTGTCTCAGACCGTCTGTCTCAGCCCGCCTGTCTGAGACCGTCCGTCTCAGACCAACTGTCTCAGCCCGCCTGTCTCAGCCCGCCTGTCTCAGACCGTCTGTCTCAGACCGTCTGCCTCAGACCATCTGTCTCAGACCGTCTGTCTTAGCCTGCCTGTCGCAGCCCGCAGGTCTCAGCCCGCCTGTCTCAGCCCGCCTGCCTCAGACCGTCTGTCTCAGCCCGCCTGTCTCAGCCCGCCTGTCTCAGACCGTCTGTCTGAGCCCGCCTGTCGCAGGCCGCCTGTCTCAGTCCGTCTGTCTGAGGCCGTCTGTCTCAGACCAACTGTCTCAGACCGTCTGCCTCAGACCGTCTGTCTCAGACCATCTGTCTCGGGCCATCTGTCTCAGACCGTCAGTCTTAGCCCGCCTGTCGCAGCCCGCCTGTCTCAGCCCGCCTGTCTCAGCCCGCCTGTCTCAGCCCGCCTGTCTCAGCCCGCCTGCCTCAGACCGTCTGTCTCAGCCCGCCTGTCTCAGCCCGCCTGTCTCAGACCTTCTGTCTGAGCCCGCCTGTCGCAGGCCGCCTGTCTCAGTCCGTCTGTCTGAGGCCGTCTGTCTCAGACCAACTGTCTCAGACCGCCTGCCTCAGACCGTCTGTCTCAGACCATCTGTCTCAGGCCATCTGTCTCTGTCCGTCTGACTCAGACCGCCTGTCTCAGACCGTCTGTCTGAGACCGTCCGTCTCAGCCCATCTGTCTCAGACCGTCTGTCTCAGCCCGCCTGTCTGAGACCGTCTGTCTCAGACCAACTGTCTCAGCCAGCCTGTCTCATCCCGCCTGTCTCATACCGTCTGTCTGAGACCGTCTGCCTCAGACCATCTGTCTCAGACCGTCTGTCTTAGCCCGCCTGTCGCAGCCCGCCTGTCTCAGCCCGCCTGTCTCAGCCCGCCTGTCTCAGTCCGTCTGTCTGAGACCGTCTGTCTCAGACCATCTGTCTCAGCCCGCCTGTGTCAACCCGCCTGTCTCAGACCGTCTGTCTGAGACCGTCTGTCTCAGACCATCTGTCTCAGACCGTCTGTCTGAGAACGCCTGTCGCAAACCGCCTGTCTCAGTCCGTCTGTCTGAGACCGTCTGTCTCAGCCCTTCTGTCTCAGACCGTCTGCCTCAGACCGTCTGTCTCAGACCATCTGTCTCAGCCCGCCTGTGTCAACCCGCCTGCCTCAGACCGTCTGTCTCGGACCATCTGTCTCAGGCCATCTACTCAGACCGTCAGCCTTAGCCGTCTGTCTCAGCCCGCCTGTCTCTGTCCATCTGTCTCTGTCCGTCTGACTCAGACCGTCTGTCTCAGACCAACTGTCTCAGCCTGCCTGTCTCAGCCCGCCTGTCTCTGCCCGTCTGTCTCAGACGGTCTGTCCCAGGCCGTATGTCTCGGACCGTCTGTCTCGGAACGTCTGTCTCGGACCGTCTGTCTCGGACCGTCTGTCTCGGACCGTCTGTCTCAGACCATCTGTCTCAGACCAACTGTCTCAGACCGCCTGTCTCAGACCGTCTGTCTCAGCCCATCTGTCTCAGACCGTCTGTCTCAGCCCGCCTGTCTGAGACCGTCTGTCTCAGACCAACTGTCTCAGCCCGTCTGTCTCAGACCGCCTGTCTCAGCCCGCCTGTCTCAGTCCGTCTGTCTGAGACCCTCTGTCCCAGACCAACTGTCTCAGCCCGTCTGTCTCAGCCCGCCTGTCTCAACCCGCCTGTCTCAGTCCGTCTGTCTCAGACGGTCTGTCCCGGGCCGCGTGTCTCGGACCGTCTGTCTCGGAACGTCTGTCTCGGACCGCCTGTCTCAGCCCGCCTGTCTCAACCCGCCTGTCTCAGTCCGTCTGTCTGACACCCTCTGTCTCAGACCAACTGTCTCAGCCCGCCTGTCTCAGCCCGCCTGTTTCAGTCCGTCTGTCTGAGACCGTCTGTCGCAGACCAACTGTCTCAGCCCGTCTGTCTCAGCCCGTCTAGCGCAGCTCACCTGGCTCAGTCCGTCTGTCTGAGACCGTCTGTCTCAGACCAACTGTCTCAGACCGCCTGCCTCAGACCGTCTGTCTCAGACCATCTGTCTCAGACCATCTGTCTCAGACCGTCAGCCTTAGCCGTCTGTCTCATCCCGCCTGTCTCTGTCCATCTGTCTCTGTCCGTCTGACTCAGACCGTCTGTCTCAGACCAACTGTCTCAGCCAGCCTGTCTCAGCCCCCCTGTCTCTGCCCGTCTGTCTCAGACGGTCTGTCCCAGGCCGCGTGTCTCGGACCGTCTGTCTCGGAACGTCTGTCTCGGACCGTCTGTCTCAGCCCGCCTGTCTCAGCCCGCCTGTCTCAGTCCGTCTGTCTGAGACAGTCTGTCTCAGCCCATCTGTCTCAGACCGTCTGTCTCAGCCCATCTGTCTCAGACCGTCTGTCTCAGCCCGCCTGTCTGAGACCGTCTGTCTCAGACCAACTGCCTCAGCCCGCCTGCCTCAGACCGTCTGTCTCAGACCATCTGTCTCAGGCCATCTGTCTCTGTCCGTCTGTCTCAGCCCGCCTGTCTCAGCCCGCCTGTCTCAGCCCGCCTGTCTCAGACCGTCTGTCTGAGACCGTCTGTCTCAGACCATCTGTCTCTGTCCGTCTGTCTCAGCCCGCCTGTCTCAGACCATCTGTCTCAGGCCGTCTGTCTCAGCCCGCCTGTCTCCACCCGCCTGTCTCAGTCCATCTGTCTGAGCCCGTCTGGCGCAGCCCACCTGTCTCAGTCCGTCTGTCTGAGACCGTCTGTCTCAGCCCGCCTGTCTCAGCCCGCCTGTCTCAGCCCGTCTGTCTGAAACAGTCTGTCTCAGCCCAAATGTCCCAGACCGTCTGTCTCAGCCCGCCTGTCTCAGCCCGCCTGTCTCAGTCCGTCTGTCTGAGACCGTCTGTCTCAGACCAACTGTCTCAGCCCGCCTGTGTCAGCCCGCCTGTCTCAGACCGTCTCTCTGAGACCGTCTGTCTCAGACCATCTGTCTCAGACCGTCTGTCTGAGCCCGCCTGTCGCAGGCCGCCTGTCACAGTCCGTCTGTCTGAGGCCGTCTGTCTCAGACCAACTGTCTCAGACCGCCTGTCTCAGACCGTCTGTCTCAGACCGTCTGTCTCTGTGAAACTGTCTCATCCCGTCTGTCTCTGCCCGCCTGTCTCAGACCGTCTGTCTCAGCCCACCTGTCTCAGCCCGCCTGCCTCAGACCGTCTGTCTCAGCCCGCCTGTCTCAGCCCGCCTGTCTCAGTCCGTCTGTCTGAGACCGTCTGTCTCAGCCCATCTGTCTCAGACCGTCTGTCTCAGCCGGTCTGTCTCAGCCCGCCTGTCTTAGCCCGCCTGTCTCTGTCCATCTGTCTCTGTCCGTCTGACTCAGACCGTCTGCCTGAGACCGTCTGTCTCAGCCCGCCTGCCTGAGACCGTCTGTCTCAGCCCGCCTGTCTCAGTCCGCCTGTCTCAGTCCGTCTGTCTGAGCCCGTCTGTCTCAGACCAACTGTCTCAGCCAGCCTGTCTCAGCCCGCCTGTCTCATACCGTCTGTCTCAGACCATCTGTCTCAGGCCATCTGTCTCAGACCGTCAGTCTTAGCCGTCTGTCTCAGCCCGTCTGTCTCTGTCCATCAGTCTCTGTCCGTCTGACTCAGACCGTCTGCCTGAGACCGTCTGTCTCAGCCCGCCTGTCTCAGTCCGCCTGCCTCAGACCGTCTGTCTCAGACCATCTGTCTCAGGCCATCTGTCTCAGACCGTCAGTCTTAGCCGTCTGTCTCAGCCCGTCTGTCTCTGTCCATCTGTCTCTGTCCGTCTGACTCAGACCGTCTGTCTTAGCCCGCCTGTCGCAGCCCGCCTGTCTCAGCCCGTCTGTCTGAGACCGTCTGCATCAGACCATCTGTCTCAGACCGCCTGTCTCAGCCCGCCTGTCTCAGTCCGTCTGTCTGAGACAGTCTGTCTCCGCCCATCTGTCTCAGACCGTTTGTCTCAGCCCGCCTGTCTCAGCCCGCCTGTCTCAGTCCGTCTGTCTGAGACCGTCTGTCTCAGACCAACTGTCTCAGCCCGCCTGTGTCAGCCCGCCTGTCTCAGTCCATCTGACTGAGGCCGTCTGTCTCAGACCGTCTGTCCCTGTCCAACTGTCTCATCCCGTCTGTCTCTGCCCGCCTGTCTCAGACCGTCTGTCTCAGCCCGCCTGTCTCAGCCCGCCTGCCTCAGACCGTCTGTCTCAGCCCGCCTGTCTCAGCCCGCCTGTCTCAGCCCGCCTGTCTCAGTCCATCTGTCCGAGACCGTCTGTCTCAGCCCATCTGTCTCAGACCGTCTGTCTCAGCCCGCCTGTCTGAGACCGTCCGTCTCAGACCAACTGTCTCAGCCCGCCTGTCTCAGCCCGCCTGTCTCAGACCGTCTGTCTCAGACCATCTGTCTCTGTCCAACTGTCTCATCCCGTCTGTCTCTGCCCGCCTGTCTCAGACCGTCTGTCTCAGCCCGCCTGTCTCAGCCCGCCTGCCTCAGACCGTCTGTCTCAGCCCGCCTGTCTGAGCCCGCCTGTCTCAGTCCGTCTGTCTGAGACCGTCTGTCTCAGCCCATCTGTCTCAGACCGTCTGTCTCAGCCCGCCTGTCTGAGACCGTCTGTCTCAGACCATCTGTCTCAGACCGTCTGTCTGAGACCGTCTGTCTCAGACCATCTGTCTCAGACCGTCTGTCTGAGAACGCCTGTCGCAACCCGCCTGTCTCAGTCCGTCTGTCTGAGACCGTCTGTCTCAGACCAACTGTCTCAGACTGCCTGTCTCAGCCCGCCTGTTTCAGACCAACTTTCTCAGCCCGCCTGTCTCAGCCCGCCTGTCTCAGACCGTCTGTCTGAGACCGTCTGTCTCAGACCATCTGTCTCAGACCGTCTGTCTGAGCCCGCCTGTCGCAGCCCGCCTGTCTCAGTCCGTCTGTTTGAGACCGTCTGTCTGAGCCCGCCTGTCTCAGTCCGTCTGTCTGAGACCGTCTGTCTCAGCCCATCTGTCTCAGACCGTCTGTCTCAGCCCGCCTGTCTGAGACCGTCTGTCTCAGACCAACTGTCTCACACCGTCTGTCTGAGACCGTCTGTCTCAGACCATCTGTCTCAGGCCGCCTGTCTCAGACCGTCTGTCTCAGACCGTCTGTCTCAGACCATCTGTCCCACACCATCTATCTCAGGCTGTCGTTCTTAGCCCGTCTGTCTCAGACCATCTGTCTCAGACCGCCGGTCTCAGCCCGCCTGTCTCAGCCCGCCTGCCTCAGACCGTCTGTCTCAGCCCGCCTGTCTGAGCCCGCCTGTCTCAGTCCGTCTGTCTGAGACCGTCTGTCTCAGCCCATCTGTCTCAGACCGTCTGTCTCAGCCCGCCTGTCTGAGACCGTCTGTCTCAGACCAACTGTCTCACACCGTCTGTCTGAGACCGTCTGTCTCAGACCATCTGTCTCAGACCGTCTGTCTGAGACCGTCTGTCTCAGACCATCTGTCTCAGACCGTCTGTCTGAGAACGCCTGTCGCAACCCGCCTGTCTCAGTCCGTCTGTCTGAGACCGTCTGTCTCAGACCAACTGTCTCAGACTGCCTGTCTCAGCCCGCCTGTTTCAGACCAACTTTCTCAGCCCGCCTGTCTCAGCCCGCCTGTCTCAGACCGTCTGTCTGAGACCGTCTGTCTCAGACCATCTGTCTCAGACCGTCTGTCTGAGCCCGCCTGTCGCAGCCCGCCTGTCTCAGTCCGTCTGTTTGAGACCGTCTGTCTCAGACCAACTGTCTCAGGCCGCCTGTCTCAGACCGTCTGTCTCAGACCGTCTGTCTCAGACCATCTGTCCCACACCATCTATCTCAGGCTGTCGTTCTTAGCCCGTCTGTCTCAGACCATCTGTCTCAGACCGCCGGTCTCAGACCGTCTGTCTCATGCCATCTGTCTCTGCCCGCCTGTCTCAGACCGTCTGTCTCAGCCCGCCTGTCTCAGCCCGCCTGCCTCAGCCCGCCTGTCTCAGACCGTCTGTCTGAGACCGTCTGTCTCAGACCGCCTGCCTCAGACCGTCTGTCTCGGACCATCTGTCTCAGGCCATCTGCCTCAGACCGTCAGCCTTAGCCGTCTGTCTCAGCCCGCCTGTCTCTGTCCATCTGTCTCTGTCCGTCTCACTCAGACCGTCTGTCTCAGACCGAATGTCTCAGCCTGCCTGTCTCTGCCCGCCTGTCTCTGCCCGTCTGTCTCAGACGGTCTGTCCCAGGCCGTGTGTCTCGGACCGTCTGTCTCGGAACGTCTGTCTCGGACCGTCTGTCTCGGACCGTCTGTCTCAGACCATCTGTCTCAGACCAACTGTCTCAGACCGCCTGTCTCAGACCGTCTGTCTCAGCCCATCTGTCTCAGACCGTCTGTCTCAGCCCGCCTGTCTGAGACCGTCTGTCTCAGACCAACTGTCTCAGCCCGTCTGTCTCAGACCGCCTGTCTCAGCCCGCCTGTCTCAGCCCGCCTGTCTCAGTCCGTCTGTCTGAGACCCTCTGTCCCAGACCAACTGTCTCAGCCCGTCTGTCTCAGCCCGCCTGTCTCAACCCGCCTGTCTCAGTCCGTCTGTCTGAGACCCTCTGTCTCAGACCAACTGTCTCAGCCCGCCTGTCTCAGCCCGCCTGTTTCAGTCCGTCTGTCTCAGCCCGCCTGTTTCAGACCAACTTATTCAGCCCGCCTGTCTCAGCCCGCGTGTCTCAGACCGTCTGTCTGATACCGTCTGTCTCAGACCAACTGTCTCAGACCGCCTGCCTCAGACCGTCTGTCTCAGACCACCTGTCTCAGACCGTCTGTCTGAGGTCGCCTGTCGCAGCCCGCCTGTCTCAGTCCCTCTGTCTGAGACCGTCTGTCGCAGACCAACTGTCTCAGCCCGTCTGTCTCAGCCCGTCTGGCGCAGCTCACCTGGCTCAGTCCGTCTGTCTGAGACCGTCTGTCTCAGACCAACTGTCTCAGACCGCCTGCCTCAGACCGTCTGTCTCAGACCATCTGTCTCAGGCCATCTGTCTCAGACCGTCAGCCTTAGCCGTCTGTCTCAGCCCGCCTGTCTCTGTCCATCTGTCTCTGTCCGTCTGACTCAGACGGTCTGTCCCAGGCCGTGTGTCTCGGACCGTCTGTCTCGGAACGTCTGTCTCGGACCGTCTGTCTCGGACCGTCTGTCTCAGACCATCTGTCTCAGACCAACTGTCTCAGACCGTCTGTCTCAGACCATCTGTCTCAGACCAACTGTCTCAGACCGCCTGTCTCAGACCGCCTGTCTCAGCCCGCCTGTCTCAGCCCGTCTGTCTCAGCCCGTCTGTCTCAGCCCGTCTGGCGCAGCTCACCTGGCTCAGTCCGTCTGTCTGAGACCGTCTGTCTCAGACCAACTGTCTCAGACCGCCTGCCTCAGACCGTCTGTCTCAGACCATCTGTCTCAGGCCATCTGTCTCAGACCGTCAGCCTTAGCCGTCTGTCTCAGCCCGCCTGTCTCTGTCCATCTGTCTCTGTCCGTCTGACTCAGACCGTCTGTCTCAGACCAACTGTCTCAGCCTGCCTGTCTCAGCCCGCCTGTCTCTGCCCGTCTGTCTCAGACGGTCTGTCCCAGGCCGCGTGTCTCGGACCGTCTGTCTCGGAACGTCTGTCTCGGCCCGTCTGTCTCAGCCCGCCTGTCTCAGCCCGCATGTCTCAGACCAACTGTCTCAGACCGCCTGTCTCAGACCGTCTGTCTCAGCCCATCTGTCTCAGACCGTCTGTCTCAGCCCGCCTGTCTGAGACCGTCTGTCTCAGACCAACTGTCTCAGCCCGTCTGTCTCAGCCCGCCTGTCTCAGCCCTCCTGTCTCAGTCCGTCTGTCTGAGACCGTCTGTCTCAGACCATCTGTCTCAGACCAACTGACTGAGCCCGTCTGGCGCAGCCCACCTGTCTCAGTCCGTCTGTCTGAGAGCGTCTGTCTCAGACCAACTGTCTCAGGCCATCTGTCTCTGTCCGTCTGTCTCAGCCCGCCTGTCTCAGCCCGCCTGTCTCAGCCCGCCTGTCTCAGACCGTCTGTCTGAGACCGTCTGTCTCGGACCATCTGTCTCAGGCCATCTGTCTCAGACCGTCAGCCTTAGCCGTCTGTCTCAGCCCGCCTGTCTCAGACCATCTGTCTCTGTCCGTCTCACTCAGACCGTCTGTCTCAGACCGACTGTCTCAGCCTGCCTGTCTCAGCCCGCCTGTCACTGCCCGTCTGTCTCAGACGGTCTGTCCCAGGCCGCGTGTCTCGGACCGTCTGTCTCGGAACGTCTGTCTCGGACCGTCTGTCTCAGCCCGCCTGTCTCAGCCCGCATGTCTCAGACCAACTGTCTCAGACCGCCTGTCTCAGACCGTCTGTCTCAGCCCATCTGTCTCAGACCGTCTGTCTCAGCCCGCCTGTCTGAGACCGCCTGTCTCAGCCCGCCTGCCTCAGACCGTCTGTCTCAGCCCGCCTGTTTGAGCCCGCCTGTCTCAGTCCGTCTGTCTGAGTCCGTCTGTCTCAGCCCATCTGTCTCAGACCGTCTGTCTCAGCCCGCCTGCCTCAGACCGTCTGTCTCAGCCCGCCTGTCTCAGCCCGCCTGTCTCAGACCGCCTGTCTGAGACCGTCTGTCTCAGACCATCTGTCTCAGACCGTCTGTCTGAGAACGCCTGTCGCAACCCGCCTGTATCAGTCCGTCTGTCTGAGACCGTCTGTCTCAGCCCGCCTGTCTCAGCCCGCCTGTCTCAGTCCGTCTGTCTGAGACCGTCTGTCTGAGCCCATCTGTCTCAGACCGTCTGTCTCAGCCCGCCTGTCTGAGACCGTCTGTCTCAGACCAACTGTCTCAGCGTGTCTGTCTCAGCCCTCCTGTCTCTGTCCATCTGTCTCTGTCCGTCTGACTCAGACCGTCTGTCTCAGACCAACTGTCTCAGCCAGCCTGTCTCAGCCCGCCTGTCTCTGCCCGTCTGTCTCAGACGGTCTGTCCCAGGCCGTGTGTCTCGGACAGTCTGTCTCGGAACGTCTGTCTCGGATCGTCTGTCTTAGCCCGCCTGTCGCAGCCCGCCTGTCTCAGCCCGTCTGTCTGAGACCGTCTGCATCAGACCATCTGTCTCAGACCGCCTGTCTCAGCCCGCCTGTCTTAGTCCGTCTGTCTGAGACAGTCTGTCTCCGCCCATCTGTCTCAGACGGTCTGTCTCAGCCCGCCTGTCTCAGCCCGCCTGTCTCAGTCCGTCTGTCTGAGACCGTCTGTCTCAGACCAACTGTCTCAGCCCGCCTGTGTCAGCCCGCCTGTCTCAGACCGTCTGTCTGAGATCGTCTGTCTCGGACCATCTGTCTCAGACCGTCTGTCTGAGCCCGCCTGTCGCAGGCCGCCTGTCTCAGTCCGTCTGACTGAGGCCTCTGTGTCAGACCGTCTGTCCCTGTCCAACTGTCTCATCCCGTCTGTCTCTGCCCGCCTGTCTCAGACCGTCTGTCTCAGCCCGCCTGTCTCAGCCCGCCTGCCTCAGACCGTCTGTCTCAGCCCGCCTGTCTCAGCCCGCCTGTCTCAGCCCGCCTGTCTCAGTCCATCTGTCCGAGACCGTCTGTCTCAGCCCATCTGTCTCAGACCGTCTGTCTCAGCCCGCCTGTCTGAGACCGTCTGTCTCAGACCAACTGTCTCAGCCCGCCTGTCTCAGCCCGCCTGTCTCAGACCGTCTGTCTCAGACCGTCTGTCTCTGTCCAACTGTCTCATCCCGTCTGTCTCTGCCCGCCTGTCTCAGACCGTCTGTCTCAGCCCGCCTGTCTCAGCCCGCCTGCCTCAGACCGTCTGTCTCAGCCCGCCTGTCTGAGCCCGCCTGTCTCAGCCCGCCTGTCTGAGACCGTCCGTCTCAGACCAACTGTCTCAGCCCGCCTGCTCAGCCCGCCTGTCTCAGACCGTCTGTCTCAGACCGTCTGTCTCAGACCGTCTGTCTCTGTCCAACTGTCTCATCCCGTCTGTCTCTGCCCGCCTGTCTCAGACCGTCTGTCTCAGCCCGCCTGTCTCAGCCCGCCTGCCTCAGACCGTCTGTCTCAGCCCACCTGTCTGAGCCCGCCTGTCTCAGTCCGTCTGTCTGAGACCGTCTGTCTCAGCCCATCTGTCTCAGACCGTCTGTCTCAGCCCGCCTGTCTGAGACCGTCTGTCTCAGACCAACTGTCTCACACCGTCTGTCTGAGACCGTCTGTCTCAGACCATCTGTCTCAGACCGTCTGTCTGAGACCGTCTGTCTCAGACCATCTGTCTCAGACCGTCTGTCTGAGAACGCCTGTCGCAGTCCGTCTGTCTCAGCCGGCCTGTCTCATACCGTCTGTCTCAGACCATCTGTCTCAGGCCATCTGTCTCAGACCGTCAGTCTTAGCCGTCTGTCTCAGCCCGTCTGTCTCTGTCCATCAGTCTCTGTCCGTCTGACTCAGACCGTCTGCCTGAGACCGTCTGTCTCAGCCCGCCTGTCTCAGTCCGCCTGCCTCAGACCGTCTGTCTCAGACCATCTGTCTCAGGCCATCTGTCTCAGACCGTCAGTCTTAGCCGTCTGTCTCAGCCCGTCTGTCTCTGTCCATCTGTCTCTGTCCGTCTGACTCAGACCGTCTGTCTTAGCCCGCCTGTCGCAGCCCGCCTGTCTCAGCCCGTCTGTCTGAGACCGTCTGCATCAGACCATCTGTCTCAGACCGCCTGTCTCAGCCCGCCTGTCTCAGTCCGTCTGTCTGAGACAGTATGTCTCCGCCCATCTGTCTCAGACCGTCTGTCTCAGCCCGCCTGTCTCAGCCCGCCTGTCTCAGTCCGTCTGTCTGAGACCGTCTGTCTCAGACCAACTGTCTCAGCCCGCGTGTGTCAGCCCGCCTGTCTCAGTCCATCTGACTGAGGCCGTCTGTCTCAGACCGTCTGTCCCTGTCCAACTGTCTCATCCCGTCTGTCTCTGCCCGCCTGTCTCAGACCGTCTGTCTCAGCCCGCCTGTCTCAGCCCGCCTGCCTCAGGCCGTCTGTCTCAGCCCGCCTGTCTCAGCCCGCCTGTCTCAGCCCGCCTGTCTCAGTCCATCTGTCCGAGACCGTCTGTCTCAGCCCATCTGTCTCAGACCGTCTGTCTCAGCCCGCCTGTCTGAGACCGTCCGTCTCAGACCAACTGTCTCAGCCCGCCTGTCTCAGCCCGCCTGTCTCAGACCGTCTGTCTCAGACCGTCTGTCTCTGTCCAACTGTCTCATCCCGTCTGTCTCTGCCCGCCTGTCTCAGACCATCTGTCTCAGACCGTCTGTCTCAGCCCGCCTGTCTGAGGCCGTCTGTCTCATACCAACTGTCTCAGCCCGCCTGTCTCAGCCCGCCTGTCTCAGACCGTCTGTCTGAGACCGTCTGTCTCAGACCATCTGTCTCAGACCGTCTGTCTGAGAACGCCTATCGCAGGCCGCCTGTCTCTGTCCGTCTGTCTCTGCCCGCCTGTCTCAGACCGTCTGTCTCAGCCCGCCTGTCTCAGCCCGCCTGTCTCAGACCGTCTGTCTGAGACCGTCTGTCTCAGACCGTCTGTCTCAGCCCGCCTGTCTGAGACCGTCTGTCTCAGACCAACTGTCTCAGCCCGCCTGCCTCAGACCGTCTGTCTCAGACCATCTGTGTCAGGCCATCTGTCTCTGTCCGTCTGTCTTAGCCCGCCTGTCTCAGCCCGCCTGTCTCAGCACGCCTGTCTCAGCCCGCCTGTCTCAGCCCATCTGTCTCAGACCGTCTGTCTCAGCCCGCCTGTCTGAGACCGTCTGTCTCAGACCAACTGTCTCAGCCCGCATGCCTCAGACCGTCTGTCTCAGACCATCTGTCTCAGGCCATCTGTCTCTGTCCGTCTGTCTCAGCCCGCCTGTCTCAGCCCGCCTGTCTCAGCCCGCCTGTCTCAGACCGTCTGTCTGAGACCGTCTGTCTCAGACCATCTGTCTCTGTCCGTCTGTCTCAGCCCGCCTGTCTGAGACCGTCTGTCTCAGACCAACTGTCTCAGCCCGCCTGTCTCAGCCCGCCTGTCTCACACCGTCTGTCTCAGACCGTCTGTCGCTGTCCAACTATCTCATCCCGTCTGTCTCTGGCCGCCTGACTTAGACCGTCTGTCTCAGCCCGCCTGTCTCAGCCCGCCTGCCTCAGACCGTCTGTCTCAGCCCGCCTGTCTGAGCCCGCCTGTCTCAGTCCGTCTGTCTGAGTCCGTCTGTCTCAGCCCAACTGTCTCAGACTGCCTGTCTCAGCCCGCCTGTTTCAGACCAACTTTCTCAGCCCGCCTGTCTCAGCCCGCCTGTCTCAGACCGTCTGTCTGAGACCGTCTGTCTCAGACCATCTGTCTCAAGACCGTCTGTCTGAGCCCGCCTGTCGCAGCCCGCCTGTCTCAGTCCGTCTGTTTGAGACCGTCTGTTTCAGACCAACTGTCTCAGGCCGCCTGTCTCAGACCGTCTGTCTCAGACCGTCTGTCTCAGACCATCTGTCCCACACCATCTATCTCAGGCTGTCGTTCTTAGCCCGTCTGTCTCAGACCATCTGTCTCAGACCGCCGGTCTCAGACCGTCTGTCTCATGCCATCTGTCTCTGCCCGCCTGTCTCAGACCGTCTGTCTCAGCCCGCCTGTCTCAGCCCGCCTGCCTCAGCCCGCCTGTCTCAGACCGTCTGTCTGAGACCGTCTGTCTCAGACCGCCTGCCTCAGACCGTCTGTCTCGGACCATCTGTCTCAGGCCATCTGTCTCAGACCGTCAGCCTTAGCCGTCTGTCTCAGCCCGCCTGTCTCTGTCCATCTGTCTCTGTCCGTCTCACTCAGACCGTCTGTCTCAGACCGACTGTCTCAGCCTGCCTGTCTCAGCCCGCCTGTCTCTGCCCGTCTGTCTCAGACGGTCTGTCCCAGGCCGTGTGTCTCGGACCGTCTGTCTCGGAACGTCTGTCTCAGCCCGCCTGTCTCAGCCCGCGTGTCTCGGACCGTCTGTCTGATACCGTCTGTCTCAGACCACCTGTCTCAGACCGTCTGTCTGAGCCCGCCTGTCGCAGCCCGCCTGTCTCAGTCCCTCTGTCTGAGACCGTCTGTCGCAGACCAACTGTCTCAGCCCGTCTGTCTCAGCCCGTCTGGCGCAGCTCACCTGGCTCAGTCCGTCTGGCTGAGACCGTCTGTCTCAGACCAACTGTCTCAGACCGCCTGCCTCAGACCGTCTGTCTCAGACCATCTGTCTCAGGCCATCTGTCTCAGACCGTCAGCCTTAGCCGTCTGTCTCAGCCCGCCTGTCTCTGTCCATCTGTCTCTGTCCGTCTGACTCAGACCGTCTGTCTCAGACCAACTGTCTCAGCCTGCCTGTCTCAGCCCGCCTGTCACTGCCCGTCTGTCTCAGACGGTCTGTCCCAGGCCGCGTGTCTCGGACCGTCTGTCTCGGAACGTCTGTCTCGGACCGTCTGTCTCAGCCCGCCTGTCTCAGCCCGCATGTCTCAGACCAACTGTCTCAGCCCGTCTGTCTCAGCCCGCCTGTCTCAGCCCTCATGTCTCAGTCCGTCTGTCTGAGACCGTCTGTCTCAAACCATCTGTCTCAGACCAACTGACTGAGCCCGTCTGGCGCAGCCCACCTGTCTCAGTCCGTCTGTCTGAGAGCGTCTGTCTCAGACCAACTGTCTCAGGCCATCTGTCTCTGTCCGTCTGTCTCAGCCCGCCTGTCTCAGCCCGCCTGTCTCAGCCCGCCTGTCTCAGACCGTCTGTCTGAGACCGTCTGTCTCAGACCATCTGTCTCTGTCCGTCTGTCTCAGACCATCTGTCTCTGTCCGTCTGTCTCAGCCCGCCTGTCTCAGACCATCTGTCTCAGACCGTCTGTCTCAGCCCGCCTGTCTGAGACCGTCTGTCTCATTCCAACTGTCTCAGCCCGCCTGTCTCAGCTCGCCTGTCTCAGACCGTCTGTCTGAGACCGTCGGTCTCAGACCATCTGTCTCAGACCGTCTGTCTGAGAACGCCTATCGCAGGCCGCCTGTCTCAGTCCGTCTGTCTGAGGCCGTCTGTCTCAGACCGTCGGTCTCTGTCCAACTGTCTCATCCCGTCTGTCTCTGCCCGCCTGTCTCAGACCGTCTGTCTCAGCCCGCCTGTCTCAGCCCGCCTGTCTCAGACCGTCTGTCTGAGACCGTCTGTCTCAGACCGTCTGTCTCAGCCCGCCTGTCTGAGACCGTCTGTCTCAGACCAACTGTCTCAGCCCGCCTGCCTCAGACCGTCTGTCTCAGACCATCTGTGTCAGACCGTCTGTCTGAGACCGTCTGTCTCAGACCATCTGTCTCAGACCGTCTGTCTGAGAACGCCTGTCGCAACCCGCCTGTCTCAGTCCGTCTGTCTGAGACCGTCTGTCTCAGACCAACTGTCTCAGACTGCCTGTCTCAGCCCGCCTGTTTCAGACCAACTTTCTCAGCCCACCTGTCTCAGCCCGCCTGTCTCAGACCGTCTGTCTGAGACCGTCTGTCTCAGACCATCTGTCTCAGACCGTCTGTCTGAGCCCACCTGTCGCAGCCCGCCTGTCTCAGTCCGTCTGTTTGAGACCGTCTGTCTCAGACCAACTGTCTCAGGCCGCCTGTCTCAGACCGTCTGTCTCAGACCGTCTGTCTCAGACCATCTGTCCCACACCATCTATCTCAGGCTGTCGTTCTTAGCCCGTCTGTCTCAGACCATCTGTCTCAGACCGCCGGTCTCAGACCGTCTGTCTCATGCCATCTGTCTCTGCCCGCCTGTCTCAGACCGTCTGTCTCTGTCCGCCTGTCTCAGCCCGCCTGCCTCAGCCCGCCTGTCTCAGACCGTCTGTCTGAGACCGTCTGTCTCAGACCGCCTGCCTCAGACCGTCTGTCTCGGACCATCTGTCTCAGGCCATCTGCCTCAGACCGTCAGCCTTAGCCGTCTGTCTCAGCCCGCCTGTCTCTGTCCATCTGTCTCTGTCCGTCTCACTCAGACCGTCTGTCTCAGACCGACTGTCTCAGCCTGCCTGTCTCTGCCCGCCTGTCTCTGCCCCTCTGTCTCAGACGGTCTGTCCCAGGCCGTGTGTCTCGGACCGTCTGTCTCGGAACGTCTGTCTCGGACCGTCTGTCTCGGACCGTCTGTCTCAGACCATCTGTCTCAGACCAACTGTCTCAGACCGCCTGTCTCAGACCGTCTGTCTCAGCCCATCTGTCTCAGACCGTCTGTCTCAGCCCGCCTGTCTGAGACCGTCTGTCTCAGACCAACTGTCTCAGCCCGTCTGTCTCAGACCGCCTGTCTCAGCCCGCCTGTCTCAGCCCGCCTGTCTCAGTCCGTCTGTCTGAGACCCTCTGTCCCAGACCAACTGTCTCAGCCCGTCTGTCTCAGCCCGCCTGTCTCAACCCGCCTGTCTCAGTCCGTCTGTCTGAGACCCTCTGTCTCAGACCAACTGTCTCAGCCCGCCTGTTTCAGTCCGTCTGTCTCAGCCCGCCTGTTTCAGACCAACTTATTCAGCCCGCCTGTCTCAGCCCGCGTGTCTCAGACCGTCTGTCTGATACCGTCTGTCTCAGACCACCTGTCTCAGACCGTCTGTCTGAGCCCGCCTGTCGCAGCCCGCCTGTCTCAGTCCCTCTGTCTGAGACCGTCTGTCGCAGACCAACTGTCTCAGCCCGTCTGTCTCAGCCCGTCTGGCGCAGCTCACCTGGCTCAGTCCGTCTGTCTGAGACCGTCTGTCTCAGACCAACTGTCTCAGACCGCCTGCCTCAGACCGTCTGTCTCAGACCATCTGTCTCAGGCCATCTGTCTCAGACCGTCAGCCTTAGCCGTCTGTCTCAGCCCGCCTGTCTCTGTCCATCTGTCTCTGTCCGTCTGACTCAGACGGTCTGTCCCAGGCCGTGTGTCTCGGACCGTCTGTCTCGGAACGTCTGTCTCGGACCGTCTGTCTCGGACCGTCTGTCTCAGACCATCTGTCTCAGACCAACTGTCTCAGACCGCCTGTCTCAGACCGTCTGTCTCAGCCCATCTGTCTCAGACCGTCTGTCTCAGCCCACCTGTCTGAGACCGTCTGTCTCAGACCAACTGTCTCAGCCCGTCTGTCTCAGACCGCCTGTCTCAGCCCGCCTGTCTCAGCCCGCCTGTCTCAGTCCGTCTGTCTGAGACCCTCTGTCCCAGACCAACTGTCTCAGCCCGTCTGTCTCAGCCCGCCTGTCTCAACCCGCCTGTCTCAGTCCGTCTGTCTGAGACCCTCTGTCTCAGACCAACTGTCTCAGCCCGCCTGTCTCAGCCCGCCTGTTTCAGTCCGTCTGTCTCAGCCCGCCTGTTTCAGACCAACTTATTCAGCCCGCCTGTCTCAGCCCGCGTGTCTCAGACCGTCTGTCTGATACCGTCTGTCTCAGACCACCTGTCTCAGACCGTCTGTCTAAGCCCGCCTGTCGCAGCCCGCCTGTCTCAGTCCCTCTGTCTGAGACCGTCTGTCGCAGACCAACTGTCTCAGCCCGTCTGTCTCAGACGGTCTGGCGCAGCTCACCTGGCTCAGTCCGTCTGTCTGAGACCGTCTGTCTCAGACCAACTGTCTCAGACCGCCTGCCTCAGACCGTCTGTCTCAGACCATCTGTCTCAGGCCATCTGTCTCAGACCGTCAGCCTTAGCCGTCTGTCTCAGCCCGCCTGTCTCTGTCCATCTGTCTCTGTCCGTCTGACTCAGACCGTCTGTCTCAGACCAACTGTCTCAGCCTGCCTGTCTCAGCCCGCCTGTCTCTGCCCGTCTGTCTCAGACGGTCTGTCCCAGGCCGCGCGTCTCGGACCGTCTGTCTCGGAACGTCTGTCTCGGCCCGTCTGTCTCAGCCCGCCTGTCTCAGCCCGCATGTCTCAGACCAACTGTCTCAGACCGCCTGTCTCAGACCGTCTGTCTCAGCCCATCTGTCTCAGACCGTCTGTCTCAGCCCGCCTGTCTGAGACCGTCTGTCTCAGACCAACTGTCTCAGCCCGTCTGTCTCAGCCCGCCTGTCTCAGCCCTCCTGTCTCAGTCCGTCTGTCTGAGACCGTCTGTCTCAGACCATCTGTCTCAGACCAACTGACTGAGCCCGTCTGGCGCAGCCCACCTGTCTCAGTCCGTCTGTCTGAGAGCGTCTGTCTCAGACCAACTGTCTCAGGCCATCTGTCTCTGTCCGTCTGTCTCAGCCCGCCTGTCTCAGCCCGCCTGTCTCAGCCCGCCTGTCTCAGACCGTCTGTCTGAGACCGTCTGTCTCGGACCATCTGTCTCAGGCCATCTGTCTCAGACCGTCAGCCTTAGCCGTCTGTCTCAGCCCGCCTGTCTCAGACCATCTGTCTCTGTCCGTCTCACTCAGACCGTCTGTCTCAGACCGACTGTCTCAGCCTGCCTGTCTCAGCCCGCCTGTCTCTGCCCGTCTGTCTCAGACGGTCTGTCCCAGGCCGTGTGTCTCGGACCGTCTGTCTCGGAACGTCTGTCTCGGACCGTCTGTCTCGGACCGTCTGTCTCAGACCATCTGTCTCAGACCAACTGTCTCAGACCGCCTGTCTCAGACCGTCTGTCTCAGCCCATCTGTCTCAGACCGTCTGTCTCAGCCCGCCTGTCTGAGACCGTCTGTCTCAGACCAACTTTTTCAGCCCGTCTGTCTCAGCCCGCCTGTCTCAGCCCGCCTGTCTCAGCCCGCCTGTCTGAGACCGTCTGTCTCAGACCGTCTGTCTCAGCCCGCCTGTCTGAGACCGTCTGTCTCAGCCCGCCTGTCTCAACCCGCCTGTCTCAGTCCGTCTGTCTGAGACCCTCTGTCTCAGACCAACTGTCTCAGCCCGCCTGTCTCAGCCCGCCTGTTTCAGTCCGTCTGTCTCAGCCCGCCTGTTTCAGACCAACTTATTCAGCCCGCCTGTCTCAGCCCGCGTGTCTCGGACCGTCTGTCTGATACCGTCTGTCTCAGACCACCTGTCTCAGACCGTCTGTCTGAGCCCGCCTGTCGCAGCCCGCCTGTCTCAGTCCCTCCGTCTGAGACCGTCTGTCGCAGACCAACTGTCTCAGCCCGTCTGTCTCAGCCCGTCTGGCGCAGCTCACCTGGCTCAGTCCGTCTGTCTGAGACCGTCTGTCTCAGACCAACTGTCTCAGACCGCCTGCCTCAGACCGTCTGTCTCAGACCATCTGTCTCAGGCCATCTGTCTCAGACCGTCAGCCTTAGCCGTCTGTCTCAGCCCGCCTGTCTCTGTCCATCTGTCTCTGTCCGTCTGACTCAGACCGTCTGTCTCAGACCAACTGTCTCAGCCTGCCTGTCTCAGCCCGCCTGTCACTGCCCGTCTGTCTCAGACGGTCTGTCCCAGGCCGCGTGTCTCGGACCGTCTGTCTCGGAACGTCTGTCTCGGACCGTCTGTCCCAGCCCGCCTGTCTCAGCCCGCATGTCTCAGACCAACTGTCTCAGACCGCCTGTCTCAGACCGTCTGTCTCAGCCCATCTGTCTCAGACCGTCTGTCTCAGCCCGCCTGTCTGAGACCGCCTGTCTCAGCCCGCCTGCCTCAGACCGTCTGTCTCAGCCCGCCTGTTTGAGCCCGCCTGTCTCAGTCCGTCTGTCTGAGTCCGTCTGTCTCAGCCCATCTGTCTCAGACCGTCTGTCTCAGCCCGCCTGTCTCAGACCGCCTGTCTGAGACCGTCTGTCTCAGACCATCTGTCTCAGACCGTCTGTCTGAGAACGCCTGTCGCAACCCGCCTGTATCAGTCCGTCTGTCTGAGACCGTCTGTCTCAGCCCGCCTGTCTCAGCCCGCCTGTCTCAGTCCGTCTGTCTGAGACCGTCTGTCTGAGCCCATCTGTCTCAGACCGTCTGTCTTAGCCCGCATGTCGCAGCCCGCCTGTCTCAGCCCGTCTGTCTGAGACCGTCTGCATCAGACCATCTGTCTCAGACCGCCTGTCTCAGCTCGCCTGTCTCAGACCGTCTGTCTCAGCCCGCCTGTCTCAGCCCGCCTGTCTCAGACCGTCTGTCTGAGACCGTCTGTCTCATACCAACTGTCTCAGCCCGCCTGTCTCAGCTCGCCTGTCTCAGACCGTCTGTCTGAGACCGTCTGTCTCAGACCATCTGTCTCAGACCGTCTGTCTGAGAACGCCTATCGCAGGCCGCCTGTCTCTGTCCGTCTGTCTCTGCCCGCCTGTCTCAGACCGTCTGTCTCAGCCCGCCTGTCTCAGCCCGCCTGTCTCAGACCGTCTGCGTGAGACCGTCTGTCTCAGACCGTCTGTCTCAGCCCGCCTGTCTGAGACCGTCTGTCTCAGACCAACTGTCTCAGCCCGCCTGCCTCAGACCGTCTGTCTCAGACCATCTGTGTCAGGCCATCTGTCTCTGTCCGTCTGTCTTAGCCCGCCTGTCTCAGCCCGCCTGTCTCAGCCCGCCTGTCTCAGCCCATCTGTCTCAGACCGTCTGTCTCAGCCCGCCTGTCTGAGACCGTCTGTCTCAGACCAACTGTCTCAGCCCGCATGCCTCAGACCGTCTGTCTCAGACCATCTGTCTCAGGCCATCTGTCTCTGTCCGTCTGTCTCAGCCCGCCTGTCTCAGCCCGCCTGTCTCAGCCCGCCTGTCTCAGACCGTCTGTCTGAGACCGTCTGTCTCAGACCATCTGTCTCTGTCCGTCTGTCTCAGCCCGCCTGTCTGAGACCGTCTGTCTCAGACCAACTGTCTCAGCCCGCCTGTCTCAGCCCGCCTGTCTCACACCGTCTGTCTCAGACCGTCTGTCGCTGTCCAACTATCTCATCCCGTCTGTCTCTGCCCGCCTGACTTAGACCGTCTGTCTCAGCCCGCCTGTCTCAGCCCGCCTGCCTCAGACCGTCTGTCTCAGCCCGCCTGTCTGAGCCCGCCTGTCTCAGTCCGTCTGTCTGAGTCCGTCTGTCTCAGCCCAACTGTCTCAGACTGCCTGTCTCAGCCCGCCTGTTTCAGACCAACTTTCTCAGCCCGCCTGTCTCAGCCCGCCTGTCTCAGACCGTCTGTCTGAGACCGTCTGTCTCAGACCATCTGTCTCAAGACCGTCTGTCTGAGCCCGCCTGTCGCAGCCCGCCTGTCTCAGTCCGTCTGTTTGAGACCGTCTGTTTCAGACCAACTGTCTCAGGCCGCCTGTCTCAGACCGTCTGTCTCAGACCGTCTGTCTCAGACCGTCTGTCTCAGACCATCTGTCCCACACCATCTATCTCAGGCTGTCGTTCTTAGCCCGTCTGTCTCAGACCATCTGTCTCAGACCGCCGGTCTCAGACCGTCTGTCTCATGCCATCTGTCTCTGCCCGCCTGTCTCAGACCGTCTGTCTCAGCCCGTCTGTCTCAGCCCGCCTGCCTCAGCCCGCCTGTCTCAGACCGTCTGTCTGAGACCGTCTGTCTCAGACCGCCTGCCTCAGACCGTCTGTCTCGGACCATCTGTCTCAGGCCATCTGTCTCAGACCGTCAGCCTTAGCCGTCTGTCTCAGCCCGCCTGTCTCTGTCCATCTGTCTCTGTCCGTCTCACTCAGACCGTCTGTCTCAGACCGACTGTCTCAGCCTGCCTGTCTCAGCCCGCCTGTCTCTGCCCGTCTGTCTCAGACGGTCTGTCCCAGGCCGTGTGTCTCGGACCGTCTGTCTCGGAACGTCTGTCTCGGACCGTCTGTCTCGGACCGTCTGTCTCAGACCATCTGTCTCAGACCAACTGTCTCAGACCGCCTGTCTCAGACCGTCTGTCTCAGCCCATCTGTCTCAGACCGTCTGTCTCAGCCCGCCTGTCTGAGACCGTCTGTCTCAGACCAACTGTCTCAGCCCGTCTGTCTCAGCCCGTCTGTCTCAGCCCGCCTGTCTCAGCCCGCCTGTCTCAGTCCGTCTGTCTGAGACCCTCTGTCCCAGACCAACTGTCTCAGCCCGTCTGTCTCAGCCCGCCTGTCTCAGCCCGCGTGTCTCGGACCGTCTGTCTGATACCGTCTGTCTCAGACCACCTGTCTCAGACCGTCTGTCTGAGCCCGCCTGTCGCAGCCCGCCTGTCTCAGTCCCTCTGTCTGAGACCGTCTGTCGCAGACCGTCGGTCTCTGTCCAACTGTCTCATCCCGTCTGTCTCTGCCCGTCTGTCTCAGACCATCTGTCTCAGACCGTCTGTCTGAGAACGCCTGTCGCAACCCGCCTGTATCAGTCCGTCTGTCTGAGACCGTCTGTCTCAGCCCGCCTGTCTCAGCCCGCCTGTCTCAGTCCGTCTGTCTGAGACCGTCTGTCTGAGCCCATCTGTCTCAGACCGTCTGTCTTAGCCCGCATGTCGCAGCCCGCCTGTCTCAGCCCGTCTGTCTGAGACCGTCTGCATCAGACCATCTGTCTCAGACCGCCTGTCTCAGCTCGCCTGTCTCAGACCGTCTGTCTCAGCCCGCCTGTCTCAGCCCGCCTGTCTCAGACCGTCTGTCTGAGACCGTCTGTCTCATACCAACTGTCTCAGCCCGCCTGTCTCAGCTCGCCTGTCTCAGACCGTCTGTCTGAGACCGTCTGTCTCAGACCACCTGTCTCAGACCGTCTGTCTGAGAACGCCTATCGCAGGCCGCCTGTCTCTGTCCGTCTGTCTCTGCCCGCCTGTCTCAGACCGTCTGTCTCAGCCCGCCTGTCTCAGCCCGCCTGTCTCAGACCGTCTGCGTGAGACCGTCTGTCTCAGACCGTCTGTCTCAGCCCGCCTGTCTGAGACCGTCTGTCTCAGACCAACTGTCTCAGCCCGCCTGCCTCAGACCGTCTGTCTCAGACCATCTGTGTCAGGCCATCTGTCTCTGTCCGTCTGTCTTAGCCCGCCTGTCTCAGCCCGCCTGTCTCAGCCCGCCTGTCTCAGCCCATCTGTCTCAGACCGTCTGTCTCAGCCCGCCTGTCTGAGACCGTCTGTCTCAGACCAACTGTCTCAGCCCGCATGCCTCAGACCGTCTGTCTCAGACCATCTGTCTCAGGCCATCTGTCTCTGTCCGTCTGTCTCAGCCCGCCTGTCTCAGCCCGCCTGTCTCAGCCCGCCTGTCTCAGACCGTCTGTCTGAGACCGTCTGTCTCAGACCATCTGTCTCTGTCCGTCTGTCTCAGCCCGCCTGTCTGAGACCGTCTGTCTCAGACCAACTGTCTCAGCCCGCCTGTCTCAGCCCGCCTGTCTCACACCGTCTGTCTCAGACCGTCTGTCGCTGTCCAACTATCTCATCCCGTCTGTCTCTGCCCGCCTGACTTAGACCGTCTGTCTCAGCCCGCCTGTCTCAGCCCGCCTGCCTCAGACCGTCTGTCTCAGCCCGCCTGTCTGAGCCCGCCTGTCTCAGTCCGTCTGTCTGAGTCCGTCTGTCTCAGCCCAACTGTCTCAGACTGCCTGTCTCAGCCCGCCTGTTTCAGACCAACTTTCTCAGCCCGCCTGTCTCAGCCCGCCTGTCTCAGACCGTCTGTCTGAGACCGTCTGTCTCAGACCATCTGTCTCAAGACCGTCTGTCTGAGCCCGCCTGTCGCAGCCCGCCTGTCTCAGTCCGTCTGTTTGAGACCGTCTGTTTCAGACCAACTGTCTCAGGCCGCCTGTCTCAGACCGTCTGTCTCAGACCGTCTGTCTCAGACCATCTGTCCCACACCATCTATCTCAGGCTGTCGTTCTTAGCCCGTCTGTCTCAGACCATCTGTCTCAGACCGCCGGTCTCAGACCGTCTGTCTCATGCCATCTGTCTCTGCCCGCCTGTCTCAGACCGTCTGTCTCAGCCCGCCTGTCTCAGCCCGCCTGCCTCAGCCCGCCTGTCTCAGACCGTCTGTCTGAGACCGTCTGTCTCAGACCGCCTGCCTCAGACCGTCTGTCTCGGACCATCTGTCTCAGGCCATCTGTCTCAGACCGTCAGCCTTAGCCGTCTGTCTCAGCCCGCCTGTCTCTGTCCATCTGTCTCTGTCCGTCTCACTCAGACCGTCTGTCTCAGACCGACTGTCTCAGCCTGCCTGTCTCAGCCCGCCTGTCTCTGCCCGTCTGTCTCAGACGGTCTGTCCCAGGCCGTGTGTCTCGGACCGTCTGTCTCGGAACGTCTGTCTCGGACCGTCTGTCTCGGACCGTCTGTCTCAGACCATCTGTCTCAGACCAACTGTCTCAGACCGCCTGTCTCAGACCATCTGTGTCAGGCCATCTGTCTCTGTCCGTCTGTCTCAGCCCGCCTGTCTCAGCCCGCCTGTCTCAGCCCGCCTGGCTCAGACCGTCTGTCTGAGACCGTCTGTCTCAGACCATCTGTCTCAGACCGTCTGTCTGAGAACGCCTGTCGCAACCCGCCTGTCTCAGTCCGTCTGTCTGCGACCGTCTGTCTCAGCCCATCTGTCTCAGACCGTCTGTCTCAGCCCGCCTGTCTGAGACCAACTGTCTCAGCCCGCATGCCTCAGACCGTCTGTCTCAGACCATCTGTCTCAGGCCATCTGTCTCTGTCCGTCTGTCTCAGCCCGCCTGTCTCAGCCCGCCTGTCTCAGCCCGCCTGTCTCAGACCGTCTGTCTGAGACCGTCTGTCTCAGACCATCTGTCTCTGACCGTCTGTCTCAGCCCGCCTGTCTGAGACCGTCCGTCTCAGACCAACTGTCTCAGCCCGCCTGTCTCAGCCCGCCTGTCTCACACCGTCTGTCTCAGACCGTCTGTCGCTGTCCAACTATCTCATCCCGTCTGTCTCTGCCCGCCTGACTTAGACCGCCTGTCTCAGCCCGCCTGTCTGAGACCGTCTGTCTGAGACCGTCTGTCTCGGACCATCTGTCTCAGCCCGCCTGTCTCAGCCCGCCTGTCTCAGTCCGTCTGTCTGAGCCCATCTGTCTCAGACCGTCTGTCTCAGCCCGCCTGTCTCTGTCCATCTGTCTCTGTCCGTCTGACTCAGACCGTCTGTCTCAGACCAACTGTCTCAGCCAGCCTGTCTCAGCCCGCCTGTCTCTGCCCGTCTGTCTCAGACGGTCTGTCCCAGGCCGTGTGTCTCGGACCGTCTGTCTCGGAACGTCTGTCTCGGACCGTCTGTCTCGGACCGTCTGTCTCAGACCATCTGTCTCAGACCAACTGTCTCAGACCGGTGTCTCAGACCGTCTGTCTCAGCCCATCTGTCTCAGACCGTCTGTCTCAGCCCGCCTGTCTGAGACCGTCTGTCTCAGCCCATCTGTCTCAGACCGTCTGTCTCAGCCCGCCTGTCTCAGACCGTCTGTCTGAGACCGTCTGTCTCAGACCGCCTGCCTCAGACCGTCTGTCTCGGAGCCTCTGTCTCAGACCAACTGTCTCAGCCCGCCTGTCTCAGCCCGCCTGTTTCAGTCCGTCTGTCTCAGCCCGCCTGTTTCAGACCAACTTATTCAGCCCGCCTGTCTCAGCCCGCGTGTCTCAGACCGTCTGTCTGATACCGTCTGTCTCAGACCATCTGTCCCACACCATCTATCTCAGGCTGTCGTTCTTAGCCCGTCTGTCTCAGACCATCTGTCTCAGACCGCCGGTCTCAGACCGTCTGTCTCATGCCATCTGTCTCTGCCCGCCTGTCTCAGACCGTCTGTCTCAGCCCGCCTGTCTCAGCCCGCCTGCCTCAGCCCGCCTGTCTCAGACCGTCTGTCTGAGACCGTCTGTCTCAGACCGCCTGCCTCAGACCGTCTGTCTCGGACCATCTGTCTCAGGCCATCTGTCTCAGACCGTCAGCCTTAGCCGTCTGTCTCAGCCCGCCTGTCTCTGTCCATCTGTCTCTGTCCGTCTCACTCAGACCGTCTGTCTCAGACCGACTGTCTCAGCCTGCCTGTCTCAGCCCGCCTGTCTCTGCCCGTCTGTCTCAGACGGTCTGTCCCAGGCCGTGTGTCTCGGACCGTCTGTCTCGGAACGTCTGTCTCGGACCGTCTGTCTCGGACCGTCTGTCTCAGACCATCTGTCTCAGACCAACTGTCTCAGACCGCCTGTCTCAGACCATCTGTGTCAGGCCATCTGTCTCTGTCCGTCTGTCTCAGCCCGCCTGTCTCAGCCCGCCTGTCTCAGCCCGCCTGGCTCAGACCGTCTGTCTGAGACCGTCTGTCTCAGACCATCTGTCTCAGACCGTCTGTCTGAGAACGCCTGTCGCAACCCGCCTGTCTCAGTCCGTCTGTCTGCGACCGTCTGTCTCAGCCCATCTGTCTCAGACCGTCTGTCTCAGCCCGCCTGTCTGAGACCAACTGTCTCAGCCCGCATGCCTCAGACCGTCTGTCTCAGACCATCTGTCTCAGGCCATCTGTCTCTGTCCGTCTGTCTCAGCCCGCCTGTCTCAGCCCGCCTGTCTCAGCCCGCCTGTCTCAGACCGTCTGTCTGAGACCGTCTGTCTCAGACCATCTGTCTCTGACCGTCTGTCTCAGCCCGCCTGTCTGAGACCGTCCGTCTCAGACCAACTGTCTCAGCCCGCCTGTCTCAGCCCGCCTGTCTCACACCGTCTGTCTCAGACCGTCTGTCGCTGTCCAACTATCTCATCCCGTCTGTCTCTGCCCGCCTGACTTAGACCGCCTGTCTCAGCCCGCCTGTCTGAGACCGTCTGTCTGAGACCGTCTGTCTCGGACCATCTGTCTCAGCCCGCCTGTCTCAGCCCGCCTGTCTCAGTCCGTCTGTCTGAGCCCATCTGTCTCAGACCGTCTGTCTCAGCCCGCCTGTCTCTGTCCATCTGTCTCTGTCCGTCTGACTCAGACCGTCTGTCTCAGACCAACTGTCTCAGCCAGCCTGTCTCAGCCCGCCTGTCTCTGCCCGTCTGTCTCAGACGGTCTGTCCCAGGCCGTGTGTCTCGGACCGTCTGTCTCGGAACGTCTGTCTCGGACCGTCTGTCTCGGACCGTCTGTCTCAGACCATCTGTCTCAGACCAACTGTCTCAGACCGGTGTCTCAGACCGTCTGTCTCAGCCCATCTGTCTCAGACCGTCTGTCTCAGCCCGCCTGTCTGAGACCGTCTGTCTCAGCCCATCTGTCTCAGACCGTCTGTCTCAGCCCGCCTGTCTCAGACCGTCTGTCTGAGACCGTCTGTCTCAGACCGCCTGCCTCAGACCGTCTGTCTCGGAGCCTCTGTCTCAGACCAACTGTCTCAGCCCGCCTGTCTCAGCCCGCCTGTTTCAGTCCGTCTGTCTCAGCCCGCCTGTTTCAGACCAACTTATTCAGCCCGCCTGTCTCAGCCCGCGTGTCTCAGACCGTCTGTCTGATACCGTCTGTCTCAGACCACCTGTCTCAGACCGTCTGTCTGAGCCCGCCTGTCGCAGCCCGCCTGTCTCAGTCCCTCTGTCTGAGACCGTCTGTCGCAGACCAACTGTCTCAGCCCATCTGTCTCAGCCCGTCTGGCGCAGCTCACCTGGCTCAGTCCGTCTGTCTGAGACCGTCTGTGTCAGACCAACTGTCTCAGACCGCCTGCCTCAGACCGTCTGTCTCAGTCCATCTGTCTCAGGCCATCTGTCTCAGACCGTCAGCCTTAGCCGTCTGTCTCAGCCCGCCTGTCTCTGTCCATCTGTCTCTGTCCGTCTGACTCAGACCGTCTGTCTCAGACCAACTGTCTCAGCCTGCCTGTCTCAGCCCGCCTGTCTCTGCCCGTCTGTCTCAGACGGTCTATCCCAGGCCGCGTGTCTCGGACCGTCTGTCTCGGAACGTCTGTCTCGGACCGTCTGTCTCAGCCCGCCTGTCTCAGCCCGCATGTCTCAGACCAACTGTCTCAGACCGCCTGTCTCAGACCGTCTGTCTCAGCCCGTCTGTCTCAGACGGTCTGTCCCAGGCCGTGTGTCTCGGACCGTCTGTCTCGGAACGTCTGCCTCGGACCGTCTGTCTCGGACCGTCTGTCTCAGACCATCTGTCTCAGACCAACTATCTCAGACCGGTGTCTCAGACCGTCTGTCTCAGCCCATCTGTCTCAGACCGTCTGTCTCAGCCCGCCTGTCTGAGACCGTCTGTCTCAGACCAACTGTCTCAGCCCGTCTGTCTCAGCCCGCCTGTCTTAGCCCGCCTGTCTCTGCCCATCTGTCTCAGACCGCCTGTCTCAGCCCGCCTGTCTGAGACCGTCTGTCTCAGACCAACTGTCTCAGCCCGTCTGTCTCAGCCCGCCTGTCTTAGCCCGCCTGTCTCTGTCCATCTGTCTCTGTCCGTCTGACTCAGACCGTCTGCCTGAGACCGTCTGTCTCAGCCCGCCTGCCTGAGACCGTCTGTCTCAGCCCGCCTGTCTCAGTCCGCCTGTCTCAGTCCGTCTGTCTGAGACCGTCTGTCTCAGACCAACTGTCTCAGCCAGCCTGTCTCAGCCCGCCTGCCTCAGACCGTCTGTCTCAGACCATCTGTCTCAGGCCAGCTGTCTCAGACCGTCAGTCTTAGCCGTCTGTCTCAGCCCGTCTGTCTCTGTCCATCTGTCTCTGTCCGTCTGACTCACACCGTCTGTCTTAGCCCGCCTGTCGCTGCCCGCCTGTCTCAGCCCGTCTGTCTGAGACCGTCTGTCTCGGACCATCTGTCTCAGACCGTCTGTCTGAGCCCGCCTGTCGCAGGCCGTCTGTCTCAGTCCGTCTGTCTGAGACCGTCTGTCTCAGACCAACTGTCTCAGCCCGCCTGTGTCAGCCCGCCTGTCTCAGACCGTCTGTCTGAGACCGTCTGTCTCGGACCATCTGTCTCAGACCGTCTGTCTGAGCCCGCCTGTCGCAGGCCGCCTGTCTCAGTCCGTCTGACTGAGGCCGTCTGTCTCAGACCGTCTGTCCCTGTCCAACTGTCTCATCCCGTCTGTCTCTGCCCGCCTGTCTCAGACCGTCTGTCTCAGCCCGCCTGTCTCAGCCCGCCTGTCTGAGACCGTCTGTCTCAGACCAACTGTCTCAGCCCGCCTGTCTCAGCCCGCCAGTCTCAGACCGTCTGTCTCAGACCGTCTGTCTCTGTCCAACTGTCTCATCCCGTCTGTCTCTGCCCGCCTGTCTCAGACCGTCTGTCTCAGCCCGCCTGTCTCAGCCCGCCTGCCTCAGACCGTCTGTCTCAGCCCGCCTGTCTGAGCCCGCCCGTTTCAGTCCGTCTGTCTGAGACCGTCTGTCTCAGCCCATCTGTCTCAGACCGTCTGTCCCAGCCCGCCTGTCTGAGACCGTCTGTCTCAGACCAACTGTCTCACACCGTCTGACTGAGACCGTCTGTCTCAGACCATCTGTCTCAGACCGTCTGTCTGAGACCGTCTGTCTCAGACCATCTATCTCAGACCGTCTGTCTGAGCCCGCCTGTCGCAGGCCGCCTGTCTCAGTCCGTCTGACTGAGGCCGTCTGTCTCAGACCGTCTGTCCCTGTCCAACTGTCTCATCCCGTCTGTCTCTGCCCGCCTGTCTCAGACCGTCTGTCTCAGCCCGCCTGTCTCAGCCCGCCTGCCTCAGACCGTCTGTCTCAGCCCGCCTGTCTCAGCCCGCCTGTCTCAGCCCGCCTGTCTCAGCCCGCCTGTCTGAGACCGTCTGTCTCAGACCAACTGTCTCAGCCCGCCTGTCTCAGCCCGCCTGTCTCAGACCGTCTGTCTCAGACCGTCTGTCTCTGTCCAACTGTCTCATCCCGCCTGTCTCAGCCCGCGTGTCTCAGACCGTCTGTCTGATACCGTCTGTCTCAGACCACCTGTCTCAGACCGTCTGTCTCAGCCCGCCTGTCTGAGCCCGCCTGTCTCAGTCCGTCTGTCTGAGACCGTCTGTCTCAGCCCATCTGTCTCAGACCGTCTGTCTCAGCCCGCCTGTCTGAGACCGTCTGTCTCAGACCAACTGTCTCACACCGTCTGACTGAGACCATCTGTCTCAGACCATCTGTCTCAGACCGTCTGTCTGAGACCGTCTGTCTCAGACCATCTGTCTCAGACCGTCTGTCTGAGAACGCCTGTCGCAACCCGCCTGTCTCAGTCCGTCTATCTGAGACCGTCTGTCTCAGACCAACTGTCTCAGACCGCCTGTCTCAGCCCGCCTGTTTCAGACCAACTTTCTCAGCCCGCCTGTCTCAGCCCGCCTGTCTCAGACTGTCTGTCTGAGACCGTCTGTCTCAGACCATCTGTCTCAGACCGTCTGTCTGAGCCCGCCTGTCGCAGCCCGCCTGTCTCAGTCCGTCTGTTTGAGACCGTCTGTCTCAGACCAACTGTCTCAGACCATCTGTCTCAGACCGCCGGTCTCAGACCGTCTGTCTCATGCCATCTGTCTCAGACCGTCTGTCTGAGCCCGCCTGTCGCAGGCCGCCTGTCACAGTCCGTCTGTCTGAGGCCGTCTGTCTCAGACCAACTGTCTCAGCCCGCCTGTCTCAGTCCGTCTGTCTGAGACCGTCTGTCTCAGACCACATGTCTCAGCCCGCCTGTGTCAGCCCGCCTGTCTCAGACCGTCTGTCTGAGACCGTCTGTCTCAGACCATCTGTCTCAGACCGTCTGTCTGAGCCCGCCTGTCGCAGGCCGCCTGTCACAGTCCGTCTGTCTGAGGCCGTCTGTCTCAGACCAACTGTCTCAGCCCGCCTGTCTCAGCTCGCCTGTCTCAGACCGCCTGTCTCAGTCCGTCTGTCTGAGGCCGTCTGTCTCAGACCGTCTGTCTGTGTCCAACTGTCTCATCCCGTCTGTCTCTGCCCGCCTGTCTCAGACCGTCTGTCTCAGCCGGCCTGTCTCAGCCCGCCTGTCTCAGACCGTCTGTCTGAGACCGTCTGTATCAGACCGTCTGTCTCAGCCCGCCTGCCTGAGACCGTCTGTCTCAGACCAAATGTCTCAAACCGTCTGCCTCAGACCGTCTGTCTCAGACCATCTGTCTCAGGCCATCTGTCTCAGACCGTCAGTTTCAGACCGTCTGTCTCAGACCAACTGTCTCAGCCCGGCTGCCTCAGCCCGTCTGTCTCAGCACGCCTGTCTCAGCCCGCATGTCTCAGTCCGTCTGTCTGAGACCGTCTGTCCCAGCCCATCTGTCTCAGACCGTCTGTCTCAGCCCGCCTGTCTTAGACCGTCTGTCTCAGACCAACTGTCTCAGCCCGCCTGTCTCAGCCCGCCTGTCTCAGACCGTCTGTCTGAGACCGTCTGTCTCAGACCATGTGTCTCAGACCGTCAGTCTGAGAACGCCTGTCGCAACCCGCCTGTCTCAGTCCGTCTTTCTCAGACCAACTGTCTCAGACCGCCTGTCTCAGCCCGCCTGTCTCATACCGTCTGTCTGAGACCGTCTGCCTCTGGACCATCTGTCTCAGACCGCCTGTCTTAGACCGTCTGTCTCGGACCACATGTCTCAGCCCGCCTGTGTCAGCCCGCCTGTCTCAGACCGTATGTCTCAGACCGTCAGTTTCAGACCGTCTGTCTCAGACCAACTGTCTCAGCCCGCCTGCCTCAGCCCGTCTGTCTCAGAACGCCTGTCTCAGCCCGCATGTCTCAGTCCGTCTGTCTGAGACCGTCTGTCCCAGCCCATCTGTCTCAGACCGTCTGTCTCAGCCCGCCTGTCTTAGACCGTCTGTCTCAGACCAACTGTCTCAGCCCGCCTGTCTCAGCCCGCCTGTCTCAGACCGTCTGTCTGAGACCGTCTGTCTCAGACCATGTGTCTCAGACCGTCAGTCTGAGAACGCCTGTCGCAACCCGCCTGTCTCAGTCCGTCTTTCTCAGACCAACTGTCTCAGACCGCCTGTCTCAGCCCGCCTGTCTCATACCGTCTGTCTGAGACCGTCTGCCTCTGACCATCTGCCTCTGACCATCTGTCTCAGACCGTCTGCCTCAGACCATCTGTCTCAGACCATCTGTCTCAGGCCATCTGTCTCAGACCGTCAGTCTTAGCCCGCCTGTCGCAGCCCGCCAGTCTCAGCCCGCCTGTCTCAGCCCGCCTGTCTCAGCCCGCCTGTCTCAGACCGTCTGTCTGAGCCCGCCTGTCGCAGGCCGCCTGTCTCAGTCCGTCTGTCTGAGGCCGTCTGTCTCAGACCAACTGTCTCAAACCGTCTGCCTCAGACCGTCTGTCTCAGACCATCTGTCTCAGGCCATCTGTCTCAGACCGTCAGTCCTAGCCCGCCTGTCGCAGCCCGCCAGTCTCAGCCCGCCTGTCTCAGCCCGCCTGTCTCAGCCCGCCTGTCTCAGCCCGCCTGTCTCAGTCCGTCTGTCTGAGACCGTCTGTCTCAGACCAACTGTCTCAGCCCGCCTGTCTCAGACCGTCTGTCTCTGTCCAACTGTCTCATCCCGTCTGTCTCTGCCCGCCTGTCTCAGACCGTCTGCCTCAGCCGGCCTGTCTCAGCCCGCCTGTCTCAGACCGTCTGTCTGAGAACGCCTATCGCAGGCCGCCTGTCTCACTCCGTCTGTCTGAGACCGTCTGTCTCAGACCAACTGTCTCAGACCGCCTGTCTCAGCCCGCCTGTTTCAGACCAACTTTCTCAGCCCGCCTGTCTCAGCCCGCCTGTCTCAGACTGTCTGTCTGAGACCGTCTGTCTCAGACCATCTGTCTCAGACCGTCTGTCTGAGCCCGCCTGTCGCAGCCCGCCTGTCTCAGTCCGTCTGTTTGAGACCGTCTGTCTCAGACCAACTGTCTCAGACCATCTGTCTCAGACCGCCGGTCTCAGACCGTCTGTCTCATGCCATCTGTCTCAGACCGTCTGTCTGAGCCCGCCTGTCGCAGGCCGCCTGTCACAGTCCGTCTGTCTGAGGCCGTCTGTCTCAGAACAACTGTCTCAGCCCGCCTGTCTCAGTCCGTCTGTCTGAGACCGTCTGTCTCGGACCACATGTCTCAGCCCGCCTGTGTCAGCCCGCCTGTCTCAGACCGTCTGTCTGAGACCGTCTGTATCAGACCGTCTGTCTCAGCCCGCCTGCCTGAGACCGTCTGTCTCAGACCAACTGTCTCAGCCCGCCTGCCTCAGGCCGCCTGTCTCAGACCGTCTGTCTGAGCCCGCCTGTCGCAGGCCGCCTGTCTCAGTCCGTCTGTCTGAGGCCGTCTGTCTCAGACCAAATGTCTCAAACCGTCTGCCTCAGACCGTCTGTCTCAGACCATCTGTCTCAGGCCATCTGTCTCAGACCGTCAGTTTCAGACCGTCTGTCTCAGACCAACTGTCTCAGCCCGCCTGCCTCAGCCCGTCTGTCTCAGCACGCCTGTCTCAGCCCGCATGTCTCAGTCCGTCTGTCTGAGACCGTCTGTCCCAGCCCATCTGTCTCAGACCGTCTGTCTCAGCCCGCCTGTCTTAGACCGTCTGTCTCAGACCAACTGTCTCAGCCCGCCTGTCTCAGCCCGCCTGTCTCAGACCGTCTGTCTGAGACCGTCTGTCTCAGACCATGTGTCTCGGACCGTCAGTCTGAGAACGCCTGTCGCAACCCGCCTGTCTCAGTCCGTCTTTCTCAGACCAACTGTCTCAGACCGCCTGTCTCAGCCCGCCTGTCTCATACCGTCTGTCTGAGACCGTCTGTCTCAGACCATCTGTCTCAGACAGTCTGTCTGAGAACGCCTATCGCAGGCCGCCTGTCTCAGTCCGTCTGTCTGAGGCCGTCTGTCTCAGACCGTCTGTCTCAGACCAACTGTCTCAGCCCGCCTGTCTCAGCCCGCCTGTCTCAGCCCGCCTGTCTCAGACCGTCTGTCTGAGCCCGCCTGTCGCAGGCCGCCTGTCTCAGTCCGTCTGTCTGAGGCCGTCTGTCTCAGACCAACTGTCTCAAACCGTCTGCCTCAGACCGTCTGTCTCAGACCATCTGTCTCAGGCCATCTGTCTCAGACCGTCAGTCTTAGCCCGCCTGTCGCAGCCCGCCAGTCTCAGCCCGCCTGTCTCAGCCCGCCTGTCTCAGCCCGCTGTCTCAGCCCGCCTGTCTCAGTCCGTCTGTCTGAGACCGTCTGTCTCAGACCACCTGTCTCAGCCCGCCTGTCTCAGACCGTCTGTCTCAGACCGCCTGCCTCAGACCGTCTGTCTCAGACCATCTGTCTCAGGGCATCTGTCTCAGACCGTCAGCCTTAGCCGTCTGTCTCAGCCCGCCTGTCTCTGTCCATCTGTCTCTGTCCGTCTGACTCAGACCGTCTGTCTCAGACCAACTGTCTCAGCCAGCCTGTCTCAGCCCGCCTGTCTCTGCCCGTCTGTCTCCGACGGTCTGTCCCAGGCCGTGTGTCTCGGACCGTCTGTCTCGGAACGTCTGTCTCGGACCGTCTGTCTCAGACCAACTGTCTCAGACCGCCTGTCTCAGACCGTCTGTCTCAGCCCATCTGTCTCAGACCGTCTGTCTCAGCCCGCCTGTCTGAGACCGTCTGTCTCAGACCAACTGTCTCAGCCCGTCTGTCTCAGCCCGGCTGTTTCAGCCCGCCTGGCTCAGTCCGTCTGTCTGAGACCGTCTGTCTCAGACCATCTGTCTCTGACCGTCCGTCTGAGCCCGTCTGTCTCAGACCATCTGTCTCAGACCATCTGTCTCATACCGTCTGTATGAGCCCGCCTGTCGCAGGCCGCCTGTCTCAGTCCGTCTGTCTGAGGCCGTCTGTCTCAGACCAACTGTCTCAGACCGTCTGTCTCAGCCCGCCTGACTCAGCCCGCCTGTCTCAGTCCGTCTGTCTGAGACCGTCTCTCTCAGACCAACTGTCTCAGCCCGCCTGTGTCAGCCCGCCTGTCTCAGACCGTCTGTCTGAGACCGTCTGTCTCAGACCATCTGTCTCAGACCGTCTGTCTGAGCCCGCCTGTCGCAGGCCGCCTGTCTCAGTCCGTCTGTCTGAGGCCGTCTGTCTCAGACCAACTGTCTCAGACCGCCTGTCTCAGACCGTCTGTCTCAGACCGTCTGTCTCTGTCCAACTGTCTCATCCCGTCTGTCTCTGCCCGCCTGTCTCAGACAGTCTGTCTGAGAACGCCTATCGCAGGCCGCCTGTCTCACTCCGTCTGTCTGAGACCGTCTGTCTCAGACCAACTGTCTCAGACCGCCTGTCTCAGCCCGCCTGTTTCAGACCAACTTTCTCAGCCCGCCTGTCTCAGCCCGCCTGTCTCAGACTGTCTGTCTGAGACCGTCTGTCTCAGACCATCTGTCTCAGACCGTCTGTCTGAGCCCGCCTGTCGCAGCCCGCCTGTCTCAGTCCGTCTGTTTGAGACCGTCTGTCTCAGACCAACTGTCTCAGACCATCTGTCTCAGACCGCCGGTCTCAGACCGTCTGTCTCATGCCATCTGTCTCAGACCGTCTGTCTGAGCCCGCCTGTCGCAGGCCGCCTGTCACAGTCCGTCTGTCTGAGGCCGTCTGTCTCAGACCAACTGTCTCAGCCCGCCTGTCTCAGTCCGTCTGTCTGAGACCGTCTGTCTCGGACCACATGTCTCAGCCCGCCTGTGTCAGCCCGCCTGTCTCAGACCGTCTGTCTCAGACCGTCAGTTTCAGACCGTCTGTCTCAGACCAACTGTCTCAGCCCGCCTGCCTCAGCCCGTCTGTCTCAGAACGCCTGTCTCAGCCCGCATGTCTCAGTCCGTCTGTCTGAGACCGTCTGTCCCAGCCCATCTGTCTCAGACCGTCTGTCTCAGCCCGCCTGTCTTAGACCGTCTGTCTCAGACCAACTGTCTCAGCCCGCCTGTCTCAGCCCGCCTGTCTCAGACCGTCTGTCTGAGACCGTCTGTCTCAGACCATGTGTCTCAGACCGTCAGTCTGAGAACGCCTGTCGCAACCCGCCTGTCTCAGTCCGTCTTTCTCAGACCAACTGTCTCAGACCGCCTGTCTCAGCCCGCCTGTCTCATACCGTCTGTCTGAGACCGTCTGCCTCTGACCATCTGCCTCTGACCATCTGTCTCAGACCGTCTGCCTCAGACCATCTGTCTCAGACCATCTGTCTCAGGCCATCTGTCTCAGACCGTCAGTCTTAGCCCGCCTGTCGCAGCCCGCCAGTCTCAGCCCGCCTGTCTCAGCCCGCCTGTCTCAGCCCGCCTGTCTCAGACCGTCTGTCTGAGCCCGCCTGTCGCAGGCCGCCTGTCTCAGTCCGTCTGTCTGAGGCCGTCTGTCTCAGACCAACTGTCTCAAACCGTCTGCCTCAGACCGTCTGTCTCAGACCATCTGTCTCAGGCCATCTGTCTCAGACCGTCAGTCCTAGCCCGCCTGTCGCAGCCCGCCAGTCTCAGCCCGCCTGTCGCAGCCCGCCTGTCTCAGCCCGCCTGTCTCAGCCCGCCTGTCTCAGTCCGTCTGTCTGAGACCGTCTGTCTCAGACCAACTGTCTCAGCCCGCCTGTCTCAGACCGTCTGTCTCAGACCGCCTGCCTCAGACCGTCTGTCTCAGACCATCTGTCTCAGGGCATCTGTCTCAGACCGTCAGCCTTAGCCGTCTGTCTCAGCCCGCCTGTCTCTGTCCATCTGTCTCTGTCCGTCTGACTCAGACCGTCTGTCTCAGACCAACTGTCTCAGCCAGCCTGTCTCAGCCCGCCTGTCTCTGCCCGTCTGTCTCAGACGGTCTGTCCCAGGCCGTGTGTCTCGGACCATCTGTCTCAGACCGTCCGTCTGAGCCCGTCTGTCTCAGACCATCTGTCTCAGACCATCTGTCTCATACCGTCTGTATGAGCCCGCCTGTCGCAGGCCGCCTGTCTCAGTCCGTCTGTCTGAGGCCGTCTGTCTCAGACCAACTGTCTCAGACCGTCTGTCTCAGCCCGCCTGACTCAGCCCGCCTGTCTCAGTCCGTCTGTCTGAGACCGTCTGTCTCAGACCACCTGTCTCAGCCCGCCTGTCTCAGTCCGTCTGTCTGAGGCCGTCTGTCTCAGACCAACTGTCTCAAACCGTCTGCCTCAGACCGTCTGTCTCAGACCATCTGTCTCAGGCCATCTGTCTCAGACCGTCAGTCTTAGCCCGCCTGTCGCAGCCCGCCAGTCTCAGCCCGCCTGTCTCAGCCCGCCTGTCTCAGCCCGCTGTCTCAGCCCGCCTGTCTCAGTCCGTCTGTCTGAGACCGTCTGTCTCAGACCACCTGTCTCAGCCCGCCTGTCTCAGACCGTCTGTCTCAGACCGCCTGCCTCAGACCGTCTGTCTCAGACCATCTGTCTCAGGGCATCTGTCTCAGACCGTCAGCCTTAGCCGTCTGTCTCAGCCCGCCTGTCTCTGTCCATCTGTCTCTGTCCGTCTGACTCAGACCGTCTGTCTCAGACCAACTGTCTCAGCCAGCCTGTCTCAGCCCGCCTGTCTCTGCCCGTCTGTCTCCGACGGTCTGTCCCAGGCCGTGTGTCTCGGACCGTCTGTCTCGGAACGTCTGTCTCGGACCGTCTGTCTCAGACCAACTGTCTCAGACCGCCTGTCTCAGACCGTCTGTCTCAGCCCATCTGTCTCAGACCGTCTGTCTCAGCCCGCCTGTCTGAGACCGTCTGTCTCAGACCAACTGTCTCAGCCCGTCTGTCTCAGCCCGGCTGTTTCAGCCCGCCTGGCTCAGTCCGTCTGTCTGAGACCGTCTGTCTCAGACCATCTGTCTCAGACCGTCCGTCTGAGCCCGTCTGTCTCAGACCATCTGTCTCAGACCATCTGTCTCATACCGTCTGTATGAGCCCGCCTGTCGCAGGCCGCCTGTCTCAGTCCGTCTGTCTGAGGCCGTCTGTCTCAGACCAACTGTCTCAGACCGTCTGTCTCAGCCCGCCTGACTCAGCCCGCCTGTCTCAGTCCGTCTGTCTGAGACCGTCTCTCTCAGACCAACTGTCTCAGCCCGCCTGTGTCAGCCCGCCTGTCTCAGACCGTCTGTCTGAGACCGTCTGTCTCAGACCATCTGTCTCAGACCGTCTGTCTGAGCCCGCCTGTCGCAGGCCGCCTGTCTCAGTCCGTCTGTCTGAGGCCGTCTGTCTCAGACCAACTGTCTCAGACCGCCTGTCTCAGACCGTCTGTCTCAGACCGTCTGTCTCTGTCCAACTGTCTCATCCCGTCTGTCTCTGCCCGCCTGTCTCAGACCGTCTGTCTCAGCCCGCCTGCCTCAGCCCGCCTGCCTCAGCCCGCCTGTCTCAGACCGTCTGTCTGAGACCGTCTGTCTCAGACCATCTGTCTCAGACAGTCTGTCTGAGAACGCCTATCGCAGGCCGCCTGTCTCACTCCGTCTGTCTGAGACCGTCTGTCTCAGACCAACTGTCTCAGACCGCCTGTCTCAGCCCGCCTGTTTCAGACCAACTTTCTCAGCCCGCCTGTCTCAGCCCGCCTGTCTCAGACTGTCTGTCTGAGACCGTCTGTCTCAGACCATCTGTCTCAGACCGTCTGTCTGAGCCCGCCTGTCGCAGCCCGCCTGTCTCAGTCCGTCTGTTTGAGACCGTCTGTCTCAGACCAACTGTCTCAGACCATCTGTCTCAGACCGCCGGTCTCAGACCGTCTGTCTCATGCCATCTGTCTCAGACCGTCTGTCTGAGCCCGCCTGTCGCAGGCCGCCTGTCACAGTCCGTCTGTCTGAGGCCGTCTGTCTCAGACCAACTGTCTCAGCCCGCCTGTCTCAGTCCGTCTGTCTGAGACCGTCTGTCTCGGACCACATGTCTCAGCCCGCCTGTGTCAGCCCGCCTGTCTCAGACCGTCTGTCTCAGACCGTCAGTTTCAGACCGTCTGTCTCAGACCAACTGTCTCAGCCCGCCTGCCTCAGCCCGTCTGTCTCAGAACGCCTGTCTCAGCCCGCATGTCTCAGTCCGTCTGTCTGAGACCGTCTGTCCCAGCCCATCTGTCTCAGACCGTCTGTCTCAGCCCGCCTGTCTTAGACCGTCTGTCTCAGACCAACTGTCTCAGCCCGCCTGTCTCAGCCCGCCTGTCTCAGACCGTCTGTCTGAGACCGTCTGTCTCAGACCATGTGTCTCAGACCGTCAGTCTGAGAACGCCTGTCGCAACCCGCCTGTCTCAGTCCGTCTTTCTCAGACCAACTGTCTCAGACCGCCTGTCTCAGCCCGCCTGTCTCATACCGTCTGTCTGAGACCGTCTGCCTCTGACCATCTGCCTCTGACCATCTGTCTCAGACCGTCTGCCTCAGACCATCTGTCTCAGACCATCTGTCTCAGGCCATCTGTCTCAGACCGTCAGTCTTAGCCCGCCTGTCGCAGCCCGCCAGTCTCAGCCCGCCTGTCTCAGCCCGCCTGTCTCAGCCCGCCTGTCTCAGACCGTCTGTCTGAGCCCGCCTGTCGCAGGCCGCCTGTCTCAGTCCGTCTGTCTGAGGCCGTCTGTCTCAGACCAACTGTCTCAAACCGTCTGCCTCAGACCGTCTGTCTCAGACCATCTGTCTCAGGCCATCTGTCTCAGACCGTCAGTCCTAGCCCGCCTGTCGCAGCCCGCCAGTCTCAGCCCGCCTGTCGCAGCCCGCCTGTCTCAGCCCGCCTGTCTCAGCCCGCCTGTCTCAGTCCGTCTGTCTGAGACCGTCTGTCTCAGACCAACTGTCTCAGCCCGCCTGTCTCAGACCGTCTGTCTCAGACCGCCTGCCTCAGACCGTCTGTCTCAGACCATCTGTCTCAGGGCATCTGTCTCAGACCGTCAGCCTTAGCCGTCTGTCTCAGCCCGCCTGTCTCTGTCCATCTGTCTCTGTCCGTCTGACTCAGACCGTCTGTCTCAGACCAACTGTCTCAGCCAGCCTGTCTCAGCCCGCCTGTCTCTGCCCGTCTGTCTCAGACGGTCTGTCCCAGGCCGTGTGTCTCGGACCATCTGTCTCAGACCGTCCGTCTGAGCCCGTCTGTCTCAGACCATCTGTCTCAGACCATCTGTCTCATACCGTCTGTATGAGCCCGCCTGTCGCAGGCCGCCTGTCTCAGTCCGTCTGTCTGAGGCCGTCTGTCTCAGACCAACTGTCTCAGACCGTCTGTCTCAGCCCGCCTGACTCAGCCCGCCTGTCTCAGTCCGTCTGTCTGAGACCGTCTCTCTCAGACCAACTGTCTCAGCCCGCCTGTGTCAGCCCGCCTGTCTCAGACCGTCTGTCTGAGACCGTCTGTCTCAGACCATCTGTCTCAGACCGTCTGTCTGAGCCCGCCTGTCGCAGGCCGCCTGTCTCAGTCCGTCTGTCTGAGGCCGTCTGTTTCAGACCAACTGTCTCAGACCGCCTGTCTCAGACCGTCTGTCTCAGACCGTCTGTCTCTGTCCAACTGTCTCATCCCGTCTGTCTCTGCCCGCCTGTCTCAGACCGTCTGTCTCAGCCCGCCTGCCTCAGCCCGCCTGCCTCAGCCCGCCTGTCGCAGACCGTCTGTCTGAGACCGTCTGTCTCAGACCATCTGTCTCAGACAGTCTGTCTGAGAACGCCTATCGCAGGCCGCCTGTCTCAGTCCGTCTGTCTGAGGCCGTCTGTCTCAGACCGTCTGTCTCAGACCAACTGTCTCAGCCCGCCTGCCTCAGCCCGTCTGTCTCAGCACGCCTGTCTCAGCCCGCCTGTCTCAGTCCGTCTGTCTGAGACCGTCTGTCCCAGCCCATCTGTCTCAGACCGTCTGTCTCAGCCCGCCTGTCTCAGCCCGCCTGTCTCAGACCAACTGTCTCAGCCCGCCTGTCTCAGACCAACTGTCTCAGACCGCCTGTCTCAGACCGTCTGTCTCAGCCCATCTGTCTCAGACCGTCTGTCTCAGCCCGCCTGTCTGAGACCGTCTGTCTCAGACCAACTGTCTCAGCCCGTCTGTCTCAGCCCGGCTATTTCAGCCCGCCTGGCTCAGTCCGTCTGTCTGAGACCGTCTGTCTCAGACCATCTGTCTCAGACCGTCCGTCTGAGCCCGTCTGTCTCAGACCATCTGTCTCAGACCATCTGTCTCATACCGTCTGTATGAGCCCGCCTGTCGCAGGCCGCCTGTCTCAGTCCGTCTGTCTGAGGCCGTCTGTCTCAGACCAACTGTCTCAGACCGTCTGTCTCAGCCCGCCTGACTCAGCCCGCCTGTCTCAGTCCGTCTGTCTGAGACCGTCTCTCTCAGACCAACTGTCTCAGCCCGCCTGTGTCAGCCCGCCTGTCTCAGACCGTCTGTCTGAGACCGTCTGTCTCAGACCATCTGTCTCAGACCGTCTGTCTGAGCCCGCCTGTCGCAGGCCGCCTGTCTCAGTCCGTCTGTCTGAGGCCGTCTGTCTCAGACCAACTGTCTCAGACCGCCTGTCTCAGACCGTCTGTCTCAGACCGTCTGTCTCTGTCCAACTGTCTCATCCCGTCTGTCTCTGCCCGCCTGTCTCAGACCGTCTGTCTCAGCCCGCCTGCCTCAGCCCGCCTGCCTCAGCCCGCCTGTCTCAGACCGTCTGTCTGAGACCGTCTGTCTCAGACCATCTGTCTCAGACAGTCTGTCTGAGAACGCCTATCGCAGGCCGCCTGTCTCAGTCCGTCTGTCTGAGGCCGTCTGTCTCAGACCGTCTGTCTCAGTCCAACTGTCTCATCCCGTCTGTCTCTGCCCGCCTGTCTCAGACCGTCTGTCTCAGCCCGCCTGTCTCAACCCGCCTGTCTCAGACCATCTGTCTCAGGCCATCTGTCTCTGTCCGTCTGTCTCAGCCCGCCTGTCTCAGCCCGCCTGTCTCAGCCCGCCTGTCTCAGACCGTCTGTCTGAGACCGTCCGTCTCAGACCATCTGTCTCAGACCGTCTGTCTGAGAACGCCTGTTGCAACCCACCTGTCTCAGTCCGTCTGTCTGAGACCGTCTGTCTCAGCCCATCTGTCTCAGACCGTCTGTCTCAGCCCGCCTGTCTGAGACCGTCTGTCTCAGACCAACTGTCTCAGCCCGCCTGCCTCAGACCGTCTGTCTCAGACCATCTGTCTCAGGCCATCTGTCTCTGTCCGTCTGTCTCAGCCGGCCTGTCTCAGCCCGCCTGTCTCAGCCCGCCTGTCTCAGACCGTCTGTCTGAGACCGTCTGTCTCAGACCATCTGTCTCAGACCGCCTGTCTCAGCCCGCCTGTTTCAGACCAACTTTCTCAGCCCGCCTGTCTCAGCCCGTCTGTCTCAGACCGTCTGTCTGAGACCGTCTGTCTCAGACCATCTGTCTCAGACCGTCTGTCTGAGCCCGCCTGTCGCAGCCCGCCTGTCTCAGTTCGTCTGTTTGAGACCGTCTGTCTCAGACCAACTGTCTCAGGCCGCCTGTCTCAGACCGTCTGTCTCAGACCATCTGTCCCACACCATCTATCTCAGGCTGTCGGTCTTAGCCCGTCTGTCTCTGACCATCTGACTCAGACCGCCGGTCTCAGACCGTCTGTCTCAGACCGTCTGTCTCAGCCCGCCTGTGTAAGACCGTCTGTCTCAGACCAACTGTCTCAGCCCGCCTGTCTCAGCCCGCCTGTCTCAGACCATCTGTCTCAGACCGTCTGTCTGAGCCCGCCTGTCGCAGGCCGCCTGTCTCAGTCCGTCTGTCTGAGGCCGTCTGTCTCAGACCGCCTGTCTCAGACCGTCTGTCTCAGACCGTCTGTCTCTGTCCAACTGTCTCATCCCGTCTGTCTCTGCCCGCCTGTCTCAGACCGTCTTTCTCAGCCCACCTGTCTCAGCCCGACTGTCTCTGCCCGTCTGTCTCAGACGGTCTGTCCCAGGCCGTGTGTCTCGGACCGTCTGTCTCGGAACGTCTGTCTCGGACCTTCTGTCTCAGACCGTCTGTCTCAGCCCGCCTGTCTGAGACCGTCTGTCTCAGACCAACTGTCTCAGCCCGCCTGCCTCAGACCGTCTGTCTCAGACCATCTGTCTCAGGCCATCTGTCTCTGTCCGTCTGTCTCAGCCGGCCTGTCTCAGCCCGCCTGTCTCAGCCCGCCTGTCTCAGACCGTCTGTCTGAGACCGTCTGTCTCAGACCATCTGTCTCAGACCGCCTGTCTCAGCCCGCCTGTTTCAGACCAACTTTCTCAGCCCGCCTGTCTCAGCCCGCCTGTCTCAGACCGTCTGTCTGAGACCGTCTGTCTCAGACCATCTGTCTCAGACCGTCTGTCTGAGCCCGCCTGTCGCAGCCCGCCTGTCTCAGTCCGTCTGTTTGAGACCGTCTGTCTCAGACCAACTGTCTCAGCCCGCCTGTCTCAGCCCGCCTGTCTCAGACCATCTGTCTCAGACCGTCTGTCTGAGCCCGCCTGTCGCAGGCCGCCTGTCTCAGTCCGTCTGTCTGAGGCCGTCTGTCTCAGACCGCCTGTCTCAGACCGTCTGTCTCAGACCGTCTGTCTCTGTCCAACTGTCTCATCCCGTCTGTCTCTGCCCGCCTGTCTCAGACCGTCTTTCTCAGCCCACCTGTCTCAGCCCGCCTGCCTCAGACCGTCTGTCTCAGCACGCCTGTCTCAGCCCGCCTGTCTCAGTCCGTCTGTCTCAGCCCGCCTGTCTGAGACCGTCTGTCTCAGACCAACTGTCTCAGCCCGCCTGTCTCAGACCAACTGTCTCAGACCGCCTGTCTCAGACCGTCTGTCTCAGCCCATCTGTCTCAGACCAACTGTCTCAAACCGTCTGCCTCAGACCGTCTGTCTCAGACCATCTGTCTCAGCCTGCCTGTCTCAGCCCGCCTGTCTCTGCCCGTCTGTCTCAGACGGTCTGTCCCAGGCCGTGTGTCTCGGACCGTCTGTCTCGGAACGTCTGTCTCGGACCTTCTGTCTCAGACCGTCTGTCTCAGCCCGCCTGTCTGAGACCGTCTGTCTCAGACCAACTGTCTCAACCCGCCTGCCTCAGACCGTCTGTCTCATACCATCTGTCTCAGGCCATCTGTCTCTGTCCGTCTGTCTCAGCCGGCCTGTCTCAGCCCGCCTGCCTCAGACCGTCTGTCTCAGCACGCCTGTCTCAGCCCGCCTGTCTCAGTCCGTCTGTCTCAGCCCGCCTGTCTGAGACCGTCTGTCTCAGACCAACTGTCTCAGCCCGCCTGTCTCAGCCCGCCTGTCTCAGACCGCCTGTCTGAGACCGTCTGTCTCAGACCATGTGTCTCAGACCGTCTGTCTGAGAACGCCTGTCGCAACCCGCCTGTCTCAGTCCGTCTGTCTCAGACCAACTGTCTCAGACCGCCTGTCTTAGCCCGCCTGTCTCATACCGTCTGTCTGAGACCGTCTGCCTCAGACCATCTGTCTCAGACCGTCTGCCTCAGACCATCTGTCTCAGACCGTCTGTCTTAGCCCGCCTGTCGCAGCCCGCCTGTCTCAGCCCGCCTGTCTCAGCCCGCCTGCCTCAGACCGTCTGTCTCAGCCCGCCATTCTCAGACCAACTGTCTCAGCCCGTCTGTCTCAGCCCGCCTGTCTCAGCCCGCCTGTCTCAGTCCGTCTGTCTGAGACCGTCTGTCTCAGACCATCTGTCTCAGACCGTCTGTCTGAGACCGTCTGTCTCAGCCCGCCTGTCTCAGCCCGCCTGTCTCAGCCCGTCTGTCTGAAACAGTCTGTCTCAGCCCAAATGTCTCAGACCGTCTGTCTCAGCCCGCCTGTCTCAGCCCGCCTGTCTCAGTCCGCCTGTCTGAGACCGTCTGTCTCAGACCAAATGTCTCAGCCCGCCTGTGTCAGCCCGCCTGTCTCAGACCGTCTGTCTGAGACCGTCTGTCTCAGACCATCTGTCTCAGACCGTCTGTCTGAGCCCGCCTGTCGCAGGCCGCCTGTCACAGTCCGTCTGTCTGAGGCCGTCTGTCTCAGACCAACTGTCTCAGCCCGCCTGTCTCAGCTCGCCTGTCTCAGACCGCCTGTCTCAGTCCGTCTGTCTGAGGCCGTCTGTCTCAGACCGTCTGTCTCAGACCAACTGTCTCAGCCCGCCTGCCTCAGCCCGCCTGTCTCAGACCGTCTGTCTGAGCCCGCCTGTCGCAGGCCGCCTGTCTCAGTCCGTCTGTCTGAGGCCGTCTGTCTCAGACCAACTGTCTCAAACCGTCTGTCTCAGACCATCTGTCTCAGGCCATCTGTCTCAGACCGTCAGTCTCAGACCGTCTGTCTCAGACCAACTGTCTCAGCCCGCCTGCCTCAGCCCGTCTGTCTCAGCACGCCTGTCTCAGCCCGCCTGTCTCAGTCCGTCTGTCTGAGACCGTCTGTCTCAGCCCATCTGTCTCAGACCGTCTGTCTCAGCCCGCCTGTCTTAGACCGTCTGTCTCAGACCAACTGTCTCAGCCCGCCTGTCTCAGCCCGCCTGTCTCAGACCGTCTGCCTGAGACCGTCTGTCTCAGACCGTCTGTCTCAGACCATCTGTCTCAGACCGTCTGTCTGAGACCGTCTGTCTCAGCCCGCCTGTCTCAGCCCGCCTGTCTCAGCCCGTCTGTCTGAAACAGTCTGTCTCAGCCCAAATGTCTCAGACCGTCTGTCTCAGCCCGCCTGTCTCAGCCCGCCTGTCTCAGTCCGCCTGTCTGAGACCGTCTGTCTCAGACCAAATGTCTCAGCCCGCCTGTGTCAGCCCGCCTGTCTCAGACCGTCTGTCTGAGACCGTCTGTCTCAGACCATCTGTCTCAGACCGTCTGTCTGAGCCCGCCTGTCGCAGGCCGCCTGTCACAGTCCGTCTGTCTGAGGCCGTCTGTCTCAGACCAACTGTCTCAGCCCGCCTGTCTCAGCTCGCCTGTCTCAGACCGCCTGTCTCAGTCCGTCTGTCTGAGGCCGTCTGTCTCAGACCGTCTGTCTCAGACCAACTGTCTCAGCCCGCCTGCCTCAGCCCGCCTGTCTCAGACCGTCTGTCTGAGCCCGCCTGTCGCAGGCCGCCTGTCTCAGTCCGTCTGTCTGAGGCCGTCTGTCTCAGACCAACTGTCTCAAACCGTCTATCTCAGACCATCTGTCTCAGGCCATCTGTCTCAGACCGTCAGTCTCAGACCGTCTGTCTCAGACCAACTGTCTCAGCCCGCCTGCCTCAGCCCGTCTGTCTCAGCACGCCTGTCTCAGCCCGCCTGTCTCAGTCCGTCTGTCTGAGACCGTCTGTCTCAGCCCATCTGTCTCAGACCGTCTGTCTCAGCCCGCCTGTCTTAGACCGTCTGTGTCAGACCAACTGTCTCAGCCCGCCTGTCTCAGCCCGCCTGTCTCAGACCGTCTGCCTGAGACCGTCTGTCTCAGACCATGTGTCTCAGACCGTCAGTCTGAGAACGCCTGTCGCAACCCGCCTGTCTCAGTCCGTCTTTCTCAGACCAACTGTCTCAGACCGCCTGTCTCAGCCCGCCTGTCTCATACCGTCTGTCTGAGACCGTCTGCCTCTGACCATCTGTCTCAGACCGTCTGCCTCAGACCATCTGTCTCAGACCGTCTGTCTTAGCCCGCCTGTCGCAGCCCGCCTGTCTCAGCCCGCCTGTCTCAGCCCGCCTGCCTCAGACCGTCTGTCTCAGCCCGCCATTCTCAGCCCGCCTGTCTCAGACCGTCTGTCTGAGCCCGCCTGTCGCAGGCCGCCTGTCTCAGTCCGTCTGTCTGAGGCCGTCTGTCTCAGACCAACTGTCTCAAACCGTCTGCCTCCGACCGTCTGTCTCAGACCATCTGTCTCAGGCCATCTGTCTCAGACCGTCAGTCTTAGCCCGCCTGTCGCAGCCCGCCAGTCTCAGCCCGCCTGTCTCAGCCCGCCTGTCTCAGACCAACTGTCTCAGCCCGCTGTCTCAGCTCGCCTGTCTCAGACCGCCTGTCTCAGTCCGTCTGTCTGAGGCCGTCTGTCTCAGACCGTCTGTCTCAGACCAACTGTCTCAGCCCGCCTGCCTCAGCCCGCCTGTCTCAGACCGTCTGTCTGAGCCCGCCTGTCGCAGGCCGCCTGTCTCAGTCCGTCTGTCTGAGGCCGTCTGTCTCAGACCAACTGTCTCAAACCGTCTGTCTCAGACCATCTGTCTCAGGCCATCTGTCTCAGACCGTCAGTCTCAGACCGTCTGTCTCAGACCAACTGTCTCAGCCCGCCTGCCTCAGCCCGTCTGTCTCAGCACGCCTGTCTCAGCCCGCCTGTCTCAGTCCGTCTGTCTGAGACCGTCTGTCTCAGCCCATCTGTCTCAGACCGTCTGTCTCAGCCCGCCTGTCTTAGACCGTCTGTCTCAGACCAACTGTCTCAGCCCGCCTGTCTCAGCCCGCCTGTCTCAGACCGTCTGCCTGAGACCGTCTGTCTCAGACCATGTGTCTCAGACCGTCAGTCTGAGAACGCCTGTCGCAACCCGCCTGTCTCAGTCCGTCTTTCTCAGACCAACTGTCTCAGACCGCCTGTCTCAGCCCGCCTGTCTCATACCGTCTGTCTGAGACCGTCTGCCTCTGACCATCTGTCTCAGACCGTCTGCCTCAGACCATCTGTCTCAGACCGTCTGTCTTAGCCCGCCTGTCGCAGCCCGCCTGTCTCAGCCCGCCTGTCTCAGCCCGCCTGCCTCAGACCGTCTGTCTCAGCCCGCCATTCTCAGCCCGCCTGTCTCAGACCGTCTGTCTGAGCCCGCCTGTCGCAGGCCGCCTGTCTCAGTCCGTCTGTCTGAGGCCGTCTGTCTCAGACCAACTGTCTCAAACCGTCTGCCTCCGACCGTCTGTCTCAGACCATCTGTCTCAGGCCATCTGTCTCAGACCGTCAGTCTTAGCCCGCCTGTCGCAGCCCGCCAGTCTCAGCCCGCCTGTCTCAGCCCGCCTGTCTCAGACCAACTGTCTCAGACCGTCTGTCTCAGCCCTCCTGACTCAGCCCGCCTGTCTCAGTCCGTCTGTCTGAGACCGTCGCTCTCAGACCAACTGTCTCAGCCCGCCTGTGTCAGCCCGCCTGTCTCAGACCGTCTGTCTGAGACCGTCTGTCTCAGACCATCTGTCTCAGACCGTCTATCTGAGCCCGCCTGTCGCAGGCCGCCTGTCTCAGTCCGTCTGTCTGAGGCCGTCTGTCTCAGACCAACTGTCTCAGACCGCCTGTCTCTGCCCGCCTGTCTCAGACCGTCTGTCTCAGCCCGCCTGTCTCAGCCCGCCTGTCTCAGACCGCCTGTCTCAGCCCGCCTGCCTCAGACCGTCTGTCTCAGCCCGCCATTCTCAGCCCGCCTGTCTCAGACCGTCTGTCTGAGCCCGCCTGTCGCAGGCCGCCTGTCTCAGTCCGTCTGTCTGAGGCCGTCTGTCTCAGACCAACTGTCTCAAACCGTCTGCCTCCGACCGTCTGTCTCAGACCATCTGTCTCAGGCCATCTGTCTCAGACCGTCAGTCTTAGCCCGCCTGTCGCAGCCCGCCAGTCTCAGCCCGCCTGTCTCAGCCCGCCTGTCTCAGACCAACTGTCTCAGACCGTCTGTCTCAGCCCTCCTGACTCAGCCCGCCTGTCTCAGTCCGTCTGTCTGAGACCGTCGCTCTCAGACCAACTGTCTCAGCCCGCCTGTGTCAGCCCGCCTGTCTCAGACCGTCTGTCTGAGACCGTCTGTCTCAGACCATCTGTCTCAGACCGTCTATCTGAGCCCGCCTGTCGCAGGCCGCCTGTCTCAGTCCGTCTGTCTGAGGCCGTCTGTCTCAGACCAACTGTCTCAGACCGCCTGTCTCTGCCCGCCTGTCTCAGACCGTCTGTCTCAGCCCGCCTGTCTCAGCCCGCCTGTCTCAGACCGCCTGTCTCAGCCCGCCTGCCTCAGACCTTCTGTCTCAGCCCGCCATTCTCAGCCCGCCTGTCTCAGACCGTCTGTCTGAGCCCGCCTGTCGCAGGCCGCCTGTCTCAGTCCGTCTGTCTGAGGCCGTCTGTCTCAGACCAACTGTCTCAAACCGTCTGCCTCCGACCGTCTGTCTCAGACCATCTGTCTCAGGCCATCTGTCTCAGACCGTCAGTTTTAGCCCGCCTGTCGCAGCCCGCCAGTCCCAGCCCATCTGTCTCAGACCGTCTGTCTCAGCCCGCCTGTCTTAGACCGTCTGTCTCAGACCAACTGTCTCAGCCCGCCTGTCTCAGACCAACTGTCTCGGACCGCCTGTCTCAGACCGTCTGTCTCAGCCCATCTGTCTCAGACCGTCTGTCTCAGCCCGCCTGTCTGAGACCGTCTGTCTCAGACCAACTGTCTCAGCCCGTCTGTCTCAGCCCGGCTGTTTCAGCCCGCCTGGCTCAGTCCGTCTGTCTGAGACCGTCTGTCTCAGACCATCTGTCTCAGACCGTCCGTCTGAGCCCGTCTGTCTCAGACCATCTGTCTCAGACCATCTGTCTCATACCGTCTGTATGAGCCCGCCTGTCGCAGGCCGCCTGTCTCAGTCCGTCTGTCTGAGGCCGTCTGTCTCAGACCAACTGTCTCAGACCGTCTGTCTCAGCCCGCCTGACTGAGCCCGCCTGTCTCAGTCCGTCTGTCTGAGACCGTCTCTCTCAGACCAACTGTCTCAGCCCGCCTGTGTCAGCCCGCCTGTCTCAGACCGTCTGTCTGAGACCGTCTGTCTCAGACCATCTGTCTCAGACCGTCTGTCTGAGCCCGCCTGTCGCAGGCCGCCTGTCTCAGTCCGTCTGTCTGAGGCCGTCTGTCTCAGACCAACTGTCTCAGACCGCCTGTCTCAGACCGTCTGTCTCAGACCGTCTGTCTCTGTCCAACAGTCTCATCCCGTCTGTCTCTGCCCGCCTGTCGCAGACCGTCTGTCTCAGCCCGCCTGCCTCAGCCCGCCTGCCTCAGCCCGTCTGTCTCAGCCCGCCTGTCTCAACCCGCCTGTCTCAGACCGTCTGTCTGAGACCGTCTGTCTCAGACCGTCTGTCTCAGCCCGCCTGTCTGAGGCCGTCTGTCTCAGACCAACTGTCTCAGCCCGCCTGCCTCAGACCGTCTGTCTCAGACCATCTGTCTCAGGCCATCTGTCTCTGTCCGTCTGTCTCAGCCCGCCTGTCTCAGCCCGCCTGTCTCAGCCCGCCTGTCTCAGACCGTCTGTCTGAGACCGTCCGTCTCAGACCATCTGTCTCAGACCGTCTGTCTGAGAACGCCTGTTGCAACCCACCTGTCTCAGTCCGTCTGTCTGAGACCGTCTGTCTCAGCCCATCTGTCTCAGACCGTCTGTCTCAGCCCGCCTGTCTGAGACCGTCTGTCTCAGACCAACTGTCTCAGCCCGCCTGCCTCAGACCGTCTGTCTCAGACCATCTGTCTCAGGCCATCTGTCTCTGTCCGTCTGTCTCAGCCGGCCTGTCTCAGCCCGCCTGTCTCAGCCCGCCTGTCTCAGACCGTCTGTCTGAGACCGTCTGTCTCAGACCATCTGTCTCAGTCCGTCTGTCTGAGACCGTCTGTCTCAGACCAAATGTCTCAGCCCGCCTGTCTCAGCCCGCCTGTCTCAGACCGTCTGTCTGAGACCGTCTGTCTCAGACCAACTGTCTCAGCCCGCCTGTCTCAGCTCGCCTGTCTCAGACCGCCTGTCTCAGTCCGTCTGTCTGAGGCCGTCTGTATCAGACCGTCTGTCTCAGCCCGCCTGTCTGAGACCGTCTGTCTCAGACCAACTGTCTCAGCCCGCCTGCCTCAGCCCGCCTGTCTCAGACCGTCCGTCTGAGCCCGCCTGTCTCAGTCCGTCTGTCTGAGGCCGTCTGTCTCAGACCAACTGTCTCAAACCGTCTGTCTCAGACCATCTGTCTCAGGCCATCTGTCTCAGACCGTCAGTCTCAGACCGTCTGTCTCAGACCAACTGTCTCAGCCCGCCTGCCTCAGCCCGTCTGTCTCAGCACGCCTGTCTCAGCCCGCCTGTCTCAGTCCGTCTGTCTGAGACCGTCTGTCTCAGCCCATCTGTCTCAGACCGTCTGTCTCAGCCCGCCTGTCTTAGACCGTCTGTCTCATACCAACTGTCTCAGCCCGCCTGTCTCAGCCCGCCTGTCTCAGACCGTCTGTCTGAGACCGTCTGTCTCAGACCATGTGTCTCAGACCGTCAGTCTGAGAACGCCTGTCGCAACCCGCCTGTCTCAGTCCGTCTTTCTCAGACCAACTGTCTCAGCCCGCCTGTCTCAGACCGTCTGTCTGAGCCCGCCTGTCGCAGGCCGCCTGTCTCAGTCCGTCTGTCTGAGGCCGTCTGTCTCAGACCAACTGTCTCAAACCGTCTGCCTCCGACCGTCTGTCTCAGACCATCTGTCTCAGGCCATCTGTCTCAGACCGTCAGTCTTAGCCCGCCTGTCGCAGCCCGCCAGTCTCAGCCCGCCTGTCTCAGCCCGCCTGTCTCAGACCAACTGTCTCAGACCGTCTGTCTCAGCCCGCCTGACTCAGCCCGCCTGTCTCAGTCCGTCTGTCTGAGACCGTCGCTCTCAGACCAACTGTCTTAGCCCGCCTGTGTCAGCCCGCCTGTCTCAGACCGTCTGTCTGAGACCGTCTGTCTCAGACCATCTGTCTCAGACCGTCTGTCTGAGCCCGCCTGTCGCAGGCCGCCTGTCTCAGTCCGTCTGTCTGAGGCCGTCTGTCTCAGACCAACTGTCTCAGACCGCCTGTCTCAGACCGTCTGTCTCAGACCGTCTGTCTCTGTCCAACTGTCTCATCCCGTCTGTCTCTGCCCGCCTGTCTCAGACCGTCTGTCTCAGCCCGCCTGTCTCAGCCCGCCTGTCTCAGACCGCCTGTCTCAGCCCGCCTGCCTCAGACCTTCTGTCTCAGCCCGCCATTCTCAGCCCGCCTGTCTCAGACCGTCTGTCTGAGCCCGCCTGTCGCAGGCCGCCTGTCTCAGTCCGTCTGTCTGAGGCCGTCTGTCTCAGACCAACTGTCTCAAACCGTCTGCCTCCGACCGTCTGTCTCAGACCATCTGTCTCAGGCCATCTGTCTCAGACCGTCAGTCTTAGCCCGCCTGTCGCAGCCCGCCAGTCTCAGCCCGCCTGTCTCAGCCCGCCTGTCTCAGCCCGCCTGTCTCAGCCCGCCTGTCTCAGTCCGTCTGTCTGAGTCCGTCTGTCTCAGACCAACTGTCTCAGCCCGCCTGTCTCAGACCGTCTGTCTCAGACCGCCTGCCTCAGACCGTCTGTCTCAGACCATCTGTCTCAGGGCATCTGTCTCAGACCGTCAGCCTTAGCCGTCTGTCTCAGCCCGCCTGCCTCTGTCCATCTGTCTCTGTCCGTCTGACTCAGACCCTCTGTCTCAGACCAACTGTCTCAGCCAGCCTGTCTCAGCCCGCCTGTTTCTGCCCGTCTGTCTCAGACGGTCTGTCCCAGGCCGTGTGTCTCGGACCGTCTGTCTCGGAACGTCTGTCTCGGACCGTCTGTCTCGGACCGTCTGTCTCAGACCATCTGTCTCAGACCAACTGTCTCAGACCGCCTGTCTCAGACCGTCTGTCTCAGCCCATCTGTCTCAGACCGTCTGTCTCAGCCCGCCTGTCTGAGACCGTCTGTCTCAGACCAACTGTCTCAGCCCGTCTGTCTCAGCCCGGCTGTCTCAGCCCGCCTGGCTCAGTCCGTCTGTCTGAGACCGTCTGTCTCAGACCATCTGTCTCAGACCGTCCGTCTGAGCCCGTCTGTCTCAGACCATCTGTCTCAGACCATCTGTCTCATACCGTCTGTATGAGCCCGCCTGTCGCAGGCCGCCTGTCTCAGTCCGTCTGTCTGAGGCCGTCTGTCTCAGACCAACTGTCTCAGACCGTCTGTCTCAGCCCGCCTGACTCAGCCCGCCTGTCTCAGTCCGTCTGTCTGAGACCGTCTCTCTCAGACCAACTGTCTCAGCCCGCCTGTGTCAGCCCGCCTGTCTCAGACCGTCTGTCTGAGACCGTCTGTCTCAGACCATCTGTCTCAGACCGTCTGTCTGAGCCCGCGTGTCGCAGGCCGCCTGTCTCAGTCCGTCTGTCTGAGGCCGTCTGTCTCAGACCAACTGTCTCAGACCGCCTGTCTCAGACCGTCTGTCTCAGACCGTCTGTCTCTGTCCAACTGTCTCATCCCGTCTGTCTCTGCCCGCCTGTCTCAGACCGTCTGTCTCAGCCCGCCTGTCTCAGCCCGCCTGTCTCAGACCGTCTGTCTGAGACCGTCTGTCTCAGACCATCTGTCTCAGACAGTCTGTCTGAGAACGCCTATCGCAGGCCGCCTGTCTCAGTCCGTCTGTCTGAGGCCGTCTGTCTCAGACCGTCTGTCTCTGTCCAACTGTCTCATCCCGTCTGTCTCTGCCCGCCTGTCTCAGACCGTCTGTCTCAGCCCGCCTGTCTCAACCCGCCTGTCTCAGACCGTCTGTCTGAGACCGTCTGTCTCAGACCGTCTGTCTCAGCCCGCCTGTCTGAGGCTGTCTGTCTCAGACCAACTGTCTCAGACCGCCTGCCTCAGACCGTCTGTCTCAGACCATCTGTCTCAGGCCATCTGTCTCTGTCCGTCTGTCTCAGCCCGCCTGTCTCAGCCCGCCTGTCTCAGCCCGCCTGTCTCAGACCGTCTGTCTGAGACCGCCTGTCTCAGACCATCTGTCTCAGACCGTCTGTCTGAGAACGCCTGTTGCAACCCACCTGTCTCAGTCCGTCTGTCTGAGACCGTCTGTCTCAGACCAACTGTCTCAGCCCGCCTGCCTCAGCCCGCCTGTCTCAGACCGTCTGTCTGAGCCCGCCTGTCGCAGGCCGCCTGTCTCAGTCCGTCTGTCTGAGGCCGTCTGTCTCAGACCAACTGTCTCAAACCGTCTGCCTCAGACCGTCTGTCTCAGACCATCTGTCTCAGGCCATCTGTCTCAGAACGTCAGTCTCAGATCGTCTGTCTCAGACCAACTGTCTCAGCCCGCCTGCCTCAGCCTGTCTGTCTCAGCACGCCTGTCTCAGCCCGCCTGTCTCAGTCCGTCTGTCTGAGACCGTCTGTCTCAGCCCATCTGTCTCAGACCGTCTGTCTCAGCCCGCCTGTCTTAGACCGTCTGTCTCAGACCAACTGTCTCAGCCCGCCTGTCTCAGCCCGCCTGTCTGAGACCGTCTGTCTGAGACCGTCTGTCTCAGACCATGTGTCTCAGACCGTCAGTCTGAGAACGCCTGTCGCAACCCGCCTGTCTCAGTCCGTCTTTCTCAGACCAACTGTCTCAGACCGCCTGTCTCAGCCCGCCTGTCTCATACCGTCTGTCTTAGCCCGCCTGTCGCAGCCCGCCTGTCTCAGCCCGCCTGTCTCAGCCCGCCTGCCTCAGACCGTCTGTCTCAGCCCGCCATTCTCAGCCCGCCTGTCTCAGACCGTCTGTCTGAGCCCGCCTGTCGCAGGCCGCCTGTCTCAGTCCGTCTTTCTGAGGCAATCTGTCTCAGACCAACTGTCTCAAACCGTCTGCCTCCGAACGTCTGTCTCAGACCATCTGTCTCAGGCCATCTGTCTCAGACCATCAGTCTTAGCCCGCCTGTCGCAGCCCGCCAGTCTCAGCCCGCCTGTCTCAGCCCGCCTGTCTCAGCCCGCCTGTCTCAGACCGTCTGTCTGAGCCCGCCTGTCGCAGGCCGCCTGTCTCAGTCCGTCTGTCTGAGGCCGTCTGTCTCAGACCAACTGTCTCAAACCGTCTGCCTCAGACCGTCTGTCTCAGACCATCTGTCTCAGGCCATCTGTCTCAGACCGTCAGTCTTAGCCCGCCTGTCGCAGCCCGCCAGTCTCAGCCCGCCTGTCTCAGCCCGCCTGTCTCAGCCCGCCTGTCTCAGCCCGCCTGTCTCAGTCCGTCTGTCTGAGACCGTCTGTCTCAGACCAACTGTCTCAGCCCGTCTGTCTCAGACCGTCTGTCTCAGACCGCCCGCCTCAGACCGTCTGTCTCAGACCATCTGTCTCAGGGCATCTGTCTCAGACCGTCAGCCTTAGCCGTCTGTCTCAGCCCGCCTGTCTCTGTCCATCTGTCTCTGTCCGTCTGACTCAGACCCTCAGTCTCAGACCAACTGTCTCAGCCAGCCTGTCTCAGCCCGCCTGTCTCTGCCCGTCTGTCTCAGACGGTCTGTCCCAGGCCGTGTGTCTCGGAACGTCTGTCTCGGACCGTCTGTCTCGGACCGTCTGTCTCAGACCATCTGTCTCAGACCAACTGTCTCAGACCGCCTGTCTCAGACCGTCTGTCTCAGCCCATCTGTCTCAGACCGTCTGTCTCAGCCCGCCTGTCTGAGACCGTCTGTCTCAGACCAACTGTCTCAGCCCGTCTGTCTCAGCCCGCCTGTGTCAGCCCGCCTGTCTCAGACCGTCTGTCTGAGACCGTCTGTCTCAGACCATCTGTCTCAGACCGTCTGTCTGAGCCCGCCTGTCGCAGGCCGCCTGTCTCAGTCCGTCTGTCTGAGGCCGTCTGTCTCAGACCAACTGTCTCAGACCGCCTGTCTCAGACCGTCTGTCTCAGACCGTCTGTCTCTGTCCAACTGTCTCATCCCGTCTGTCTCTGCCCGCCTGTCTCAGACCGTCTGTCTCAGCCCGCCTGTCTCAGCCCGCCTGTCTCAGACCGCCTGTCTCAGCCCGCCTGCCTCAGACCTTCTGTCTCAGCCCGCCATTCTCAGCCCGCCTGTCTCAGACCGTCTGTCTGAGCCCGCCTGTCGCAGGCCGCCTGTCTCAGTCCGTCTGTCTGAGGCCGTCTGTCTCAGACCAACTGTCTCAAACCGTCTGCCTCCGACCGTCTGTCTCAGACCATCTGTCTCAGGCCATCTGTCTCAGACCGTCAGTCTTAGCCCGCCTGTCGCAGCCCGCCAGTCTCAGCCCGCCTGTCTCAGCCCGCCTGTCTCAGCCCGCCTGTCTCAGCCCGCCTGTCTCAGTCCGTCTGTCTGAGTCCGTCTGTCTCAGACCAACTGTCTCAGCCCGCCTGTCTCAGACCGTCTGTCTCAGACCGCCTGCCTCAGACCGTCTGTCTCAGACCATCTGTCTCAGGGCATCTGTCTCAGACCGTCAGCCTTAGCCGTCTGTCTCAGCCCGCCTGCCTCTGTCCATCTGTCTCTGTCCGTCTGACTCAGACCCTCTGTCTCAGACCAACTGTCTCAGCCAGCCTGTCTCAGCCCGCCTGTTTCTGCCCGTCTGTCTCAGACGGTCTGTCCCAGGCCGTGTGTCTCGGACCGTCTGTCTCGGAACGTCTGTCTCGGACCGTCTGTCTCGGACCGTCTGTCTCAGACCATCTGTCTCAGACCAACTGTCTCAGACCGCCTGTCTCAGACCGTCTGTCTCAGCCCATCTGTCTCAGACCGTCTGTCTCAGCCCGCCTGTCTGAGACCGTCTGTCTCAGACCAACTGTCTCAGCCCGTCTGTCTCAGCCCGCCTGACTCAGCCCGCCTGTCTCAGTCCGCCTGTCTGAGACCGTCTCTCTCAGACCAACTGTCTCAGCCCGCCTGTGTCAGCCCGCCTGTCTCAGACCGTCTGTCTGAGACCGTCTGTCTCAGACCATCTGTCTCAGACCGTCTGTCTGAGCCCGCGTGTCGCAGGCCGCCTGTCTCAGTCCGTCTGTCTGAGGCCGTCTGTCTCAGACCAACTGTCTCAGACCGCCTGTCTCAGACCGTCTGTCTCAGACCGTCTGTCTCTGTCCAACTGTCTCATCCCGTCTGTCTCTGCCCGCCTGTCTCAGACCGTCTGTCTCAGCCCGCCTGTCTCAGCCCGCCTGTCTCAGACCGTCTGTCTGAGACCGTCTGTCTCAGACCATCTGTCTCAGACAGTCTGTCTGAGAACGCCTATCGCAGGCCGCCTGTCTCAGTCCGTCTGTCTGAGGCCGTCTGTCTCAGACCGTCTGTCTCTGTCCAACTGTCTCATCCCGTCTGTCTCTGCCCGCCTGTCTCAGACCGTCTGTCTCAGCCCGCCTGTCTCAACCCGCCTGTCTCAGACCGTCTGTCTGAGACCGTCTGTCTCAGACCGTCTGTCTCAGCCCGCCTGTCTGAGGCTGTCTGTCTCAGACCAACTGTCTCAGACCGCCTGCCTCAGACCGTCTGTCTCAGACCATCTGTCTCAGGCCATCTGTCTCTGTCCGTCTGTCTCAGCCCGCCTGTCTCAGCCCGCCTGTCTCAGCCCGCCTGTCTCAGACCGTCTGTCTGAGACCGTCTGTCTCAGACCATCTGTCTCAGACCGTCTGTCTGAGAACGCCTGTTGCAACCCACCTGTCTCAGTCCGTCTGTCTGAGACCGTCTGTCTCAGACCAACTGTCTCAGCCCGCCTGCCTCAGCCCGCCTGTCTCAGACCGTCTGTCTGAGCCCGCCTGTCGCAGGCCGCCTGTCTCAGTCCGTCTGTCTGAGGCCGTCTGTCTCAGACCAACTGTCTCAAACCGTCTGCCTCAGACCGTCTGTCTCAGACCATCTGTCTCAGGCCATCTGTCTCAGAACGTCAGTCTCAGATCGTCTGTCTCAGACCAACTGTCTCAGCCCGCCTGCCTCAGCCTGTCTGTCTCAGCACGCCTGTCTCAGCCCGCCTGTCTCAGTCCGTCTGTCTGAGACCGTCTGTCTCAGCCCATCTGTCTCAGACCGTCTGTCTCAGCCCGCCTGTCTTAGACCGTCTGTCTCAGACCAACTGTCTCAGCCCGCCTGTCTCAGCCCGCCTGTCTGAGACCGTCTGTCTGAGACCGTCTGTCTCAGACCATGTGTCTCAGACCGTCAGTCTGAGAACGCCTGTCGCAACCCGCCTGTCTCAGTCCGTCTTTCTCAGACCAACTGTCTCAGACCGCCTGTCTCAGCCCGCCTGTCTCATACCGTCTGTCTTAGCCCGCCTGTCGCAGCCCGCCTGTCTCAGCCCGCCTGTCTCAGCCCGCCTGCCTCAGACCGTCTGTCTCAGCCCGCCATTCTCAGCCCGCCTGTCTCAGACCGTCTGTCTGAGCCCGCCTGTCGCAGGCCGCCTGTCTCAGTCCGTCTTTCTGAGGCAATCTGTCTCAGACCAACTGTCTCAAACCGTCTGCCTCCGAACGTCTGTCTCAGACCATCTGTCTCAGGCCATCTGTCTCAGACCATCAGTCTTAGCCCGCCTGTCGCAGCCCGCCAGTCTCAGCCCGCCTGTCTCAGCCCGCCTGTCTCAGCCCGCCTGTCTCAGACCGTCTGTCTGAGCCCGCCTGTCGCAGGCCGCCTGTCTCAGTCCGTCTGTCTGAGGCCGTCTGTCTCAGACCAACTGTCTCAAACCGTCTGCCTCAGACCGTCTGTCTCAGACCATCTGTCTCAGGCCATCTGTCTCAGACCGTCAGTCTTAGCCCGCCTGTCGCAGCCCGCCAGTCTCAGCCCGCCTGTCTCAGCCCGCCTGTCTCAGCCCGCCTGTCTCAGCCCGCCTGTCTCAGTCCGTCTGTCTGAGACCGTCTGTCTCAGACCAACTGTCTCAGCCCGTCTGTCTCAGACCGTCTGTCTCAGACCGCCCGCCTCAGACCGTCTGTCTCAGACCATCTGTCTCAGGGCATCTGTCTCAGACCGTCAGCCTTAGCCGTCTGTCTCAGCCCGCCTGTCTCTGTCCATCTGTCTCTGTCCGTCTGACTCAGACCCTCAGTCTCAGACCAACTGTCTCAGCCAGCCTGTCTCAGCCCGCCTGTCTCTGCCCGTCTGTCTCAGACGGTCTGTCCCAGGCCGTGTGTCTCGGAACGTCTGTCTCGGACCGTCTGTCTCGGACCGTCTGTCTCAGACCATCTGTCTCAGACCAACTGTCTCAGACCGCCTGTCTCAGACCGTCTGTCTCAGCCCATCTGTCTCAGACCGTCTGTCTCAGCCCGCCTGTCTGAGACCGTCTGTCTCAGACCAACTGTCTCAGCCCGTCTGTCTCAGCCCGCCTGTGTCAGCCCGCCTGTCTCAGACCGTCTGTCTGAGACCGTCTGTCTCAGACCATCTGTCTCAGACCGTCTGTCTGAGCCCGCCTGTCGCAGGCCGCCTGTCTCAGTCCGTCTGTCTGAGGCCGTCTGTCTCAGACCAACTGTCTCAGACCGCCTGTCTCAGACCGTCTGTCTCAGACCGTCTGTCTCTGTCCAACTGTCTCATCCCGTCTGTCTCTGCCCGCCTGTCTCAGACCGTCTGTCTCAGCCCGCCTGTCTCAGCCCGCCTGTCTCAGACCGTCTGTCTGAGACCGTCTGTCTCAGACCATCTGTCTCAGACAGTCTGTCTGAGAACGCCTATCGCAGGCCGCCTGTCTCAGTCCGTCTGTCTGAGGCCGTCTGTCTCAGACCGTCTGTCTCTGTCCAACTGTCTCATCCCGTCTGTCTCTGCCCGCCTGTCTCAGACCGTCTGTCTCAGCCCGCCTGTCTCAACCCGCCTGTCTCAGACCGTCTGTCTGAGACCGTCTGTGTCAGACCGTCTGTCTCAGCCCGCCTGTCTGAGGCCGTCTGTCTCAGACCAACTGTCTCAGCCCGCCTGCCTCAGACCGTCTGTCTCAGACCATCTGTCTCAGGCCATCTGTCTCTGTCCGTCTGTCTCAGCCCGCCTGTCTCAGCCCGCCTGTCTCAGCCCGCCTGTCTCAGACCGTCTGTCTGAGACCGTCTGTCTCAGACCATCTGTCTCAGACCGTCTGTCTGAGAACGCCTGTTGCAACCCACCTGTCTCAGTCCGTCTGTCTGAGACCGTCTGTCTCAGCCCATCTGTCTCAGACCGTCTGTCTCAGCCCGCCTGTCTGAGACCGTCTGTCTCAGACCAACTGTCTCAGCCCGCCTTCCTCAGACCGTCTGTCTCAGACCATCTGTCTCAGGCCATCTGGCTCTGTCCGTCTGTCTCAGCCGGCCTGTCTCAGCCCGCCTGTCTCAGCCCGCCTGTCTCAGACCGTCTGTCTGAGACCGTCTGTCTCAGACCATCTGTCTCAGACCGCCTGTCTCAGCCCGCCAGTTTCAGACCAACTTTCTCAGCCCGCCTGTCTCAGCCCGCCTGTCTCAGACCGTCTGTCTGAGACCGTCTGTCTCAGACCATCTGTCTCAGACCGTCTGTCTGAGCCCGCCTGTCGCAGCCCGCCTGTCTCAGTCCGTCTGTTTGAGACCGTCTGTCTCAGACCAACTGTCTCAGGCCGCCTGTCTCAGACCGTCTGTCTCAGACCATCTGTCCCACACCATCTATCTCAGGCTGTCGGTCTTAGCCCGTCTGTCTCTGACCATCTGACTCAGACCGCCGGTCTCAGACCGTCTGTCTCAGACCGTCTGTCTCAGCCCGCCTGTCTAAGACCGTCTGTCTAAGACCAACTGTCTCAGCCCGTCTGTCTCAGCCCGCCTGTCTCAGACCATCTGTCTCAGACCGTCTGTCTGAGCCCGCCTGTCGCAGGCCGCCTTTCTCAGTCCGTCTGTCTCAGACCATCTGTCCCACACCATCTATCTCAGGCCGTCGGTCTTTGCCCGTCTGTCTCAGCCCGCCTGTCTCTGCCCGTCAGTCTCAGACCGTCTGTCTCAGACCGTCCGTCTCTGTCCAACTGTCTCATCCCGCCTGCCTCTGCCCGTCTGTCTCAGCCCGCCTGTCTCAGTACGTCTGTCTCAGACCGTCCGTCTCGGACCGTCTATCTCAGCCCGCCTGTCTCTGCCCGTCTGTCTCAGACCGTCTGTCCTAGGCCGTCTGTCTCGGACCATCTGTCTCAGACCAACTGTCTCAGACCGCCTGTCTCAGGCCGTCTGTCTCAGACCATCTGTCTCAGACCATCTGTCTCAGGCTGTCGGTCTTAGCCCGTCTGTCTCAGAACATCTGTCTCAGACCGCCGGTCTCAGACCGTCTGTCTCAAACCATCTGTCTCAGACCATCTGTCTCAGGCTGTCGGTCTCTGCCCCCCTGTCTGAGACCGTCTGTCTCATCCCGCCTGTCTCAGCCCGCCTGTCTCAGACCGTCCGTCTCGGACCGTCTGTCTCAGCCCGGCTGTATCTGCCCGCCTGTCTGAGACCATCTGTCTCAGACCATCTGTCTCAGGCTGTCGGCCTTAGCCTGTCTGTCTCAGAACATCTGTCTCAGACCGTCTGTCTCAAACCATCTGTCTCAGACCATCTGTCTCAGGCCGTCGGTCTTTGCCCGTCTGTCTCAGCACGCCTGTCTCTGCCCCTCTGTCTCAGTTCGTCTGTCTCGGACCGTCTGTCTCGGACCATCTGTCTCAGACCATCTGTCTCAAACCGCCTGTCTCTGCCCGTCTGTCTGAGACCGTCCGTCTCAGACCAACTGTCTCACCCCGCATGTCTCAGCCCGCCTCTCTCAGACCGTCCGTCTCGGACCGTCTGTCTCAGCCCGCCTGTCTCTGCCCGTCTGTCTCAGACGGTCTGTCCCAGGCAGTCTGTATCGGACCGTCTGTCTCAGCGCGCCTGTCTCATCCCGCGAGTCTCAGTCCGTCTGTCTCAGACCGTCTGTCTCAGACCGTCTGTCTCAGACCAACTGTCTCAGCCCGATTGTCTCAGCCCGCCTGTCTCAGACCATCTGTATCAGACAGTCTGCCTTAGCCCGCCTGTCGCAGCCCGCCTGTCTCAGTCCGTCTGTCTGAGACCGTCTGTCTCAGACCAACTGTCTCAGCCCGCCTGTCCCAGCCCGCCTGTCCAGCCCGTCTGTCTCAGTCCGTCTGTCTGAGACCGTCTGTCTCAGACCAACTGTCTCAGGCCGCCTGCCTCAGACCGTCTGTCTCAGACCATCTGTCCCACACCATCTATCTCAGGCTGTCGGTCTTAGCCCGTCTGTCTCAGACCATCTGTCTCAGGCCGCCTGTCTCAGACCGTCTGTCTCAGACCATTTGTCCCACACCATCTATCTCAGGCTGTCGGTCTTAGCCCGTCTGTCTCATACCATCTGTCTCAGACCGCCGGTCTCAAACCCTCTGTCTCATGCCATCTGTCTCAGACCATCTGTCTCAGGCCGTCGGTCTTAGCCCGTCTGTCTGAACCCGCCTGTCTCTGCCCGACAGTCTCAGACCGTCTGTCTCAGACCAACTGTCGCAGCCCGCCTGTCTCAGACCATCTGTCTCAGGCCGTCGGTCTCTGCCCGTCTGTCTCAGGTCGTCTGTCTGAGACCGTCTGTCTCAGACTAACTGTCTCAGGCCGCCTGTCGCAGGCCGTCTGTCTCAGACCATCTGTCCCACACCATCTATCTCAGGCTGTCGGTCTTAGCCCGTCTGTGTCAGACCATCTGTCTCTGACCGCCGGTCTCAGACCGTCTGTCTGAGCCCGCCTGTCTCTGCCTGTCAGTCTCAGACCGTCTGTCTCAGACCGTCCGTCTCTGTCCAACTGTCTCATCCCGCCTGCCTCTGCCCGTCTGTCTCAGCCCGCCTGTCACAGTACGTCTGTCTCAGACCGTCCGTCTCGGACCGTCTATCTCAGCCCGCCTGTCTCTGCCCGTCTGTCTCAGACCGTCTGTCCTAGACCGTCTGTCTCGGACCATCTGTCTCAGACCAACTGTCTCAGACCGCCTGTCTCAGGCCGTCTGTCTCAGACCATCTGTCTCAGACCATCTGTCTCAGGCTGTCGGTCTTAGCCCGTCTGCCTCAGAACATCTGTCTCAGACCGTCTGTCTCAAACCATCTGTCTCAGACCATCTGTCCCACACCAGCTGTCTCAGGCTGTCGGTCTTAGCCCGTCTTTCTCAGAACATCTGTCTCAGACGGCCGGTCTCAGACCGTCTGTCTGAAACCGTCTGTCTCAGACCATCTGTCTCAGACCGTCTGTCTTAGCCCCCCTGTCGCAGCCCTCCTGTCTCAGTCCGTCTGTCTGAGACCGTCTGTCTCAGGCCGCCAGTCTCAGACCGTCTGTCTCAGACCATCTGTCCCACAAAATCTATCTCAGGCTGTCGGTCTTAGCCCGTCTGTCTCAGGCCATATGTCTCAGACCGTCAGACTTAGCCCGTCTGTGTCAGCCCGTCTGTCTCTGTCCATATGTCTCTGTCCGTCTGACTCAGAGCGTCTGTCTGAGACCGTCTGTCTCAGACCATCTGTCTCAGACCGTCTGTCTGAGCCCGCCTGTCGCAGCCCGCATGTCTCAGTCCGCCTGTCTCAGACCGTCTGTCTCAGACCATCTGTCCCACACCAGCTGTCTCAGGCTGTCGGTCTTAGCCCGTCTGTCTCAGAACATCTGTCTCGGACCGCCTGTCTCAGACCGTCTGTCTCAGACCATCTGTCTCAGGCCATCTGTCTCAGACCGTCAGTCTTAGCCCGTCTGTGTTAGCCCGTCTGTCTCTGTCCATATGTCTCTGTCCGTCTGACTCAGACCAACTGTCTCAGCCCGTCGGTCTCAGCCCGCCTGTCTCAACCCGCCTGTCTCAGTCCGTCTGTCTGAGACCCTCTGTCTCAGACCAACTGTCTCAGCCCGCCTGTCTCAGTCCGTCTGTCTCAGCTCGCCTGTTTCAGACCAACTTTCTCAGCCTGCCTGTCTCAGCCCGCCTGTCTCAGTCCGTCTGTCTGAAACCGTCTGTCTCAGACGGTCTGTCCCAGGCCGTCTGTATCGGACCAGTCTGTCTCAGCGCGCCTGTCTCAGCCCGCGAGTCTCAGTCCGTCTGTCTCAGACCGTCTGTCTCAGACCGTCTGTCTCAGACCAACTGTCTCAGCCCGATTGTCTCAGCCCGCCTGTCTCAGACCATCTGTATCAGACCGTCTGCCTTAGCCCGCCTGTCGCAGCCCGCCTGTCTCAGTCCGTCTGTCTGAGACCGTCTGTCTCAGACCAACTGTCTCAGCCCGCCTGTCCCAGCCCGCCTGTCCAGCCCGCCTGTCTCAGACCGTCTGTCTGAGACCGTGTGTCTCAGCCCGCCTGTCTCAGCCCGCCTGTTTCGGTCCGTCTGTCTGAGACCGTCTGTCTCAGACCAACTGTCTCAGCCCGGCTGTCCCAGCCCGCCTGTCCAGCCCGCCTGTCTCAGACCGTCTGTCTGAGACCGTCTGTCTCAGACCGTCTGTCTTAGCCCGCCTGTCTCAGTCCGTCTGTCTCAGACCAACTGTCTCAGCCCGGCTGTCCCAGCCCGCCTGTCCAGCCCGCCTGTCTCAGACCGTCTGTCTGAGACCGTCTGTCTCAGACCGTCTGTCTTAGCCCGCCTGTCGCAGCCCGCCTGTCTCAGTCCGTCTGTCTGAGACCGTCTGTCTCAGACCAACTGTCTCAGGCCGCCTGTCTCAGACCGTCTGTCTCAGGCCATCTGTCTCAGACCGTCAGTCTTAGCCCGTCTGTGTCAGCCCGTCTGTCTCTGTCCATATGTCTCTGTCCGTCTGACTCAGACCAACTGTCTCAGCCCGTCTGTCTCAGCCCGCCTGTCTCAACCCGCCTGTCTCAGTCCGTCTGTCTGAGACCCTCTGTCTCAGACCAACTGTCTCAGCCCGCCTGTCTCAGCCCGCCTGTCTCAGTCCGTCTGTCTCAGCTCGCCTGTTTCAGACCAACTTTCTCAGCCCGCCTGACTCAGCCCGCCTGTCTCAGTCCGTCTGTCTGAGACCGTCTGTCTCAGACGGTCTGTCCCAGGCCGTCTGTCTCGGACCGTCTGTCTGAGACCATCTGTCTCAGACGAACTGTCTCAGCCCGCCTGTCTCAGCCCGCCTGTCTCAGCCCGCCTGTCTCAGCCCGCCTGTCTCAGTCCGTCTGTCTCAGCTCGCCTGTTTCAGACCAACTTTCTCAGCCCGCCTGTCTCAGCCCGCTTGTCTCAGTCCGCCTGTCTGAGCCCGCCTGTCTCTGCCCGTCAGTCTCAGACCGTCTGTCTCAGACCGTCCGTCTCTGTCCAACTGTCTCATCCCGCCTGCCTCTGCCCGTCTGTCTCAGCCCGCCTGTCTCAGACCGTCTGTCTCAAACCATCTGTCTCAGACCATCTGTCTCAGGCCGTCGGTCTCTGCCCCTCTGTCTGAGACCGTCTGTCTCATCCCGCCTGTCTCAGCCCGCCTGTCTCAGACCGTCCGTCTCGGACCGTCTGTCTCAGCCCGGCTGTCTCTGCCCGCCTGTCTGAGACCATCTGTCTCAGACCATCTGTCTCAGGCTGTCGGCCTTAGCCTGTCTCTCTCAGAACATCTGTCTCAGACCGTCTGTCTCAAACCATCTGTCTCAGACCATCTGTCTCAGGCCGTCGGTCTTTGCCCGTCTGTCTCAGCCCGCCTGTCTCTGCCCCTCTGTCTCAGGTCGTCTGTCTCGGACCGTCTGTCTCGGACCATCTGTCTCAGACCATCTGTCTCAAACCGCCTGTCTCTGCCCGTCTGTCTGAGACCGTCCGTCTCAGACCAACTGTCTCACCCCGCCTGTCTCAGCCCGCCTGTCTCAGACCGTCCGTCTCGGACCGTCTGTCTCAGCCCGCCTGTCTGTGCCTGTCTGTCTCAGACGGTATGTCCCAGGCCGTCGGTATCGGACCGTCTGTCTCATCCCGCCTGTCTCAGCCCGCCTGTCTCAGACCGTCCGTCTCGGACCGTCTGTCTCAGCCCGGCTGTCTCTGCCCGCCAGTCTGAGACCATCTGTCTCAGACCATCTGTCTCAGGCTGTCGGCCTTAGCCTGTCTCTCTCAGAACATCTGTCTCAGACCGTCTGTCTCAAACCATCTGTCTCAGACCATCTGTCTCAGGCCGTCGGTCTTTGCCCGTCTGTCTCAGCCCGCCTGTCTCTGCCCCTCTGTCTCAGGTCGTCTGTCTCGGACCGTCTGTCTCGGACCATCTGTCTCAGACCATCTGTCTCAAACCGCCTGTCTCTGCCCGTCTGTCTGAGACCGTCCGTCTCAGACCAACTGTCTCACCCCGCCTGTCTCAGCCCGCCTGTCTCAGACCGTCCGTCTCGGACGGTATGTCTCAGCCCGCCTGTCTGTGCCTGTCTGTCTCAGACGGTATGTCCCAGGCCGTCTGTATCGGACCGTCTGCCTCAGCCCGCCTGTCTCAGCCTGCGAGTTTCAGTCCGTCTGTCTCAGACCGTCTGTCTCAGACCAACTGTCTCAGCCCGATTGTCTCAGCCCGCCTGTCTCAGACCATCTGTATCAGACCGTCTGCCTTAGCCCGCCTATCGCAGCCCGCCTGTCTCAGTCCGTCTGTCTGAGACCGTCTGAATCAGACCAACTGTCTCAGGCCGCCTGTCTCAGACCGTCTGTCTCAGACCATCTGTCCCACACCATCTATCTCAGGCTGTCGGTCTTAGCCCGTCTGTCTCAGACCATCTGTCTCAGGCCGCCTGTCTCAGACCGTCTGTCTCAGACCATTTGTCCCACACCATCTATCTCAGGCTGTCGGTCTTAGCCCGTCTGTCTCATACCAACTGTCTCACCCCGCCTGTCTCAGACCGTCCGTCTCGGACCGTCTGTCTCAGCCCGCCTGTCTCTGCCTGTCTGTCTCAGACGGTCTGTCCCAGGCCGTCTGTATCGGACCGTCTGTCTCAGCCCGCCTGTCTCAGCCTGCAAGTCTCAGTCCGTCTGTCTCATGCCATCTGTCTCAGACCATCTGTCTCAGGCCGTCGGTCTTAGCCCGTCTGTCTGAGCCCGCCTGTCTCTGCCCCTCTGTCTCAGGTCGTCTGTCTCGGACCGTCTGTCTCGGACCATCTGTCTCAGACCGTCTGTCTGAGCCCGCCTGTCGCAGCCCGCATGTCTCAGTCCGCCTGTCTCAGACCGTCTGTCTCAGACCATCTGTCCCACACCAGCTGTCTCAGGCTGTCGGTCTTAGCCCGTCTGTCTCAGAACATCTGTCTCGGACCGCCTGTCTCAGACCGTCTGTCTCAGACCATCTGTCTCAGGCCATCTGTCTCAGACCGTCAGTCTTAGCCCGTCTGTGTTAGCCCGTCTGTCTCTGTCCATATGTCTCTGTCCGTCTGACTCAGACCAACTGTCTCAGCCCGTCGGTCTCAGCCCGCCTGTCTCAACCCGCCTGTCTCAGTCCGTCTGTCTGAGACCCTCTGTCTCAGACCAACTGTCTCAGCCCGCCTGTCTCAGTCCGTCTGTCTCAGCTCGCCTGTTTCAGACCAACTTTCTCAGCCTGCCTGTCTCAGCCCGCCTGTCTCAGTCCGTCTGTCTGAAACCGTCTGTCTCAGACGGTCTGTCCCAGGCCGTCTGTATCGGACCAGTCTGTCTCAGCGCGCCTGTCTCAGCCCGCGAGTCTCAGTCCGTCTGTCTCAGACCGTCTGTCTCAGACCGTCTGTCTCAGACCAACTGTCTCAGCCCGATTGTCTCAGCCCGCCTGTCTCAGACCATCTGTATCAGACCGTCTGCCTTAGCCCGCCTGTCGCAGCCCGCCTGTCTCAGTCCGTCTGTCTGAGACCGTCTGTCTCAGACCAACTGTCTCAGCCCGCCTGTCCCAGCCCGCCTGTCCAGCCCGCCTGTCTCAGACCGTCTGTCTGAGACCGTGTGTCTCAGCCCGCCTGTCTCAGCCCGCCTGTTTCGGTCCGTCTGTCTGAGACCGTCTGTCTCAGACCAACTGTCTCAGCCCGGCTGTCCCAGCCCGCCTGTCCAGCCCGCCTGTCTCAGACCGTCTGTCTGAGACCGTCTGTCTCAGACCGTCTGTCTTAGCCCGCCTGTCTCAGTCCGTCTGTCTCAGACCAACTGTCTCAGCCCGGCTGTCCCAGCCCGCCTGTCCAGCCCGCCTGTCTCAGACCGTCTGTCTGAGACCGTCTGTCTCAGACCGTCTGTCTTAGCCCGCCTGTCGCAGCCCGCCTGTCTCAGTCCGTCTGTCTGAGACCGTCTGTCTCAGACCAACTGTCTCAGGCCGCCTGTCTCAGACCGTCTGTCTCAGGCCATCTGTCTCAGACCGTCAGTCTTAGCCCGTCTGTGTCAGCCCGTCTGTCTCTGTCCATATGTCTCTGTCCGTCTGACTCAGACCAACTGTCTCAGCCCGTCTGTCTCAGCCCGCCTGTCTCAACCCGCCTGTCTCAGTCCGTCTGTCTGAGACCCTCTGTCTCAGACCAACTGTCTCAGCCCGCCTGTCTCAGCCCGCCTGTCTCAGTCCGTCTGTCTCAGCTCGCCTGTTTCAGACCAACTTTCTCAGCCCGCCTGACTCAGCCCGCCTGTCTCAGTCCGTCTGTCTGAGACCGTCTGTCTCAGACGGTCTGTCCCAGGCCGTCTGTCTCGGACCGTCTGTCTGAGACCATCTGTCTCAGACGAACTGTCTCAGCCCGCCTGTCTCAGCCCGCCTGTCTCAGCCCGCCTGTCTCAGCCCGCCTGTCTCAGTCCGTCTGTCTCAGCTCGCCTGTTTCAGACCAACTTTCTCAGCCCGCCTGTCTCAGCCCGCTTGTCTCAGTCCGCCTGTCTGAGCCCGCCTGTCTCTGCCCGTCAGTCTCAGACCGTCTGTCTCAGACCGTCCGTCTCTGTCCAACTGTCTCATCCCGCCTGCCTCTGCCCGTCTGTCTCAGCCCGCCTGTCTCAGACCGTCTGTCTCAAACCATCTGTCTCAGACCATCTGTCTCAGGCCGTCGGTCTCTGCCCCTCTGTCTGAGACCGTCTGTCTCATCCCGCCTGTCTCAGCCCGCCTGTCTCAGACCGTCCGTCTCGGACCGTCTGTCTCAGCCCGGCTGTCTCTGCCCGCCAGTCTGAGACCATCTGTCTCAGACCATCTGTCTCAGGCTGTCGGCCTTAGCCTGTCTCTCTCAGAACATCTGTCTCAGACCGTCTGTCTCAAACCATCTGTCTCAGACCATCTGTCTCAGGCCGTCGGTCTTTGCCCGTCTGTCTCAGCCCGCCTGTCTCTGCCCCTCTGTCTCAGGTCGTCTGTCTCGGACCGTCTGTCTCGGACCATCTGTCTCAGACCATCTGTCTCAAACCGCCTGTCTCTGCCCGTCTGTCTGAGACCGTCCGTCTCAGACCAACTGTCTCACCCCGCCTGTCTCAGCCCGCCTGTCTCAGACCGTCCGTCTCGGACGGTATGTCTCAGCCCGCCTGTCTGTGCCTGTCTGTCTCAGACGGTATGTCCCAGGCCGTCTGTATCGGACCGTCTGCCTCAGCCCGCCTGTCTCAGCCTGCGAGTTTCAGTCCGTCTGTCTCAGACCGTCTGTCTCAGACCAACTGTCTCAGCCCGATTGTCTCAGCCCGCCTGTCTCAGACCATCTGTATCAGACCGTCTGCCTTAGCCCGCCTATCGCAGCCCGCCTGTCTCAGTCCGTCTGTCTGAGACCGTCTGAATCAGACCAACTGTCTCAGGCCGCCTGTCTCAGACCGTCTGTCTCAGACCATCTGTCCCACACCATCTATCTCAGGCTGTCGGTCTTAGCCCGTCTGTCTCAGACCATCTGTCTCAGGCCGCCTGTCTCAGACCGTCTGTCTCAGACCATTTGTCCCACACCATCTATCTCAGGCTGTCGGTCTTAGCCCGTCTGTCTCATACCAACTGTCTCACCCCGCCTGTCTCAGACCGTCCGTCTCGGACCGTCTGTCTCAGCCCGCCTGTCTCTGCCTGTCTGTCTCAGACGGTCTGTCCCAGGCCGTCTGTATCGGACCGTCTGTCTCAGCCCGCCTGTCTCAGCCTGCGAGTCTCAGTCCGTCTGTCTCATGCCATCTGTCTCAGACCATCTGTCTCAGGCCGTCGGTCTTAGCCCGTCTGTCTGAGCCCGCCTGTCTCTGCCCCTCTGTCTCAGGTCGTCTGTCTCGGACCGTCTGTCTCGGACCATCTGTCTCAGCCCGGCTGTCTCTGCCCGCCTGTCTGAGACCATCTGTCTCAGACCATCTGTCTCAGGCTGTCGGCCTTAGCCTGTCTGTCTCAGAACATCTGTCTCAGACCGCCGGTCTCAGACCGTCTGTCTCAGACCATCTGTCTCAGGCCGTCGGTCTCTGCCCCTCTGTCTGAGACCGTCTGTCTCATCCCGCCTGTCTCAGCCCGCCTGTCTCAGACCGTCCGTCTCGGACCGTCTGTCTCAGCCCGGCTGTCTCTGCCCGCCTGTCTGAGACCATCTGTCTCAGACCATCTGTCTCAGGCTGTCGGCCTTAGCCTGTCTGTCTCAGAACATCTGTCTCAGACCGTCTGTCTCAAACCATCTGTCTCAGACCATCTGTCTCAGGCCGTCGGTCTTTGCCCGTCTGTCTCAATCCGCCTGTCTCAGACCGTCTGTCTGAGCCCGCCTGTCGCAGCCCGCCTGTCTCAGTCCGTCTGTCTGAGAATGTCTGTCTCAGACCAACTGACTCAGCCCGCCTATCTCAGCCCGCCTGTCGCAGATCGTCTGTGTGAGACCGCCTGTCTCAGACCGTATGTCTCAAACCATATGTCCCACACCATCTATCTCAGGCTGTCGGTCTTAGCCCGTCTGTCACAGACCATCTGTCTCAGACCGTCTGTCTCATGCCATCTGTCCCACACCATCTGTCTCAGGCTGTCGGTCTTAGCCCGTCTGTCTCAGAACATCTGTCTCAGACGGCCGGTCTCAGACCGTCTGTCTGAAACCGTCTGTCTCAGACCATCTGTCTCAGACCGTCTGTCTTAGCCCCCCTGTCGCAGCCCGCCTGTCTCAGTCCGTCTGTCTGAGACCGTCTGTCTCAGGCCGCCAGTCTCAGACCGTCTGTCTCAGACCATCTGTCCCACAAAATCTATCTCAGGCTGACGGTCTCAGCCCGCCAGTCTCAACCCGCCTGTCTCAGTCCGTCTGTCTCAGCCCGTCTGTGTCAGACCAACTTTCTCAGCCCGCCTGTCTCAGCCCGCCTGTCCCAGACCGTCTGTCTGAGACCGTCTGTCTCAGACCATCTGTCCCAGACCGTCTGTCTGAGCCCGCCTGTCGCAGCCCGCATGTCTCAGTCCGTCTGTCTGAGACCGTCTGTCTCAGACGAACTGTCTCAGCCCGTCTGTCTCAGCCCGCCTGTCGAGGGCCGCCTGTCTCTGTCCGTCTGTTTGAGAACGTCTGTTTCAGACCAACTGTCTCAGGCCGCCTGTCTCGGACCGCCTGTCTCAGACCGTCTGTCTCAGACCATCTGTCTCAGGCCATCAGTCTCAGACCGTCAGTCTTAGCCCGTTTGTCTCAGCCCGCCTGTCTCTGTCCATCTGTCTCTGGCCGTCTGACTCAGACCGTCTGTCTGAGACCGTCTGTCTCAGCCCGCCTGTCTCAGTCCGCCTGTCTCAGTCCGTCTGTCTGAGACCGTCTGCCTCAGACCATCTGTCTCAGACCGTCTGCCTCAGACCATCTGTCTCAGACCGTCTGTCTTAGCCCGCCTGTCGCAGCCCGCCTGTCTCAGTCCGTCTGTCTGAGCCCGCCTGTCGCAGCCCGCCTGTCTCAGTCCGTCTGTCTGAGAATGTCTGTCTCAGACCAACTGACTCAGCCCGCCTATCTCAGCCCGCCTGTCGCAGATCGTCTGTGTGAGACCGCCTGTCTCAGACCGTATGTCTCAAACCATATGTCCCACACCATCTATCTCAGGCTGTCGGTCTTAGCCCGTCTGTCACAGACCATCTGTCTCAGACCGTCTGTCTCATGCCATCTGTCCCACACCATCTGTCTCAGGCTGTCGGTCTTAGCCCGTCTGTCTCAGAACATCTGTCTCAGACGGCCGGTCTCAGACCGTCTGTCTGAAACCGTCTGTCTCAGACCATCTGTCTCAGACCGTCTGTCTTAGCCCCCCTGTCGCAGCCCGCCTGTCTCAGTCCGTCTGTCTGAGACCGTCTGTCTCAGGCCGCCAGTCTCAGACCGTCTGTCTCAGACCATCTGTCCCACAAAATCTATCTCAGGCTGACGGTCTCAGCCCGCCAGTCTCAACCCGCCTGTCTCAGTCCGTCTGTCTCAGCCCGTCTGTGTCAGACCAACTTTCTCAGCCCGCCTGTCTCAGCCCGCCTGTCCCAGACCGTCTGTCTGAGACCGTCTGTCTCAGACCATCTGTCCCAGACCGTCTGTCTGAGCCCGCCTGTCGCAGCCCGCATGTCTCAGTCCGTCTGTCTGAGACCGTCTGTCTCAGACGAACTGTCTCAGCCCGTCTGTCTCAGCCCGCCTGTCGAGGGCCGCCTGTCTCTGTCCGTCTGTTTGAGAACGTCTGTTTCAGACCAACTGTCTCAGGCCGCCTGTCTCGGACCGCCTGTCTCAGACCGTCTGTCTCAGACCATCTGTCTCAGGCCATCAGTCTCAGACCGTCAGTCTTAGCCCGTTTGTCTCAGCCCGCCTGTCTCTGTCCATCTGTCTCTGGCCGTCTGACTCAGACCGTCTGTCTGAGACCGTCTGTCTCAGCCCGCCTGTCTCAGTCCGCCTGTCTCAGTCCGTCTGTCTGAGACCGTCTGCCTCAGACCATCTGTCTCAGACCGTCTGCCTCAGACCATCTGTCTCAGACCGTCTGTCTTAGCCCGCCTGTCGCAGCCCGCCTGTCTCAGTCCGTCTGTCTGAGACTGTCTGTCTCAGACCAACTGTCTCACCCCGCCTGTCTCAGCCCGTCTGTCTCATTCCGCCTGTTTCAGACAAACTTTCTCAGCCCGCCTGTCTCAGCCCGCCTGTCTCAGGCCGTCTGTCTCAGACCGTCTGTCTCAGGCCATCTGTCTCAGACCGTCAGTCTTAGCCCGTTTGTCCCAGCCCGCCTGTCTCTGTCCATCTGTCTCTGTCCGTCTGTGTGCGACCGTCTGTCTCAGACCAACTGTCTCAGCCCGTCTGTCTCAGCCCGCCTGTCGAGGCCCACCTGTCTCTGACCGTCTGTCTGTGACCGTCTGTCTCAGACCAACTGTCTCAGACCGCCAGCCTCAGACCGTCTGTCTCAGACCATCTGTCTCAGGCCATCTGTCTCAGGCCGCCGCTCTTTGCCCGCCTGTCTCAGCCCGCCTGTCTCAGTCCGTCTGTCTGAGACCCACTGTCTCAGACCAACTGTCTCAGACCGCCAGCCTCAGACCGTCTGTCTCAGACCATCTGTCTCAGGCCATCTGTCTCAGGCCGCCGCTCTTTGCCCGCCTGTCTCAGCCCGCCTGTCTCACTCCGTCTGTATGAGACCGTCTGTCTCAGACCAACTGTCTCAGCCCGTCTGTCTCAGCCCGCCTGTCGAGGCCCACCTGTCTCAGACCGTCTGTCTGTGACCGTCTGTCTCAGACCAACTGTCTGAGACCGCCAGCCTCAGACCGTCTGTCTCAGACCATCTGTCCCACACCATCTGTCTCAGGCTGTCGGTCCTAGCCCATATGTCTCAGAACATCTGTCTCAGACCGCCGGTCTCAGACCGTCTGTCTGAAACCATCTGTCTCAGACCATCTGTCTCAGGCCGTCAGTCCCAGCCCGCCTGTCTCAGCCCGCCTGTCTCAGTCCGTCTGTCTGAGACCGTCTGTCTCAGACCAACTGTCTCAGCCCGCCTCTCTCAGCCCGCCTGTCCCAGACCGTCTGTCTGAGACCGCCCGTCTCAGACCATCTGTCTCAGGCCATCTGTCTCAGACCGTCAGTCTTAGCCCGCCTGTCTCAGCCCGCCTGTCTCTGTCCATCTGTCTCTGTCCGTCTGTCTCAGCCCGCCTGCCTCAGACCGTCTGTCTCAGCCCGCCTGTTTCAGACCAACTTTCTCAGCCCGCCTGTCTCAGCCCGCCTGTCTCAGACCGTCTGTCTCAGACCAACTGTCTCAGCCCGTCTGTCTCAGCCCGCCTGTCGAGGCCCACCTGTCTCAGACCGTCTGTCTGTGACCGTCTGTCTCAGACCATCTGTCTCAGGCCATCTGTATCAGGCCGTCGCTCTTTGCCCGCCTGTCTCAGCCCGCCTGTCTCAGTCCGTCTGTCTGAGACCCTCTGTCTCAGACCAACTGTCTCAGCTCGCCAGTCTCAGCCCGCCTGCCTCAGACCGTCTGTCTCAGCCCGCCTGTCGCAGCCCGCCTGTCTCAGTCCGTCGGTCTGAGAACGTCTGTCTAGGACCAACTGTCTCAGACCGCCTGTCTCAGACCGTCTGTCTCAGACCATCTGTCCCACACCATCTGTCTCAGGCTGTCGGTCTTAGCCCATCTGTCTCAGAACATCTGTCTCAGACCGCCGGTCTCAGAGCGTCTGTCTGAAACCATCTGTCTCAGACCATCTGTCTCAGGCCGTATGTCTCAGCCCGCCTGTCTCAGCCCGCCTGTCTCAGTCCGTCTGTCTGAGACCCTCTGTCTCAGACCAACTGTCTCAGCCCGCCTGTCTCAGCCCGCCTGTCTCAGACCGTCTGTCTGAGACCGCCCGTCTCAGACCATCTGTCTCAGGCCATCTGTCTCAGACCGTCAGTCTTAGGCCGCCTGTCTCAGCCCGCCTGTCTCTGTCCATCTGTCTCTGTCCGTCTGTCTCAGCCCGCCTGCCTCAGACCGTCTGTCTCAGCCAACCTGTCGCAGCCCGCCTGTCTCAGTCCGTCTGTCTGAGACCGTCTGTCTCAGACCAACTGTCTCAGCCCGCCTGTCTCAGCCCGCCTGTCTCAGTCCGTCTGTCTCAGCTCGCCTGTTTCAGACCAACTTTCTCAGCCCGCCTGACTCAGCCCGCCTGTCTCAGTCCGTCTGTCTGAGACCGTCTGTCTCAGACGGTCTGTCCCAGGCCGTCTGTCTCGGACCGTCTGTCTGAGACCATCTGTCTCAGACGAACTGTCTCAGCCCGCCTGTCTCAGCCCGCCTGTCTCAGCCCGCCTGTCTCAGCCCGCCTGTCTCAGTCCGTCTGTCTCAGCTCGCCTGTTTCAGACCAACTTTCTCAGCCCGCCTGTCTCAGCCCGCTTGTCTCAGTCCGCCTGTCTGAGCCCGCCTGTCTCTGCCCGTCAGTCTCAGACCGTCTGTCTCAGACCGTCCGTCTCTGTCCAACTGTCTCATCCCGCCTGCCTCTGCCCGTCTGTCTCAGCCCGCCTGTCTCAGACCGTCTGTCTCAAACCATCTGTCTCAGACCATCTGTCTCAGGCCGTCGGTCTCTGCCCCTCTGTCTGAGACCGTCTGTCTCATCCCGCCTGTCTCAGCCCGCCTGTCTCAGACCGTCCGTCTCGGACCGTCTGTCTCAGCCCGGCTGTCTCTGCCCGCCTGTCTGAGACCATCTGTCTCAGACCATCTGTCTCAGGCTGTCGGCCTTAGCCTGTCTCTCTCAGAACATCTGTCTCAGACCGTCTGTCTCAAACCATCTGTCTCAGACCATCTGTCTCAGGCCGTCGGTCTTTGCCCGTCTGTCTCAGCCCGCCTGTCTCTGCCCCTCTGTCTCAGGTCGTCTGTCTCGGACCGTCTGTCTCGGACCATCTGTCTCAGACCATCTGTCTCAAACCGCCTGTCTCTGCCCGTCTGTCTGAGACCGTCCGTCTCAGACCAACTGTCTCACCCCGCCTGTCTCAGCCCGCCTGTCTCAGACCGTCCGTCTCGGACCGTCTGTCTCAGCCCGCCTGTCTGTGCCTGTCTGTCTCAGACGGTATGTCCCAGGCCGTCGGTATCGGACCGTCTGTCTCATCCCGCCTGTCTCAGCCCGCCTGTCTCAGACCGTCCGTCTCGGACCGTCTGTCTCAGCCCGGCTGTCTCTGCCCGCCAGTCTGAGACCATCTGTCTCAGACCATCTGTCTCAGGCTGTCGGCCTTAGCCTGTCTCTCTCAGAACATCTGTCTCAGACCGTCTGTCTCAAACCATCTGTCTCAGACCATCTGTCTCAGGCCGTCGGTCTTTGCCCGTCTGTCTCAGCCCGCCTGTCTCTGCCCCTCTGTCTCAGGTCGTCTGTCTCGGACCGTCTGTCTCGGACCATCTGTCTCAGACCATCTGTCTCAAACCGCCTGTCTCTGCCCGTCTGTCTGAGACCGTCCGTCTCAGACCAACTGTCTCACCCCGCCTGTCTCAGCCCGCCTGTCTCAGACCGTCCGTCTCGGACGGTATGTCTCAGCCCGCCTGTCTGTGCCTGTCTGTCTCAGACGGTATGTCCCAGGCCGTCTGTATCGGACCGTCTGCCTCAGCCCGCCTGTCTCAGCCTGCGAGTTTCAGTCCGTCTGTCTCAGACCGTCTGTCTCAGACCAACTGTCTCAGCCCGATTGTCTCAGCCCGCCTGTCTCAGACCATCTGTATCAGACCGTCTGCCTTAGCCCGCCTATCGCAGCCCGCCTGTCTCAGTCCGTCTGTCTGAGACCGTCTGAATCAGACCAACTGTCTCAGGCCGCCTGTCTCAGACCGTCTGTCTCAGACCATCTGTCCCACACCATCTATCTCAGGCTGTCGGTCTTAGCCCGTCTGTCTCAGACCATCTGTCTCAGGCCGCCTGTCTCAGACCGTCTGTCTCAGACCATTTGTCCCACACCATCTATCTCAGGCTGTCGGTCTTAGCCCGTCTGTCTCATACCAACTGTCTCACCCCGCCTGTCTCAGACCGTCCGTCTCGGACCGTCTGTCTCAGCCCGCCTGTCTCTGCCTGTCTGTCTCAGACGGTCTGTCCCAGGCCGTCTGTATCGGACCGTCTGTCTCAGCCCGCCTGTCTCAGCCTGCGAGTCTCAGTCCGTCTGTCTCATGCCATCTGTCTCAGACCATCTGTCTCAGGCCGTCGGTCTTAGCCCGTCTGTCTGAGCCCGCCTGTCTCTGCCCCTCTGTCTCAGGTCGTCTGTCTCGGACCGTCTGTCTCGGACCATCTGTCTCAGCCCGGCTGTCTCTGCCCGCCTGTCTGAGACCATCTGTCTCAGACCATCTGTCTCAGGCTGTCGGCCTTAGCCTGTCTGTCTCAGAACATCTGTCTCAGACCGCCGGTCTCAGACCGTCTGTCTCAGACCATCTGTCTCAGGCCGTCGGTCTCTGCCCCTCTGTCTGAGACCGTCTGTCTCATCCCGCCTGTCTCAGCCCGCCTGTCTCAGACCGTCCGTCTCGGACCGTCTGTCTCAGCCCGGCTGTCTCTGCCCGCCTGTCTGAGACCATCTGTCTCAGACCATCTGTCTCAGGCTGTCGGCCTTAGCCTGTCTGTCTCAGAACATCTGTCTCAGACCGTCTGTCTCAAACCATCTGTCTCAGACCATCTGTCTCAGGCCGTCGGTCTTTGCCCGTCTGTCTCAATCCGCCTGTCTCAGACCGTCTGTCTGAGCCCGCCTGTCGCAGCCCGCCTGTCTCAGTCCGTCTGTCTGAGAATGTCTGTCTCAGACCAACTGACTCAGCCCGCCTATCTCAGCCCGCCTGTCGCAGATCGTCTGTGTGAGACCGCCTGTCTCAGACCGTATGTCTCAAACCATATGTCCCACACCATCTATCTCAGGCTGTCGGTCTTAGCCCGTCTGTCTCAGAACATCTGTCTCAGACGGCCGGTCTCAGACCGTCTGTCTGAAACCGTCTGTCTCAGACCATCTGTCTCAGACCGTCTGTCTTAGCCCCCCTGTCGCAGCCCGCCTGTCTCAGTCCGTCTGTCTGAGACCGTCTGTCTCAGGCCGCCAGTCTCAGACCGTCTGTCTCAGACCATCTGTCCCACAAAATCTATCTCAGGCTGACGGTCTCAGCCCGCCAGTCTCAACCCGCCTGTCTCAGTCCGTCTGTCTCAGCCCGTCTGTGTCAGACCAACTTTCTCAGCCCGCCTGTCTCAGCCCGCCTGTCCCAGACCGTCTGTCTGAGACCGTCTGTCTCAGACCATCTGTCCCAGACCGTCTGTCTGAGCCCGCCTGTCGCAGCCCGCATGTCTCAGTCCGTCTGTCTGAGACCGTCTGTCTCAGACGAACTGTCTCAGCCCGTCTGTCTCAGCCCGCCTGTCGAGGGCCGCCTGTCTCTGTCCGTCTGTTTGAGAACGTCTGTTTCAGACCAACTGTCTCAGGCCGCCTGTCTCGGACCGCCTGTCTCAGACCGTCTGTCTCAGACCATCTGTCTCAGGCCATCAGTCTCAGACCGTCAGTCTTAGCCCGTTTGTCTCAGCCCGCCTGTCTCTGTCCATCTGTCTCTGGCCGTCTGACTCAGACCGTCTGTCTGAGACCGTCTGTCTCAGCCCGCCTGTCTCAGTCCGCCTGTCTCAGTCCGTCTGTCTGAGACCGTCTGCCTCAGACCATCTGTCTCAGACCGTCTGCCTCAGACCATCTGTCTCAGACCGTCTGTCTTAGCCCGCCTGTCGCAGCCCGCCTGTCTCAGTCCGTCTGTCTGAGCCCGCCTGTCGCAGCCCGCCTGTCTCAGTCCGTCTGTCTGAGAATGTCTGTCTCAGACCAACTGACTCAGCCCGCCTATCTCAGCCCGCCTGTCGCAGATCGTCTGTGTGAGACCGCCTGTCTCAGACCGTATGTCTCAAACCATATGTCCCACACCATCTATCTCAGGCTGTCGGTCTTAGCCCGTCTGTCACAGACCATCTGTCTCAGACCGTCTGTCTCATGCCATCTGTCCCACACCATCTGTCTCAGGCTGTCGGTCTTAGCCCGTCTGTCTCAGAACATCTGTCTCAGACGGCCGGTCTCAGACCGTCTGTCTGAAACCGTCTGTCTCAGACCATCTGTCTCAGACCGTCTGTCTTAGCCCCCCTGTCGCAGCCCGCCTGTCTCAGTCCGTCTGTCTGAGACCGTCTGTCTCAGGCCGCCAGTCTCAGACCGTCTGTCTCAGACCATCTGTCCCACAAAATCTATCTCAGGCTGACGGTCTCAGCCCGCCAGTCTCAACCCGCCTGTCTCAGTCCGTCTGTCTCAGCCCGTCTGTGTCAGACCAACTTTCTCAGCCCGCCTGTCTCAGCCCGCCTGTCCCAGACCGTCTGTCTGAGACCGTCTGTCTCAGACCATCTGTCCCAGACCGTCTGTCTGAGCCCGCCTGTCGCAGCCCGCATGTCTCAGTCCGTCTGTCTGAGACCGTCTGTCTCAGACGAACTGTCTCAGCCCGTCTGTCTCAGCCCGCCTGTCGAGGGCCGCCTGTCTCTGTCCGTCTGTTTGAGAACGTCTGTTTCAGACCAACTGTCTCAGGCCGCCTGTCTCGGACCGCCTGTCTCAGACCGTCTGTCTCAGACCATCTGTCTCAGGCCATCAGTCTCAGACCGTCAGTCTTAGCCCGTTTGTCTCAGCCCGCCTGTCTCTGTCCATCTGTCTCTGGCCGTCTGACTCAGACCGTCTGTCTGAGACCGTCTGTCTCAGCCCGCCTGTCTCAGTCCGCCTGTCTCAGTCCGTCTGTCTGAGACCGTCTGCCTCAGACCATCTGTCTCAGACCGTCTGCCTCAGACCATCTGTCTCAGACCGTCTGTCTTAGCCCGCCTGTCGCAGCCCGCCTGTCTCAGTCCGTCTGTCTGAGACTGTCTGTCTCAGACCAACTGTCTCACCCCGCCTGTCTCAGCCCGTCTGTCTCATTCCGCCTGTTTCAGACAAACTTTCTCAGCCCGCCTGTCTCAGCCCGCCTGTCTCAGGCCGTCTGTCTCAGACCGTCTGTCTCAGGCCATCTGTCTCAGACCGTCAGTCTTAGCCCGTTTGTCCCAGCCCGCCTGTCTCTGTCCATCTGTCTCTGTCCGTCTGTGTGCGACCGTCTGTCTCAGACCAACTGTCTCAGCCCGTCTGTCTCAGCCCGCCTGTCGAGGCCCACCTGTCTCTGACCGTCTGTCTGTGACCGTCTGTCTCAGACCAACTGTCTCAGACCGCCAGCCTCAGACCGTCTGTCTCAGACCATCTGTCTCAGGCCATCTGTCTCAGGCCGCCGCTCTTTGCCCGCCTGTCTCAGCCCGCCTGTCTCAGTCCGTCTGTCTGAGACCCACTGTCTCAGACCAACTGTCTCAGACCGCCAGCCTCAGACCGTCTGTCTCAGACCATCTGTCTCAGGCCATCTGTCTCAGGCCGCCGCTCTTTGCCCGCCTGTCTCAGCCCGCCTGTCTCACTCCGTCTGTATGAGACCGTCTGTCTCAGACCAACTGTCTCAGCCCGTCTGTCTCAGCCCGCCTGTCGAGGCCCACCTGTCTCAGACCGTCTGTCTGTGACCGTCTGTCTCAGACCAACTGTCTGAGACCGCCAGCCTCAGACCGTCTGTCTCAGACCATCTGTCCCACACCATCTGTCTCAGGCTGTCGGTCCTAGCCCATATGTCTCAGAACATCTGTCTCAGACCGCCGGTCTCAGACCGTCTGTCTGAAACCATCTGTCTCAGACCATCTGTCTCAGGCCGTCAGTCCCAGCCCGCCTGTCTCAGCCCGCCTGTCTCAGTCCGTCTGTCTGAGACCGTCTGTCTCAGACCAACTGTCTCAGCCCGCCTCTCTCAGCCCGCCTGTCTCAGACCGTCTGTCTGAGACCGCCCGTCTCAGACCATCTGTCTCAGGCCATCTGTCTCAGACCGTCAGTCTTAGCCCGCCTGTCTCAGCCCGCCTGTCTCTGTCCATCTGTCTCTGTCCGTCTGTCTCAGCCCGCCTGCCTCAGACCGTCTGTCTCAGCCCGCCTGTTTCAGACCAACTTTCTCAGCCCGCCTGTCTCAGCCCGCCTGTCTCAGACCGTCTGTCTCAGACCAACTGTCTCAGCCCGTCTGTCTCAGCCCGCCTGTCGAGGCCCACCTGTCTCAGACCGTCTGTCTGTGACCGTCTGTCTCAGACCATCTGTCTCAGGCCATCTGTATCAGGCCGTCGCTCTTTGCCCGCCTGTCTCAGCCCGCCTGTCTCAGTCCGTCTGTCTGAGACCCTCTGTCTCAGACCAACTGTCTCAGCTCGCCAGTCTCAGCCCGCCTGCCTCAGACCGTCTGTCTCAGCCCGCCTGTCGCAGCCCGCCTGTCTCAGTCCGTCGGTCTGAGAACGTCTGTCTAGGACCAACTGTCTCAGACCGCCTGTCTCAGACCGTCTGTCTCAGACCATCTGTCCCACACCATCTGTCTCAGGCTGTCGGTCTTAGCCCATCTGTCTCAGAACATCTGTCTCAGACCGCCGGTCTCAGAGCGTCTGTCTGAAACCATCTGTCTCAGACCATCTGTCTCAGGCCGTATGTCTCAGCCCGCCTGTCTCAGCCCGCCTGTCTCAGTCCGTCTGTCTGAGACCCTCTGTCTCAGACCAACTGTCTCAGCCCGCCTGTCTCAGCCCGCCTGTCTCAGACCGTCTGTCTGAGACCGCCCGTCTCAGACCATCTGTCTCAGGCCATCTGTCTCAGACCGTCAGTCTTAGGCCGCCTGTCTCAGCCCGCCTGTCTCTGTCCATCTGTCTCTGTCCGTCTGTCTCAGCCCGCCTGCCTCAGACCGTCTGTCTCAGCCAACCTGTCGCAGCCCGCCTGTCTCAGTCCGTCTGTCTGAGACCGTCTGTCTCAGACGAACTGTCTCAGCCCGCCTGTCTCAGACCGTCTGTCTCAGACCATCTGTCCCACACCATCTATCTCAGGCTGTCGGTCTTAGGCCGTCTGTCTCATACCATCTGTCTCAGACCGCCGGTCTCAAAGCGACTGTCTCATGCCATCTGTCTCAGACCATCTGTCTCAGGCCGTCGGTCTTAGCCCGTCTGTCTGAGCCCGCCTGTCTCTGCCCGACAGTCTCAGACCGTCTGTATCAGACCGTCTGTCTCTGACCAACTGTCGCAGCCCGCCTGTCTCAGACCATCTGTCTCAGGCCGTCGGTCTTTGCCCGTCTGTCTCAATCCGCCTGTCTCAGTCCGTCTGCCTGAGACCGCCTGTCTCAGACCAACTGTCTCAGCCCGCCTGTCTCAGACCATCTGTCGCAGGCCGTCGGTCTTTGCCCGCCTGTCTCAATCCGCCTGTCTCAGACCGTCTGTCTGAGCCCACCTGTCGCAGCCCGCCTGTCTCAATCCGTCTGTCTGAGAATGTCTGTATCAGACCAACTGACTCAACCCGCCTATCTCAGCCCGACTGTCTCAGCCCGCCTGCCTCAGACCGTCTGTCTCAGCCCGCCTGTCGCAGCCCGCCTGTCTCAGTCCGTCGGTCTGAGAACGTCTGTCTAGGACCAACTGTCTCAGACCGCCTGTCTCAGACCGTCTGTCTCAGACCATCTGTCCCACACCCTCTGTCTCAGGCTGTCGGTCTTAGCCCATCTGTCTCAGAACATCTGTCTCAGACCGCCGGTCTCAGACCGTCTGTCTGAAAGCATCTGTCTCAGACCATCTGTCTCAGGCCGTCTGTCTCAGCCCGCCTGTCTCAGCCCGCCTGTCTCAGTCCGTCTGTCTGAGACCGTCTGTCTCAGACCAACTGTCTCAGCCCGCCTGTCTCAGCCCGCCTGTCTCAGACCGTCTGTCTGAGACCGTCTGTGTCAGACCATCTGTCTCAGACCGTCTGTCGCAGCCCGCCTGTCTCAGACCATCTGTCTCAGGCCGTCGGTCTTTGCCGGTCTGTCTCAATCCGCCTGTCTTTGCCCGTCTGTCTCAGTCCGCCTGTCTCAGACCGTCTGTCTGAGCCCGCCTGTCTCAGACCATCTGTCTCAGTCCGTCTGTCTGAGACCGTCTGTCTCAGACCATCTGTCTCAGACCGTCTGTCTTAGCCCGCCTGTCGCAGCCCGCCTGTCTCACTCCGTCTGTCTGAGACCGTCTGTCTCAGACCAACTGTCTCAGGCCGCCTGTCTCAGACCGTCTGTCTCAGACCATCTGTCCCACACCATCTATCTCAGGCTGTCGGTCTTAGCCCGTCTGTCTCAAACCATCTGTCTCGGACCGTCTGTCTGAGACCGTGTGTCTCAGCCCGCCTGTCTCAGACCGTCTGTCTTAGCCCGCCTGTCGCAGCCCGCCTGTCTCAGTCCGTCTGTCTGAGACCGTCTCTCTCAGACCAACTGTCTCAGACCATCTGTCTCAGACCGCCGGTCTCAGACCGTCTGTCTCAGACCGTCTGTCTCAGACCGTCTGTCCCACACCATCTATCTCAGTCTGTCGGTCTTAGCCCGTCTGTCTCAGCCCGCCTGTCTCTGTCCATCTGTCTCTGTCCGTCTGACTCAGACCGTCTGTCTGAGACCGTGTGTCTCAGCCCGCCTGTCTCAGCCCGCCTGTTTCGGTCCGTCTGTCTGAGACCGTCTGTCTAGGACCAACTGTCTCAGACCGCCTGTCTCAGACCGTCTGTCTCAGACCATCTGTCCCACACCATCTGTCTCAGGCTGTCGGTCTTAGCCCATCTGTCTCAGAACATCTGTCTCATACCGCCGGTCTCAGACCGTCTGTCTGAAAGCATCTGTCTCGGACCATCTGTCTCAGGCCGTCTGTCTGAGCCCGCCTGTCGCAGCCCGCATGTCTCAGTCCGTCTGTCTGAGACCGTCTGTCTCAGACCAACTTTCTCAGCCCGCCTGTCTCAGCCCGCCTGTCTCAGTCCGTCTGTCTCAGACCAACTGTCTCAGCCCGCCTGTCCCAGCCCGCCTGTCCCAGCCCGCCTGTCTCAGACCGTCTGTCTGAGACCGTCTGTCTCAGACCATCTGTCTCAGACCGTCTGTCTGAACCCGCCTGTCGCAGCCCGCCTGTCTCAGTCCGTCTGTCTGAGAATGTCTGTCTCAGACCAACTGTCTCAGACCGCCTGCCTCAGACCGCCCGTCTCAGACCATCTGTCTCAGGCCATCTGTCTCAGACCGTCAGTCTTAGCCCGCCTGTCTCAGCCCGCCTGTCCCTGTCCATCTGTCTCTGTCCGTCTGTCTCAGCCCGCCTGCCTCAGACCGTCTGTCTCAGCCCGCCTGTCGCAGCCCGCCTGTCTCAGTCCGTCTGTCTCAGACCAACTGTCTCAGCCCGCCTGTCCCAGCCCGCCTGTCCCAGCCCGCCTGTCTCAGACCGTCTGTCTGAGACCGTCTGTCTCAGACCATCTGTCTCAGACCGTCTGTCTTAGCCCGCCTGTCGCAGCCCGCCTGTCTCAGTCCGCCTGTCTGAGACCGTCTGTCTCAGACCAACTGTCTCAGGCAGCCTGTCTCAGACCGGCTGTCTCAGACCATCTGTCCCACACCATCTATCTCAGGCTGTCGGTCTCAGCCCGTCTGTCTGAAACCATCTGTCTCGGACCGTCTGTCTGAGACCGTGTGTCTCAGCCCGCCTGTCTCAGACCGTCTGTCTTAGCCCGCCTGTCGCAGTCCGCCTGTCTCGGTCCGTCTGTCTGAGACCGTCTGTCTCAGACCAACTGTCTCAGACCATCTGTCTCTTACCGCCGGTCTCAGACCGTCTGTCTCAGTCCGTCGGTCTGAGAACGTCTGTCTAGGACCAACTGTCTCAGACCGCCTGTCTCAGACCGTCTGTCTCAGACCATCTGTCCCACACCATCTGTCTCAGGCTGTCGGTCTTAGCCCATCTGTCTCAGAACATCTGTCTCAGACCGCCGGTCTCAGACCGTCTGTCTGAGCCCGCCTGTCGCAGCCCGCATGTCTCAGTCCGTCTGTCTGAGACCGTCTGTCTCAGACCAACTTTCTCAGCCCGCCTGTCTCAGCCCGCCTGTCTCAGTCCGTCTGTCTCAGACCAACTGTCTCAGCCCGCCTGTCCCAGCCCGCCTGTCCCAGCCCGCCTGTCTCAGACCGTCTGTCTGAGACCGTCTGTCTCAGACCATCTGTCTCAGACCGTCTGTCTTAGCCCGCCTGTCGCAGCCCGCCTGTCTCGGTCCGTCTGTCTGAGACCGTCTGTCTCAGACCAACTGTCTCAGACCATCTGTCTCTTACCGCCGGTCTCAGACCGTCTGTCTGAGCCCGCCTGTCTCAGACCATCTGTCTCAGTCCGTCTGTCTGAGACCGTCTGTCTCAGACCATCTGTCTCAGACCGTCTGTCTTAGCCCGCCTGTCGCAGCCCGCCTGTCTCACTCCGTCTGTCTGAGACCGTCTGTCTCAGACCAACTGTCTCAGGCCGCCTGTCTCAGACCGTCTGTCTCAGACCATCTGTCCCACACCATCTATCTCAGGCTGTCGGTCTTAGCCCGTCTGTCTCAAACCATCTGTCTCGGACCGTCTGTCTGAGACCGTGTGTCTCAGCCCGCCTGTCTCAGACCGTCTGTCTTAGCCCGCCTGTCGCAGCCCGCCTGTCTCAGTCCGTCTGTCTGAGACCGTCTCTCTCAGACCAACTGTCTCAGACCATCTGTCTCAGACCGCCGGTCTCAGACCGTCTGTCTCAGACCGTCTGTCCCACACCATCTATCTCAGTCTGTCGGTCTTAGCCCGTCTGTCTCAGCCCGCCTGTCTCTGTCCATCTGTCTCTGTCCGTCTGACTCAGACCATCTGTCTGAGACCGTGTGTCTCAGCCCGCCTGTCTCAGCCCGCCTGTTTCGGTCCGTCTGTCTGAGACCGTCTGTCTAGGACCAACTGTCTCAGATCGCCTGTCTCAGACCGTCTGTCTCAGACCATCTGTCCCACACCATCTGTCTCAGGCTGTCGGTCTTAGCCCATCTGTCTCAGAACATCTGTCTCAGACCGCCGGTCTCAGACCGTCTGTCTGAAAGCATCTGTCTCGGACCATCTGTCTCAGGCCGTCTGTCTGAGCCCGCCTGTCGCAGCCCGCATGTCTCAGTCCGTCTGTCTGAGACCGTCTGTCTCAGACCAACTTTCTCAGCCCGCCTGTCTCAGCCCGCCGGTCTCAGTCCGTCTGTCTCAGACCAACTGTCTCAGCCCGCCTGTCCCAGCCCGCCTGTCCCAGCCCGCCTGTCTCAGACCGTCTGTCTGAGACCGTCTGTCTCAGACCATCTGTCTCAGACCGTCTGTCTGAACCCGCCTGTCGCAGCCCGCCTGTCTCAGTCCGTCTGTCTGAGAATGTCTGTCTCAGACCAACTGTCTCAGACCGCCTGCCTCAGACCGCCCGTCTCAGACCATCTGTCTCAGGCCATCTGTCTCAGACCGTCAGTCTTAGCCCGCCTGTCTCAGCCCGCCTGTCCCTGTCCATCTGTCTCTGTCCGTCTGTCTCAGCCCGCCTGCCTCAGACCGTCTGTCTCAGCCCGCCTGTCGCAGCCCGCCTGTCTCAGTCCGTCTGTCTCAGACCAACTGTCTCAGCCCGCCTGTCTCAGCCCGCCTGTCCCAGCCCGCCTGTCTCAGACCGTCTGTCTGAGACCGTCTGTCTCAGACCATCTGTCTCAGACCGTCTGTCTTAGCCCGCCTGTCGCAGCCCGCCTGTCTCAGTCCGCCTGTCTGAGACCGTCTGTCTCAGACCAACTGTCTCAGGCAGCCTGTCTCAGACCGGCTGTCTCAGACCATCTGTCCCACACCATCTATCTCAGGCTGTCGGTCTCAGCCCGTCTGTCTCAAACCATCTGTCTCGGACCGTCTGTCTGAGACCGTGTGTCTCAGTCCGTCGGTCTGAGAACGTCTGTCTAGGACCAACTGTCTCAGACCGCCTGTCTCAGACCGTCTGTCTCAGACCATCTGTCCCACACCATCTGTCTCAGGCTGTCGGTCTTAGCCCATCTGTCTCAGAACATCTGTCTCAGACCGCCGGTCTCAGACCGTCTGTCTGAGCCCGCCTGTCGCAGCCCGCATGTCTCAGTCCGTCTGTCTGAGACCGTCTGTCTCAGACCAACTTTCTCAGCCCGCCTGTCTCAGCCCGCCTGTCTCAGTCCGTCTGTCTCAGACCAACTGTCTCAGCCCGCCTGTCCCAGCCCGCCTGTCCCAGCCCGCCTGTCTCAGACCGTCTGTCTGAGACCGTCTGTCTCAGACCATCTGTCTCAGACCGTCTGTCTTAGCCCGCCTGTCGCAGCCCGCCTGTCTCGGTCCGTCTGTCTGAGACCGTCTGTCTCAGACCAACTGTCTCAGACCATCTGTCTCTTACCGCCGGTCTCAGACCGTCTGTCTGAGCCCGCCTGTCTCAGACCATCTGTCTCAGTCCGTCTGTCTGAGACCGTCTGTCTCAGACCATCTGTCTCAGACCGTCTGTCTTAGCCCGCCTGTCGCAGCCCGCCTGTCTCACTCCGTCTGTCTGAGACCGTCTGTCTCAGACTAACTGTCTCAGGCCGCCTGTCTCAGACCGTCTGTCTCAGACCATCTGTCCCACACCATCTATCTCAGGCTGTCGGTCTTAGCCCGTCCGTCTCAAACCATCTGTCTCGGACCGTCTGTCTGAGACCGTGTGTCTCAGCCCGCCTGTCTCAGACCGTCTGTCTTAGCCCGCCTGTCGCAGCCCGCCTGTCTCAGTCCGTCTGTCTGAGACCGTCTCTCTCAGACTAACTGTCTCAGACCATCTGTCTCAGACCGCCGGTCTCAGACCGTCTGTCTCAGACCGTCTGTCCCACACCATCTATCTCAGTCTGTCGGTCTTAGCCCGTCTGTCTCAGCCCGCCTGTCTCTGTCCATCTGTCTCTGTCCGTCTGACTCAGACCGTCTGTCTGAGACCGTGTGTCTCAGCCCGCCTGTCTCAGCCCGCCTGTTTCGGTCCGTCTGTCTGAGACCGTCTGTCTAGGACCAACTGTCTCAGATCGCCTGTCTCAGACCGTCTGTCTCAGACCATCTGTCCCACACCATCTGTCTCAGGCTGTCGGTCTTAGCCCATCTGTCTCAGAACATCTGTCTCAGACCGCCGGTCTCAGACCGTCTGTCTGAAAGCATCTGTCTCGGACCATCTGTCTCAGGCCGTCTGTCTGAGCCCGCCTGTCGCAGCCCGCATGTCTCAGTCCGTCTGTCTGAGACCGTCTGTCTCAGACCAACTTTCTCAGCCCGCCTGTCTCAGCCCGCCGGTCTCAGTCCGTCTGTCTCAGACCAACTGTCTCAGCCCGCCTGTCCCAGCCCGCCTGTCCCAGCCCGCCTGTCTCAGACCGTCTGTCTGAGACCGTCTGTCTCAGACCATCTGTCTCAGACCGTCTGTCTGAACCCGCCTGTCGCAGCCCGCCTGTCTCAGTCCGTCTGTCTGAGAATGTCTGTCTCAGACCAACTGTCTCAGACCGCCTGCCTCAGACCGCCCGTCTCAGACCATCTGTCTCAGGCCATCTGTCTCAGACCGTCAGTCTTAGCCCGCCTGTCTCAGCCCGCCTGTCCCTGTCCATCTGTCTCTGTCCGTCTGTCTCAGCCCGCCTGCCTCAGACCGTCTGTCTCAGCCCGCCTGTCGCAGCCCGCCTGTCTCAGTCCGTCTGTCTCAGACCAACTGTCTCAGCCCGCCTGTCCCAGCCCGCCTGTCCCAGCCCGCCTGTCTCAGACCGTCTGTCTGAGACCGTCTGTCTCAGACCATCTGTCTCAGACCGTCTGTCTTAGCCCGCCTGTCGCAGCCCGCCTGTCTCAGTCCGCCTGTCTGAGACCGTCTGTCTCAGACCAACTGTCTCAGGCAGCCTGTCTCAGACCGGCTGTCTCAGACCATCTGTCCCACACCATCTATCTCAGGCTGTCGGTCTCAGCCCGTCTGTCTCAAACCATCTGTCTCGGACCGTCTGTCTGAGACCGTGTGTCTCAGCCCGCCTGTCTCAGACCGTCTGTCTTAGCCCGCCTGTCGCAGCCCGCCTGTCTCGGTCCGTCTGTCTGAGACCGTCTGTCTCAGACCATCTGTCTCAGACCGTCTGTCTTAGCCCGCCTGTCGCAGCCCGCCTGTCTCGGTCCGTCTGTCTTAGCCCGTCTGTCTCAGACCATCTGTCTCAGGCCGCCTGTCTCAGACCGTCTGTCTAAGACCATCTGTCCCACACCATCTATCTCAGGCTGTCGGTCTTAGCCCGTCTGTCTCATACCATCTGTCTCAGACCGCCGGTCTCAAACCGTCTGTCTCATGCCATCTGTCTCTGACCAACTTTCTCAGCCCGTCTGTCTCAGGTCGCCTGTCTCAGCCCGCCTGTCTCAGTCCGTCTGTCTCAGCCCGCCTGTTTCAGACCAACTTTCTCAGCCCGCCTGTCTCAACCCGCCTGTCTCAGTCCGTCTGTCTCAGCCCGCCTGTTTCAGACCAACTTTCTCAGCCCGCCAGTCCCAGCCCGCCTGTCTCAGACCGTCTGTCTCAGACCATCTGTCCCACACCATCTATCTCAGCCCGCCTGTCTCAGACCATCTGTCTCAGGCTGTCGGTCTTAGCCCGTCTGTCACAGACCATCTGTCTCAGACCGCCGGTCTCAGACCGTCTGTCTCATGCCATCTGTCTCAGACCATCTGTCTCAGGCCGCCTGTCTTAGACCGTCTGTCTGGGCCCGCCTGTCTCTGCCCGTCTGACTCAGCCCGCCTGTCGCAGCTCGCCTGTCTCAGACCGTCTGTCTCAGACCATCTGTCCCACAAAATCTATCTCAGGCTGTCGGTCTTATGCCGTCTGTCTCAGGCCATCTGTCTCAGACCGTCAGTCTTAGCCCGTCTGTGTGAGCCCGTCTGTCTCTGTCCATATGTCTCTGTCCGTCTGACTCAGACCGTCTGTCTGAGACCGTCTGTCTCAGCCCGCCTGTCTGCACCCGCCTGTCTGCGACCCTCTGTCTCAGACCAACTGTCTCAGCCCGTCTGTCTCAAGTCGCCTGTCTCAACCCGCCTGTCTCAGTCCGTCTGTCTGAGCCCGCCTGTTTCGGACCAACTTTCTCAGCCCGCCTGTCTCAGCCCGCCTGTCTCAGACCGTCTGTCTGAGACCGTCTGTCTCAGACCATCTGTCTCAGACCGTCTGTCTGAGCCCGCCTGTCGCAGCCCGCCTGTCTCAGTCCGTCTGTCTGAGACCGTCTGTCTAGGACCAACTGTCTCAGAGTGCCTGTCTCAGACCGTCTGTCTCAGACCATCTGTCCCACACCATCTATCTCAGGCTGTCGGTCTTAGCCCGTCTGTCTCATACCATCTGTCTCAGACCGCCGGTCACAAACCGACTGTCTCATGCCATCTGTCTCAGACCATCTGTCTCAGGCCGTCGGTCTTAGCCCGTCTGTCTGAGCCCGCCTGTCTCTGCCCGACAGTCTCAGACCGTCTGTCTCAGTCCGCCTGTCTCAGACCGTCTGTCTGAGCCCGCCTGTCGCAGCCCGCCTGTCTCAGTCCGTCTGTCTGAGAATGTCTGTCTCAGACCAACTGACTCAACCCGCCTATCTCAGCCCGCCTGTCTCAGCCCGCCTGCCTCAGACCGTCTGTCTCAGCCCGCCTGTCGCAGCCCGCCTGTCTTAGTCCGTCGGTCTGAGAACGTCTGTCTAGGACCAACTGTCTCAGACCGCCTGTCTCAGACCGTCTGTCTCAGACCATCTGTCCCACACCATCTGTCTCAGGCTGTCGGTCTTAGCCCATCTGTCTCAGAACATCTGTCTCAGACCGTCTGTCTGAAAGCATCTGTCTCAGACCATCTGTCTCAGGCCGTCTGTCTGAGCCCGCCTGTCGCAGCCCGCATGTCTCAGTCCGTCTGTCTGAGACCGTCTGTCTCAGACCAACTGTCTCAGCCCGTCTGTCTCAGCCCGCCTGTCGAGGCCCGCCTGTCTCTGTCCGTCTGTTTGAGAACGTCTGTTTCAGACCAACTGTCTCAGGCCGCCTGTCTCGGACCGCCTGTCTCAGACCGTCTGTCTCAGACCATCTGTCTCAGGCCATCTGTCTCAGACCGTCAGTCTTAGCCCGTCTGTGTCAGCCCGTCTGTCTCTGTCCATATGTCTCTATCCGTCTGACTCAGACCAACTGTCTCAGCCCGTCTGTCTCAGCCCGCCTGTCTCAACCCGCCTGTCTCAGTCCGTCTGTCTGAGACCGTCTGTCTCATATCAACTGTCTCAGACCGCCTGTCTCAATCCGTCTGTCTCAGACCAACTGTCTCAGCCCGCCTGTCTCAGCCCGTCTGTCTCAGCCCGCCTGTTTCAGACCAACTTTCTCAGCCCGCCTGTCTCAGCCCGCCTGTCTGAGACCGTCTGTCTCAGACCGTCTGTCTCAGGCAATCTGTCTCAGACCGTCAGTCTTAGCCCGTTTGTCCCAGCCCGCCTGTCTCTGTCCATCTGTCTCTGTCCGTCTGTCTGAGACCGTCTGTCTCAGACCAACTGTCTCAGCCCGTCTGTCTCAGCCCGCCTGTCGAGGCCCACCTGTCTCAGACCGTCTGTCTGTGACCGTCTGTCTCAGACCAACTGTCTCAGACCGCCTGTCCCAATCCGCCTGTCTCAGACCGTCTGTCTGAGCCCGCCTGTCGCAGCCCGCCTGTCTCAGTCCGTCTGTCTTAGAATGTCTGTCTCAGACCAACTGACTCAACCCGCCTATCTCAGCCCGACTGTCTCAGCCCGCCTGCCTCAGACCGTCTGTCTCAGCCCGCCTGTCGCAGCCCGCCTGTCTCAGTCCGTCGGTCTGAGAACGTCTGTCTAGGACCAACTGTCTCAGACCATCTGTCTCAGACCGCCTGTCTCAGACCGTCTGTCTGAGCCCGCCTGTCTCTGCCCGACAGTCTCAGCCCGCCTGCCTCAGACCGTCTGTCTCAGCACGCCTGTCACAGCCCGCCTGTCTCAGTCCGTCTGTCTCAGACCATCTGTCCCACACCATCTATCTCAGGCTGTCGGTCTTAGCCCGTCTGTCTCAGACCATCTGTCTCAGACCGCCGGTCTCAGACCGTCTGTCTCAGACCGTCTGTCCCACACCATCTATCTCAGGCTGTCGGTCTTAGCCCGTCTGTCTCAAACCATCTGTCTCGGACCGTCTGTCTGAGACCGTGTGTCTCAGCCCGCCTGTCTCAGACCGTCTGTCTTAGCCCGCCTGTCGCAGCCCGCCTGTCTCAGTCCGTCTGTCTGAGACCGTCTGTCTCAGACCAACTGTCTCAGACCATCTGTCTCAGACCGCCGGTCTCAGACCGTCTGTCTCAGACCGTCTGTCCCACACCATCTATCTCAGTCTGTCGGTCTTAGCCCGTCTGTCTCAGCCCGCCTGTCTCTGTCCATCTGTCTCTGTCCGTCTGACTCAGACCGTCTGTCTGAGACCGTGTGTCTCAGCCCGCCTGTTTCGGTCCGTCTGTCTGAGACCGTCTGTCTCAGACCAACTGTCTCAGCCCGCCTGTGCCAGCCCGCCTGTCCCAGCCCGCCTGTCTCAAACCGTCTGTCTGAGACCAACTGTCTCAGGCCGCCTGTCTCAGACCGTCTGTCTCAGACCATCTGTCCCACACCATCTATCTCAGGCTGTCGGTCTTAGCCCGTCTGTCACAGACCATCTGTCTCAGACCGCCGGTCTCAGACCAACTGTCGCAGCCCGCCTGTCTCAGACCATCTGTCTCAGGCCGTCGGTCTTTGCCCGTCTGTCTCAATCCGCCTGTCTCAGACCGTCTGTCTGAGCCCGCCTGTCTCAAACCATCTGTCTGAGACCGTCTGTCTCAGGCCATCTGTCTCAGACCGTCTGTCTTAGCCCGCCTGTCGCAGCCCGCCTGTCTCAGTCCGCCTGTCTGAGACCGTCTGTCTCAGACCAACTGTCTCAGGCCGCCTGTCTCAGACCGTCTGTCTCAGACCATCTGTCCCACACCATCTATCTCAGGCTGTCGGTCTTAGCCCGTCTGTCTCAGACCATCTGTCTCAGACCGCCGGTCTCAGACCGTCTGTCTCAGACCGTCTGTCCCACACCATCTATCTCAGGCTGTCGGTCTTAGCCCGTCTGTCTCAAACCATCTGTCTCAGTCCGTCTGTCTGAGACCGTCTGTCTCAGACCAACTGTCTCAGACCATCTGTCTCAGACCGCCGGTCTCAGACCGTCTGTCTCAGACCGTCTGTCCCACACCATCTATCTCAGTCTGTCGGCCTTAGCCCGTCTGTCTCAGCCCGCCTGTCTCTGTCCATCTGTCTCTGTCCGTCTGACTCAGACCGTCTGTCTGAGACCGTGTGTCTCAGCCCGCCTGTTTCGGTCCGTCTGTCTGAGACCGTCTGTCTCAGACCAACTGTCTCAGCCCGCCTGTGCCAGCCCGCCTGTCACAGCCCGCCTGTCTCAAACCATCTGTCTGAGACCGTCTGTCTCAGGCCATCTGTCTCAGACCGTCTGTCTTAGCCCGCCTGTCGCAGCCCGCCTGTCTCAGTCCGCCTGTCTGAGACCGTCTGTCTCAGACCAACTGTCTCAGGCCGCCTGTCTCAGACCGTCTGTCTCAGACCATCTGTCCCACACCATCTATCTCAGGCTGTCGGTCTTAGCCCGTCTGTCTCAGACCATCTGTCTCAGGCTGCCTGTCTCAGACCGTCTGTCTCAGACCATCTGTCCCACACCATCTATCTCAGGCTGTCGGTCTTAGCCCGTCTGTCTCAGACCATCTGTCTCAGACCGCCGGTCTCAGACCGTCTGTCTCAGACCGTCTGTCCCACACCATCTATCTCAGGCTGTCGGTCTTAGCCCGTCTGTCTCAAACCATCTGTCTCAGTCCGTCTGTCTGAGACCGTCTGTCTCAGACCAACTGTCTCAGACCATCTGTCTCAGACCGCCGGTCTCAGACCGTCTGTCTCAGACCGTCTGTCCCACACCATCTATCTCAGTCTGTCGGCCTTAGCCCGTCTGTCTCAGCCCGCCTGTCTCTGTCCATCTGTCTCTGTCCGTCTGACTCAGACCGTCTGTCTGAGACCGTGTGTCTCAGCCCGCCTGTTTCGGTCCGTCTGTCTGAGACCGTCTGTCTCAGACCAACTGTCTCAGCCCGCCTGTGCCAGCCCGCCTGTCACAGCCCGCCTGTCTCAAACCATCTGTCTGAGACCGTCTGTCTCAGGCCATCTGTCTCAGACCGTCTGTCTTAGCCCGCCTGTCGCAGCCCGCCTGTCTCAGTCCGCCTGTCTGAGACCGTCTGTCTCAGACCAACTGTCTCAGTCCGCCTGTCTGAGACCGTCTGTCTCAGACCAACTGTCTCAGCCCGCCTGTCTCAGACCATCTGTCTCAGGCTGTCGGTCTTAGCCCGTCTGTCACAGACCATCTGTCTCAGACCGCCGGTCTCAGACCGTCTGTCTCATGCCATCTGTCTCAGACCATCTGTCTCAGGCCGTCTGTCTTAGACCGTCTGTCTGGGCCCGCCTGTCTCTGCCCGTCTGACTCAGCCCGCCTGTCGCAGCCCGCCTGCCTCAGACCGTCTGTCTCAGCCCGCCTGTCTCAGCCCGTCTGTCTGAGACCGTCTGCCTCAGACCATCTGTCTCAGACCGTCTGCCTCAGGCCATCTGTCTCAGACCGTCCGTCTGAGCCCGCCTGTCGCAGCCCGCCTGTCTCAGTCCGTCTGTCTGAGACCGTCTGTCTCAGACCATCTGTGTCAGACCGTCCGTCTGAGCCCGCCTGTCGCAGCCCGCCTGTCTCAGTCCGTCTGTCTGGGACTGTCTGTCTCAGACCAACTGTCT